>OY728150.1:13262500-13945000 GCA_963277665.1 Viscum album
TTATTGGATATTAATTCATTGTTTTGATAGATATGAATCAAATCCAACAAAAAAATTTCTATGGTTCAGTCCAATTTAGTGTTTTTTCTTTTCTTCTCCATTTCTTTGTGCATTCATCAATGACCATTCATTTTGTGGGAGGTTTGAAAAATAATAGGTATTAGATAATTATGTGATCGTTCTTCAATATAATTTATTGATACTACATGTTTTGGTTCATGATCGAGGTCATGATGGAGTTGGGATGACGATGGTGGAAAACTAGAGGCAATTCATGATCAGATTGGCCTTTCTCATTTCCTAATTTGGAATGCAGTGATGACACAGTTTGATGGAGGATGTTTAATGTTCTATTTAGAGGCTAGAATACATCCACCACTTACATATAATTATCTATTGGACCATGATATATTATTATCGGTATGGTTGGTGGAAGATTTGATGGTGGAGAAAGTGAAGGAAAGATGTTTATAGCAACTTGATATTTCAGGAAAAAACATGACTACATGATTTGTAGTCTAAATAACACACATTGTGTAGTCCTTATTCTCTACATTGATAAAAATATCACACACCATGTGAAACATATCACATAACATGTGACCTAGTGCAGGTAGCATAGTGTGTACCTAGGGGGTACACAGGAATAATCATGGGTAGACACATGTGCATGACCGAAGTACATGGGAATGAACCACTACTCGGACACAACCTGACACATGAGCATGACCAGATGTACACAAGCATGTAAAAGTAGCATGTCGAGTACCCAATCAACCTCCACATGTCAAGTATCTTGAGAGAACACTTAGTGTATTTGGAGGAATACATGATGTGTGAAGAAGTAAGGCATGGGTAGACCTAGGGTTGGAAAGACACATCATGTACACCTAGTATACACTATGTACTTCTTCTAGGGTAGTTTGAGGCCCTCTGTATCTTCAGTTCAGACTAGTATCATTTGAGTGTGTTCTCTTGTTCCAACTAAATGAGGGTATAAAGTCGAATTACGTCCTCAATATTTGATTATGATCCCTTCCATAGGTTAACCTCAGATATATTTTTAATGATTCTCTCTATGAGGCATGGGGTAGGGTCCTCTATCATACCATATTTTCTAGGTGGGGTTTGAGGGATCATTGTGACAAACTTACATGGGAATAAGATCCCCTATTTACAGGGTAATTCTAGTTAGTGTTTACGGTGTCCCCCATGAGACTTAGATGTGATCCTCTATTTTTTATCGTGATATTGGAGATCCAATGACTACTTCTTTGGTGTGGCCAGACAAGAATAACCTCTTTGATGAGAATCCTCAGTGATATCATGGCTTATGGAGTGATTTCACATGGAGGGGGATTACATTGAATCCTTGAGTAGAATCATGTGGATGGATACATGGTTGAGACCCCTTGAGTCTTGGAGTTTTTTTATGACTATATTTGTGGTTTTACGGCTCTCATAGTTATGTATCATATTCCATTGACATGCTATTGTGATAATGATCTAAATACTCTCTTGATGCTTATTATTCATGATTTATGTGCCTTATTGGGTATTGTTATACTCACCCATGCATGGGTTCTTCATGCACATTTCATTTATTATGTAGACGTCATGCCATTTTATGGTTTCCATGGTTTACCAGGTGTGGGTGGAGCATAACAAGGTATAGTGAATGTGGTTGGATAAGGTTTGAATTTAATAACAGTCCCCTAAAACTTGATAGTTTTGACTCTTTTATTTGTTTTGGTGGTATTGTATTTGTTAATTTAGGATTCGAGAACTTATTTCATACTCTGATGTGGGATAGATGTTGTTCATGCCTTATGATATCAGTGTATCTTTCACTTTTAGTATTGTATGGTTATTAAGATATGTGTTTGTGTGTGTATAGGTACTTACGATATTGACTCAAATGTGTGAGATATGCTTACTTGGTTCTTATCTCCAAACCCTACCTATTGGTGGTGGTATTGTGGTGTCATAGTCAACTTAACTCCATCCTGGAAAGACCTAGTGAGTCAAGTCATGATAGAGTGGTATCATAGGATTTTCACCCTAAAACCAAAGTTTGAATATTTTTTAGCTGCGAGGCTTAGTTTGGGACATATGTAGAAAGTGTTTAAGAGTTTCAAGTTCATCTCTTAGGAAATGTACTCTAGTGTTAGTGTGGTGGCCTAAATATCCATTCAATAGGATTCTAACAACATGATTGTTGACTCAATACATATAGATAGTGGTTGTAGGGAATTATTTTACATGCATCATATAGGAATGTGTTGTGGTTTCTATGTCATTCTTGAGTAATCTACTTAGATATGCTCTTTATCAATGGTACATCTTTATTTTATTTCACAATGCCTATGTTATGAAATCCGTCTAGGATTCTACATCTAGATCAAGATGATGATCCGCCTTGTGATAAGGATTCAGTTTAGAGATCTTCACATGATGTGGTACCTCTAGGTGTTTTTCTCTTTTTCCCACAAACTGTTATGTATAAATTTATGTCATAAGAACCATCTAATAATTTACATAGGTTAAGAAAACTCCATGAGTATCAGAGGTAGCAACCTCCCATGTTCTGGGGAATGCTAGACCCCCAAGAAGATAAGGAATGAATATTGGTAGATACCTAACTGTTATACCTTGTAAGGAAACATACAAATTAGAAAGTGGTCCTAGTGGAATGTATTCTTCATGGGTATTCTAGGAAATGATTGATTCTGGTGACTCTGATGCATGATGAGACAAGTCTCTCTTGGTCAGATTTCGAGTGACTCTTTGTAGAAGAATTCTATCAAGCCATGCTGTGACTGGTAAACATACATGATATTTTTCATTTTTATCAAGGTATTATAACCACAACTGAGTATTATTGGAGTTTCACTAACCTCTCATGATATTCTCTATATATGGTGCGAAAAATATTTTTCTAAGTATGTACAATTGAGAAAGGTGAATGTGGAGATATTAGGGATGTGGGGGTATCTATTTTCATTCCCACTTATATTGGGGTGCTTGAGTGAGCCTTAGTGGTTTAGATACTTCTGGGTGAGAATACGTTGAGTAGGTTCTGTTATTGGGTGCACATGAGCTAATATAGAAACACTAACCTTCTACACATATTATGAAATGATTTTAATTAGAATAATCCCTGAAATAAATGCCAATTATTGAAAGGTATAATGTCTTTGAAATACTAGGTACATAATTTGAAATCATGAAACTAGAATACCACATCATTTTATTAATCTCTCATATTGATCTTTTAACTCTCTTTGAACTACAATAATTTTATATGATAATCTAGGGAATACATTAACAAAGGGATGAGTTAAAAATCACATTAAGGGGATAAACATGGGAAAAAATCATAGGGAATGAGTTAGAAGACATAATATGATAACATAATAGGAATGGATCATGAATAATCATTTAAAATCATAACATATCGAACACAAAATCTTATGATCATGGAAATATTGTAATGTGACAGTAACATATAACATGAGATAAAAATGAGTCAAAGCTAACTGCTAAGACTATATCACATGGTGGACAAAGTCCCATAATTGATTAGGTTCACCCGCTAATCCCATACATGAAATCTCATGAGACTGAAAATTATCCAATTAATTGGAGTACTATCTAGAAAAACCCATCATAACATGTTCATTCATATGTTTTCCACATAATGAATCAATCATAAGTAATAAATATAAGGGTTACCCATGTAAATAAACAATCTTCGTAATCATGTCATAAGGCATAACCAAAGGGTGTATCACAATGGTATCAATTAAATAAGGGATTAAATCTTTTCTAGAAAAACATAGAATAATAATAATAATAGATAATGAATAATGATATCCAACTGAATTGAATACATGAAAAGAGATTTTAATAAACTTTACAAATGGGTCACTTTAGTACGGTTTAAGGGTAAATATTAAGGAGTGTTTAAAGAGTAAAAAAGAATACATTTTTTGTAAGACGAAAAATGAAATAATAATGTTTTTCAAGATAAAATAATGGGTTTTATAAAAATATTGGAGTCTTAAAAAATTTTATGGATTGTACTTGAAAATGGGTAGGAAATAGAGAAGTTCCCTTTAATCGGGCTTGCTTATCAGGAGGAATTAAGAAGGGAACCATTTAAAAAATTTATTTCCCATAAAATAATAAAGAATTTATCTATATAAATATTTCTAGAACATATAAATAGAATTTTATAAATTAATATAATTATAATTAAGAAATAAATTGTGGTAAATAGAGAGAGAAAGTGTAAGCCAAAGTAAAAATGGTGGTTCTGAGAGACCCCTTACCTTATGTACGAATGCCTTATGAACTTTCACTTAATTTCCTCGATAATAAAATTAGATTGTTTAATTACTTAATTAACAACCTATTATATATGTATTTTATTTATTATAATCTTATTAAGATCATTTTTTTTCCATTTCTATGAGTTAAAAAATTCAATTTTTTCATTCTAGGAGCGCTCATTTTTATTTTCATTTCACTTATATAAAATTATGGAAGTTACTTTAAAATATGAATAATTATATAGAAGATAAATTATAATATATTAATTAAATTATATAATTTTAAATTTTCCCATTTATCATTTTTTCTGGTATAAGGATGATTCATTTAATAAAATGTTAATGATAAATATTTAGTTTATTTCAGCAGTTTTTCACTCATCATGAACTAGTTTTCTTTTATTTAATATTATGTATATATATTAGTTAAAAAACCAAATAATATACCAAATAAAATTCATTTTAACCATAATAATGGTTTCATTACTAGATTTTAAGGTGTTAATGAGAAATGAAATCACATTGTCTATGAAGGCAGTGAACCGACATATCACAGATTATGTTTTCATTTTTAGAATAAAAGGAAAAAAGATGGGATTGGATGATAGATATTCAATTAAAACAAAAACATCAAAAATATATATGATACTTTAGTTATAATTAAAAATTTTATAGGGTGGGTGGGGATATGATAAGAAAATAAAATAAATTAAAAGGGAAGGATTGAGGATTTTACCAATGGAATATCATCTCATTGAGAACCTCCTAGAAGGACCCATTAATGAACTTGGAATTAGTGTTTTTATTAGCCAAGTAACTCTTATAAATGAGGATGAGACTTGGTAAGAGAATTTTTTAACACCCAAATATTTTATGGTACACATCTTTTAAATTCAACATCTTCGATAACTTATATTACACACAACACCGAGTTTTAAACTACAATATACTATTAAGTATTAACATGGTCATTGGAATAGTAATGAGACCGTTTGGAATAATAATAAGGCCATTATAATAATAAAATCACCTATTAAAGTATAAATAAAATTTAGGTATCTCATAAATGAAAATATGATATATTTTTATCTTGTAATAATTAAATAATTTTTTTAAAATTATAAATTAAGTGATGGAATTTTTGTGGAATGTAAATGTTTATTTAAAATTTTATAATTATTATAATAATTTAAAATAATATTTATTTTAATAAATTATATTCATAAATTAATATTTTTTTTCTAATTATAGTAATATAATTTTATGAGACCTTAATTAATTTTCAAAGGGCCATAAAATTGGTTATAATTTTAAAATTGGTATTTTTATAATAAAGGATGGTATTATATAAAAAATAAATTTAGAAAATTTAGAAACTTATTTTCATAAATTGGGGTCCACTTTTTAAATCAACACATTGAGAAAATTTTAGGGTGATTTTTTTGTTCGATTTTTTTCAAAATAGTTTATTTTTTATGAGTAGTGAAATACAGTAATTTATAGTATTAAAAATTATAAGCGAAATACCTGAAGTTTCGAGTCATGGCTTGTGTATGGATCATGTAAGAACCATTATTTCGAAATAACATTTACTATTTATTACAAATAGTTTAAATAATCCATTCTATTGATAGTCTAGAGCCAAAATAATAAACCAATGGATAAAATAATCAAAAAACACTGCTCTCCTCCACTATAAATACCACCCCACACCACATCTTATCCTAAAAAAATTATAATATTATAATATTACTCATATTATTCCCAATTAACCTCCCAAAACTCTTCCCCATGTCTTGGTCTTTTAGGTCTCACCAAAAGACCAATCCCAATTTCCTTAAGGAGGTTCTGAAGGAGACACTCTACAAGAGGTAAAATCCTCTTTCATTCTCTTTTAATTTATTTTCTTTTCTTTTATTTTCTTACACTATACTTTCTTAATATATAAAAATATTAATGAAAATTAAAATATCTTATATATATTCTATTATTATTTTGTTAATGTAATATACATCATTAAACCCCTTCTCCTCTCCCTTTTTTTTTCTAAAAATGAAAACATTGTTTGGGGTGTGTTGATTTATCGCCATCATGGATGATGCATTTTAATTTTACATTACCTCCTTCACGGATGGTAATAAAAAAATTATTATGGTGAAATTATATTCTATTATACATATTATAAGTTATATAATGTTACGTAATCAATATATAATCATGATATTAAATACAATGATATAATTTCATGATGGTTGTAAAAACCTCCAAAATAAATTGAATCATTTTCATTAAAGTTTTGTATAATGATTCATTATAATACCATATAAGAAAATGATATATAAGATCATTTAGAATTATTTAATTTAATTTATAAAATATAATTTCAAATCTATAGAACTATTCCCATTTTACATGAATTTCCATAATTGTATAAAATCAAATCGATCATTAAAACCAAGAAAACAAATCTCAGAATTATGAAATTGAATATTATAACTCATCAAAAAGGACACACATGAACTTAATAAAATAATAATAAATCATATACATGTATGTTTCATAGTTCCTTGTAATATTCATTTTGGTTAGGAATCACTACTTCTGGGTGGTTTCCATTGGATTTATTTATGGAACCAAAAACATCCAACAATTCTTTATCCAAAAGGGACCTGCTTTCCAAAGGTAGGAATTCATTGATTTTGAACTTACGATACATAAGAACATGCATTGGTCAAGAGTATGGTAGGTCGGACTCATCATACCTTTTTGTGGGGAATTATTGTCTACTCCGAAAATCTCTTGTAGATTTGAGATATTTTCATGAATCCTTATTAAATCACCAAATATAAAATAGGTTTCCCTTAGAATTTTAAATCGATTATTAGCATGTGTGAAATTTAGAATCATCCGTATATATTTAAGGTTCTTCATCAATGGAGACATATTTATGTATTCAAGGTTCTCCATCAATGGTATCATCTCATATACTATTTAGAGATTCTTTTAACCATAATTATGATGATACTAGTTTTTAATCAACTTAGTGGGGCACTCTGAAATTTATTTACATACAGGGAGATAAATGTTTGTTTTGATGTTGGTTTTATACCTATAAATTGGCTATCTATGTATCCTTGTGAAAGGAATAATAACCCTCATAGTTTGGTGCTGCTTAATGGGAGACATCATACCTTTTAAGGTCAAGTGATAAGGACCTAGCCAGACAGTTTAATGTCATGTGGTAAGGACATCTAATAGAAAGGTTCTTAGTCAAGGTTTGGTGTGGCACTTATGCCTAAACAACCCATGGAACGTAGAAATAATATGGGTTTCCAAGTTTAATTAGACCGTATTGGTAATATGGCTTAGGAAGAACAAGGTTGATTTGAAGTGTTGGGTTTGAACCTCAGAGAGGCTTCCTACATATCCCATTTGGATGGGAATCAAAGACAACATAGTTTGTTGGGTCACATAAGAGAGTATATTCCTTTCAATATAAATTATTTTGGACATACTTCCTGAAAAGGATTCCATGGTGATTTGGGGGTTCAATTTTGGGCTTACTTCTAAGGAGGATGCCCGGATTAAGGTAGTTGAGGTTGGATTCCTGAAGAAGATATGAGCCCTGATTAAGGATTCATACATATCCCAATTATGGTGGGAATCATAGTTCTTTTAGTTCATTCCATATGAGTGTTTATACAAATGTTGTGATCATGAAGAATCTCTAAGACCACGTGAGTTATTCTCAGCATGATAAACAAGAGTATGTGAACAATTAAACAAATGCACAATCATTTTTCCTCCTCCACTGGTGGAAGAGGATGCGCCTATGACAGTGATGATGGAAGAGGGCGAGGCGACAAGCCTTCACTCTATTCTCTTTACATTAGACAAGGGTCCAATGTAAGGAAGGAGTGAGGGTGAATGAAGTATAAAGGAGAAATATACAACCTCCCACTTGAATGTTAGGGGCTTATACCAGGATGGATGCCCTAAAATTAATACTCGTAAAGGAGGGATACTTCCCATTTTCTTGAATGGAAAATAAAGTGTGAACCGTACCTTCCCTACCAGAGACCCGAGGTTCTGGGATTTAGAGACGAAAAATGGGAGAACAGAACCCAAACCCTAATCCTCCAAACCGGGAACTTACCAACATCATTCTTGTGAGAAAGGTCCTTGTGATTGTATATATACAAACCCACATACACTTTATGAACCCTAACCACATTGCGAGACAAATGTGGGAAACCTATGATTGTGGATATACAAACCCAAATAGGATACACACTAATGTGACTTTCCTAAACAATTGATAAGTCATGAGGTTTTGGTCAAGGTTTCAACACAATCACTTTTAGAAAAGGGAGACAATGAAGAAGAATCCTTGCAATGAATGGATTTGAAGAAGGCTTGATGGATTGTAGACTGAAGGGAGTATGTGAATCAAATAGGGGCACCCAAGTAAGTATCTGGCATGAATGTATGGTCACACAAGTAGGCTTCGGAGACATGATGTTCACTTAAGTGATGAACAACCTGGATACTAATACTTGGGTGAGATTTAACTCATTCCATCAAGAGTATTCCCATGTATTCCTAGAAGTGGGGAACTCAAGTTCCTGTGAGTGTAATAGGTGGAACACAAGTGTTTATGATTTAGATAGTTTTGTCACTCTAGGCGTGCAAGTGTTATAGATTTCAAACACTAAAAGGAATTAAGTCCAATATCCTCCTCCAATTACACCTCTCTACGTGTTAAATAACTACCTTGAAAGTGTTGGATGAATTGGGTGAAGCACTAGGGTGACCAGAGCATCAATTAGGATTCTAGGAAATTCGTATCTACAAATGAAGGTCCCAATGGTCTATTTTAAGTAAAATAATTGACCTTGGGAGAAATGGTGGTGGGTCAAGTAAGTTGGTTGTGTGCCATAATTGGGCGTGCAAGTACCTTTCATGCCAACAAATCCTTGGATTGAATAAGGAAATCCAATTTTCAAGCCTTTGCAAATATTAATTTTCTTCATGTATTTTATCCTCTTTTTTATAAGGCATTTACCTTTGTAACTTTTCAGACTTTATAATGGAGTAGAGTTTCAACAAAATTCCCCCCTCATAATTGTATCTGGAATGAAAAGAGGATCCAATAGTGAGGTAAAGTTATGCATAGGAAAAAAGAAGTTTATGTGGCACGCAACAGGCAGCGCACAAGGAAAATGGGCGTGTAAGGTTCTGGCATGCAGGGTAATTCACATCACTTATATATATCAGCTTCACTTCCACAAAAATTCCAAAGACTTCCAGAAATCCAAATTTCGCCGTGTAAGTCTTTTCTCAAAGACACTTATGTTTGGTCACACTTCTTTTATATGTCTTTCATACTTGTGTGCCATGTTTAGAATTGCGCTCCTTAATGCCTTTGTCAATTTTGGTAAAATTCATTTTTCAAAAACATCAAAAATAAACTTACTTTAAACATGATTTTTTATCTCTTTGGAAGGTTCAATGGTTCCCAAAATAATCAGAGACATTGATGAATTGTCCAATAAGAGAATTGATGATATGATGATGATTTTCGGTCATGATTACATTGACGAATGTGAGACCACACTACCAGACATGGAAATGTATTTGAAGATATATTAGTTCAATTTTACCAGGAGTACTTATTTTCCTTTTTATAGTTATGGCCATCTGTAGGATGTCAACATACCAGACCTAAATAGCTATATTCCACATTCTTGGTTTCAAGACTATAACAATTTCTCGTCTACCAATATTTCTATTGCGGGCTCATACATTAATGTTGGGAATACATGTAAGGCCCATTTCATGAATCACAGCCCATGTGATCCATATTTGAAAACACATACACCTGAGCTACAGACACACTGCTATTCGTCCATATTTAGAGATTCTCATATGGGTCCATCAAAAGGCTAGGAGTAAAGTTGGGATTTTCACACAGGAGGGGGTGTTAAACCAACATGGATGTAGGAATATTAGGTGTGAAAGACATGTGCATAATTTATTGAATAATTAAAGGGTGTTGGGATTTATGAGGTTGTATGGTCGGGGAAACCTAGGTTTATAAGAATGAAGATTTCGTGCCAAAGTTACTAAGCCAATGGAGTCGAGAAACTATCTCCATCCATTTGACACATGGAGAAGTAGGCATCAGTTTATGTGATGTCTAAAAGATATATCGATCACTAATTCTAGGAGATATGTATAATGAGTTTATTCCTCCCAAGGTGACATTGAATGACTCAAAAAAGACACTAGCCTAGGTTTGTGAGCTGATGAAAATATTTTATAAACTCAAGAATACGAACATAATGAAATCCCAAAAAATAAGGGATATTCATCTAGAGGAGTGGATGGAAATATTCCTTGAATGGAAAGAGAAGGGTTACACTTGCACTCATCCAATAAGCTGTCCAAAGGCAGAAAAGAGTGGTACACCCGACACTTTCTGTCCAAAAATAGATAAATGAGATTTTGCAAGTGGGTATATGAAATCAAATCCAAAATTCATATGACCACACATCTTGTAGGTTTCCAAGCCATGCGGCTCGATGTGTATCTATTACTAGTTTGAGATTCCAAGGGAGGCGTAAGGCCATGAAATTTTGTTATCACTGCCAAGCTGGTTGAGAAGAGGATGGTAGGTTTGGCTACCCCTATTTTGGAAAAGATTCAAAGGATATTACTACATATTTACAGAGGGAAGTATCCTTTTAGAATAGCGGGACAATTCTAGGTGTTATGGGGGTGGATCACCACTCATTTCAGAACTTATACTATGAAAAGTGGGGTTATTTTCTTTATAAGTTCTTTCCGACCAACTTTTAAGGATTTCTATTGTATGTCAACTTCGTCTATGAATTCTTATGATATCAAGGATATGTTTAGTATGTATAAGGAATTTCAACTTTTACCTTATGGGAATCCACCTATGGGGAGATATATTGATGATGGGATGACCAACATAGTGCTAAGGGCATATATTTTAGCTTATAGGGATAGTGTATTGGACAACCGAATTGACATGAAAATCATATGAGAGGCCTATTATCCTTATAGATTCGCACATAAATTCAAATTCCTACAAAAACTTACGGTATCTCCTACCATTCATGTCAGATTAGGGAAACATCCGATGGTTTCCCGAC
This sequence comes from Viscum album, assembly GCA_963277665.1. Classification (NCBI taxonomy): domain Eukaryota; kingdom Viridiplantae; phylum Streptophyta; class Magnoliopsida; order Santalales; family Viscaceae; genus Viscum; species Viscum album. Next base: position 13,274,016 of record OY728150.1, read on the forward strand.
AACTATGGTTGCTGACAAATGTGGATAAAACTCGGGAAATTTTTAATTTACCTGCCATCGATGTAATAAGTAGATTGACTATCTCGTATGCTGAAAACTAGGCCACACCTTACCCAATAGAAGAGTAAAACCATGTTGTCCCTCGAGTGGGGATAAAAAGAGGTAGTAGGATGGAACCCTTTAATTTGGAAGTCAATTCTTCATCATCTGGGGACGACTCATTGGAGTCAGAGGGTGGATGTGACGAGGCTCCAAGCTCACTGAAGTGACCTCATGAAAGATATAATCCACCTATCAGAGTTACGAGAGACAGGACATCAATCTATACTAAATATGTACGGAGGCGGTCTAGTTTTCATCATTCAGAAGAGCAACGAGTCGCATTTTCTCATCCCCCATCTGTGAGTGCAAAAGTTTGGAAGAAACTCAAATCCAAAACAATAAGATCTTCTTCACAACCCTATGGAATGTATTCAGAATATATACGACCAGAGGCTATTCAAACATGGAAAAGATGTCATTGTGATGCTGAAACCACGTGGACAGATTTATGTGAAGTGTTGTGTATTCCAGGAATAGGGTATCTACATGTCTCTTCTGATATTCTCTTTAGAAACAATCCTTATGAAGTGAGAAATTATATATGAAAACATGGAATTATCATATACGCAACTAATGAATCAATTCCTACCAGAAAGTTGGTGAAATAAATGATATATCATGGAACCACAGAAGTGATTAACCTTTCATTAGATAAATAATGGAATTATTTTATGGATCCTAAAGATGTATGTTTCCTTTTTTCTCACATTATTTTCTTCTTTTCAATTTGAATCTAGTCAAAGCATTTTTAATCAGGGGAAATATCATTTTAACTTGCAAGTACCGAAAGAAAAATCAACCAAAGTTCTATCACCATGATATAGCCCTATTGGTACCGTTCTTAGAGATACTGGATCACCCCGTGAATCAGGAGAGATATATCTAGGCCAATAGGACAATAAGGATGAGTTAAAAAGAGGCCTGTAATTTACAATACATGTTTTTGGAGATGACGATTCAAGTCCTACCAAGAAGGTGAAGAAACAAAAGTATCGAAGAAAGAAGACCATAGTTAAACGCTTTTACAGAAGGAGTAATCATTCCTGAAAACATGAATTTTAGCCTTTTTCATAGAAAGTGTTTAAACTTCATGGAATTGAAAGAGATTCTTCTGGTTCTTATCTTAAATAAATAACTGATAAGCTTTGAGGAACTATGGAGGGTGCTTCTGAACAAGCAAAAATTCCCGCTAACCTGGTGGTTCCTGAAGAGGCATTTAGTCCTAAGAAACCAATGTCTATTCTCGACATTGTTCCTCTTCCTAGAATCATAATATAGGAGACCATTGGTAAATCATCTGTACTTCATGAGCCACTAAATGTAACAACAAATGAATTCCATCTTGTGATACTTTAGGTTAATCACATGCACTAGAAAATCCTAGGAAATTGATGCTGACCCCACAACTATTACTGAGGAAGCTCTTCAAGGTCAATGGTTGTCAAAGGTAGATTTGAAAACAACCAATCTGAGTGTTCTCATGGGTGAGAATAACATGGGATATAAGATATCATTGTATGCTATGATGAACCATATCATGACTTTTGAAGAATCATTATAATATATTAATATACAAAATGATTTAGAAGATTTCAAATATTCTTATATAGAACCAATTGGATGTGACTTTTTATTGTTCTTGTTATTAAACTTCTTATTATTAATTTTTTAACCATCAGTGGTTGAAATATGCAGTTACATCTAAAGAAATTGCCGCAGCAACGATGCCTAAAAGAAGAATCAATATCCCTGTCAATCCTACCATTGTAGAGATATTGGATAAGGTGAATCTTTAGATAGAAAATATTATTGAGATTAATTTAGAGGATCCTCAGAAAATTAGAGAAAGCATTCCCCACTAAGATACATCTACCAAAATCGTTGAAACTGATAATATTGGGGAGGATTCCTCTCATGCTACTGACTTATTATTAGGAAATAAATACTAATATTGTGAATGTTCCCACTACTGTTATCCTTTGAAACTAACCATAACCATAATTTTTACTTCACCATATAGGGTTATTAACTTCAATGGATAGATACAGAGGTGAAGCCTCTACATCAACTCAAATAGTATTAGGAAGTGAAGAAACCGTTGTAATGGAAGAAGAAGAAAATATAATTTCCTTAAGTTCATTAATCCCAGAATACATTCCTACTTACAACGGTGATTCTGAATCAGAACTGGAAATTTAAAAGTCCCTACTTCTTTCATGTCTCAAGGCATAACAAAATATATGGAAGATAATATTTGAAATTCACCTTGAAGAACTTCCCTCACGAATTCCACTACTTTCATCTCTATTAATTAGGCTGGGATTTTTCGGTTTTGAATACCATGAAATTCATACTACAGTGAAAGAGATTATCTGAAAAAGAGAGAAAGAGCAGAGTATTTGGAAATATCTAATAAAAACCAGACTGTGGACCAATACTGATGCATTCCAAGTAGCAATAGCCCAATTTGAGGCCAATCATACGGAAATTTTGAAATAATTGAAGCATAAAATTAAATAAAATAATTTTCAGTAGCTAAACCTTCAACAAGAATTAGATATTATCATAGGAGATCTTGACCAGCTTCATAAATCAATTGGAAAAGTCTAGAACGATGGTGAAAAATACATTTTAGATGATAAAGAAGCACTTCTCCTTGTTGAAGAAAATGATACTGGCAGGCTAACCTAACTTCAACAGGAAGCTGATGGGGCTCAAGAGTCCATTAATCAACTGAGAAGTTATGTAAAAAAACTCCTATGATTTATGACATAGATACTCCAGTTTTAAGATTCTCTTATGTGGATTTTTTTACTCACAAATGAAAAGCATTTTGTCTTTAATCATCTGTGTCTTTATCCTTGATATATTTTTTTACCTAATCCAATGGGCCCAGTAAGTGTAGTTTGATTTTTACTTGGGTTATATAGACAACCCCAAAAACATTATATCTTTTGGATTTTCTATTGATCAATATTTCCCAAACCATTCAAAAAAGTATGTTTGGTGAGATGAGACTTGAATGTTTTCCAGAGTTCCAATTGTGGGTTTCTAATATGGTATGTAAAACATCTTTTGTTATTGGAATTTTAGAGTCATTCATGTTAGACTAAAAATGATAGTGTTTAAGGTCAAAATATCTTTGACCATAAATTTTGAAATTATATCCCAAACAAGGATGAGTGACTATAAATTTATCTAATATTATATAAATTCTTCCAAGGGGAATCTTGAGTCATGATTTTTTTATGGTCACCAAATCTAAAACATTTATAAAACATAAAAAAGGTCCTTTAAAATAATGAGGATACCATTATATGACTAACCTGTTATGGAGGTTGCATTATGTAGGGCCCAGTGGGGCATATGATATATAGCCAAATACTGAAATTTTTTGACTGACAGACCTGTTAGGTATGAAATTTTAATGCAAGACCTCTGGGGGCACATACTGCATAGTCAAGAAAAATAGTTCATAGGAATTTAACATATTATTGTTGGTAGATAAGGGAAAATAAGATTTGTGCGACTCAAGACCATAGTGGGTTGTTTTTCCCAGGAATTGTTTTTAATAATAATGTGTTATTTATGAAGACATATATCCAGAATAAGAAAACCACTTCTACACAAATTTGGTGTATGAGGAACAGTTAAAATTTTTCAGAAAGTGGGATTTATGATATCATTCTATGTAGTTTTGATTCATGTAGTAAGTACATTGTACTGTGCAGTTTTAAATCATGTAGTGAGGAAATTGGGTGGCAATAATTTAAGGTCTTTAGCTTTGACCTAAGGTTTGAGACTCTCTAATTTCTTGATAATATGTTTCGAAACATAGTACCATGTTCAAGTATGGAAGGTAAGAACTATAAACTATTATTTGGAAATTTATGGATCTGAAGAATGATATGGAAAAGGGATAAAAGGCATTAGAGGAATTCTTTCCTAAGAACAGAGTTACCATTATTTGAGGAACCCATTATGGGGGTTGTATTATGCAGGTCCATCTAGGGCATATGCTGTATAGAAAAATAGTGGCATCTTTTGATTAACATGATCATTATATAGGAAATTTATGCAAGGAAACCTAAGGGAACATATTGCATTATTAGGAAAAAGAGTTCTAAATAACTCGACATTCTTTTTCTAAAAACTAAAGAATGTTTATGGAGATTCAGATTTTCCACAGAACATAGTTCGGTTTAAGGATAAATGTAACTGAATACAGAAAGAGTATTTACAATCATGATTTATAAATAAATAGAGGAATATGATTTCTATGAAGGTTTGACCCATTTTTTGGAAGTATGTTGTCTGTAGTTTTAGGTCATATGACTAGGACCAAAATGGAAACAATATATGATATGTGGTAAAATGATCACTGTTTATTTTATAATGCTTTGAACACATGGAGAGGGAAATATGTAAACCATGGTCATGAAGACTTTCAGATCGAGAGAAGGGAAGTAGGACAAATATAAAAGGATGACTTATTTAAGATACAGATTTTTGTACATGCTCATCATGGTTTGAAGGGGAAAAAATACACATTAACCAAGAATGAAATTATCATTATTTAACAAACCTTTTATGGGTGTTTTATTATGCAGGGAAAACTAGGGAATATGCTTCATAACCAAATAGTAGAATCTTTTGACTGACATGTCCGTTATGTAGGAAACTTATGCAAGGTCACCTAAGGGCATGTACTGCATAGTCAAGAAAAAGAGTTATCAGATATCAGAAACTCTGCCACCATAAACCATATGAAATGTTTTGAAGATTTGAATGTAATCAGGGTTAAGAGTGTGACATATGAAAAAGGGGTCATGCTCAATGCACAAGATAAATATTTGAATCAATATTAGCAATGAATTTTGAGTCCCTTACATATATTTGACTCATATGTAAAACAATGGCATTTCATGTTTCCTTGGTGGCCTCTCTATGGAGAGGACCCAAAATGTAGACATCCACATAGATTGTTAATTATATGTAAAAAAAAGATAAAAATTTCTCGCATGTATAGGACTAGGAACTAAGGCCTAACTTTAACTTAGTATCTTAATAGGATGAAAATCAAGCCATACGTAGTTTTTTGGGTGCTTTTCATTTTATGTTTTTGCTTCAAGGACATTATGTTGTGAAATTTAGAGTCATGCAGTGAGGACATTAAGTGATTCCAATGTGGAAAAGGAATATTGTGGCTAAACTAGGGAATTAAACCCAAGTGTCACTACGTATCTCATATGGATGAAAATAAATCCATACCAAGTTCTTTGAAGATTCCCTATGCATATTTGATTCATACACATGGAATACAAGGGGTTTTTTTATCGTGGTTGGGCCCAAGATTGGATAACTAGAAATCTCAACATATCTCATATGGATGAAAATCAAGCCATTTTTAGTTATTTGAAGACTCCCTATACAGGTTTGATTCATATACATGGAATAAAAGGGGTTTTTTATCAAGGATGTGCTCATGATTGAAGATCTAGGCATGTCTATATATCTCATATGGATGAGAATAAAGCCAAACCTAGTTCTTGAAACAACAATTTCCCACACTAATTGAGTTTGATGTGGGAGATGGGAGATTTTAACACATTCTAGAGGAAGAATAGATAAACATAAGACACAAAATGGTATGAATATCTAACCATGAATCTTGAAAGAGTACTCTGTATAGATCTGATTCATATTCATAAAGAGAAAAGGGAGATAAATTTCTTTGTGGTTGCGGCTGGGCCCATGATTGGAGATCTAGGCTTCTCTACGTATCTCATATGGATGATAAACGAGCCACATGTAGTTCTTGAATTGAGGTCCCTATGTAGATATGATTCATACATAGGGATAAATGGAAGTCATGTTCCACTTAAGCAAAATCCATGATGCAATTGATGCTTGTGCAAGAAAGATCTTAACATCAAAGAAAGAAGACGTTAACCACACAGTTTAATTTTGTGCTGTGATAGAAAATGATGTTAGGTAGTTTAATGTTGCATGAAAGAGAAAAAGATGCTATGCATTTTAACACTGTGTAGCATGGAATCACATGGATGTCATGAAGTTTATTGTCTTACAACTAGGACTTTGTGCTATGCAGTTTAGAGTCATGCAGCGAGGATATATGGCTATGATACAGTTAATGTCTTGAAACTAGGAATTTTTGACGTGAAGTTTAAATTCATGCCACAAGGACATATTGTTGTCATGCAGTTTAATGTCTTTCAACTAGGAATTTGTGATATGCAGTTTAGAGTCATGCAACGAGGACATATGGCTGTTATGCAGTTTAATGTCTTGCAATTAGGACTTTGTGCTGTGAAGTTTAGAGACATGGAACGAGGACATATGGCTATTATGAAGTTTAATGTCTTGAAACTAAGACTTTGTGTTGTGCATTTTAAAGTCATGCAGCGAAGACATATGGTCATTATACAGTTTAATGTCTTGCAACTATGACTTTGTGTTGTGAAGTTTATAGTCATGCAGCGGGGACATATGGTTGTTGTTATGTTTAATGTCTTGCAACTAGGACTTTGTGATGTGTAGTTTAGAGTAATGCAATGAGGAAATATGGTTGTTATGCAGTTTAATGTATTGTAACTAGGACTTTGTGATGTGCAGTTTAGAGTCATGCATCGAGGACATATGGCTATTATGCAGTTTAATGTCTTACAACTAGGACTTTGTTCTTTGTAGTTTAGAGTCATGTAGTGAGGAAATATGGACGTTATGAAGTTTAATGTCTTACAACTAAAACATTGTGCAGTGCAGTTTAGAGTCATGAAGCGAGGACATATGGAAGTTATGTAGTTTAATGTGTTGCAACTAGGACTTTGTGTTTTACAGTTTAGAGTCATGCAGCGAGGACATATAGTTGTTATGCAGTTTAATGTCTTGCAACGAGGACTCTGTGCTCTACAGTTTAGAGTCATGCAACAAGGACATATGGCTATTATACAGTTTAATGTCTAGAAACTAAGACTTTGTGCTATGCATTTTAGATTCATTCAGTGAGGACATATGAATATTATGCAGTTTAATGTTTTGTAACTTGGACTATGTTCTATAAAATTTAGAGTCATGCAGTGAGGACATATTATGTGAAATTACACAAATTATATCTTCAAGAATCTCACATTGGTTGGAGTTGTAATAATTTCTCCATCCATTTAGATTAGGGAATAATCTCCGTTTGGGTAGACCTTATATATAGAATATGGTCCTTCCCACTTTGGCTCAATCTTTGCAGGATTATTTCCTGGTGTCATTGGAGTCCTGAGGACGAATAAAAATTATCCTTGAAGAAATGAACAGATGCAAACTTTATTGTTAAAATCTCAAGTTATTCTGTTCGGATAGACTTCTAAATGATGCAATGTATGCAGTCTATTTTTGTATAACCATTTTAAGTCATCAAATTCCTTATAATACTCTTAATTTGTGGATAACTGATCAAATATTGTGACTTAGAGTGAAGGAAATTGAACTTCAATTAGAAAAATTTCTTTTGTTATGTACACCAATGAATATGGAGTTCCCTGAGTAGTAGTGAGATTAGTTGTCTGATAATCCCTTAGATCTTGAAAAAGTTTATCAGGCCAAGATTTATTCTCTTTATCTACCATCTTATGGAGTATATTTGATAGGGTCTTATTTAAAGACTCTATCTTTCTGTTATCCACTGCATGATAGTGAGATGAATGGTGGGATTTGATATTTTTCTTCGGATATAACTTCTTTACCTCAATAGAATAGAAATTGGTGCCATTTTCCATCAATATATTTGAGGGACACTAAATATGGTGATGATATTATCTTTGAAAAAACTAACAATTCTTTTGGCTATGACTTCTTTGAGAGGTATTGACTCATCCCATTTGGAGAAGAAATCAGTAGTAGTAAGAATATACTTGATCTTCTTAGTCGTAGCTTGAGGATAAGGTCCTACTATATCCAATTTTTATGTGGAAAATGTACAAGAGTATTTAGCTGCATGTTATAACTATGGGAGTTGTTGAATGAAGTTGGCATGCACTTGTAAGGGATGACAATTCTTGGTGAAATCTATGCAATCCTGCATCATTCAATACCAGAAGTATCCAAGACTTTGGATTTGATTAGAAATCCTATACCTAAATTGGTGAGCACTAGAATCTCATTCATGTACATATTTCATGAAAACAGCAGTTTCTTCTCCGTCAATATACAGGAAAAAGTTTCCATAAAATCCTCATTTGTAGAGGATCTTATGGTGATCTGGGCTATCATAAAGAGTGAAAGTGGCCACTCTTTATCGAATATATTCCTTTTAAGCTCTATCTAGTAAAAATACTCCATTTTGAAGGTATTCCATGATGGGTGTCATCCATCCCGTGGTATGACCATAGGCTCAAAAATAGGGATAATTTAATTAATTTACTCCATTCTAGTTTGAACAAAAGGTGAAACCACACAACGATGGGCAATACTGATGATTCTCACATCTCGGTTTAGATCTTCTAGGGCAGTGGCCACATTGGCTAGTGCATAATCTTGAGAATTTTGTGATCACGGGACATAAGACAATGTTGGATCTGAGGAAAATTCATTTATTTACCCTTTAACGTAATCACACAAAGGGATTAACTATTCTTTTATGATTTCATAATCCCCATTAATTTATTTGATTACCAAATTTGAATCACCTTTCATTTTAAGGTGGTTTTTTTGTACCTAGAGCACCAATTCTAGACCTACAATGAGAGATTGATATTCCGCCTCATTTTTGGCACTACCTTCTGATAACAAGATGGAATATGTAAACACTTCCCTTTCTAGGGAGATAAGTACAATTCCAAACCCAACATTATTGAGCATAGGGTTTTTCATTCTCTTCCCCGTTGGACTTCTGGAAGCACCATTAGAGTACATTTCTCATGTTTGGAGATTATCTTGAATATAAAAGAACTCTTCATCAGGAAGTTTAGTGTTAAATGATGTATCTTCTGTAGATGGGTGTTTAGCAAGGAATTATGCTAAGTCTTGGCCTTTTATTTCCTTCTGAGGCAAAAAATGGATATCAACTTGTTGAAAAATGACTTTATACCATGCCAAATGCCCTATAAGAATAGAACGAACGAGGATAAATTTGAGTGGGTTATTGAGAGATACTTTGTGGACCTCGTAATTTTGCAGGTAGTGCCTCAATTTTTGAACTTCAAAGATTAATGCAAGGCAACATTTCTCGATACTTGAATATTGAGTCTCTGTTTTAGGCATAGTTCAACTAAGATAGTAAAGAATATTTTCATTCCCAACATTATTCTTTTTGGAAAATAAGTCACCCAGTGATTGCTCTAAATCTATCAAAGAGATAATAAATGGATTTCCTTCAATATGTGGTGTTAATACTAGTGGACTCAAGAGATATTATTTGATGGTATCAAATTCCTCACGGAAGTCTTCATTACATTGAGAGGTGATTCCCTTCTTCATTAATCTAGTGAAGGGTAAACATTTTCTTAGCAAATTGGCGATAAAGAGCGGAATATAGTCCAAGTGTTTTTGATGTCCTATTAATTCTTTCATATTTTTAGGAGGTAAAATTCCAAGGATTTATTTTTTCTTCTCAGGAAAAACTTTGATGCCATAATGGAATATAATGAAACCGTGGAATTTTTATAAGGTTACCCCGAAAGCACATTTCAAGCGATTCATCTTCAAATAATGTTGATAAGGTTTATTTAATATGGTCTTTAGATCATCAAAGTGATCATAACATTTTCTGGATTTAACCACTAGATCATCCACATAACATTCGACAAATTTTCCGAAGAAGGGTTTGGAGACATGGTGAATGACATGTTGATACATTGCACCTGTATTCTTTAAGAAAAAGGGAATTAACTGATAGAAAAACAAACCTTTAGGGGATCTAAAGGTTGTAGACTCTTCATCGTCTGGGGCCATGATGATTTTATTGTACTCAGAGTATCCATCCATGAAAGGGAGAGATTCCTAGCAGGCTGTTGCATCAATCAAAAGCTCCATGATAGGAACTAGAAAGTCATCTTTGGGACAATAAAGGTTAAGATCTATGAAATAAATGAAAACTCAAATTTTACCATTTTTATTTTTCATTGGGACAATATTGTCCATCCATTTGGGGTTTTTCACTTTCATGGAAAAGTTAGATTTAATAATCTTGTTGACTTGAGCTTCAATTTTAGAGGCATGAGTTGGGAAGGTTCTTCTTGCTGCCTGCTTAAATCATCAATGCTCTTATGGAAAACCCAAATGATGGGTGGCTACATCGGGATTAAGGCCTTTAATTTTTGTATAATTTCAAGAAAATATATCTCAATTTTTCTTTAGAAATGAAGTATACACCTCTTTCTATTCAGAAGTAATAGTTTCACTAACTAGATTGGGGTGTGGATCTTCTTCTATAACAAGATTTATTTCTCTGAGCTCATCCACAATGGTGGAGACACCTTCCTCAAATTATGGAGGAGCATCCTTGATATCTTATTATTATTCTTCCTTACGACTCACTTCTTATGTTTCTACTTTCATAGTAGGTGATGAAGCAAAACTTTCGAACATTGGGGAGGAGTTAATATTTGAACATTATAAAGAAGAAGAAACCATTTCTGACCCTAGTGATGAAGAAGTGTCTTCCTGGAGCATTGAGGAGGATATGATGGGTTGGGAATCAACATCCTTGTCTTCCTACAATATTTTGAAAACTTCTTCTAGACTGAGTTATGAAGTAGAGACTTGATGAAGTTCATTGGATGAAATGAGGACATCTTCATTTAAACTTTCATCACTTCATGGTGAATCAACAATTTCTCCCATGATGCCAGGATTGATTGTCGTAATTGACATTATGGAATTCACTGGATGAGTACTCAGATTTGGGTCTATCCTTTCAATTTGATTAATAGGAAAAACATAATATATACTAAAATTTTTTAATGTATTATCAGGGATCTTTTCTAGGACATTTGGAGCATTGATTCTTGTTACCCCTTTTGTCCTAGACCTCATTCCCTTTGTGTGATAAAATTATCCCTAAATATAACGAGATTCAATATTTTTGAATATAGCCTTGTCACCATAAAACATCCCGATTTTACCATTGAAACAATAGTTGTGACATTGGGGGTATGATGAAGTAATGGTTTCATGTTTATTTATTCAAGGCCTTCCAAACAGAATGTTGAAGGCTGTGTACTAAAAGACAACCATAAAATCTGAATTTGACACAAGATCTCCAAACTTAGTTTTGAGTGTAATCCCACCTAGAGGTTCTTTCTCATTATTTTCATAACAATTCAAAATTAAAGTGGAAGGATATATGTCAGATTCAGTAAGGCCTAGTCGATGAAGTGTATGAATAGGAACGAGGTTGACTCCTAAGCTATTATCAATGAAGGCTCATTAGATGTATGTATCATTAACCCTACTAGAAAGATACAAGGTCCTGATATGTCCATGTATAAAATCATCTTCATGTTCATCTGTAAAAGATATAACTTCATGAAATTCTGCAGAATCTTTCTTTAAATGGTAAACTTCGGCACCAACAACTTCAATTTCAAACTCTTGAGGACTTGGAAAATCCTCAATAAGTGCTTCTCAAAGATCTTTTGATATTTTCAAGGCATCCAAGATTGAAAACGTGGCTGGTAATTGGGATAACTATTTCAAAACATCATACTTTTGGTCCAATGGTCTACATTTCCTAGAATGGAGATGCGGTTTTGTAGGTTTCTGGGAAGTTAATGGTCCTCGTGCAGATGTACCATGTATCAGGGAAAAAAACTGGAAATACTTATGTATTTGGTAGATTAGACTGACTAGGTCTATCTAATTTCTAAGAGAATGATGGTGTAACCTCTAATTAGTCCTCCAAAATAATCATGTTAGGACCGATCCTATCATGTTTGGGAGAACTTTCATATTCTTGTTGAGCCCGCTAAAGGGATCTCCCACAAGTTTCCACCGCATATATGGTTCGAGCATGGGTAGACTTAAAATAGTGGTTTATATAATATCCATGTATCCCCCTGTATCCTTGACCTTGCCCTCTTCCTCTAGTTCCCTAGTTTGGTACAGGGAATTCAGGCTCATCATAAAAAGAATCATCATTGTCATAAGGTTATGTTAAGTGGATAATATTAACAGAATAAAAGATCAATTATTCATCTAATGAATATTTTTCATGAGAGGTCGGTTCTGGTTTTGTTGTTTAGCGGGGCAGTTTCTGTGATTTTGAAACAGATGGCATGAAATCTACCAAAGTAAAGGAAAACTTTGTCCTTGACACAAGCTCATCCTATTATGACTGATATTTGTTCTTCTGATCATGTTTCTTTATTGAGGACTGACATTTATAGGACTGATATGTTGATGAAAATGTATTTACTATGGAAGAAGTGATAGAAGAGACAATCAGTTATTTCAACTTTGTTCGTAATGTGGCATGAGTTCAATTGATTGTTTTCCTGATCATCTAATAATCATACTTTTGTGCATTTTTTTCTTTTGAATTCATTCCACTCACTTTCTTTCTTTTGTTCAGTTATAGTAACACATTCTACTTGAACTGATGAAATTTTCAGTTTCACTTGTCCAGAGTCTACCATTTTTTGCAGGAGGAATTTTAACAAAAAACACTTCTGAATGGGATGCCCCAACATTTGGTGAAAAGGAATATAATTCAGAATATCTTCATATCCTTCTTGGTTTTGTTTATTAAACCTTGTAAACTGAACCAAATTGTTTTCCAATGATAATATGAAGTAACTGGGAACATGTTCATTCTGAAAAGAATAAACTTTCTTCATTAACTCCTCAAAATGTTTCATCCTTTGATATTTTTGATCATCTTGATGAGGTAGTATTTGCTGCTGATGCTCAAGACGAAGATCCCTTCGATATAATGACGGTTTTAAAGTAGAAGTAGGTACATGTGCTTTCTTGAGTGTCACTGTAATAGCCTTTTCTTTCCATGTTCTCCTTCCCAAAGTTGATGGAATTACATGAGACTTAGCTTTAGTTTCCACAATATAATTCTCCACTTATTGAGAAATTGAATATTGGTCTTGAAACCCTCCTGTGTATTACACATGGATCTGTGGTGTGCATAACTCATCACACATATTTTCCACATAAATTGCAAGCAACTCTTCTTGGGGGAGTTTCATATTTAAGTAATATGTTAATCATTTACATCGAGAAATAAAATCTAAAAATCGTTCATTTTTTTTTGCAATTTGTAAGATCATAAATGGTTATATTCGGTAGCATTGAGCTGAATTGAAGAAGGAATATCTGACATAGATCTTCCCACCCATTAATTGAGCGATATTGCAAACTCGTATACCAGAAATAAACTGGCCCCTATAATTATTTTACAAATAATCTCATCTTTACTACTTATTGTTGACGAGGATTCCCAAATTGGGTTCAAAACGATAATCAAAATTCATTAATTATTGTACCAGATCTCCCAAACCATTAAATATTGGAAATTCATTATTCGATAAGTTTGGTGGGGGAGGGATCATATCCACCCATTCGGGGTAAGCTCTCTTTTCCGGATGTACTGGAACACACCGTTCTTCCATAGCTTCCAATCGAGTTGTTAATTCCTTAGTTGTGTTGATAATCATTTGGGAAATATCCGGATGAGCTGGGACCTGTACAGGAACAATATCTGAAGCTTGAACTTGTGAAACGACCGACAAAACCACTAGTGGTGCTAACGGTATTTTCCTTGTATAACCCATGGGGATAGGCCTATAAGTACGTGTTTGATCATACCCTGTCTATGTACACAATGGAGGGAATTCATTATTCACATCTGTAGTTGAAACAAACCCTCTTTGATGAGGATTTCCTACATGATGTGCAAGTTGAGGATCTGTTTGGGGAGTATGTCTAGTAGAAATGCTGCTTCAGAGTACTCTATATTGAGTCTTTTAACTCCTTCATCTCCTCCACTTTTAGGGAAAGTCTTTCTTCAAGTGAAAAATATTTTCCTTCTCCAGTGGATAAGTGAGATGTGATCTAACCTTTAACTTTCACCTTATTATATTCTTTTCAAAGGGGTGGGAGTTGGTTACTTGAGGGAATACTAAGATTATGGGTAAGACTATGATTTCAGGTATGCACACCTCTTTCATTTTATTCAATGTGTACCATGTTATGGATAAGAACTTCATATTTTGACTCCCCTAAACTAGACCAATTCTCTGGAGGATCTTTTGCAATGGTATTAATGACATTCACTAACTCATAATGCATTGATCTCATTCTGTCAGTATCTTTGAAAGACCACCTCCTTCTGTATCTTCCATGTGACTCTGTTCTCCTATATGCTGAATTTATGAGAATTGCATGACAGATAATAACCTAAAGTGAATCCTCAGATAGTTTAGTTGGGTGTTCTATTTGTGTCTTCTTCCCTAATCGGAATAAAACTGAATTCCATTTAAGAGGGGATAAAAATGTGAAAAATTCCCCAGCCCCGCAGGATGGGTATGTTCGTGTTCTTCTTCTTCAATCCTTCAAACTTTGTTTATTGAATTTTAATATCGAATTAAACAATCCCCCAAACCTACAATTTGGGGTGGATCTTGAACTTATATAGTTGTGATTTGTGCAGCTACTCTTATGATTTTGAAAATTTTAGTCTGAACATTGTCTGGGCACATTATCCTACAACCACACAAATCACTTGTTTTGGAAGACAACTGTGCTATTTCAGACATTTGCATCATCTGATGGCTGAAATCCTCTAAGAGGGAGGCCTACTAAATATTATGATATGTTTTATGCAATAATATATCAACATATTGTTCTCTTTGGGCCAGACTTTGATGAGTGCTAGTTGAGGATGATTCTTGAGCGTATACTTGATCACACACAAAATCTGTTGATTATATCCATCCATGGGAAATAACATTGCATGAGACCAATTTTGGTAGGATTTACTAATTTTGGAGCGTAGTGAAATGAAATTATCTATGTGCACCCCATCCTCTGATATGAACACCAGATGGGGTATCCAAAATTAACTGGTGCAACCTCTTTAGTGGGTCGAGGGATGCACATTGAAGGGTTATCTACTACTTTTCAACCTTTGGATGTTAGGAAAATGAGAGAGATACCAAGATGTTTTGGCATTTAAACCCTTATATAACCTTTACATGAATTTGATATTCATCATATGGTAATACGTCGGTTTTAAAATAACAAATAGTATTCTATAAGTTGAGGTGGACATCATGAATGCAATCTTCTACCATCAATTCTGTAATATTGTATTAAGAGTTTTCCAAAGGGAGAAACATGACTGGTACTTCACCTTTAGCCAGTTTTTTTCTCATGTTAAAAAAATATTCATCATATTTTACTAGAGTGTTTCTACACTTGGTCCAACCAAGGTGGATGATTCTCAATTGTTTTATTAAAAACAATAGAATAAGTCACTTTTTCCTCTACTACATTAGAAGAAAAATGACCCAAGGGAGGTTTGGAGAATGAATGTTGACATAAGATGTCTTCTGATTGAGAATGTATATAACCCGTTAATGATAAGGCATCAGAGATGAATGGCTTTGTGTTGGAAAGTTCCTCTAGATAAGAGGGCTTACTCAATAGTACATTTTCTATTAAGGAATTATCTTGACAATGTGAAATAATACTGCAGAGATAACTTTTGAAGCGAATGACATCATGGGGAGGACCACCATGGTGGATTATAGAAAGGGATAAATACTCTTTCTCCATGGTATTCTGGCCACACGGAGGGTTGTCGTGGCTCTCATTCGGAGATATGCTCTCTGGACTGACCGAATTGTCTTAAATCAAGCCTTCATGACAAAGTGCTCTATGGGGAACTTCAGGATTACTACTACTACTTCCAAAATTTGGTAATGAGAGGGTTGGATATTTATCTACAATAGATAAATGTATGAGAGTTTCAAGAACTCCAGTGTTAAGAGAAGCTTGATCGCAGATTGGATCTTGATTTTCCAATTGTGTTTGGAGAGACTTATTTTTAGACGCTCTTTTACATGTAGTTGGGGCCACTTGCTGGGATAAGTGGTTATCATATGCAGGTGTATGTGCCTACCTTGGAGTGGTCATTATAATGGGATGATTACCTCATATTGTAATGGGTGTATGTTACTGTTCTGGTTGTCCGTATGATATGAGGGAGTATGCCACATAACCCTCTTGGACATAAATTGAGGTATGTATCTCCTCCGGGATGGCATGCTAATGTGTCATTCTAGGTGGGGGGATAGAGTTATGTGTCTGTTTCCATGTTAGTTTTGAATTTTCTCTTATGATATTCTGGCATGCTTCCTTAATATGGGCAGAAATTTGTGTTTTCGATTTCACCATTGCTAAAATTTGTTTGGTGACTTCAGCGGCCAGAACAAGAATATAAATCCATTCCATATCTAGAGTAAGTTTATGTTCCTAATCCCGCCCTCTCTTTCCTATCAGTGGGTAGTGACAGTAATCATGTATGGGGATAAGTAATTGAGTATGGCCCAAATTTGTCATTGGAGCTTTCCGACTGAATTCTTCGGGTGCTACCAAACGAAACTATTGGCAGGCTTGGTGAACATTGGAAAGTGTATGTACCTACTAGATTTTTTCCATTAGGCATGGTTGATGGACTTATTTCAATGCTGATAGACGAGACTGCTGGCAGAATTAGTGAGTGCAAGCAGGTGTATGTTCCTATTTACCAATTTTCACCATATTTATTTGGTGGGATTCCTTGAATGTCGCCAGACAAGCCTTCTGACCAGTTGATAATTTGTAAATAGGTGTATGTGCCTATTCATTCTAATCCACTGGATTTAACTGGTGGTATTGGTGGGTTGCTTCCAGACTAGTCAGCTAGCTAGAAAAGTTGGGACGAATGGGTTTATGTACCCGCTCATTGTCTGCCATCAAGTTAGATTGATGTAACTCTCCAAAGGGGGAAAAGGCAAGAACCTACTCCATGTTGGTTGGGAATTTTCCTCAACAGTTCATCTTGAATTTCCAGGTCTGAGGGACTTAGGCCGAACAACCAAAAGCAACACCCCCATCATGATGGGGGTTCACTGTCATGCAATTCTGCTGGTGATGATTGTTGGTGGGAGTCCTTGGGAAGGGACCCTATATCTTTGAATTGAGGCCATGAGTGACCTCTTGATGCACCTAACTATAATATGGGAGGGATTAATTGTTGTGTTTCAGGGATAAGGACACGAATTGGTTGAAGATAGTGGTTGAAACCATCTACTTCTTGACCACCAGTCATCACTGACTGGATGACCGAGGGTAGTTGTTAACTTGGAGAGCCTGTCGGGCAGCCTCCAAGGTTGGGATAGTACCATGTTGATGGAATTACCTTACCAATAGATTGGATACCCAATGCTGAATATGATGAGTTGGTGATGATGTCCTTCTAGCAGATGAGGACCCATCTTGAGTAGCGAACAGGGCATTCAAGGATGCAAACTTGATGTAATCCATTTGGAGTGAAGGGAGTTATGAGAGAACATGGAAAAAAATAAACTTCATTAAAGAAACATCTTTTAGATGGATACATTCATGATTGATTCCTTTCTATGGCCTTACTTTATCAATTAATAGGTGCCTGATTTGTGGGTAACACAATTAACTTGGTAAAGGATTCATGTCGGGTTCACCATTTTTGTTTCATAGTTCCTTGGAATGTGTTTTATGGTTAGGAATCACTGATTCTAGGTGTTTACCATTGTATTTATTTATAGAACCAGAAACATCCAACAGTTCTTTATCCAAAAGGGACCTTCTTTCCAAAGGCAGACAATCGTTGATTTTGAACTTACGATACTTAAGAACATGCATTGGTCAAGAGGATGAGAGGTCAGACTCATCAACCCCTTTTGGGGGGAATTATTGTTTACCATAGGACCCTCTTATAAACTTGAGATATTTTCATGAATCCTTATTAATTCACCAAGTATATCATAGATTTCCCTTATAATTTTCAATCAATTATTAGTATGAGTGAAATTTAGAATCATCTGTATGTATTCTAGTTTCTTCATCAATGGATACATTTGTATGTATTAGAGGTTCTCCATTAATGGTATCCTCTCATATAATATTTGGAAATTCTTTTAACCATTATTATGATGATACTAGTTTTTAAGCCACTTAGTGGGGCACTCAAGAATTTATTGTCATCCAGGGAGATGAAGGTTTGTTTTGATGTTGGGATCGTACCCATAAATGGTCTACCTACATATCATTGTGAAAGGAATCAGAAGCATCATATTTCAGTTCCACTTAATGGGAAACATCATAGCCTTCAAGTTCATGTGATAAGGTCCTAGACATACAGTTTAATGTCATGTGGTAAGGGCATCTAAGAGAAAGGTTCTTGGGACTTATGCCTAAAAAAAAATTGGAACTTGGAAAGAATATTTGTTTCAATGTTTAATTAGACCCTGTTTGGAATATGGCCAAGCAATAATAGTGTTGATTTGAAGTTTTCTATTTCAACCTCAGTGAGGCTTCCTACATATCCCATTTGGATGGGAATCAAAGCCCACATATTTCCGTGGGTTTCACAGGAGAGTATAATCATTTGGTTGAAATGAGTTTGGACTTATTTCCAGAAAAGGATACCTTGGTAATTTGGGGGTTTAATTCAGGGCTTACTCCTAAGGAGGATGGACAGATTAATGGAGTTAAGGTTTCATTTTGGAAAAGGATATCCAATGATATCGGGCTCAGATTAAGGCTTCCTACATATCCCAATTATGGTGGAAATCAGAGTTCTCGTCGTTCATTCCCAGTGAGTGTTTTTAAAAATGTTAGGATCATCATGAATCTATAATCCCACATTAGTCATGATCAGTGTGAGAAACTAGATTATGTGAAAGATTCAAAAAATACACCCACACTTTTCCTCCTCTGATGGTGGAAGAGGACACGCCTATGATGGTGACGGTGGAAGAGGGCGAGGTGACGAGCCATCCCTATATTCTTTTTACATTGGAAAATGGTTCAATGTAAGGAAGAAGTGAATGTGAAGGAAGTATAGAGGATCAAGACTACAAAAACCTACTTTAAAGGTTATGGGATTATACGAGGATGACTGCCCTTAAATTAATCCTCGTAGGGGAGGGATAATTCTCACTTCTTTAATGGAAACGAAAGTGTAAACTATAGCTTTCCTATTAGAGACCCGAGGTTCTGGGTTTTAGAGAAGAAAATGGGTTGAAAAAAAATCCAAACCCTAATCCTCCAAATCATGAACATCCCAAAACTATTCATGGGAGAAAGGTCCATGTGACTGTGGATATACAAACCCATATACACTCCTTGAATCCTAACCCCATTGCAAAAAAATGTGGGAAACCATTGACTGTCAATATAAAAATGCAAATAGGAGACACACTTATGTGCCTATTCTAATTCTTTGATAAGTCAAGAGGTTTTGATGGAGGTTTCATCATAATCCATTTCAGACATGGGATCCAATGAAGAATAATCCTTTCCATGAATGTATTTGAATAAGGCTTTATGGCTTGTAGACTGAAGGGAGTAGGTGAATAAAAGAGGGGCGCCCAAGTAAGTATCTGGCGCAGAATTATGGGCACACAAGTAGGATTGGGAAACCTAATGATTACTCAAGTGATGAAAAACCATGATATTAATACTTGGGAGAGACTTGGCTCAAGCCTTCAAGAGTATTCACAGGTATTCCCAGAAGTGGCGTGATCATGTTCTTTTGATAGGAATAGGTGGAACACAAGTGTTTCTGATTTCGGGGGGTTGGGAACTTTAACCATGCAAGTGTTATGAATTTGAAAAACTAAAAGGACTTAATTCCTATGATCCTCCTTCAATTCCTCTAATCTAGGTTTTAAAAACTACCTTGAATGTTTCAGAAGACTTGGGAAAAGCACTAGGGAGACCAGGGCATCCATTAGGATTCAGGGAAATTAGTTCTTACAAATGAAGGCCCCAAGGGTCTATTTATAGGAAAATAAGTTACCTTGGGAGAAATGGTGGTGGGTCGCACAAGTGGTTTGCGCACCACAATGGGGTGCACAAGTACGATTCATGTCGATGGATCCTTGGCTTGACTAAGGCAATACAATTTTCAAGCCTTTGAAAATCTTGATTTTCTTCATGTGTTTTCTCCTCTTTTTTCTAAGGCATTTCCATTTTTCACTTTTAAAACTCTATAACAGAAAAGAGTGTTAACAATTTATAAAAGGTTATTAATTAAGTAACTGATGAATCTAATTTGATTATCTAGGTCATTATGTACTAGTGAAAAACACTTTTAGAGATAAGGTAAGGGTTTACTCATCTCACTTTTATTTCTATGAGATATTCCTTATTAACTACTTATTACTTGTGTGCAGTGTATATATACTTCCCTTTGATATATCATATCATGAATCCATTTATCTTCATGGTTTTCAATGTTTCATTTGATGGTTATTAATTTTATGGGGCATATAGTTCAACTATTTATAAAGTGGTCATGGAATTTATTTTAAAAAAAAATACAATTTTCAAGTTACCACTCTTTTTATTAAAGAAATACTTTTTACATATACGAAATAAGTGGATTTCCACTCTTTCATAATTACTTAATTACTTGAGGAATCCATTATAAGTTTACGATGTCATTTTAAAAGAAAAGTTTTTCCTTTATAATTTTGTGTCTTTTTAAATAAATTATTTCAAAGTAAAAAGGGTATTTATATCATTAATTTTCCAATTATTTGATTATATTATTTTCTTATATGCTAAAAATCATTATTTTATCTTTTTATTAATTTAGGTTTATCTCTTATGATACCATCTACCATATTTTATTGAATTTTTTATGATCAGTTTTTTTGATGTGCCATTTTGATACCATTCTCCATATCACTCTAGTTAGTTTTATGATTATGTTTATTAATATGGGAAATTATTTATATTCCATATAATAATTTCAATTAAAATTCATATTTTAAGTATGTTTCACCCCATTCATATGAAAAATTTAATGGAAATAGTAAGTATTTGGAAGGGCCCACTATAGCCCCTGGATTCATCAGTAGGGTCTCATGAGACAAACTAGTTTGGGTATTTGTCGATGTCTTACCTGATTATATTTGATTTATTGGAAAAATACTTGAAGATATGTTTATGATGGTCCAGATTATTCACTCTCTCATTGTGAGATTATTTATTGATAATCCATGTGATTATTCAACTAATAAAATATCTATGGATATGTTTATTTCTCATGTGATTATTTATATGGATTTATTTGACCAATTTTTATTATTTCTATATTATTCTCAAGAATATGTTTTAATGAAATTCATTTTTAGTTATTCACCTTGATTTATTTTTTATGTTTATTTATGACAGCTTTCGATGTATGATTACCCTTTCTGAGCATCTGAGCTCACATTTTTCTTATGTTTTATTTTTTCCCAGGATGCCAAGATATATATTATGATTGACATGCAAGGATAAGATTATAGAATATCAGTATTTTTAATTGAGTGGTTATGTTTTATTTCATTTCATATTGTAATGTAATACTTATTTTTGTATCTATTATTCCAAATCCTTTAAACTATCCAGTATTTTGGGATGTGATTCCCTTATTTATTATGCCAATGTAATAAAGTAAGGTATAGAATCTAGGCTATTGGGGTTATGGTCTTTACAGTTGGCATCAATGGAAAGTTTTTTTTAGAAAATTTGGAAACTAGATTTTGGAAGAAACCGATTATAGAAATATAACCCTATAAATGACTTTGATGATATTTCCAAGGTCACCAGGAATATTATTTTGGGATTATTTATGATTTAGGTATTTCACTAGTTTTAAAATATCATAATCTCATCTATTTTATGCCATTTATTTAGAAATTACTCCTAATGGAAGGAATTAAAACTGTGTTAATGCACATATTCGGTGTAGGAATTTCCCTCCTATGAAAGATAATGATGTTGAAGTAGGATATTCAACTGGATTTGAACAAATTAGAACTATACTAGGAAACCTGACTCATGTTATGAGAAACAACCTTACTCAAATGGATCAACTTGATCCATAATACGGTGTAACAATGTTAAAATGCTTCATGTGACAAAACCCTCCATCATTCAATTGGACTATAAACCCATTTGTATCTATGAAATGGATAAGTTCCTTAGAGAAGATATTCATCACTTTGAGAAGTAGTGAAAGGGATAATGTTATCTCATATATTTATCTTCTCTCTGGAGATGTGGGCCAATGGTGGTCATTAATTTAAAACACAAATGAGGATAAAGAAATTGAAAATATGTAATGAAAGGATTTTAAGGAAAGTTTCTTGGAAAAATATTTCCCTCATGAATAACATGTAGATATGGAGAGACGATTCTTTATTCAGATACAGAAAGAGGATAAAAATGTTTCTAAGTATGCATCCAACTTTACAAAGTTATCAAGAAATTCTGTAGAATAAATACATAATCCAAGAATAAATATTGACCATTTCTTTTATGGTATTAAACTAATTATATTAAGGGAACTAGTCTCCCAAAAATTATCATTTTATGAATATATAGTGTCATGTGACATTAAGAAGGAGAAATATTTTTGAAGTCTATATGGCTTTAAAGGGAAGAAAGATAAGAAGCGGGATGATGAGTACTCTTGAAAATGAAATATGGAAAAGGGAAGAAAAGAATTTCCAACTTGTAATAAGTGTGGAATGAAACATCATGGAGAGTGCCTATTAGGAATGGTAGTTTGTTACAAGTATGGATAAAAAGGCCACCAAGACCATGATTTGAACAGTAAGAAGGAAGTTAGAAATGTGTAACACTTCAGCTGTTAGGATATAGGACACTATGCACATGAACTTCCTAGACATTAAGGGAAACTGCGATAAAATATTACTAAGGAACAAATAAATGCTTGTACCATCAGAAAACATGAGGTTACAGTTCCTAAAGATGATGTAGAAGATACATTAATCATCTCCTCAAATTTTTATAAATCTCTATTTGATTCTATATCATCACATTCTTTTATATCTTCCCAATTTTTAATAAAAATAATTTATTTCCAATTAACCTTAAAAATGGAGTTGTCAGTTAAAACTCCTACTGGAAACCTTATCACAACAAAGATGTATCAACAAGTTCCTATTATGACACATAAACATGCTCTAATTGCTGATTCTATTATCCTACCTATGGTTGATTTTGATATAATCCTTCATATAGACTGGATTTAATAATATAATGAAAACATTTATCTCACAATGAAGGAAATTATGATTCATGATGAAGATATGTAATTTCTTATCATTAGAGGGGAGACTTCGCCATTTGAGTCATATCTAGATCCACCTCCCAAAGATCTTCTAAATCATATTCTTGGAGAATAATAGAAGAAGAAACCTACTGATGAAAAAGGTGATCTTAAAATTGAGGATGTACCTATTGTATAAGAATACATTGATGTATTTCTAGAGGAATTACATAGACATCCTCCAAAGTGGGAAGTGGAGTTTTCTATTGATTGAATCCCTAATGCAATACCAATATCAAATACACCCTATAGAATAGACATAATAGAGTTAATTTAGTTAAAGAAACAACTATATAAATTTTTTGAAAATGGATTTATATGCCTTAATGTTCCACCTTAAGCAGCTCATGTTCTTTTAATCAAGAAGAAGGAAATATCTATCAGGCTATGCCTTAACTATAGGGAAATCAATGCTATTACAATAATGAAAAAGTATCAT
Organism: Viscum album; assembly: GCA_963277665.1. Taxonomy (NCBI): domain Eukaryota; kingdom Viridiplantae; phylum Streptophyta; class Magnoliopsida; order Santalales; family Viscaceae; genus Viscum; species Viscum album. The sequence continues at coordinate 13,297,955 of OY728150.1, forward strand.
CTGCATCAAATTGATGAATTAATTGACCAAATTCATGGAGCTCAATTTTTTTCACAGATTGATATTCATTCTGTATATCATCAATTGTCTGTAAATAAAGAATATATTCCATAGACAATGTTTCAAAAAATGTATAGACATTACATATTTATGGTAATGACATTTGGACTAATGAATGAATCCTCTATTTTGATTGACCTAATGAACAATGTATTCAAGGAATATCTTAATAATTTTATTATGTTATTTATTGAAGATATATTGGTCTACTCCAAAATCTACGAGGACCATGAGAACAACTGGAGGATTGTTTTAGAGACTTTTATAATAAAAGAGTTATATGGGATGTTTATAAATTGAAAGTTCTGGCTTCAAACCATTTCTTTTCTTGGACATATTGTCTCCAAGGATGGAATATCAGTTGATCCTATAAATAAAAATGTAGTCTAGGAATTTTCTACACCAATGAACATAACTTATGTATGTATTTTAATTAGTTTAGAAAGTTGCTATCAGTGTTTCATTCATAATGTTTCCCACATAGATAACCTGTTAATAAAGCTTACTCATAAAGGGGTAATGTGGATTTGTAAAAAGGAATGTGAAGAATGATTTGAATAATTGAATAGGATATTATTGAATGCTCTAATCTTGACTCTACAGTTAGGAAATGATGGATTTTTAATTTGTATTAATGCATAAAAAGAAATAACTTGGTTGTGTCCTTATGCAGAATGATATAGTTATTGAGTATGAATCAAAAAAGTTAAAAATTCATGAATAGAAATATCCAACTCATGATCTTGAGTTAGTAGCAATAATAATTTCTCTAAAGATATACATACACTATCTTTATGGTGAAATATGTGAGATATATATAGATCACAAGAGTCCAAAATGTATCTTTTCATAGTTTGAACTCAACATAAAGAAAAGGCAATGGCTTGAGATACTCAAGGATTATGATTGTTCAAAAAATTATCACCGAAGGAGGGAAAATAAGGTAGAAAATGAATTGACCAATAAGGATCATAGATTTTTGAACAAAATTAGGATTGATAGGGATCCTATTAACTTATATCTAGTAAAGATGAACATGGGAATTTCCAAGGAAGGTGAAACATCACTACTTTGTCAAATTCTTTCTAGACTATCTTCATTAGAAAAGATAAAAAGTTATTTTTATAATGATGATAATTTTCAATAGAAAATTAAAGCTATTAATGAGGGGAAATTGGTAGACCTTGTATATGAAGATGAAATATTGAAATTTGGGAAGATGATTTGTGTTCCTTCTATACCCGATCTAAAATAGGAATTATTTAATGATGATTATAGATTAAATTTCTTTATATATTCTAGTAGAACTAATATTTATAATGATTTGAAGGAAGATTTTTTTGTATGATAATATGAAGTGGGTAATTTTTAATTATGTTTCAAGATATTTAGTTTATCAACGGGTGAATGTTGAAATAAAACATCTTAGAGGATTCATGTGGCCTCTACCTATTTCTGCATGGAAATTGGATGACATTATAATGAATTTTTCACTAGATTACGAAACAATACAAGAAGGAATGATTCAACAGGGGTAATTGTTGATCGAATTACTAAATCTTCACAATTCCTTGCTATAATTTAGGACTTTACACTAGTGATCTTTACAAGACTCTATATTAATTAATTTTTAATACTTAATGGTGTATCAATTTCAATTGTGTCTGCTCATGATCCACGATTTACATCAAAATTTTGGAAGATCCTCTAGAAGGCTTTAGATACCAAGATTCATTTGAGTACTTCTTATCACCCTAAACCGATAGATATTCTGAAAGGGCTATTCAAAAATTAGAAGACATTTTGAGATCATGTACACTCGGATTTCAAGGTATATGAGATCATTATTTTCTATTGGTATAATTTTCCTATAACAATAGTCTCCATTCAAGTATTCAAATGGAACCATATGAAGCATTATATGGAAAGTGATTTTGTAGTCTAACATGTTGAGATGAAGTTGGTGAATGGATGATTATAATTCTAGAACTTGTAGAGGAAACAAAAGTAATATTAAAGACTATTCATTCTCATATTAAAGAAGATCAAAGTTAGAAAAAGAGCTATGCTGAAAACCAGAGAAAGGATTTGGAATTTCAAGTGGTAGATAATGTATTTTTTAAATTCTCCTAATTTAAGGGTGTCATAAGGTTTAGTAAGAAAGGGAAACTGAGATCTATGTATATCAGAACTTTTGAAATTCAAGATAGAATTGGATTTGTGGCTAATTCTTTGAAAATTCCACATATCATTTCTAAGTTACAAGATGTGTTCCACACCTCTTTGTCAATGAAGTACATTCTAGAACCACCTCATGTTATCACATCTAAATAAATAGAATTGGAACCTATTTTATCTTACTATGAAGATCCTATCTTGATTTTAGAAACTAGAGAACATGTGTTGAGGAATTATATGACTCAACAGGTAAAGATATTTTGGAAATATCATATAATTGAATAGGCGATGTGGGACCTCTAGGAAATTATGATGAAGAACAAACCAAATATTTTTATGAGGGGACACTTTGAAAAATTCGAGGACAAATTTTTTGAAGGAGGGGAGAATGTAACACACCAAGATTTTATGGCATGTCCTTTTTTAAATTTAAAATATTTGACTACTTATATTTCACACAACAACGAGTTTAAAACCACTATATACTATTAAATATTAATATGGTAATTTGAAAAGTAATGATACCATTAGTAATATTAATGTGGTAATTAGAATAATAACCTCATCTATGAAAGTATAAATATAATTTAGTTATCTCATAAATGTAAATATGATTTATTTTTATCATAAAATAAGTAAATAAATGTTTTAAAAATGATAAATTAAGTGTGTGTATTTTTGTGGAACGTAAATGTTTATTTACAGTTTTACGAATAATATAATAATTTAAAATAAAATATATTTTCATAAAATATATTGTTAAATTAATATTTTATTATCATATAATTATAATATAATTTTATGAGATCTCAATTAATTTTTCAAAGTATCATAAAATCAGTTATAATTTTAAAATTAGTATTTTTCAAATAAATGATTTTTAATTTAATATATAAATTTATAATATTTTTTAAATTATTTTAATTAAAATGGAGTCTTTTTTAGAAATTTAAATGACAATAAATTTCTAGGGTAAATTTTTAGGATTTTTCTAAAATAGTTGAATTTTTTATGTATAGTGAAATATGGTAATTTAAGGTATTTATTATTACAAGCCAAATACAAGAATATTTGAGTCATGGATGGTCTATGTATGATATAAGAATCATTAGTTTTAACTCACATGCACTATTTAATTCACATAGTCATAATAATCAATACTATTGATTTTTTTGATCCAAAATAATAATCTAATGAATAAAATTATCAAAAAACACCCCTCTCGTCCACTATAAATACAACCCCTCACCACCTATTCTTCTCAAAATTTATAATCATGGGAGGATGATAATATTATAACTAATTCCTCTCCAAAAAATCTTCACCACATCTAGGATTTTATGGTCTCACCAAAATACCAATCCTAAGTTCCTTAAGCAGGTTCTCAATGAGATGCTATACAAGAGGTCAAATCCTCTTTCGTTCTATTTTAATTTCTTTTAATTTATTTTATTTTGTTATCCTATACTTACCTCCTCTATATAAACATGAATTATAACTACATCACCTTATATATAATTTAATTTTATCATGTTAATGGAATAACCATCATAAAACACCTTCTCCTTTCCCTTTTATTCTAAAACTGAAAACATCATCCCTGATGTGTCAATTTACCTCCATCATGGATGATTTGTTTTAATTTTCTATTACCTCCTTCCAGGATAGTCATAAAAACATTATTATGATAAAATCATATTTTTTTAAAAATATTTTAAGTTATATATTTTTACGGAACCAATATATAAACATGATATTAAATAAAATTAAATAAGTTCAGGATGGTTGTAAAAACCGCCAAAATAAATTAAATCAGTTTCATTAACATTATATCAGATTAACCATTATCATAAAATATAAAAAAATGATAGAAAAGATATTTTAAACTTATTTAAGTTCAATAATAACATATAATTTCAATTTTAGAGAAATATTTGTATTTTACATGAACCTTCATACTTGTATAGAAGGGAACCAATCATGAAAACCAAGAAAATGAAAGATCTCGGAACGATGAAATTGAATATTATAACTCATCAAAAAGTCCATACATGAACATAATTAAATTATAATAAAAAAATACATGTATAATAGGTTCTTAATTAAATAAATAATGTAATTTTGATTATCGAGGACACTAAGTACAAGTGTAGAATTCTTTCAGACATAAAGTAAGAGTTTCTTCATCTCACTTTTATTTCTGTGTGATATTTCTTATTCAAAAATTATTATTTATGTGTGGTTTATTTATACTTCTAATTAATAAATCATATCATTAATACATTTATATAAATATTATTAAATGTTTCATCTGATAATAATTAATTTTATGGGGAACACAGTTGAACTGTTTACAAAGTGGCAAGGGACTTTCTTTTTTTTAAAAAATACCCTTTTAAAGTTACAACTATATTTATTAAAGAAATGTATTTTTTACATATAATGCATAAAAATAATTCACTAAATTCCGGAAACCTTAATGACTTGAGGAATCCTTTACAAGTTTATGATGTCATTTTCAATAAGAATATTTCTCTTTTATAATTTTGAATGTTTTTAAATAAGGAACCATATCCATGATACCTCGGTCAGGGTCTTTAAAAATTGGGTATAATATTGACAAGATACAAGGTTTAGAAGGTGTGAGGAGAAGGGGTGGTGATGGGTGATATTTATAAAGGAGAGGTGTTTTTAATATTATTATAATCATGAGTTTATTATTTTGGATAAAGACTATCAATAATGTTGATTGTAATGACTAAACATAATAAATTGTGTTTGAGGGTCTGATTTAATGGGTTATTATATCATCCATGACTAAAATATTCTTGTATTTAGCTTATAATGTTAAATAATTTGAATTATCGTATTTCACAATCGATAACAAATTCATCTATTTTAGAAAATACCAAAAATTCACCATATCCTTTTTTGACATGTATATTTCAAAAATTTAATCTATTTTACGAAAATAATTTTCTAAAAAATTATAAATTTATTTTTTAAGAAAATCATCATTTATTAAAAAAATATCAATTTGAATATTATAATCGATTTTAGAATCCTTTGAAAATTTAATTACCGTCTCATAAAATTATATTATAATTATAATAAAATATAATAATAATAATTAAGGAATATATTTTAATAAAATAAAATTTCTTTAAATCATTTTATTAATCATAGAATTTTATATAAACATTTACGAATTACCAAAATACCAACACATAATTTATCATTTTAAAAAAATTTATTTTCTTATACCATGATATAAATATATCAGGTTATCATTTATATAATGCCTAAATTCGATTTTATACTTACATAGGTGAGGATACTATTACAATGGCTAGATCTCTATTTATAATGGTCAGATTACTGTCTCAGTGGTCAGGTTACTAGTCCAACGACCGGGTTACTATTATGATGGTATAGATTCCTTAATTTATATTAACACCTCTTATTTCAATCATTATTCATTCGCTTATATTTAATATTTAGGTTATATATATACATTTACATTCAAAATGAATATTTTATTATTCATATTATGTTTTATTTATACATATTTATTTATGAGTGCGACTATTATAACGGATCAAGAAAATCAAATTTTCCCATTATTATTATCTAATTTTCTATCTTTTGTATGAATGAAATATTTTTAAATATTTTTGCTTTATTTTATAAATAATTTATCATTATTAATTTATGAAAATAATATTTTTATTTGGCTATTCATGTGATGTATGTGTTTTATGACATAAGAAGCAAAATTCCATTGATAAAACTCTCAGTCGTTACATTCTTCCCCCATATTAAATTTTTGCCTCAAAATTCTATTTTACATACTAAGGTGGAAACTAAAAAGAGTATTTATCCTTAATAACTTCCTCCAATTCCCATGTAAACTAGTTATACTTATGAATTCTCCATAGTATCTTGACCAGGTGACTAGTCTGGTTATATAGAACATTGTCTCTATAATCCAAAATCTTCACTGGATGATCCTTATAAGAGAGATCATTATCTAGCTGTTGCACATTTTATTTTAATACATGTGAGGGATTTTTTATGTACTTACTATGAGTGATATTTGGAATACATCAAGTGCTTGGGAGATTATTGGTGGAAGTTCTAGTCAATAGGCCACAATCGGACCTGATCATGAATCTTGAAGGGGCCGATGTACCTTAAAAATACAATTTCTTTCTTCCCAAATCTCATGACCCTGTACCATAGATATATAGAAATTAATAACTTATCACCAAATGAAAAATAGAAGTCCCATTTATGATTAACAACATACCTATTCTGATAAATTTGAGAAGCCCAGATGTGCTACTAGATGGACTTCACCTTTCTTCTTTTTCCTTGACCATTTCAGTTCCCATCTACTTACGTTCACCAACTTCATCCCAACATTAAGGTGTTCTATATCTTTTCCCATAAAGGGATTCATATGGGGCCATTTGGATGCCTGAGTGGAAAATATTTTTTTAATATAACTCTACCAGTGGAAGATGTTGATCCTATCCTCCTTTGAAGTCTGTTGAGAATTCTCTCAACATGCCTTCCAGTTTCTAAATAGTCCACTCAGATTTTCCATCAGTTTAGAGGTTATAAGACATAATGATGTTAAATAAATATTTAGATCATGTTGGATAATTTTTCAAAACATAAAGGTAAATCCCAGATCACGATCACATATAATCAATAACTGTATTCCAAAAAGCTTCACCAATTATATGATGCATATCAGTGCAAGTTTATTAATATAGACGTCCTCTAAAATCTCAATAAATTAAATAGACTTTTTAAGATGACCCATAATGAACAATATACCATTATTTTCTCTATATGTCTTTGGAAGTTAAGTTACAAATCCCATTGTGATATTTTTTCATTTCTATATTGGTATGGGTAATTATTGAATCATCCAATTAGATTTTTTTTCCTTTTAACCTTAGCTTACTAACATACCAGAAACATTCACTACTGGAAATATGATATATACCAATGGTTTTGGGCAGACCATTGGTATAATTCACTAATTTGGACCTATACCAATAGTTTGGACAAAAACATTGGTATAGGTCACTTATGTGGACCAATACCAACAGTTTGTCCAAAACCATTGGTATAGTTCCCAAAATCAAAGAACCTATACCAAAGGTTCTCAAAACCGTTGGTATAGGTACATGTATTTTTAATGGAATCTTCTTAGAGGGGAAATTAAATAAAATTTTTTTAAAATATTTATGATAACACATATATATATTTATGAAATTATGTTCACAAAAGTAAGTTAGTTTAGTGTTTAGGTCATTCAATCCCAAACAGGAGGTGCTGGGATCAAAACCAACCAAATGATTTTTTTGAATTGCATATACCAATGGTTTATGGAACCGTTGGTATAGATTTTCATATTACTTATACCAAAAGTTTTCAAAATCATTGGTATAGGTCTATACCAACAGTTTTCCCAAAATCCTTGGTATAGACCTAACCCCATGGATTACTTGGCAATGGTTCTCCAAACCGTTGGTATAAACTATACCAACGGTTTGAAGGCCTATACCAACGGTTCCAAACCATTGGTATATGGTATTTTTCTAGTAGTGTTTGATGTATATTCAGTGATCTTATTCTTCATGTTGTTCCTCCAATAGTGTTCTCAGAGATCTTGATACATCTTTCTGATCCCTAGGTGAATAGAGAATTTTGATCTATCTGCGTCATTTAAAATATATTTCCTTATCTTTGGATTGTATGGTATAAAAAGTCTTAACCCAAATTATAAAACTACTTGATCATCAATTTTGAACACTGATGATTTACCCTTTCATATAGCTTCCATGATTTTTTAAATTTCCCCATCATCACTTTGAGGATCCTTTATCTTCTCTAAAAGGGATGATTAATAAATAATTTGTGATAAGAATGATAAGGTACCTTAATTTATGATTCCCATATCCACCCTTTTCAAGTATAAGAATATTATATCCTTTTCAATTATCATTATTTATAAAGATGTAGGATTCTTCCTACATATAGAATCTACCACTTTACTTTATTTACCATGATGACAATGTATTAAGTAGTCATGATCCTTGATAATCTCTAACTATCTTCAGTGGAGTATATTAATCTTATTATATGTGAATATGTATTTTAGGCTCTAATTATTAGTTTATATCTCACAATTCTCCCTATAGAGATAATGATGCCAACATTTCAACATGAAGATCACAACCTCTAACTCCAGATCATGTGTGGGATAGTTTTTATCATGAAATTTCAAATTCCTTGATGTATTGGTTACCAATTTATCATTTTTCATCAGTACATATCCTAATACCTTCTTTGAAGAATCTATGTATAACATAAAGAGTTCCACACTTGTGGTTAGTATAAGTACTGGTGTAGTGATAAGCCTATTATTCAACTCTTTGAAGTTGTAATTGCATCCGTTGGTCCAGAAAAACATTACTCCATTTTGAGTCATATTGGTTAGTGGGTTTTTCAAAAATGGGAAGTTCATCAAAAATCATCTATAATAACCAAATAGATTAAGGGAACTATAAATCTCCATTACATATGTTGGTCTAGGACACTCCACAATTGCCTTTGTTTTACAAGGGTCTATAGATATTTCTTCGCTAAGGATAACATGACCCAAAAATGATACTTCCTCCATCAAAAAATCAAATTTACTCTCATTTTCATAGATTTTATCACTTCGAAAAGTATTTTTTACAATATTCAAATTCTTATTATGTTCCTCCTTGATCTTGGAGTATATCAGGATATCATTTATAAAGACTCCCATGAATATTTTATCGTAATATCTAAGGACTATTTTCATTAAGTCCATGAAAAGTTCTAGAGAATTAGTGATTATGAAGGGAATCACTATGAACTCATAGTGTGTATACCTCACTCAAAAGGTAGTATTGGTAATATCTACCTTCATCACCTTTAATTGGTGATATACTGACTAATGGTCCACCTTATAGAAATAATTGGCCCAAAGTTGCTGATTGAAAAAGTCATCTATCCATTGAAGGGGTTAATTGTTCTCTATATTTATTTTTTTAGATCATGATAATCAATTTAGAGGAAAATTGATCTATTATTATTCATAACAATGAGAACTGGAACACCCCACATTTATTCACTTGGGCATATAAAACCATTTTTTCCGGATTATATTTTACCTACGTATTAAGTTCTTCCAACTCAATGGTGTCCATTATGTAGGAATTATTATATATGGGTAGAGATATAGGTATAAGATCAATTGAGAACTCAACCTCTCTTTATGGAGGAATACCAAGAAATTCTTTAAGAAACACATCTATATAGTCCCTCCCAATGGGTATGTCTTCGATCATGATCCTCCCCATTGTCTCTATAATTTGATCTAGATATGGTTTCTCAAAGGGAAATAATATCCATAATTGAGATGATTATTTTTAATGAGATTAATTATCCTCCATACACTTTTATATAAATATATAGTTCCTCAAGATGTGAATAGTGGTCTACCTTTCTCGATAGTTGATGTTTCCATTATATAAAGATATAAATTCCATGACCAATATATCATAAAACTCCACCAAAGAAAGTAAGATGCGATTTTGTGGGAGGTTCAATAAACAAATGTTAACCAAGGAGGAGGTATATACTTTATATACAACAATTTCCCAATTCACAATTCTCACATATATCATAACCTTTATTTTTAGGTGCTGTTTGAATAGTTATACTACACCTGTATGATATGAAAGAATGTATAGAACCAGAATCAAATAGTGTATTTTATATTCTTGAATGAATAACTAGAATACTTATCACCATATCATTATTGGGATCCACCTTAGAGGTAGTGATAGAATATTCCTTTCATTTCAGCCTTAGAGGCTATTGTTGTTGATTTTCCCAAACAAAACTTTGATTAGGGAAATGGATCACATAGTTCCCATGTTATTTACAGATAAATATTTGTAAAATAAGCATAGTGTTCATATGAACCTTCTTTTCCACTTCCTCATTAGTGGGTTTCTTCATTTCACTTTGACATTGATTAGCATTGTGCCCCTCTTTTCCACACTTTAAGCTCCTTCTAGTTCCCTTAGGGGGTCTCCGGAATGCTTCTTACCACACTTTTGACAAGTGGTATTCTAGGTTTTCTTTCCTCCATAGGATTTATATGTTGATCCACCCATATTAAACTCCATTTTCCTCTTATTTAGTTTGATCCTACAAGAAAACTAAGAGTCTTCAATCTCCATTTCAACCTTATGGGAATAATGGAAAATCTCTTCATAGATTTCAAAGCGTTGAATCACTTATGATTTTTGTATACTCAAATTTAATGTTCCAAATAAGAGATCCACCTTAATTTATGTGTTCATGAAAAAGGCCCAAGGGATATTGTTAAATCCTTGTAAAGTTTTTTTTATATACCCTGATAGATTTGCCTTCCTTTTTTCTTCAGTCCAAGGAACTCCCAATTTGTCTTAAAATGGATTGTTTGGGGGAAATATTTATTGAAAAATATTTTCTTGAATCCTTCCAAATCCATGGAATCTGTTTCCTCCATAGAATTTGTGTTTTTGATTAGTTTTCCCCACTGATCCTCCTCCCCATGAAAATGACAGAACACCAATACAAGTTTCTCTTCTTCATATAATTCAAGGATAAGGAATATCTTCTCAATGGAGTTAATCTGTTGTTCTGTGAAGATATGATCATAAAATAAGAGAAATATAGGTTGCCTTTTTCACATAAAATATTCGACCAAAACATTCCCTTTATTAGGATAATGAGGTAATTACACATGATTCAAGTTATTATTCATAAATTGATCTAGTTGAGATAATATCATCTTAAAGTTTTGAGCTCTCTTTACCAATAGATTTAGAATTTCATGAGGGAAGTCATCACATTTCCTATATCATTGTTTGTATGAATAGGTTATCCTATTTTATACCATTAAATAAAAAATAGGGAAAAAATAAAATTATGGTGTGTTAATACTTATCTAATAAGAATAGAAAATAATTACCATAAACATGGAGGGAATAAATTGCAGATAAAAATAACATCATAAGATATGATACCCTAAGTTTCATCGTAGGTTATTCATGGTGATATAATTATCCCTAGGGTTCATACTAAATTTATCTAGTCCTAAAAAAAATAGACCATTCTTGGATACCAAATATCATGACCCTAACCCTTTACACATATTATTACATTATTTTAAGCATAATTATCCATGAAACAGAAACCACAGATAGAAAATTATATTGTCTTTCGAAGACTAGGTACATAAAAAAAGGAAACTATAGTAAAAAATAATTTTATTAATCACCATAGTGATCTCTTAACTCCCTCTGATCTCTTATAATTTCATAGGATAATGCAGGGAATTCATTGACAACGAGATGAACTAAAAATCACAATAATGGAATAAACATGGGAATACAACATAACACATGAGTTAGAAGCCATAATTTGATAACATAAAAGGCATTGATCATTAGTAAACATGTAGAACCATAACATATAAAGAATTAAATAATATTATCATGGAAATATTGTAAAGTGTTAGCAATATATAACATGGCCTAAACATGAGTCAAAGATAACTGCTAAAACTATATCACATGGTGGAAAAAGACCCATAATGGATTTGGTTTACTCCTTAATACCATACATGACATATCATGAGACTAATAAATACCCAATTCATTAGAACAATATCTAGGAACACCCATAATAACATGTTCATTCACATGTTCCACATAAATAATACGAAATAAATAATAAACATAGGGTTTCCCCATGTAAAGAAATGGGCTTCGTAATCATGACATATGGCATAACCAAAGGGTGTATCAAAGGGGTATCCTTGAAAGAAGGGATTAAATATAATTTATAAAAATATGGAGTAAAAATAATAATAGATCATGAATAATGATTTCCAATGAAAGTGATTACATTAATATTATATTTTAAGAAACTATAGAAATTTTACACATTAGTATAGTTTCTGGGGAAATATTAAAGAGTATTTAAAGAGGACAAAGACATAATTTTTTGTGTAAAACCAGAAATTAACTATGATATTTTTTCATTATAAAATGTTATATTTTAAATAAATATTTTTTTCTTAAAATAATTTATGGATTTTAGATGAAAACTGATAAGAAACAGTGAAGTTCCATTTAATTAGGCTTGCTTATTAGGAGGAATTGATTAGGGAACCTTTTAAAAATTGTACTTCCCATTAAAGAAAGATTAATTTAGATATATAAACAGTTTTTAACATATAAACATAATTTAGGAAATGTATATAAGAATAAATGAAAAATAAATTAGGTTAAATAGAGAGAGAAAGGATAACCGAAAGGAAAATGGAGGTTCTAAATGATCCCTTACCTTATGTATGAATGTGTTTGAAACTTTCCCATAATGTCCTATATAGTCAAATAAAATTAACTAATTACTTAATTAAGATCCTCTTATACATTTATTTTATTTTATATAATTTTATTATTTTCATTTAGGGCCATGTTGATGAGTTATAATGTTGAATTTCGTCGTTCTCAGAGCGTTTTCTTTCATGGTTTCATTGTCGATTTACTTGTATATAATTATGAAAGTTCTTGTAAAATGAGATTAATTATAAATAACTGAAATTATATGGTATTAATGAACTTAAATATGTTTAAATGATCATATATATCATTTTTTATGGTATTAGGAAGACTTAGATGATAAAACATTAATGACAAATGTTTAGTTTATTTTTATGGGTTTTCAATCGTCACGAACTAGTTTTGTTTTATTTAATATTATGTCTATATATTAGTTAAAGAACATAAAATAAGTTATAATATACATAATAAAATATAATTGAGCCATTTTAATTATTTTATGACCATCCTTGAATGTGGTAATGTAAATCAAAAAATCATCTTCCATGAAGGCGGTGAACCAACATATCATAGATGATGTTTTCATTTTTAGAACAATAGAAGAAGAGATGGGATTGAATGATTAATAATACATAAACAGAAAAATTATAGTATATATATTATAATAGATTTCTAATTCCTAATTTTATTAGGGATAATATGATAGGATAAGAAAAGAAAAAAAATTAAAAGAGAAAGATCGAGGATTTTACCTCTTCAATATACTCTCCTTTAGAACCTCCTTGAAGGATGCCTTAATTAACATGGAATTGGTATTTTATTCAGACCATTATCTCTTGGACGTGTGGGAGTGTCTTGGGATTCTAATTGGGTAAAATATTGACATGTTACAAGGCTTATAAGTTGTGAGGAGAAGGGGTAGTGATGGATGGTATTTATTGGGGGAGGAGAGGGGTGATTTGATTATTATATTCACTGGTTTATTATTTATCGATCAAGACTATAAATAGTGTGTATTACTATGAATAAATATAGTAAATAGTGAAATAGTGTTCGTGAGTATAGTTTCTTACATCATCTATGACTCAAAAAGTCTTTTAACTTTCTTATAATGTTAAATACCGTAAAATATCGTATTTCACTATTCACTATGAATTCAACAATGTTAGAAAAATTCCAAAAATTAACTCTAAATATTTAGTGGTGTTTATATTTAGAAAAATGGAATCCATTTTATGAAAATAATTTTGAAAACATGGGAAAATTATTTTTAAATAAAATCGTCATTTATTTGAAAAATACCAATTTTAATATTATAATCAATTTTATAACCCTTTGAAAAATTAATTAGGTTCTCAAAAAATTATATTTTAATTATAATAAAAAAAAATATTAATTTATGAATCTATTTTATGAAAAAATATTTTCTTTTAAATCATTATATTAATTATAAAATTATAAATAAGCATTTATGTTTTACAAAAAAAGAACACATAATTTATCATTTTTAAAACATTTATTTACTTATACCATTATATACATATATAATGTTTTCATTTATAAGATGACTAAATTTTATTTTATACTTTCATAGATAAATTTACTATTCTAATATCCATGTTACTATTCATTATGGTCAAATTACTATTTCAATGGGGAGGTTACTATTCTTATGGTTAAGTAACCATTCCAATGGTATAAGTTCCTTAATTTCTAAAAATACCTCTTATTTAAATCATTATTAATAAATTAGATTTTATATTAAGGTTATACATAAACTTTCATATCTAAAATGAATATTTTATTATTAACATTATGTTTTATTTCTACATCTTTGTCCATGAGTGCAGTTATTTTAGTAGATCGAGGAGATCTAAATCTTCTCATTCTTATTATCTTATTTTCTATTTATCATCCCTCTAGGATATTTGGAAAAAAATATTTTTTTAATTTATAACTAATTTATTATTATTCATTTATGTGAATAATGTTTTTATTGGGTTTGCTATGTGATGTTTGTGTTTTATAACACAAAAAGGAAAATTCCATTGAAACATTTATGGGTTAATATAGTTGAAAAGTTGGAATCTTGTAGTTGATGATAGTTATAGGGATCCGGGATTATGAAATCTTGAAGAAAAGATCCCATGATAGAGTTTATATAGTTCAATAATCTCCAGATACTTTTAGTCATCCTAGAAAGAGTTGATATTTCTCTTGGAATAGTCAGGCACACCTCTCTCAAGATTGTCTGACCCATCATATAGCTAATAGAGAGATGGACGATGGACTATATAGGAAGAGAAAACAGAAGAGAAGATAGATCCATAGGGTGTAATATGTGGAAGAGGAGCAAGGAGAGAAGCCGAAGGTAGCATTCATTTTGACTTATTTCCACCACCACCCCTAGTTGGTCCATTCTAGGCTTAGGGAGATAGTTGTGAGGGATGAGGGACACTAAAAGTCAAAGAATTATATGACCTTGAGGGTCCAATGATGATTAAAGGTTTTACCTTTAACTTTTATAATATTTCTATAGTACTTATAGAGAAAGGTGAAAGACACTATTTTCTTGGTACTATCTTCTACAATACATAGATATTTCAGTTGTGACCTTAGATAAACCCTTGTGAGTGGAGACTCTAAGAAGAGGAGATTAATTGATCACACACTAATTCTTATAGTATGATACGACTCTTTAAGGAGTGTTATTTTTATGGGATCTATTTTTAGCAATTATGAAGCCTTATAGTGGAATCTTAGGCGAGGAATGACTATCTATAGTTCATTACTAGATCAATTTTCTCAGGCATAGGATACAATGTATCCATGGTGGCAGGATGCATTTCTCCATAATGGGTTAGAAGTAAACCCAAATATCACATGATGATCTCATAAATAGGAGGATTAAACCAACTATTCATCATTTTTATAGTATTATCCTTATAGTAGTGGATGTTATGGGCCTTCATCTTTCTAAAATGGTTGATGAGTATGAGGGAGTCATTCTTGAGGATGTGTAAGGGTTACCTACCCAATAGGGAGATTGAGACACATTTATTAGAAAGATATAGTATGTATTAAAAACGTTCCCTTGATTATCATTTATAACTATGATTCTTTCTTCATGTCATGAATATGAAGATGATTATAGGAGTCCTTTGGGGATCAGTTGCATTTGAGAATGACATTTCACCCCTTGAATAACATCCAAACGGAGAGGAATATTCCAGTTTTGAAGGAAATGTAGTGGGATTTCAGGTTGTACATTGGATGTAGTTGGTGGGATCATCAAACCTTGGTAGAGTTTTCATAAATTAACAACTTCCAGTTTACCATCAGTGTGGAACCATTCGAGGGTTTTTATGGGAGACCCTGATAGTCACCACTATATTGGACTGATCTAGGTGATTCAACATTCATGGGACTATAGCTGGGTGAGAAATGATAGATAAGGTTCAACTCATTAAAGGGATGACGAATACAACCTATACCCATCAAAAGGTATATACAGACCGATGATTGATTCCATTTGAGTTTGAGGAGGGAGACAATGTATTCCTGAAGGTATTTCCTCTATATGGGTGCATATATTTGACCAAGGTATAAAACAATCTCTGATATTCATTGTCTCTTCCAAGATACTGCATAGGGTTGGTTAGGTGGGATACCTATAGGCCCTACATCCATTATTAGATAGGGTATACAACATCTTCAATGTGTCTTTGTTGACGAGGGATGTTCACGACCCATCACATGTTATCGATTGAGGAAAGTTGAAGAAAGAGGATGAGGATACCATTTATGAGTACCTGATAGAGATTAAGGAATAGTAGGAGAATATGCTCCATGGATGAATGATTCACTTGGTGTGTGTCTGGTGGTAGCACAATAATATCCAGAAGAGAACCTGGCAGTGGGGGACTCAGATGCGAGCCCAGTACGCTCTTCTATTTGAATAGGTTTTTTGATTTTTTGGTTGAAATATTCTATGGTGGATAGAATGTAATGTAAAAAAAATGAGATTTTAAAATAATAACACTATATTCTATAACATATATGATATGAAATACTAAGCATAATCAACCCAAAAAATTTATTTCATTAAATTTGATCTTGATATCTTTTGGAACACACAACCCCAATCATAAATGAGCCATAATATAATATACAATTATTACCTAACTATTAAATTGGAAGGTATGAATAGTAAAAAAATAAATTATGAAAATTTTGGTTATATGTAGATTATAAATAAAATAATTATCATTTAAAATAAAAAGAAATGTTCTCTAAAAAATAGTATTTTTCAAAAAATGGTTGAGTCGCCCTTTGAGCACATAATTAAAACTTCTTTTCGCCATTTTTAGAAAATTTATTCTATAAAATTATCTTTATTTTTGAAATCATCATATAAAAATTATCTTGTAGATAATTGTTTTGATTTTTCTAAAATGTTTCATTTTTTGATGAATAGTTAAAATTATTGAATTTTATTGAAAAATGTATTTTTGTTTAAATTAATTAAGTCGTTAAATAATTTTATAATTAAGTTTTAAAATAAAATTAGTTCAATTATATTAAAATTTAACTAATTAATGTAATTTTAATCAATTTCATATTATATTTAGATATTCAAATCTTTTATACATATGAGAACTTTCTCTTTGGAAAGTCTCTTTTTCATCGCATCTGCGATTATAATTTTAAATTAGAATCTAACACTTATATGAATTGAATTTTTAAAATGGATTATCTATATATAATAATCATAAATTAAATTATCTAATAAATTTAACATAATTTTTTACCCAAATGAATAGTAAAATAATAAAAATTAATTACCATAGTTAAGGTAAAAACCGATTTATATGGGGGTTAAACTAAAAATATAAGGGTTAAAATGAACTACCAACTAATAAAAACCGATTTTATGTAAATATTTCGACCCTATCACCTCTAATGGTTCCTAACCACCCATTTTATGGATTTTATCAGGATACAAATGTGGGTTTAATTGATTCTTTCAAAAAATTCCATGTGTGTCCTCTCCCCCACTTATAAAAGGTCACCCACTCTCCTCCCATATTCGCACTTCGAAATAATTTTTATTCATAAAATACCTAACCAAATAACTTCCTTACTCCCCTAAAAGAATCCTATATCCCTTGTTTTTATCATCAATACAACCTAGGAAGGGAGTTTCTGCAAACCTAAAGATGTTGTCCAGAGAAGATGTAACTTTCTTAAAAAATCATTTTTATATTTTTTCTTCTACGACCACTTTAAAATATTATTAAACTGTTAAAATATAATAAAATAAATATATTCCATAAAATTATAGTTTATTAGGTTATGTTATTTACCTATATATATATCCTCTTCCATTAAATGGAAAACAAAACCAATGATTTTGTCTAAGGTGGAATACCGCCTCGTGAACCGATGTAACTAATTTTCCATAAACACCTATCACAGTCTTATATAATGATGGTTTTAATGTGTGTATATATATGTCTAACATTTAATAAATAATTATACTTTTTAAATTATAATATCACATATACATTTTTTACTTTCCATTTAATTTTAAATATGTTAAAATAGCTTGTGTGTACAGATGACTTCCACCTCACGAAGTGATGTGATTCATTTTACACTTATAATTAACATGGAAGGAAATTAGGATAAATTTAATTAATACATGTGATATATATCACAATATATTTATTATTTAAAATTAACATATCACCCAATTTGTTTCCCTTTCACTCATAATGGGAATGATATCATCATTTGTGCATACGTATGACCTACCGTCTATGCAAAGTGATGTGTTTCATTATCTACGATCAATTTTAAATAATGATTAAAAAATTGAATTTACTGGAAAAAAAACATATTTATAAAATTAATATAATTCTGTAGATGATGGAAATATATAATATTCTCAAGAATAGTAACTTTCATTACAAAACATGTATGAGAAAGCAAGGCAATTAATACCCGAAACAGTGAAAATAATGAAATATTATTAACAAACGGGAGGTAAAATTTCATGAGGGGATCCTGAATTATATTATAAATTTGTATATGTTTCTGTTATAAATTAATAACATGATTCAATACATTATACAAGAGGTTAAAACATGTTCAACCAAAAGTAAGTGTGAGGTAAGAGACTTTGTCTCAATTTTCCTTCATTGAGGTACATTATAATTTTTTTTAAAAGGTCATGCCTTGGACAAAAATGACCAAAGCACAAATATTATTAAAAGAAAGATTACAAGAGTTTAAAAAATGGGTTCATATTACAATCTTTTTCATGAAATGAAAGAAGATAAATGAGAAGGTCTTCGAACCAAGTAATATCCTGATTGACTCCCATGTTGGCCAGACCATCTACAACTGTGTTTGATTCTCGATAAACATGTGTGATGATATAGTTAAGATCGATACTCAAACGGGATAATTCCATCCAGTGGGTAGTAATCGGCCAAGCAAGGAGGATTATTCCATTCCGAATTTCTTGGATGATAGTCTTCGAGTCACTTTTGATCCAAAGGTTATTTCAACCAAAGAGTTTAGAAAAGGCAATATCATGTATCAAGCCCAACATCTCAGCTTCAAGGGAGGTGGAAATGGAAAATTTACACATGAAGCATCCAAGGATCTGACCAAGGTGATTCCTGAAAATAGCACCACACCTTGTAGGTCTCGGGTTTCCCTTGGAGGCGGCATCGATATTTATCTTGACCCATCCAGGAAGGGGGTCCCTCCAGAACACCTCTATTGTGCAATGCGGCTGATAGAAATTACCATTAATCTTTAGATGCCTTAGGATCACAAATTCATGAATGGTGTTGTGGAAATGTCCCTTTTGAATCGAGGCAGCTCTAGTATGGCAATGAGGATCCTCATCTGACCTGCATTTTGATTAAATGATTAATTATTATGAATAATAGTATTATGATCATATCAGATCACATGGTAGAGCTCAGAAACCACAACATGGAAGAGGTTCCTGATTTGTTGAGGGCCATCTATTTCTGCACATTTTTTAAGTCAAGCTTAGTCAGACTCAAGACTTAACCATCTACAGTAAAAAAATGTTAAGAATATAGTTCGAGAGAGTAGAGGAAGTAGTTAAAGAGAGAAAAAGGTGTTTATCATCTTCTCTGTGTTGATTACAGATTTTTCATTTAGAGCAGAGCTGGATGCCAAAGGATTGGAGGAAAAGTTTAGTGGGTACTCTATTTGTGAGAAGGACGCCATATGAGGTTGAATCTCGAAGGTTTTATCTAAGGTTTGTTGAAATGTTTTAACCAACTGTAGTAGCTTTCAGAGTTATAGAAATAATGATTTTAGAAATGTTTTGAGTTGAGCATACCATTGTGAGCTGGTTCCCAAGTTAAGAAACCATTGGTGTGAGAGAAAGAGTAGTTTTCAATGACATTCAGAATAGTGTTAGGAAGGTGATCATGTTGAGATTTTATGATGTATCTGATAGATATGTTGGTATTATCAGCTGTTTGATTAGGAGACATCATGGAAATTAAAGGAATGCTGGTCTAGTTATACAAAGAACTTTCATGGAGGAGTATCTGGAGACCATCCATCTAGAGTTATTCCTGATATTGGTGAAGGAGTATTTGATGGAAATCCAGATTGATGAGTTAATGAAATTTGAATTTCCCATTTTATGTTTTTCAAGAAACCTATTTTTGAGAAAGGTGATAACTTCATAAGTATTGTGAAAAGGGTTCCAAGTGAGTCTTTCTTGAAGTGATTTATTTAATTATTTGATATTTTTTATACCAATACCACTATTTTCAATGGGCTTACAAAAAGTTGACAAAGTTACAATCACAAGTTTTATTTCTATAATTATACCGGTCTAGATGACGTTTTTTATGGCAGTGTTTATTTTTTTAATGAGGACAACTGGCCATTTATAGACCAAAATTGAATATACCATCTTGGAGATAGATTTAACAAGGCAAGTATTACCTTCTATAGAGAGAGATTTAACTTTACAAGAAGATAAATGATTTAGAACTTGGTCAACAATAGTCAAAAAGTGAAATGATTTGGTTCTACCCCAAAAAAGAAAACACCATTATAGGTGAAAGGGATCATACCTTCTTTTAGACCCAGGTCACTGAAAATGTTACATTTTCTATCGGGAGGGAAATTCATCCAAAAGAAGATGCAAGATTTTTTCCAGCTAATGGTTTGACTAGAAACCTCTTCATAGTGTGAGAGCACATTTTTGAGGTTAATAATGTTTATTTTATCCCTCTAAAGGAAAAAAGATAATGTTGTCATCATAAATGATATGAGTAAGATCATTCACGTTACTAGAGACATTAATGTGATTTAGTTTGTTCTGGACCACCAGCCGGTTGATCAGACG
The DNA here is from genome assembly GCA_963277665.1 of Viscum album. Taxonomy (NCBI): domain Eukaryota; kingdom Viridiplantae; phylum Streptophyta; class Magnoliopsida; order Santalales; family Viscaceae; genus Viscum; species Viscum album. Next base: position 13,319,060 of record OY728150.1, read on the forward strand.
ACTGAGGTAGTCTTCTTCTACTGAGATGAGAATGGAAGAGAGGGTATCACCTTTCCTGACACCTTTTGTTCATTTAAAATAGCCTTTGGGTGAGCCATTGATCAGGATGGAGATAGATTCCGAGTTGAAGATGGTTCTAATTGCAGTGATAAAAGTGGTGTTAAGACCATAAATTTGAAGGACTTTGAAGATAAAACTCCAATCCATGGTGTCGAAAGATTTTATGATGTCATGTTTAATTGTTATGTTGCCTCCCCTGTTAGTTTTATTCAAATTATTTACAAACTTATAGGTGAGGAAAATAAAGTCTTTAATGGATCTTCCCATGATAAAACCAAATTGGTTCCACGAGAAAATTTTGTCCGTGAGAGTGAAAAGTCTGTTGTCAATGATTTTTGTGATGATTTTAAAAAGAGTGTTGATAAGAGAAATGGGTCTGAACAGATGAATCCGAGGTGCGTCATCCACTTTCGATATCAAGGTGAGAAACTGAGAATTTAGAGAGTGAGGTAGAACCCCATTGGTGAAGAAGGTTTTTACAATTTTACAATCGTCAATTTGAATAACATCCCAATAATGTTGGAAAAAAACCATTGTTGAAGCCATTAGGACCTGGATCACTATTAGGATTTAGAGTAAAGACAATATCCTTGATTTCATGATCTAGTAGGGGGTTGAGAAGGAAGGAGTTGTTCTCATAATTGATCACTAGGGGAATGACCTCAGGTAGGAGGTATTTTTTTATATCACGACCATTGAAAATGGTTTCATAGTAGGAGATGATATTGTAACACCCCGAGCTTATATGAAAATTATTCTTTTAATTTCATTAATGTCTTGTGTTGTATGCTACACCAATATTACCTTGCGCTATACGCAACACCGTATTAGCTTGCAGTATACGCAACACTATTCTTGGATCGTGTTATACACAATTTTGATAATAGTTATTCTACACAACATTGATTATATATATATTCAATGTATAAATGAAATATGGTTGGATTATATTATAAAAAACAATGAAGTATTCTTTCACAACACGCAACCCTGACTTGGCTTGCATTACACGCAATTGCGACCTTCCTCGATAGCGTGTGTTGTACGTAATACCGGGTTTTACTAAACAACGATATATTATTATAATATTATTATGAACTAGCAGTTATGAATAGTATTAACTAAATTTTGAATTTTATAACATTATTATTCATCTTACACATTTTCTAGAACATGGTATAAGAACAAAATAATTTTTTCGGGTAAAATAAGTATTTTTCAAAAAATGCAGTTTTGCCGCCTTTTGATGGAGCACCCACTTTAAATCTAGTTTTTGACATTTTTATAAGTTCAATTTGACAAAATAAAATTCTTCTTTGGAATCAAGAAATAAAAATTTACTTTGGATAAATTTTTCATATTATTCTGGTAACTTTCATATTTTGATGAATAGTAAAAACACGCTATATTTTAATTAAAAACAACTTTTTTCATCACAATAATTTATATGGTTAAATTATAATATTGAATGGTTTTAAAGTATAAATAGAATATATTTTTACCATTTAATATAATGTATGTCATTAGCATTGATTTTACATTAAATTCATAGGTTAAATCAATTCAATCTTTTGCAATGTTTTAAAGAAAAACCCGTTTTCTTTCTACAACAGGATTAATTTTAATTTAATTTCTGAAACTTTTGTGTATTGAATTTGAAAAAATGGATTCCATATTTGGAATCAGTGGGTCCAAATTATGTTAATAAGCTACTTTTTATTTTTGGGAATTATGAATAGTAACTACGGTAAATTTTATTTACCATAGTTAAAGGTAAATCTGGTAATTAAGGGTAAATATAATATTATCAAATTACCCTAACACATTCCAAAATTCTATTGGATGGATAAAAGTAGACCCATATAACCTAAGGGTCAGATTAGATTCATTTTATGTACTTTTGACCATGAAAATAATTTAATTATTATTAAAACCAAAGAAAGTGACAACCTGTCACTCTCTTAAATCTTATAAGTATATTAATTTTAATTTAGTGATAAACTTCATGAAACTTCGAACATTAATAGTCTACAGAAATATAATGAAATTATATAAATCATATGAATTTATCTATAATTTTTTGGGATTAAATAATTATCATTAATTGTAACACAATAGTGATGCAGAAATTGTTTATCTAGTGAAAAATCAAGAATATAGTTTTTATTAAACTAATAGTAACCATAAAATTCCCAAAACCCTGACCAAAATTTATTTTTCATGTACATATAATCCATAATAATCCAATGGTCTAATAATGGACCATTTGTATCCTTATAAAAGCGATTATAACACTTATACTATTTTATTTTAAATGATGCCAAAGTTGTCACCTTCATAATTTAATAAATATAACAATTTAAATATTATGATTTTAATATGATAAATTCTATTAAAAGTATTATTATAAAATTTAATAGATTTAGCTTCATCATAGGATTTTATTTTTAATTTTTATGCAAGAAATAATTATATTAAATAATTATACAAAAATGTTGCAGTAATTTATTTATTGAGAGATAAACAAAATAAATGGTTTTAACAATAATAAAATAAATATTATATGAACTATTTAATGTGCTACACTAATTTTATAGATACATATGACCTTTTATAATTCTATTAAAGCTTTTGTGTAGAACATATCTTCTGTATATATTTTATTTAAATTCAATAAATGAATAGTGTCAAAATTGACACTATTGTTATTTTATAAAAATAATATATTATAAAATTTTTTAAAAATCAAAAATATATTTAAAAATTATAAATTTAAATTTATATGGTAGAAAATGTTATAAAGTATCCAATTATGGACAATTCACAACAAATAAGTAATTATTTGTTATAATTTAAATTTTAGAATGTTATTACCACAAATAAAATTAAATTGACTAAATAAAGATAAATCAAGTTAATAATGTTTAAAATAAATACCTAACATGTCTAAATTTGATTGGTTGATGAGTTTACAACCATATATCATCTAATATTTTAATATGAGTCATTTTTGGAGGTTTTTAAGTGGGGTTAGATTTATTATAAATTAATATTTTTAAGAATTCCAAAGGTGCCCATCTCCTCCCTTATAAAAGGGAACCTCCTCCCTCTCCTCCTCACACCAATTTGAGCCTTCAATATCGGGAAAACATTGACAAATTATATTCTCCACTTCCCTAGAAACATCATAGAGGTTCTGGTCTACTTTAAAGACCAATCTTAGTGCCCTAAGAGGAGGTTTCAAAGAGGCGTATCGAAGAAGAGGTAATTTCTTATCCCAATTCTTTCAAGCTTCTTTCTTCTTCAACTTCTTCTTCTTTAGTTGTTTCATTATAAAGTAATAATATCAGTATCACTAATATACTGATTTGTTATTATAAATATGAAACAAATCCATTTCACCTTCTATCCATCCTACAGAAAACAAAATCACCGCACGTGCGTACGTACGGAATACCGTCTCCACGCCGTGGTGTAATCTGTTTTTCCACCAACACCTTACATGGATGGGTATAATGGTGTAAATAATAACTATAAATATTTATTATAACATCATACTAATTCTGATATATTATATCATCCACTCCAATTCAATTCAATAATTATGGAAACGATATCATCGCTCGTGCGTACGTACGGACTACCGTCTGCACGACTCGATGAGATTCATTCTCCATGTTAACCATTTAATAATGATTATAAAGTATATATAAGAAATTATAATGAAATATATGACATTATAAAGCTACTGGATTTATGTATATATGTATTTCATCTACTTAATTCCATTCAACTCAATAAAGAAACGAAAACAGTGTTTATGCGTACGTACGGCCTGCCGTCTCCATGAACGGTGTATTTCTTTCCATTTATCGATCTATTATATATATATATATATTATGAATATATATTATATATAAATTATGTTTTATATTCTGGAATTAAGTAATCATGATCTAAGTAATCATATGAATAATTACAAGTCAAAACACGGACGACAAATGAAACGATTTTACCCAAAACACTCTTTAACAAGGAATTTACAAAAGAAAGGGTAATATAAAGTCATAAGTGAACCATAAATGATATCATAACAATGAATATGATTCTGTAATAAGTCAATGACATTATTTAAATCATTATACAGGAGGTTCGGATACATATGAAGCATATCAGACATAAGGTAAGGGATAATTTCGCAAATCTCATTTTTATCCGAGATTGCTTATTCGTAAGTATTTACTGGGGTTATTTATATCATCCATGTCCATGTTTTATAAAAGTGTTTTTATGTATGTTTAAATTCCTTCTTACCCATTTTTGACTTTTACTACATCGTATGTAAGGAATCTTTCTTTTGTTTATGTTACGAGGTACTTTTTGACTTTTCCAACAAAAGTACGAGGAGAATGTTATTTTTAACTTATACGGCATGAATAGATTTTGACGGTTTCATAACGCCTCATTTTCATGAAGCTTACTCTAAATTATTTTATTACTATTTTCAACAAAATACTTTTATTTTAAAATTGCATGGCATTTTTTGAAAAGAAAATTATTTTGACGAAGAAAGGATATTTTCCTCAAGAATTCATTTCAAATGTTTTATCAAAACCATTTTCCATCTAAGATGAAATTATTTGATATGTGTATGTTTCAAGTTTAATGTATCTATGATTTACATGGTTTCAACTTTCTTATGATGAAATATCCATTTGTTTTATATGGATTATGTGATGATGGGATGATGTTTATGAAACCCATTTTATTATTTGGGTTATGATGAATGTTTTAAGTTTATTTTGTGGCACAAGTAAGAATGATTTCATTATGAGATGGGTGGGACCTATATCTCCCTCTAATGCATTGGGTAAAGATTTTATATCTCATGAGATAGACATGGCTGGAATGGTAAGTTAATCTGGTTCAGTGTTACAGGACTGAAACGAGGAGTGAACTCGATTCAGAATGGGACTTTGTCCACTAAGATGGTCTTGGCAGCAATGCCTTGGCAACTATGGAAATCATTACATGTGCTTAAGGGATGCCACAATTACATGCTTTATTTTTATGCTATGTTATCATGATTTATGTTCCATTATGATCTATGCCTTATGTTCTTCCATGTTTTAAGTCATTGCTCAAGATTTTTATGTTTAAACATTATGTTCATATTTTTAAGTTCAAATGTATATGGTGTGTTTTATTTTATCCATGCTTACCCTTACTGAGCATTTGAGCTCACCCTTTTTATGTTTTATCTTTCCCCAGGATTAAAAGAATGATTTTAGTTAAGGAAACAAAAAGTGGAAGATCTTTATGGGAGATGTTGAAGATCTTTCACCATGATTAGAAGATTACGTTCCAAGTTTCCAAAGACACTAAACTATTACAGTCCTTGTGTGTCTGTTTTTGTTATGTATTAAGTATTCCGCTAAAGTAATGTAATGTTCATGTACGTCAAGCTTTGGGTCTCTACAGTTGGTATCAGAGGAAAGGTTTAGTCAACCTTTGGAAACTAGGATGCAAAAATGTTAGTGAGATCCCTCGAGATATTTCTATGGTATGTCTAAGGATGTCCCTAAGGATAAGTATACATATAGGATATAGTCCTAAAACTATGGTAACGATCATAGAATTTAACCTAAGATGTTAGATATTGAGGATACTCCCCCTTTAATATGTTGTTTTCCCTAGCATGATTTTTTCCTCTCACACTATTCTTTTTGTGTTTTAGAAAATGGCTGGAAACATGAAGATTCACGATAATGGAGGATATGATAGAAAATAGAATGATTTTCTTCATGAGAAACCAAATGAAACGGGATCTGGAAGTCCAAACATCGTTATTATGCCTAATCATCAATCTCATAATATGATCACTAATCTCAACTTTGGTAAGTTTCCCGACTCAAATAATAAGAGAAAGATGGAGTTTCATGATGATCATAGAGGAAAGAAAGTTCAATTTCCTTCATGTAAATCATGTGGGAAGAGGCATCAGGGAGATTGTTTCAAAGGAACTGGAAGATGCTTTGGGTGTGGAAAAGAAGGACACAAAGCCAGTAAGTGCAAAGGAAAAGGTTCAGTTAACACCATGGACAAGGATAATGGTATTGCTATGACATCAACAATGATTAGATGTTTTAAATGTGGAATGTACGGGCATTATGAAAACCAATTCCCTAATGGAAAATCTCATGAAGAGAATCAGCATGGTCATATGGGTAGTATTTATGTGGATGATGATGAGGAGACTACAAATGATATATGAGCTAAAAGAAGTGTTGAAGCTCAGTCGGTTGTTTTAGAAGGTATTGGAATGATTGTATGTTTATCGAGAGTTATGTTGTATAGTTAATGGTACTATGGAATAAAGAATCATCTAAGGATTGTTACACTATTGTTTTTCCTAAAAGTATTTGAAAGTATATGTTTAATGGTACCAGTAACCATGGAAGGTTATTCAGATATTTTTTGTAAAGTAGATGATATGCGCATAATGAAGGAATAAGAATATAATGAGATGTTTGATTGTATTCATGAGCTAATGATTGATATAAGGACTAAGTGATATCACGGTTTGAGTATATAGAATTTTAAGGATTTTGGTATGTGGAAAGTGTTAACTTTTAACTGCATTCATGTTTTCACTAAGGTTCAATGGGTATTCATTTTTCAAGAGAATACATGATTAAGGCCTTCGAATGTTTAGAATGTGACCAACCAGACATATCTTATGAAATATGGGGATCAACGATGGTATTAAATCTCTGGTAATCGTTTTCACTATATTATGAGAGTGGACTGCAGTATTATGGATAAGCCTAAAGATTGGAATGGATTATGTTGGACATAAGTTAGTATTGTTTAAGGATAAAAGTTTTTTTTGATATTATTGATGGGATGTTATAGTAATATAGTTTTAGAAAAAAGAAAACCCACAGGACGAGCGACAACCCATCGCGTCGGACAAGGCTGTGGGAATCGAACCCACAACCAAAGTGCGACTGGCCTTTATCACCTACCACTGACCTACATGAAGTCCCTGGTTAGTAGAAACTGGTTTTATTTTATTAAGCGGTATGATATATGAAGTATAAGTTCATTTTTGGAACTATATACGATTAATCTAACTATAATATGGACTTATAAATTTTTCTAAACTTTTGTTTGAAAGAGATGGAATGACCCATCATTCTATCACATGATCTTCTAACACATCACAAATAACAAATCCAACTTTATTTCTTTAAGGGATGAAGTGGAAATTGTTCAATTCACGAACAACAATGAGATTGTACCAAAATCATGCAATTATTTATTTTAATTCATAAACTTTAGGGAAATGATCTTGAAAACCAAAAATGTTGTCCTAGTTCCCTTATATCCTATGAATCAGATGGTACCTTAGATCATCACAAATCAATAGCTTTGTGATTATTGGCTTTTTCATAGCCATGTTCTCTACCACTCTCCATCAGAACTTGATGGTTAGATTTTTCTTCCATATCCATATTTTCACCTATGTTCTCCTACGTGGAAACCCAGTGATGAGTTAATTTGGTTAACCATTACATTTCATAATTTATTTTTTAAAGCCATGTTTTGGTATTCCTTTTTAATATGTGGGTTTCTATTAAACAAACTTTCGAGTAGTAAACCATTTATAACCCCGACAAATTTCGAGGGCGAAATTCATTTTAAGGGGGGTAGAATGAAACACCCCGAGATTATATGAAAAATATTCTTTTAATTTCATTAATGTCTTGTGTTGTATGATACACCAGGATTACCTTGCGCTATATGCAACACCGTATTATCTTGCAGTATATGCAACACTATTATTGGATAGTATTATACACAATTTTGATAATAGTTATTCTACGCAACATTGAGTATATATATATATATTCAATGTATAAATGAAATATGGTTGGATTCTGTTATACAAAACAATGAAGTATTCTTGCATAACACGCAACCCTGACTTGGCTTGCATTACACGCAATTGTGACCTTCCTCGATAGCGTGTGTTGTACGCAATACCGGGTTTTACTAAACAACGATATATTATTATAATATTATTATGAACTAGCTGTTATGAATAGTATTAACTAAATTTTAAATTTTATAACATTATTATTCATCTTACACATTTTCTATAACATTATAAAAGAACAAAATTAATTTTTCGGGTAAAATAAGTATTTTTGAAAAAATGCAGTTTTGCCGCCTTTTGATGGCGCACCCACTTTAAATCTAGTTTTTCACATTTTTATAAGTTCAATTTGACAAAATAAAATTCTTCTTTGGAATCAAGAAATAAAAATTTACTTTGGATAAATTTTTCATATTATTCTGGTAACTTTCATATTTTGATGAATAGTAAAAACACGCTATATTTTAATTAAAAACAACTTTCTTCATCGCAATAATTTATATGGTTAAATTATAATATTGAATGGTTTTAAAGTATAAATATAATATATTTTTACCATTTAATATAATGTATGTTATTATCATTGATTTTACATTAAATTCGTAGGTTAAATCAATTCAATCTTTTGTAATGTTTTAAAGAAAAGCCTGTTTTCTTTCGACAACGAGATTAATTTTAATTTAATTTTTGAAACTTTTGTGTATTGAATTTGAAAAAATGGATTCCATATTTGGAATAAGTGGGTCCAAATTATGTTAATAAGCTACTTTTTATTTTTGGGAATTATGAATAGTAACTATGGTAAATTTTATTTACCATAGTTAAAGGTAAATTGGGTAATTAAGGGTAAATATAATATTATAAAATTACCCTAACACATGCCAAAATTCTATTTTATGGATAAAGTTAGACCCATATAACCTAAGGGTCGTATTAGATTCATTTTATGGACTTTTGACCATGAAAATAATTTAATTATTATTAAAACCAAAGAAAGTGACAACCTGTCACTCTCTTAAATCTTATAAGTATATTAATTTTAATTTAGTAATAAACTTCATGAAACTTCGAACATGAATAGTCTATAGAAATCAAATGAAATTATCTACATTATATTAATTTATTTATAATTTTTAGGTATTAAATAATTATCATTAATTGTAACACAATAGTGATGCAGAAATTGTTTATCTAGTGAAAAATCAAGAATATAGTTTTTATTAAACTAATAGTAACCATAAAATTCCCAAAAACCTGAACAAAATTTATGTTTCATGTACATATAAACCATAATCATCCAATGGTCGAATATTGGACCATTTGGAGCCTTATAAAAGAGATTATGACACTTATACTATTTTATTTTAAATGATGCCAAAGTTGTCACCTTCATAATTTAATAAATATAACAATTTAAATATTGTGATTTTAATATGATAAATTCTATTACAAGTATTATTATAAAATATAATAGATATAGATTAATCATAGGATTTTATTTGTAATTTTTATGCAACAAATAAGTATATTAAATAATTATTTAAAAATGTTGCAGTAATTTATTTATTAAGAGATAAACCAAATAAATGGTTTTAAAAATAATAAAATAAATATTATATGAACTATTTAATGTTCTAAACTAATTTTCTAGATACATATGACCTTTTATGATTCTATTAAAGGTTTTGTTTCGAACATATCTTCTGTATATATTTTATTTAAATTCAAATAAATGAATAGTGTCAAAATTGACACTATTGTTATTTTATAAAAATAATATATTATAAAATTGTTTAAAAATAAAACATATATTTAAAAATTATAAATTTAAATTTATATGGTATAAAATGTTATAAAGTATCCAATTATGGACAATTCACAACAAATAAGTTATTATTTGTTATAATTTAAATTTTAGAATGTTATTTCCACAAATAAAATTAAATTGACTAAATAAAGATAAATCAAGTTGAAATATTTAAAATAAATACCTAACATGTCTAAATTTGATTGGTTAATGAGATTAAAACCATATCTCATCTAATCTTTGGATATGAGTCATTTTTGGAGGTTTTTAAGTGGGGTTATATTTATTATAAATTAATATTTTTAAGAATTCCAAAGGTGCCCATCTCCTCCCTTATAAAAGGGCACCTCCTCCCTCTCCTCCCCACACCAATTTGAGCCTTCAAGCTCGTCCAACACCTGCCAAATTATCTTCTCCACTTCCCTAGAAACATCCTAGAGGTTCTGGTCTACTTTAAAGACCAATCTTAGTACCCTAAGAGGAGGTTTCAAAGAGGCGTATCGAAGAAGAGGTAATTTCTTCTCCCGATTCTTTAAAGATTATTTCTTCTCAACTTCTTCTTATTTAGTTGTTTCATTATAAAGTAATAACAACAGTATCACTAATATACTGATTTGTTATTATAAATATGAAACAACCCCATTTCACCTTCTATCCATCCTACGGAAAACAAAATCACCACGCGTGCGTACGTACGAAATACTGTCTCTTCGCCGTGGTGTAATCTGTTTTTCCACCAACACCGTACATGGATGGGTATAATGGTGTAAAGAATAAATATACATAGTTATTATAACATCATAATGATTATGATATATTGTATCATCCACTCCACTCCAATTCAATAATTATGGAAATGATATCATCGCTCATGCGTACGTACGGACTACCGTCTCCACGACGCGATGAGATTCATTCTCCATGTTAACCATTTAAGAATGATTATAAAGTATATATAAGCAATAATAATGAAATATATGACATTATAAAGCTACTGTATTTATGTATATATGTATTTCATCTACTTAATTACATTCAACTCAATAAGTAAACGAAAACAGCGTTCATGCGTACGTATGACCTACCGTCTCCATGAACGGTGTATTTCTTTCCATTTATTGATCTATTATATATATGTATATTCTGAATCTATATTATATATAAATCATGTTTTATATTCTGGAATTAATTAATCATGATATAAGTAATAATATGAATAATTACAAGTCAAAACACGGACGACAAATGAAACGATTTTACCCAAAACACTCTTTAACATGGAATTTACAAAAGAAAGGGTAATATAAAGTCATAAGTGAACCATATATGATATCATAACAATGAATATGATTCTGTAATAAGTCAATGACATTATTTAAATCATTATACAGGAGTTTAGGATACATACGAAGCATATCAGACATAAGGTAAGGGATAATTTCGCAAATCTCATTTTTATCCGAGATTGCTTATTCGTAAGTATTTACTAAGGTTATTTATATCATCCATGTCCATGTTTTATAAAAGTGTTTTTATGTATTTTTAAAGTCCTTATTACCAATTTTTACTTTTACTACATGGTATGTAAGGAATCTTTCTTTTGTTTACGTTATGAGGTACTTTTTTACTTTTCCGACAAAAGTACGAGGAGAATGTTATTTTTAACTTATACGGCATGAATAGTTTTTTACGATTTCATAACGCCACATTTTCATGAAGCTTAATCTACATGATTTTATTACCATTTTAAACAAAATACTTTTATTTGAAAAGTGCATGGAATTTTTTGAAAAGAAATTTATTTTGATGAAGAAAGGATATTTTCCTCAAGAATTCATTTCAAATGTTTTATCAAAACCATTTTCCATCTAAGATGACATTATTTGATATGTCTATGTTTCAAGTTTAATGTATCTATGATTTACATGGTTTCAATTTTCTTATGATGAAATATCCATTTGTTTTATATGGATTATGTGATGATGGGATGATGTTTATGAAACCCATTTTATTCCTTGGGTTATGATGAATGTTTTCAGTTTATTTTGTGGCACAAGTAAGAATGATTTCATTATGAGATGGGTGGGACCTATATCTCCCTCCAATGCATTGGGTAAAGATTTTATATCTCATGAGATAGACATTTCTGGAACGGTAAGTTAATCCGGTTCTGTGTTACAGGACTGAAACGAGGAGTGAACTCGATTCAGAATGGGACTTTGTCCACTAAGATGGTCTTGGCAGCAATGCCTTGGCTACTATGGAAATCATTACATGTGCTTAATGGATTCCACAATTACATGCTTTATTCCTATGCTGTGTTACCATGATTTATGTTCCATTATGATCTATTCCTTATGTGCTTCCATGTTTTAAGTCATTGCTCAATATTTTTATGTTTAAACATTATGTTCATGTTTTTAAGTTCTAATGTATACGGTGTGTTTTATTTTATCCATGATTACCCTTACTGGGCATTTGAGCTCACCCTTTTTATGTTTTATCTTTCCCCAGGATTAAAAGAAAGGTTTTAGTTAAGGAAACAAAAAGTGGAAGATCTTTATGGGAGATGTTGAAGATATTTCACCACGATTAGAAGATTACGTTCCAAGTTTCCAAAGACACTAAACTATTATGGTCCTTGTGTGTCTGTTTTTGTTATGTATTAAGTATTCCGCTAAAGTAATGTAATGTCCATGTACGTAAAGCTTTGGTTCTCTACAGATATGATGAGATATGTCATCCTCATTATTAAGGTAGCTACCCCATCCATTAAAAGGGTTAATGACATATAGGCCTTCTTAATTCTTTGAAGATAAATGTAAAATTTAGTATTTCTATCACAGTTTGTTAACCATTTAGCATTAAACGTTTATTTTCTCATATTTTCTTTGATAGTGAGCAGAAAGTTAAGTTTGACCGAAATGTTTAGTTCTTGAGTAGGATCAGTTTTGAGGTCATAAGCGTTGTTTCTGTTTTGAATGTCACTGAGATCATTATCAAGAATCATGATTTCATTATTAATTTGTTTAGCATTAGAGCTACACCAGATTTTTAGAGTATGTTTTAGATGTTTTAATTTGAGACTACCGTCAAGGAAATCATTATTACGAGACATTGAGGACAAAAAGTTTTGAATTATTTGAGAGCACTCGTCATCAAAGAACCAATAATTGTTAAATATAAAAGGAATATGGTGTTTCATGTCTTCGGTGGAAACACCGAACTGGATGGGGTGATGATTAGTGTTCAGTCTATGAAGGGTAATACTGGAGATTGTGTCCCATTTATCTAAAGTAGGGACATTTGTGATGGCTCTATTTATCTTAGAGGGAACTACTTTGTTTTAGTTCCTTCTATACCAAGTTTATTTTTTACCAGTGAGATTTATTTCTATGAGGATGTTGTCATCTATTAAGGTTTCAAATTATCTTGTGGAAATATAAGCGTGAGAGGGTCCAATTTTCTCGCTTGAGTTGAGAATGGAATTAAAATCACCCATAATAAACCAGGGTTCATTAATATTAGTGACAAGGTAAGAGTGGTCATTCCAAAGCGTTCATCTTTCTTGGTGTCTATTATTAGCATAAAAAAATTAGCATAAAATCTATGTGTCATCAATACTAAAATTGAAAGTAAAAATCAGATCAGAGATATTGTAGACACTAATATTCTGTAACGAAAAGTGCGAGAAAATCCATAATGATTCTTCATTAAGGTTATTAGTGATTGCACCATAAAAAACAAATTTTTTTTGAAATAAATAGGAGACTTTAGAGTCATAGTTAATTTTTGGCTTCATAAAAGAAAATAATAGAGGATGATGAGTTTCAATCCTTAAATTTAGAACAATGAAGGTGTCAGTGTTAGTAATCCCCTGAAAATTCCAAAAAATGATCTTTATTAAAATCTTGATTTGGGGTTATAACCCCCCTTTTTATTTTTTCTAGGGCCTTTATTTCTGAAAGACCTTATAACTTCCTTATTATCAGAGGTCTGTTCCTAATTATTTCTGGATTTTGTGGTGTTCTTAATTATAGGTTCAGGTATTATATTACTCATAGTAGAGTCTATAGATTTCTCATAACACAGCAACAAAACATTTGAGATATGATTCAAAATAGAGTTAACAGTTTTTGTAGCACCGTCATCACTATGTACAGGAAGTGAGAGAGTTGTACCTGGTGCCGGTGAAGTAACTGCATGATGTTTCTTGATTTTGTCCAGATTTTGTAAACACTGCATTTTTCCATAGAGACATTTATAACCATCATGTGCTTAGTTTCCTGTGCGGATATGTGGCATATTATAATGATATGCACATAATTAATTTTATATAGTGTATATAATTCCACTTTGACATATATTACCTCAATTCTATAATAATTCATGGTATTTTGAGTTTCAATTTGAATTATTTCATTTAATGGAATTTTACTTTAAAATTACCATGTGGTATAGAATTTCATAACTCATTTTCCATTCATTGGGTTGTATTACTTATTCATTGTCTTTGATATTATATGATAATGTGTGTAATGTATTTTTATTTCTTTATGTTTTATTTCCAATTATTTTTTTTGGATTTAAATTTGATACACATAATCGATCCATTCATTAATTCTCTCTTTAATATTATGATATTTGGGATAGTTTATTTCAATCCCATTTTAATTGGGATTATTTAGTCTTGAATTCCCATTGAAGGAAATTATTTTATCATTAGTTAGTAAAAACCTATAATTTAATTATAATATGGATATTTATGATGTTTTATAATAAAATTACCATTTTTTTCCCTCATTCATACTTAAATTATTTGATAAAATGTTTCTATTAAAATCCTACTTCATTTCTCCCTTCGGTCAAAATCTTTATTATTCCAAAACCATGTTTAGTGAATTTTTTTTCAAAAATGTTATAAACATTTTGAAAAATCTTTATTAATGAAATTTTTACCAATGTTTTAAATTTTTTTAAAAAAATTAAAATGAATCTCCATGATGTTATACAAACAAGGATTGTTTTCTTTTATAAAAAATGTGAAAGTAATATTTGATTTAACATGTATGACATGTACATAATTTCAATATATAATGGGAAATCAATGTTTTAAATATTAAATTATATGTTTTAAAGTTTATTTTCAAATAAAATTAATATTCAAAATATTTTGTGATCTTTTAGTTTCAAAAAATGTATTTTCAAAGTGGAAATTATATTTTCCTCCGGACTGTTTTTAAAGATATTTTAATGTAATTTCTATTCATCAATGATAAAAATACTAGGTTTAGTTATAATATATAGGGGATATGTTTTATTAATACCATCCTTATTATTTATATGGATTTTTATGATCATTTTGACTAAGGAAAGTATTAACATTCAATTTCTTGATTTATTTGTGTAATCATTAACTTTTCCATGAAATATTCACATTCCTATGATAATTGGAAATTAAATTTCCCATAAATATCTATATTATTTATCATGGATATGTTTATTCATTAAATCATATATCATTTATACATACAATTTTATACATTTAAAGTTAATTATTAATATGGGGAAACATTGATAAATCCATATTATTTACTCAAAAAGGATATTTGATGATAGGGAAAACTATTCAAGAATTAAATTGATAATTTTATATATTCAGAATGATTAAGTAATGAAATGATGGGTGGGTACTTGAATTATATATCCCAATTACACATAAATAGTCTCCTGAAGTGAATCGGTAAGATGAAATCAAATGGGTATCTACTTGTATTGTTAACCCATCTTATGAAAGTTCATGATAGTGGAGGTATCATGATATCTGAGATCACAAAATTAAAAAGTTAATCATTCCATTCATTAATAATTTTTTTTATCATTATTCATTATATTTCCATAATAATATTATCTCTAGATACTTTTCATTCTCAATTATTGATTAAATAAAATATGTTCTATGTTATTTAACGTACCATATTTATTATTCCTTATATATTCATGATAGTAAAGTTATTTAAATAGAAATTGTGTTTATTTATTTACCTTTACATAATGATTACTCCTTAACTATTCATTAATGATAAGTTATATAAATGGAATGCGTGTTCAATTATTTATCTTTCCGTATTGATTAATCCTTATCTATTCATGATATCTTCCACATTACATAACTCTTATTGATAGTTTGAGATAACCCTTAATTTTTTACTTTCCTAGGAATCCACGAAATGTACTATAAATCATATGAAAGGATATGATAGGATGAATAATGACATTCTCAAAAAAATATTTTTATTTTATTTTATTCAAATGTAATTAAATACTCAAGTATATATTTATCTTACCAAGACTAAAAAACTATTTGGTCCTTCTTGATGTGATTCCTTGTATCATATGAAAATGTTATAAAACATACATTGGCTCTGAGTTACTATGGTCTGGTTCATTATAGTCAGTATCAGAGGAAGTCTAGTACAATTCTTTTAAACTAGATTTAGGAAAACATGTATTAGGGATCATAAACCTATGATAGACATTGAGGATAAGTATACAAGAACATCCTAAAGATTTTTTAAGGTAGAGATTATGTGGGTTTTCATAGAAATACATCCCATTTTGGATAAAATAAGTGGATATTGTTTTGGCATTGATGTACCTAGGGGTAATAATTTTGAAAAGGGCGTGATAGGCTTGACTCGAGTGTCACCTAGTACATGAAAATAACCCTTACTATGCACCAGTCTTGACACCCATATGGGATACGATTTGGATAATTAAAATTTTATATAGTAATAATTATGAAGGATTTTAATAGATAATAATGATTAATGGCCTAGGTTAAACTTAATGTTTACTATATTTAAAATAAGGTGTCCTAATGGAATGGAAAATCATTTATGGGTGGAAAATAATGGAATAAATAAATTAATTTCCAAGAAAAAATAAAGAGTATGATGGAACGAAAAAGATTTCATCCTAAGGGACTATTTATAGTTTTCCATCTTAAATGTGGAGAATTTAGGCATTCTAAATCCAATTCCTTCATTTAAATGTTAATTCCTAAAACAAAGAAGGACCTGTGTTGAAATAAAATTTTTGAAGTATCTATGTATTAGGATTCCAAAATTATATATTATAATTCTTCTTAACAATGGTATTTTAGGTATAATATTCATGAAACATCTAAAAATTGAGTTAAATTTTAAAAGCATATATTTATTCATTAACTTAAGAGTTACAAATACAATCATGGGATTATGTGTTTAAGGTTTATCGTAAGTTCAATGTTTTGAACACACATTTTGAAAATTTTTGTGGTAGTAATACAACATGATTAAGTTTATTCTAGGAAATTTATTTTGGAAACACAACCCATTGGTTTAGTATATGTTTTAGTATAAAAAGTTATTTAAGGAAGAATTCTCTTACTTTATGGGGATAAGTTTAAATATATATTTAACCTTTACAGTTTATCTTATCTTTGATGTTGAGGTAATTATGCGTTATTTCACTTTGTGAATGTTATAAATGTTATATTAAAATGGTTCTAGAAAAAAAGAAAAACTCATATGCTGAGTGAAAAGCTATTGCATCTAAGAAATGATGAAGGGATTGAACCCATAAAAGAAGGGAGATAAGGGTTTGATTACAACCAATAGCCTATGTGATGTTATAGTTATTATATCATTATTTTTAATTAAATGATTTGATTAATATATATTAATGAAGATCCAATGGACTTAATTTTGAGGATTAGATATTAGTGTATTATATTTGATAACTTATGAAAACCATATTTGTTTTGGAAAATATTTAAGGACAGATAGAAGGTTGTCTCACTCTTTAATTGATTTTTTGATCCATTAAAACCTAATTTTAGTTATTCAACAATAAAAAATTATTTTCTAGATATCCATTATTTAGTGTAATAAATAATGTTTAAAATGATCTAAGCACAAACAAAGGATGAAATTTTTCTTTCAAAATAGATAGATATCATGTAAATATATTTCTTCATGTTTATAGTTTTATGAATTGCTAAAATTTAAGAAAAATGTTCTTGAATGAGAAATGATATTCTATTACCTGAATAACTAATGAACCAAATGGTCTTTTAAATCATCATAGATTTATGGTTTCGAGATCCTTAACTTTCCATTCATTATTCACTTTCTTATTATCAATGATCACTATGAGTCTCTATGATTATTTACATTTTTCTTCCAACTCAGTTACCTATATTATTTTCCATTTTTCTACCATGTTCACATATTCAATTTCCAAAAATCTTCTCACAATTGGAAACATAGTTATGAGTTATTCTTGATGACCTTCGTATTTCCATTTAACTCTTATTAAGAGGAAGTATAATTAACCCTTTTACGATGTGGATTTTTCAATAATGATATTTACAAATGTTAGAACATTAATTACCGTGATTAAGCGTAAATTACGATGAATAAATCTATTAAAATTGAGAAGAATATAAAACACCATTATTAAAAAAGGATCATTTTATTTAATAAAAAATGCTACAGATAACACTGAGCTTAAAAAACCCACAAAATATATTTCATTACATTTAACCACTTTGATATCTTGTGTAACACGCAACCTCGAGCCTAAATGAACCATAATATAGCATAATGTTATAACCTAGCCATTTTATGTTAGGGTGGGAATAATAATAACTAAATTCTGAAAATGATTTTTTTCTTTTTATGATAAATAAAATATTAATCTTTTAAAAAACAATTTCTAGAAAGATAGTATTTTTATAAAAAATGGTTTAGCCGTGCTTTGCACACAAATTTTATAATTAATATTTAAAATTTTTAGTATTGGATAAAAATTAATTTATTTTTTAAATCACTATATAAATATTATATTGGGGGGATGTTTTTGGATTTTTCTTAAATTCCTCATTGTTGAATGAATAGTGAAAAATGTTAATTTTTTTTTGAAAACTACATTTTTGTTTAAATTATTTAAAAAATTAAATTAAATATTAATTTGGGTTTAAAGTAATATTATATCAATTAAATTATAATTTTACTAATTTTTTTTTATTATAATAAATTTTATATTATTTTTTAACATTAAAACCTTTTATACTCATGGGAATTTTATCTTTGAAAACCCACTTTTTTTATCTCATTTTGGGGTAATTTTAAATTGGATTCTCCAATTTCATGAATTTAATTTGGAATAATGGATTATATATTTGTAATATTTATAATTTATATTATAAAATAATTTCAACATATGTTTTTACCAAAATGTTTAGTAAAAACAATAAAAAATAATTACCATAGTTATAGAAAAAACTAATTTACCTAAGGTTAAACTAAAATGTTAATAGTTAAAATGACCACTGAACATGTGAACAACTAGTTTTATGGAATTAAATTTACCCCATCACCTAAAAGTGTTAATAATTAATTATTTTTGAGGATTACATAATGATAAAAGTTTGGGTGTAATTGATTATTTTAAAGAATCCCATGTGTGTCCTCTGCCCCACTTATAAAAGGCCACCGACTATCCACCTCTCATAACACTTCCAATTCCATTTTCTTCTGAAAAAATCAAAAATAACTTAATTAATTCCATACCAATATCCTATATCACTTATTAGCATAAATATATCCTAGTAAATCTTTTGGTTCAAACCTAAATAAGTTTTATAAAGAAGAGGTAACGATTTTGAAGAAGTGTTTTTATTATATTTCTTCTTACACCTATTTAAAATATTATTAAATAATGATTATATAATAACCATAACATATAATATATAATGATATGTTATTATGGTATATTTATGACCAAAATAAATCTTCACTTCCATCAAATGGGAATCGAAACTGTGGATTGTGTGTTTGACACACTACCACCTAGCCAACTGATGTAACTCAATTTCCATCAAAACCTCTCATGGTTAGATATAATGATGATTTTAATGTATATATATAATATTTATGATATAATTATACTTATTTACTTATAATATCACATATAAAATCTTAATTTCCATTCTGTTCAGTATTCAATAACATCACTCATTTGTATGGCAGACTACTGCTTCGTGAAGTAATGTGATTCGTTTTTCCCTTACCATTAACATGGAACATAACAAGGATAAATTTAATGAATATATGTGATATATGTGAAATGATATTTATTCTTTAAAATTAAAATATCCTCAAATTCTTTACCCTTTTAGTCGTTAATGGATTGATATCATCACTGATGCACACATATGACCATCATATCCACGAAGCGATGTGATCTATTCTCCATGTTAAAATTTAAATAATGATTATAAAATTGGAAATAATGAAAAAAATTATATTTATAACATTAATATAATTAGGTATATGTTGTAACTATATAATATTTTCAATAAATAGAACCGTCATGACAAAACATGCCTGAGAAAACAAGGTGATTGACACCCAAAACAATGAAAATAATGAAATAATATCAACAAACGGGTGGTAAAATGTTATAAGTTGATAATATATGAAATTATAAATATATATATGGTTATTTTATAAATTAATTACATCATGTAAACCATTATATTGCAGTTTAAATCATTTTCAACCTTAAGTAAGTGTGAGGTAAGGGACTTCATCTCAATTTCCTTTCAATGAGGCACATTGTAATGTTATGCACCTAATTTATTTTAAATGGTGTTTATAAAAACCATTTGACATGTTATATCATGATTAATTATTTATTCCTGGTATTTTATGGTTTAATATTAATTTTAATTTCCTAAGCCATTTTAATTGAAAATTACCAAGTGGTAAAGAACTTCATAACTCAATTTACTTTCATTGGGTCATATCACTTATTTAATGTCGATGATATTATAAGATTAGTTGTGAAATGAATTTTGATTATATTATTTTTTATTTTGAATTGTTTTATGTTAAATTAAATTTAATACATATATAATATTCATTTATTAATTATCACTTTTACATTACTATTTTTGTGAGGGTTTATTTAACAATCTCATTTTAATTATGACGGTTTATGATTGAATTTCCATTGAAGTAAATTATTTGATCATTAGATAATAAAATAATTTAATTTTATTATTCTATAGTCATTCATGATGTTTTAAATTAATAGTACAATTTCCCAATCATCAGTACTTAAAATTTTATAGAATTTTTTTAATAAAAATATGACTTTATTTCAATCCTTGGTGGAAAATCCATTTTATTGCAAAACTATATTTTCTATATTTTTTTAAAAAAATGTTTTATCATTTTCCAAATGGTTTATTAAATATAGTTTTATCCATGTTTGATTTTGTAAATTTTTTTCATAGGAATATTCTTATGATTTTCCAAACAAGGCCTGTAGGGATTTTACTGAAATTGTGAAAGGATGATTTATTTTAACATGTATGGTACATATGAAATTTCAAAACATCATGAAAACTCAATGTTTTAAAACTACCTTTATAATTTGGAAATTTTATTTTCAATGAAAATTATTATGAAAATATTTTGTGAAACTGTATTTTTAAAAAAATATATTTTTAATTGGAAAAGTATATTTTACTCAAGAATATTTTCAAATATATTTTAATGGGATTTCTATAAATCAATGTAAAGAACAATTTATTTTACTTTTACTCCATCAAGGATATGTTTTATTGATAGAATACTTAATATTTATCTGGATTCTTTTTGATCATTTTTACTATAGAAAGTATTTATATTCACTTTCATGATTTATTTTTTTAGTCATTAACTTTACCTTGAAATATTCACATTCTTGTGAACTTTGTACATTAAATTCCCCCATAAATATCGACATTATTTATCATGTATATGTTTATTTATTAAAAAATATATCATTTCTATATATGATGTTATTCATTTATTTTTATTTATTTTTTTGGAGAAACATTGATAAACTTGAATTCTTTACTCAATATGGATATTTGATGATATAACACATTGTTTATGAATTAAATCGGTTATTCCATATGTACAGATTTCATTGGACATAAAGTGATGGTTGCGGCCTATAATTATATATCCCCTTGACGAAGCTATAGTATCATGAGGAAAATAAGTAGTTTATCATTAAATATCTTTCTACCAGTATCTTTAAACCATATTATGAAGGATCATAAAGGTAGAGGTATCATGATGTCTGAGATCATGACATCCAATAATTAAGAATTTTCTTCATTAATAATTTAATTAATATTATCCATGAATTTTTCACAATTATATTATATCTAGATGAATTTAGTTATCAATTATTTATTAAAAGGAATGTGTTTTCAACTATTTACTTTAACATATTGATTATGCCTTACATATTCATAGTATAAAAGTTATTTAAATGGAATTTGTGTTTAGTTATTTACCGGTCCATATTGATTACCCATTTTATATTCATGATAGTCAAATTATTTAAATAGGAAGTGTATATAGTTATTTTTGTTTACATATTTATTACTCCTTATATATTCTTAATAGCTTACACTTTACTTAACTCTTACTAAGCATTTGAGATCACCATTATTTTGTTTCCTTTCTTAGGAATCCTGAATGTGTACTAAGAATGATATGCAATGATATTCAATAGGGTATAATGATATTCTATAAAAATTATTATGTTTTTGGTTTGTATTCAAATGTAATACATGAATCAAGTATATATCTAGCTTAATAGGACTATAAACTATTCAGTCCTTCAAGATGTGATTCCTTGTATCTTATACAAATGTAATAAATAAGACACCAGATCTGGGTTACTAGGGTCAGTGTTGTTACATTTATCATTCCCATTTTTCCTTGTATGACTTTGGAATATATTAAGGAATGTTTTTAGTGTCAGGTGGTAAAACGACCTCAGAATCTGATGCCTAGAGAATCTTAGTTTTGATATAATAAAAATATTAAATATATTATATCATGTGCACAAATTTTTTACAAAATAATGGAATAACTACCGAATGGATTCATGTATTAGAAATATTATACTTTTGTTGAATATGGAATATTATTTTTACCCTCAATGCGACATAACTTTTTTTAGAGCTAGACTTTTTGTTAAATTGAAATCATTAGAAAAAATTATAAAATAAATAAATAAATATATTCATTTTTTATTTGTGATAAAATGAACTAATCCTCTCGTTATATAAATGGGTTTATTACAAATCCATAGGGTTAGTCACATAACCATGAGATTGAGAGGAGGTTCCTTTAGAGGGGATAATGGAGAACAACAATTGATGGAAGATCATGATCAATTTCTTGAGGATAATTTTCTACAGAAAACTTCATAGAAATAATTTCTCTTCAACCATGATTGATCCAAACTTGTTCTAGGAAAATTATTTATGTATATTTATCCTCATTTTACCCCATTATGACCAAAAATAAGTTCTTATAGTTTGATTCATGGGTCAATCATATTATCTAGATATGGTTTTATCCTGCTTCATTTTAGGACTTGATTTATTTTTTTATTATTGGTTCCTCATTTTTCATTTAAACAACAAAAAGTTGAGGCCAACACAAAAAATGACTAAGGTTATTTACTATTTTGTGATTTGTACTTTTCTTCCTCATTTCTATGTATGTTCATCACCGATAATACCTTTACTCAAATTCTTGAAAAATACATAGTATTTAATCATTACGTGGCCGTTCTTTGATGTAATAGATCAATATTGTGGGTTTGGGTTCACGATCAAGGGAGTGATTGAGGTGAGATGATGATGATAGAAAAATAGAGGTTATTATAGAGAAAATTTGTGTTTATAGTTTCCCATTGTGGTGTGTGGCACCACATAGTGCATTATTATATGTTTCCTATTGTATTTGGTGGCCGGAATCTAGACACTCATTGAGAATCAAACTCGGTTGGACAGAGATCTCAGATTATAAAAATGGTTGGTCATAGAGGAATTGTATGTGAGATGCATAGAAAACCTAATATTTCATGAAAATTTATAATTACAAGACAATTATTTTGAAGAAAACATTTTTTGTAGTCCCTCTTATGTGCAATTAGGGTTTCGTCATATTAAAAATGTCACATGGAGTGTGACACATGTTATATGCCATGTGACCTAGTGGCGGCGACTCCTTTGTACCATGAGGGTACATGGGAATAGAAATTAATGTGAACATGGGAATTTCCAAAGTATATGGACATGAACCAGTACATTGACTTGGTTAGGTACAAGAACAAAACCAAATGCACCATGACACAGCTAGATGTACACGGTCACGGGTAGGTGGCACACCAAGGGATGAACCAACCTCTACTCACCGTGTATAGCAAGATAACATGTTGTGTATTTGGGGAAATACATACCATGTAATATAGGGATACATGAGAAGATAAAAGCTTATAAGGAAACATTATGTACTCCTATTACATGATATATACTTTTTCCAGGGTAGGTTGAGGTCCTATGTCTATTCATTTGGGACATGTATCTGTTGCGTATGTTCCCTTGGTCCATCCCTATGAGGGTACAATGTGGAATTATATTCTAAAAATAGGATTATGATTTACTATTTTGGTTATCCTCCTATATGATTTTGATGAATCCCACTAAGAGCCATAGGATGACATCCTCTATCATAAAAGTTTTCCAATTTGGTGTTTGACTAATTATTGTGACTATCTTATACAAGAACACAATCACACTACATGGCTGGTTATTACAGTTAGGGTTTTAGTTTCCCTCAAATTACTTGTATGTGATCCATTATATATATATTGAGTTCTTGGAGATCTAGTGATTACTTTTATGGTGAGGCATGATGAGAATGAACTCTCAGATGAGTTTAATTAGCGATAGCATGGCTCCTAGAGTGAGTTCTTTTAGACGAGTGTTTCCTTGAAGCCTCAAGAAGAATCTTTTGGATGGCTATATTATTGAGACCTCCTCATACTTGGAGTCAGTTATTAGTAAATTTGGGATATTATATTTATTATTTCATTTTATCATATTAAGTTTACACACTAATATAATGATGAGATGAGTACTCTATTGCTTATTTTGTATGATTCTTTTTGGGTGTCTTACTGGGTATTATTATACTCACCCTTGCATGGAATTTTCCCACACATGTCATGAATTATATATATAACCTGAAATTTGATGTTTTACTAGAAGGAATAAGTTAGGGTAGAGGATAGAGAGTTATAAATACCATTTTTGGACCAAGTTATGCATTTGATAGTAGTCCCCTCCAACTTAGCCGGTTGAATCCTTTTATCAGTTTTGGTTGGCTTGTATTTGGCCCTTTTTGATTTTTTGTACTTATGTCAGACTTTGATGTGGGATAGATGATGTGAATGAATTATGGTATTATTTCCTCTTTACATTTCAACATTTTATTGGTATTTAGAGATATTTTCATGTGTAAAGTACATAGGTAAAGGCCTCGCATGTGTGAGATATGTATACTCGGCACTAGTCAACATCCTTAGGCCTAATATAGTTGTTCTTGGGGTGCCACGCTCAGTTTAACAATATACAGGAAGACCCTAGTGGGCCAGGCTATCACACATTATTATATTATAAACATCATATATATTAATTACATCAATCATTATAACATTCTATGAGAGGCAGTGATGAAAAATTAAGCACATCCCTTCCTGGAGCCAATAGTATACATGTATGTAGTAATGACACTTTCATTTTCCATCAGATGGAAATGAGTTATAAAACTATGTTGGCATCAACATAACACCATTATAGTATATTTAGGATTCTTATTACATTATATTAATATGGATACACAATATTTAAATGAGGTTGAATAAGTGATTAATTTAAAAGGATTTAGTGAAGATGATTACCTCTTATTTAGGAATATTTCATTAAATTACACTTTAAAATTTAAAAATTTGGACTTTGGGGAAGAAACCAATAACAAGTATGTCAGTATTGGAACTATTAAGAAATTTTAAGGGATTTTCTGGGGCATATGGCTTCAATGGTGTGAAAGAGTGAGTGGGATACGACCTTGTTTTATAAGTGATAGCAGTGAAACTCTTGTAAATATTTAAAATATTAAAATATAATAAAGTCATATTCAAGTGAATTTGGAACCAGGGAAACCAAAAATCAAAGATAAACCTTTTTGGTCTAAATTCACCTAATGAATCATATTTAGGTAATTTTTAGAGATATTTTTTGATTATCAGTAATCTTAACCCCGATTTAATCCTTTAACCCTTACCATGGTGAAAACGTTTCCCATAATAAATATTTAATATGAAAAAAAATGAAATTTACCACATTAACATGTTTAAACACCTTGGTTCAAAATTTTAAATAAATTTTAAAATATTCACATTCTAAATGTGGTAGAAATAAATTTTAACACTATTACTCATAATGCAATGGAAAAAACTTTTTTATAAAAATATCAATTTCAATTGTAAAAGTTACTTTATACCAAAGTCTCATACAATTTTAGTTACCATATAATTAATTGAATTATGTTCAATAATAGGAGACTAATTTAACTTTATGACCAAATAAAAACATAAAACAACATTGTTAATACATTATTAAAATAAATGAACCAAAATAATATTTATTTCAATAACAACTTTACTTAGACTTCTAAAATTTCAAAAATAGATTTATAAGTTCATGATTATATTTTTAAATTCATTAAATTACATGTAAAATATATATTTATTCTATAAAAATTATTTCACAAAATTAATTCATTCATATACCATGATAATGTCATAAGAGTGACAATATTTTTAAAAATGATATTTTTTATTAATCACCCAAAAATTAACCATTTCATAAGTATCCAAAAACTCCAACCTAAGATATTTCTAACATGTTTATTCAAAAAATAAAGTTAATTGTTTTAAAACTCAAATTAAAAAATTAAGAAATATAGCTTTCAAATAAAATATATAAAATATATAATAAATAAAATGTTTAAATAAAGAAACTTATGTTGAGATAAGAATAATTAAATTAGTACTTAATATAATTATATAATAGATTATAGTAACTACGTTTTAGTTAATAATCTCATAATATATTTCATTTGGTATTATAATATAACATTATTCACCACTGTTTGGTGGTGCATTCATAACAATTTATCAGACAAATTTAATTATAAAAGTGAAATATAATCTAAAATCATAGGTCGTTACAATGGATATATAAGAATGACCTTAAAATGAAATTATTTTAGTAAGTATAAACTATAATTTCTATATCTCAAATTTGAATTATTTTTAACTTAAAATAAACAATTAAGGGAAAATTCTATTAATCATTCAACATACAAGATTAACCTTATATTTGCAGTAAGTAAAAAATAATTAATAATTTTCTATAATAAACTCAGGAAAATAATTCTAGAATAATAATTATAGAAAAATAATTTCATTGATAAACTTTAATAAAAAATAATTAACTTAAAATCAAATTACAAAAAACCAATTTAATAAACAAAGGATTTTATGAACATTACAACTTAGAGTGTATGAGGTTATGTGGAATTATAAATATATCAAAAAACATATTACAATAGTATTACCTAAATAACTACTAAATCTATCTAAATGATATAAAAAAATAGTATATATAATGTAAGGGTGTGAATATAAATATAATCAGTAGGTTCCTGCATAAAAGTATCATGTATCCATGTGAATAAAACATACCAATGCATCTATATATAGAATAAACAATATAAAACAATTAATGAAACATTCATTACCTAGAATAGAAAAATGTATCCCACCTTCATTCCATACCATATAATCCACAAACTTCTAATCATTCCAAACAACACACAACTCCCCACAAGAAAAATCACTATCCCCAATTTATATCTTAAAAACCAAAAAGTTTTCAACCTACATAGACCTCCCTATAATATCCTCTCACATTTTTTCAATTGCAGTGACCTTTCTATAATATTTTTAAGTATTTATCCACCAATTGGGATCTCACTCTAATCATTCCAAAGAATACATATGTCTCACCAAGAAAAACCATCACCACCAATCTATATTAAAACAATACCAAAGTTTTTCATCCACATGGACCTCATTATAATATCCCTCACAATTATCCTCTATGTATATTTCAAACATTAAGGACCTTTCTAAACTATATTCATTTATTAAGAAAATTTTCACTTATAGAGACTCTCATTGTTTCATGGGTGCCCACCCTTAAGGACTCTGTTCCACCACAACATACATCGGTTAAGAAGATTTCCACCATCAGGGATACTATCTTTATTATGGGGTTCCAACCATCTTCTATCATTAACAAATTTTATAACCATCATACATTACATATACACCAGTACAAGTAACATACCACCACCACATAACTAGTCATAAAATACACATCATTGTTAGATATAACAAATGGATTTAGATCCCCATGATCAATTTTATTTCTCACATAGTCTTCCAAACACATAATAACCTAGGGAACATAACTACACCAAATAGACATACTAAAATCTCACCCAGGTCCATCAAAATTTAGATATTATAGATTAATAAAAACATATATAACATTCTCCATATTCTGGGAATAATAATGTCTACAACCACACCATTTTTAAACAAATATTAGAAACCCCTTTCAATTTATCCTTAGAATCCAACACACTTTTCAATATTTGTAACTATATAAAATTACACACAATATAGGATTATATAGGGGTTTATAAGAGATATGAGTCCCATAATGACTAAAAACGTTTCCCAAAAGCTATTCTAGAATCCATTAGTTAACCAGATAAAAGCATCAAGTTTCATGAATCAAGATGGATATGAATATTTCCATGTAAAAACTACATAAACCCTATGAAATTAACTACTAAAAAATACCTATACTCTTAAATTAACCTTGAACCTATGATTTTTTATGATGGAATCTTCTGTAACTCACTATCACTTTAACCCATGTCACCACTAATAACTTGATAAAACTTTTAAGGCACTATAATGACCCTAGTACCTATTTGGCATTAGTCACTCCAAATGTAATAAAATCATCTCTCTATAAACAAAGTGTATTTTTCAATATAATTGCCCATTTCATGACCAAAATTCACTATAGGGAATTATTAAGTAATTAGTGTTTATATATAATTAATTATCGATTTAAATTTCCATCATAATGAACTTATTAAATATTTATCACATCAATCATAGGTAATAATTCACAAAAAATTCATAATAATAATAATTAATAATAATCTTCCCCTTATTTAATAATATAAAAATTTCATAATAACAAAATAAACTCCATAATTAATCCACCATAATTAACAATAATTCAAACTCTATTATTATAAAATTATATTTTCCCACTATATTTTAATATTTTCATTTCTAGTATTATTAATCCCATAATAATCCAACATTTACAAAATTATTTGCATTTAAATTATTCATTTAGAATAACTATTTAATCAATCTCTTTTTCACAAACCATCATCATTTAAAATTCACATGCCAACATAAATCCACATATTCATATTTCTAATTTAGAACCAAATCATTATCTTGAATTATTATAAATTATATATTCATATCATGAAAAAGTGAAAGAATAATATATTTATGATAAAAAAAGTGTTGTGAGATTTATGCAACTTTCTTTGATTCTATGAAGGGGTAATATACCTATAAATATAAGGGTATTACAACTATAATAAGGTTTCCAAATTCATGAAGCTAGGATTATAATTTTTATCTCTCTAAAAATTCTATTAATATAGTGTTTTTAATTTTCTTCTCAATATATTCTCTAGTGTTTTATAATTTGTTTCTCTTAATCTATTAATATGGTCAGATATAAATCCATGAATCACACTATAGATGAATCCATATGAATCTGTAATTTTCCCCTGTTGATATTTCATTTCTCAGTTTGAATCTTTAGAAATTTTTAGGAGTTAAGGTGTGATGTAAGTGAGAGAACTTCACATTTCATATTTTCTCATTTTCTTTCTCACTGTCACACTATTTCACTCTTCAAAAACATTATCTAAAGGTATACAATAAAACGAAGTCTAGTGTGTTATGTGTACTAGTGATTTACATTCATTGACGTAGTATTCGATGTATACTTGGTTGAGGTGTTTTTTTATTTCATTATTCTTAAATATAATTGTGGGCCATGAACTAAGGATTACAAGTATAGTTTCTTATTCATAATATTTAATAATAAGGGTGGATGTATGTACAATGGGTTATATATAAAGAGATATAATATGGTAAGGGATTTTTTAAAGGCAAATGAGGGCATGAAGTTGAATCCATGGGTTTATCCTTACTTTCTACCTTTATTATATGTGCATTTTATAATCATGTGTATTATCTACCGTGCATTATAACCCCACAAAATCCATCCCATTTTCACCAATTTTAATTATTTTAATGGAAAAAAATAAACCTACCAATAATGTAGAATCTCACTTAATCAAATACCAATCCTACCTTGGGAGATGACCCTAGTATCCCACTATACTGCAGTAGAAGTAATCTAAATTACTAATGATTGAGGACCCATCAATAACATCCTTAATTAATTTAATTACATTATGAGGGAGATATATTGACAATTATTTAATATTTTCATTTTACATATTTCTTTTTAAATTTTTTTTTTTTAAAAAATAGAATTACTTCTTGAATTACACTATTTGATAGAAGAAATTGTTTTACTATTTTATAAAAAGGATAGGGGAGTTAAAATATTTATCTATGAAGAGTATTAATTCTAGAATATTATAAAGGATCTTAAATAGGACCTTGAGTATCCATTATTTTATGTCTAATCCAAATATCTCACTGAGTTCTAAGATTACTTACCTAAGTTCTATCAACCAATGTGAAAAGAGCAACAAGTTTCATTCCCTTGAATTTTTAATGAAAACATCATGGAGGTGGAGGAAAGAATTAATAACCCTCTTCCACATTGTAGTTCTATAATTATTCAAATTTCATTTAAAAAAGGAAAATATATATTGATTGAATTAGTAGAGGGAGTATAAATTTCCTTGAAATTATTTTAATTTAATAATTCATTACTTAAATTTAACTGAAACTCCTTCTACTCCCCTATTCCTTATTTTTCGGATCCATTCAGTGCCTCATATTATTATTAATAATAAGAACCACCCATTTGAGAGAATTTAGAGTATATTATTAAATAAGAGGCCACCTAAGAGGTGGTTAATGAAGAAGAAGATCTCAATAATCCTTTTGTAATGTGATTTACTCCTAAAAAATAATCATAAAATCATCAGGATGAGGAAACATGATAGTTGATATAGAAAAACTTTAATATATTCTACCTACCCCCTTACCTTGTTTACTTTCCTCATTCTAGTGGTTGGATTATTTTACTTTCCTTTTCAGGAAATATATAGTTGGTATCCACTTATTGATAATAATAAAAATAATATATGGTGGTTCATGACATAAAATCCCTATCCATATTTTAATTAGGGTTGATTAATAAATTTCCTAGTTGTATGAACCAAAAATATAAACCCACTTAGGGGGTTAAACCACGTCTTATTTACTTTTATCTATCTGTATTTTTTTATTTCGAATAAAATCATCATTTTTATAGGATGCAAAGGAATAATAGATAGGATCTTAACTCAAGGTAATAGATAAAAAATAAAAAGGTATCATTTCTCTAAATAAGTGGATTTTAATTACCTATATTTTTATTTTTTATCTTTAAAAGGGGTTAGATAATTCTAATATTATCAGCATATCAATCTATTTTATGTTTTATTTATGTTTTTATTTATATTTTATGTTCTTCCCAAAATAAATTAAATTGTTTTTAATAATTTTATCACACTTGAGTACATCCCATTTTCATGTTCATTAGGAGAAATTGTTTATTTGAAAAAAAAATTAAACCATTATTTCAAAATTGAATAATGAATTTTAATGGAAATTGGGTTTATGTGAAAACAAATTTAACATATATACAAAAGATTAAGTAAATTTAATTATAGTCAACCACTTTCTAAAAATGTAGTAATTCAAAAAATCATAACTAATCAATTAATTATGTATGTTAATTTAAAATGAGTAGTTTTAATATCTAGGATTAAAAAGAAAATATCTCAATAAATAAAAAATCATATTGTGTATGTTTAAAATATAATAAAATCCATAATAATAAAAAAACTCAGTGATTTGGTTGTCCAAATGTTACATTGATGTCTTAGTTATCACAAATAACCATATGCGATGTATTCTTCAATATAATGAATTTGTTTTAGATATCTTATAGTTAATTATTGAATAAGTGAAATGAACGTGACTATCTTGTAAATTAATTTGTGATTAAATGCATGATTATTGAGAGAGGTGGAAGGAAAGTGGAATACCAAACATGAGTGAAAAAGATGTAAATGAATTTATGTAAATAAATTATATAGAGACGAATTAATGTTTGTGAAATTGGGAAGTCCGATAAGAATCTTAGATAATAGGAAATTAAAAAATAATTTCATATTAATATTTAAATTCAATTAAATATTTAATAATTAGAATCCATTGGCTTAAGGTTTTAATAAGAGAATAAATAGACTCCATAATCCATTTTTTAATTTTATTAAAAAAACACTTTGTGGGTAAGTGGGAACCTACAGAACCATTCCTCCAGCATCCAAACATAGCCTCACAAACCACCCATTACAGAGTTAAAATTTCAAAATAAAAACCCAACCATTCACCACACCTTGACCGTTAGATGAAACTTATTAACAAAATTCAAAGAGAGAAAACCATCCTGGATCCACAAATCCACCACCAAAAGAACCAATTAATATTTTAATGTCAAAAATTAGTAGACCACATCATGCCACTGTCACCATCACCTCGAGACGCACACACCGACACTAAAGCCATCAGATGTCTGAACCATTTCAGACCCCCATCATCATAGAGAACAAACTATCGTAATAGCCGTAGAACACCACCAAAATCACCATGAATGACACCATAGGAGACTATCATCGTCGAGGAGAATTCATCATCACTGCTGAGAAGAAATCACATGCATAACACCCTAAAGCATCAGACACCTTATCACTAAACCAACAAAATTCCGGCAACACCCGCCACCGGAACCCACCATCATAGTTGTGAACTGACCAAAAACCAGTGATTCGGACAAGGAACCCACCATAACAAACTTCAAGATCGTTCCACCAACGACCACTAAGAAACACCAACACCGTGATGAGAAATAGAACCAAGGGATTAAATCCAAAGAACATAAAAACAAAAAAATACCCCAAAAACCGAATGAAAACAGTACAGGGGAGCGATTCGTCCATATTATTATATATGTTATTCTATATATTATAGAATAGTTAATACATTAATTGTATTATAATATTTTGAAAAATCAAAATTTAATTTTAGAGAAAAAATAATGGTCATATTTTAAAAATGGATTAATTTGATATTTTTTCAACATATGTTTTATAACATTTTAATGTTTATGGCTAGAATTTTTCAGTTTATTTATCGATTTTCAAAGTAGAGTAAAATTTAAACATGAAATTCTCTAGGAATCATATTATATGGTAATTTATTCATGTAATTTAAGATAAAATTTCTTTTTGAGAAGATATATATGGGTCCCCCCATTTCCCAAACTGCTATATAAGAGAAACTTCTGTAGGTAGAGTTGATATGCATAGATAAACTATATTTATATAAGGATGTCACAATTATCCATGAAATATGATGTATAAATAAGGATATACAAGAATAAAACCAAACAATTTAAGGAAATTATATATTAAATTATTTGTATATAAGAATAACCTAACTAACACACATTTTATATAAGAAATTTACAATGTTTTGGAACAAAATACGAGGTTTCCCTTGTAATATGAATTGATTTTTTATGCATGTTACATAAGAGTAAACTCCGGAAAGAATCCACATTTTTGAAAAAAATCCACATCCATATATAATAGTGAAAATATTTCAACACAAAATTACACTCCATATTCAATGCATCCTTAACCATTAGCATATAGTCGGGTCTGACTGCACTATACTATTGAGATCCAACAGATTATTTTTTCCCCAACCGATATATCCTATGATTAATATATGATCTAAATACATATATAATATATATATATATATATATACACATTTCATGAGAATTATGAATTTCATGCACACAGGGTATATTATTTCATGGGAATGAGACACCCGATAAATATTTCCACCTTAGATATCATTAAGAGGTCTATTTCATAAGATGAAACGTGTGAGTAGAGTTATATTCATATAGTTAATGTTTTTTCTAGATGGACCAAAAATTCATTCATTGAAACATATGAGTTAATTCATGAATAGTCAAGGAGAATCCTCAAAGGTTTTATAAAGCCCACTCCCAAAGAATGTTAGTATGTTTGTTACTCATATACTTGGGTGAAACCCCCAAAATCCCATGTCTCTCTTTTCTTTCTTCATTTTCATGTTGATATGATAAAAAATCACGAGGGAAAGGATAATCCTTCAACATACAACATGAGATTCATATTATCCATTAGAAACACTACAAATGTGTGATTCCTATGTTTACCACTATGTTATCTTTATCAAATGAATATAAAGTTGGAGATGAAAGGTTTTTGTCTCTCTTCGGAGAATCATACACTTAGTTTTATATTATTTTTAATTTCAATATTTCATATAGGTATCATAAATCATGAATGTTAGATCCTTTTATTTGGTTTTCAATCATTTATACTTAATCTGATAATTTTTATTAGACTCTAACAAAACCCTTAAGTTTTTTCAGAGCCAACCCATGATTCAGATTTATGAAATTTAGAATGGAAATAGATATGAAAAGTAAAACAAAGAACTATTTTGTACTTTTTTTAAAAACATAGACAGAACGATTTACCTTTACATAGATAAGTCGTGTTAAGGTAACTAAGACCTTATCCTTACATAGTTATGTTTCTGAAGGGTATACATGATGTTACTAATACATGAGTTAGTAAATAAAAATAGGTTGTGGCCTATGTTTATGTGAAACGGGTCATGAAAGGGTAATAAGAATTTTCATAAGGCCACATAAAGTTAATTTTTTAGCTTGTGCAAAGGTTATTGCAAGATACCATATCACATTAAAGGATGTAATCAGTTACATAAGGTTCATCATGATATTTAAAAGATCACATAATCCATCATTTTACCTTTACATAACACAAATAAATTCCTTGATTACTTTATATAAAAAGTCTGTAAAATGATAATTGTTGATCTGTGTAGGGGTAGCCTCAGAATTAATCTTATGCAATGAAATGAAATTCCTTGCTACCTTTACATAGATGGTCTATGTAAAGGTAACCAATTTCATTACCTTTAACTTTACATGAGCCATCCCTTATACACAAGGGTAACATGAGGATACCTTTATATAGGAACGGGTACCTGCATAAGGGAAAGCATAAGCTGTATTAATTTTTTTATCATATTAAACTATTTTAATGGTTTATAAATTATTTATAAATCAGTATAAAATTTATTTCATGATATTTTAATTTATAAAAGGTTTATTAATTAATTATTTATAAATTTTTTATAATTAATTACTTTTTTATTAAATATTTTATTCCAAAATTTTAAATGTTACCATTTAGAATACCTTTCAATAAATTATATAGAAATATTATGATATAGAAATAAAAGGGTATATTTATAATTCATAAGAAATAATTTATAAATGGAAATAAATTATAAAATAAAACCATAATAAAAAATTTGTAAATTTAAATTATGAATTGTTCATAATTAATTATTTTGAATTACTCCAAAGAAAAGGGGCCCTTATTTTTATATTATTTAACCCATATAAATTTTTTTTATGATTGATATGATTAAGGTTTAATTAATGATTATTTATATGATATCTATATTATGTAAGATGTTTACACAATAGAAATTGGAATATAAATAGTTTATAATTCATATAATATCATATAATTAAAATTTAAATTCCATATACTGATAAATATGATAGAGTTAATATTGTAATGAATTTAAAAATATTATATCCATAATGATGGAATGTCTATAATGTCAAAATGAAAATTATAAAGTGTTTATAATTATATTTTATTTATGAATTGTTATTAAATGTTAATCTCAAGTTTAAATATCATAATTTTTCATTTATTTAAATGTTTATTCCCTATTTTATTAATAGTTATAAATTTTTAATATAATGAATATTATATACTTTAGATTTATTGTTAAACTTGTTCTAAATAGAGCCTTGCATTACATGCTAGGTATGATAATGAATTTATATTTTCTTCTACCTTTAATTTTGTTTATAATTGAAGTTATGAACTTGAATTTATTTATTTAATATAGTTTATGTATATTATGATTTTGAGTTATGATAAATTTGAATCTAGATTGAGTAAAGTATCCTCATATAGAGGGACTTGGGGTCAGACTACATACCTACATGAAGGCTTCTGCCTTATCTAGGAAGGAGAATGGGCATGATTATCAATCGCTCTGGGATTACATGTGTGGATATTTTCAATCTCATATAACCGCATTAATTAATATGAAATGTTTATGTACCTTATACATATGATGAATCTGAATATGTGTGAATATATTTAAATTCTATTTGTGCATAAGTAATTCAAACTTGTGGGTTGTGTAAAGAGTTAAACATCAATATGGTTTAAACCTATTGACTAGGTGGATGGAATAAGATTCCAAACTAAACTTAATAGAAGTATTAATTTGTAGAGGGAATAACATGATATAATATGGTGAGATTAAAATCCCCTTCAAATAATAAGTGTGAAATTTCTTCTAAATTCGCACTTGTAAAGACCTCAATCATATAACCAGGTAGGTCTCGATATAGATGGGTGCACCTAGAGTATATTTTGTAAGGAATGAAAGGATGAGTGACACTGGATTATCATTGGGTGGGTTATGAAATTTTTGGGTTCCCCTGGATTTTCCTTTATTATAATTTTCTTATAACTTTGTTTGGTTTACACTACTTGAGTGACCATAAGAGGATTAGGTTACTAGCGAAATGGAGTAAAGTTAATCTATATGATGGGTTGAAAAAATTGCTATATTATCAACTATCCAAGAATCATATAGGATATTATTGGGATGATTTCCTACTTAAATAACTACGTAGTGAGATAAATGACATAGAGGGCTCATATGTTAGTGAAATATGGATCCTTTTCCACTAAAGGATTTGGCTGTTTTTTAAAGGGGGCCATCATTTTAGTGGAATTTGAATTAATAAAATTATTTATTAAATATTCAATAATACATCATACTAATATGATACAATATTTTTTTGTAGATAAATATAATTATCATCATCAAATTAATCCATTTTAAAAAATCCTGAAATTAAAATCTTAATTCAAGCAAATATTTAGGATGGTAAATTACAAATGTTCTTAAGATAGATTTGTGATCTAAGAATTTCTCTTAATGGAAAATAAATATTTCAAAATAATTCCTTCCAAAATAATGAAGTGTTGAAATTGTTAAAAAAGTGAATCTAGATTCCTATGAAAGCTTGGAGTGATTGATTCACGGATTCAATAAAATTAAATAAAAATATATTGTTCTGGTTAGGGGATTTATTTTATTTTCATATATGGAAACATGTTAAAAATATGGTTGAATTTTTGAAACTTTTAATTAATATTATCAAAGTGTTGAGAACGGATGAACACGTCACATGATGTTTAAACTATAGTAATGTGTATAAAATAAAAGTGGGTAAAAGTTTAAAACAAAATAATAAAATCTATTTGAAATGTTTAACATTTTTTTCTACAATAATACAATCATGTTCATTGAATCCTAGGGTTTTTATGAAGGAGGAATAATAATTCCAAATGATGGGATTATCTAAAACACCATAAAGAGTTTCTGAAACTATATTGAATTTCTATGTCAGTATGGATGTTATAAAAATAAATTATTCAATGTTGGAAGGTCTATGATAGAAAATGTATATTTTAAAATTGTTATAAATATATATAAGTTGAAAATAAAATGAGTAATTTATTAATCTTTTAGTTGACATTGCTGAAGCAATGAATTGAAACATATGAATGTATTGGATTTTATCAAGATCAAATGATTCTAAATAAAATATGTGTATCTTCATCTCCATTACCACATGTGACAAGTGAAGTTATTAAATTATAAAGAGTTTTTTATGAAAAAATTGTATACACATGGTTTATGAATCAAAACAATTTATAACATATTTTGAGAATAATATTTGGATAAACTCATTTATCCAAGACAAAATATTTATACATATGTCTATTAAAATTTGAGGGAATGTGGTCCTAACATCCATCAGGGAGATATTTTAATAAAATATTCTTTTTTAAAAAGGATATGTTCCAAACACATAGAATACGATATATGATTTGGAAACAATTTTTTATCTGTATAATATTCCAAATGAATGGAAATAAATGTAATTTCTTAATGAAAACGTGTTTTTGTTTCTTATGAAGTTATTAAGAAAATAATATAATGGATAAGAGTATATTGGGAGTATATTTGGACTTATTGAAGTAAAAAACTAATAGATAAAAGCATATAAGTGTTTATGTTTAAGGTAAATTTTCCTTAATATCCTAAGAGAGTTAGGATGTCTTAGTAAAAAAATTGTATGAAGTTAATTTAATTCATGGAAAACATTTGATGGAATAGGGTTTCAAGGATGATGATTATGCACTTATGAAGAGTTCTATGTAGATAATATAATTTAACATCATTGCATTTGATGTTATGAAGTTAATAATTTTGAATATGTTCAAGAAGTTGAACAGTTAGGAATATGATTCATAAGTCTCACCATTATTTAAAATGAATTACTTCATATATTTTTATAACTAAAAATATTAATTGGAGTGTTTTATTATATGGTTCGATAGATATGTGACGTGTATCACATTTGACGTAATGTGTTAAAAAAACCTAGAAATTATAAAAAACATAAGGTTGATCTGGCTGTTCATCATATATGACATGATAAACTGGTGCTTATGTTGGATTTGTTAAATATTCTTAAAAAATTTATGAATATTAAAATGTATCATTTTAAAGTCTACCTCCATTTTATAATTATTTTACATTGGTAACATAAATTTATATGAAGATATATGTTTCATTAAGTGTAATGATAATACACTATTAAAAGTAAGACATTGAGTTTATCTCTAATTGATGTTTGTTATGGAGTATTATAGGTTATGGAAAAATGTTAAGTTTAACATTCATTGTATTTTGGTATACAGATACATAATATTCTCATGAGGTATAATAAAAATAATATGATTCTTTGTGTGCATTGAATTCCCCACTATGTATACCAGATGGAGTGTCATAAAGATGTATTTGTTGTTGTAGTGGTGCATGAATCATATTTTAGTCCCCATTGCCGATGGATAGTGAGATTCCACGTATGATAAAATTCATACTTTAATACCATACTTACAAAAGTCAATATATTGAATTAGATAATACTTGGGTGGTTGGGTATTTTGCTGA
Organism: Viscum album; assembly: GCA_963277665.1. NCBI lineage: Eukaryota > Viridiplantae > Streptophyta > Magnoliopsida > Santalales > Viscaceae > Viscum > Viscum album. Next base: position 13,358,542 of record OY728150.1, read on the forward strand.
TCATGTTGTTAGTTGGAGGTTAACCAAGATGGGATTTTTCCTCATATATGATGAGTATGAAACCAGATACCTCAATTAAGATAGATAGTGGGGTTATTTAGACAAACCAAGATATTATATATATCTATCAAGATAAGGGACATGTGATGTGGTTAACTAGAGAAGATGAATGGAATTTGATGTGTTCTTAAATGAGTTCTGTCTACACATAGGGAGTCAAGAATAGACGAGTTTGATATATGGGATTGACATGTTGTAGTTCCCATGGTCACTGGATTTATTGAAAAAATGGAAAACATAATAATGCATGTTTACTTATGATGTAAATTGGTGGACATAGATATAAATATACAAGTGTCTGATGGATATCACGCAAGATCCCTTTATAACATGAGAAGAATTTATTATTTTCTAGAGGTTACACTTTTCCTACATATATGGATCTAGATATTCATATTTGTTTTCAACATTGTATAGGACCATAAGGTCATACATTTTGTTGAATGTATGGGGACAGATTTTATCTTTAGATATAATAAAAATATATTTTAGTGTTTATTTGAATGTTTTTTATGGGTATTCACAAGGTATTTCAAATGATGTGACACAAGGTAAAGCTAATTATAGCATTCTAAAAGAATTGTTTTAAGATATATGAAAGAGTTTAGTTTATGGTTTCACAAGTCATTGTATACAATAAAATATTTTTTAAATAGAATAAAGTATACTAGGATTCAGTTCATGTGATAGATTAATGGAGTTATTCCTTAATAATATATATATATATATGAGATATATATTTCATATAAATTATGATTTTTATGAACATAGGGTATATTATTTCATGGGTGATGGAAACCCTAGACATTTTCCCACTTTGGATATCATTAATAGGGTCATTTAAGAAGATGAAACATGTGAGTGGAGTTACATTCATATAATGTATATTTTTACTAATAGAATCATTAAATTATGAATTGAAATGCATGAGTTAATGCATGCACTATCAGAGAGCTTCCTTGAAGAGTTTATAAAGCCCACTTACAAATTATGGGAGTGCATGTGTTATTCGTATAATTAGATGAAACTAACAAAAACCCATGTCCATATTCTATTTCATCCTTTTCATACCAAGTCTCTAAAAAATATTGGGAGAAAGGAGAATCTCATAGATATGACATGTGATTTATGTTATCCTATGGATACACTACAGAGGTCGGATGTTTATATTTTCCATTATTTGATCTTTATCAAAATCAATTGTAGACGGTGATCAAATGTTATTGTGGATATTTCGTGAATGGTATGAGAAGTATTATAGTATTATTCATTTCATTATTTGAAATAGTCTTCAAATATCGTGCATGGGAGATCCTCATATTTGGGTTTTAATTACTTCATATTAATCTGATAATTATTATTAGGCTCTAAAAAACCCTTCACCATCACCACTAACCTATTGTTTATTCTCAACATGATATAATTACATGATATGAAGCATTATCAATCACCTTAAACTTAGTCTAGAGCTCCTCCAGATTTCCATTAACAATCTAGAACACCAATTACCGTGGGATCCATCACTCATACACATGGTCACAAGCATGTTGTTTCAGACAAAAGATAATATTTCCAATCATGTTTCATGGAAAAATTTTGAAATGTTCTTTTAAACTATCTACATTCTAACTTTATAATAAAAAATTAGATAATGGATCATATATAGGGAATAAACAATTTGAGAATACTCTCAAATATTTCTTATATGGAGAAATCCTCTCTTGAATGAGGCAAGTGGAAACCATCCCCTATATGGAGAATTCTCAAAGGAGCTACCGCTACCTATAATTGTATTTCAACTCCTCCATTTTGGATATTCCCATTTGATTTTATATCTACCCTATTGGAATTGAATAGTTAAATTCTATTAATGTTGGTTTATTTTCATTATTTCCATTCTATAATTTCATTTTTTATTTTAATATAATAGTTTTCATTTATAGTGGTCTACAATTATCTTCTTTTTTATTTTATTTTTTTTCTCCCACACTAAGAATCTCAAAAACTGTACGACGGTGGAGTGATAACCCAAGGTTTGATCTTGGTGGAGGTATATAGATTTCACTCAAGTCCTCACTCATAATTCCACCATGTTTTTATTCATTTTTTTCATTTAGTAGATTTTACAATAGCAAATGTAGTCATCATCATCTTCATCATGGTTTTTCCTAACCCATATTCCATAATAAACTCAAAATTATATTTCTTCCATATCCTAGACAATCCATCATAGGATAAATATTGATGTGTAAGTATTTGAAAAAAATAAAATAAATCCATGTTAATGTGGTAGCACAAACTCAATTGAGGTGTGTTTATGAGTCTTACCAAATATAAGGGAACATTTGATGTGCCTAGGAGATCTCTAAAAGTACATTAAATTTTAAAATATATGTTAATATTTATAATCCATGAAATATGTTGATTAGTTTAACAAATGAGTTAAAACTAATTAAAATATTAAAATAAGGATCTATTTATCCAAACCTAGGATCTATCCATTTCTCACTAAATCTATATATTTATATTTATTTTATTTTATTTTACTTAATTACATACACAAAACCATATATTTCATTTATTAATAACATGTAAAAAATATAAAAAAAAATTATAAATAGGTGGAATATTATGAATGATTTGATAGTTATTTGTGAAGGGACTCTAGTTAGAAACTATGTTGTACTAGGAACTAGAAATATCTATTTCTTAAGTGTTATTTGAAAAGTCCATCATAAAATTTTGAACCATTTATAGGTATAGGACTTGAGTTATAATACTGATGAGTCACCAATAAAAATCAGTACATTCTATTTGGTTTATGATAAAATCTGACACATACATGTGCAAGTGGAATATAAATCCGATTGGGCTATGAAGAAGATATAATTGGACCTAGAAAAATATGTATACCAAACAAATCTATAGATATAAGAGAATGAATAAATTTTATGGGAAGCCTATAAGAATGATAGATTTTTTTAGATAAGGAAAAAGTAGCACATGAGATGATGATACAAGATAGAGAAATTTTCCCTAGTGAGAAATGTTTTCCTTACAAATACATATTTAAAGACATGCTAGTTTATATCACCATAAGAGGGGAAATAAATGATTTTATTATGAATGAAAAAAGAGGAAAAAACACTCTAAAATATACCTATATAAGACTCTAGATGATATTTAACTACTCTATCTATTCTACAAGTTAAACCACTAGGACATCCCTCTACATAGTTAAATTCTATAGTTTTTATTAATTTAACAATAATAATCAAATTTAATAAAATTATATGTAGGGATTTTCATAGAAAAAGTTTATGGGAGAGAAAATTTATATAGTTTATGAATATATATTTTATTTTACTTTTTATGTGTTTTATTTTTTATGTGTTTTTGGTGTGTTTAAAAAAATTATATTATGAATTGAGATCTATTTTAAGAACAAGAGATTGTGAAACACTAGAAAAGATAAATATTTTTTATGAGAATTAGGTAAATGATTTTTATTATGATTTTTATTTAGTGAATCAAATATTGACATTAAAACATTATAAAACTTGAATTATAACTTAGTTAACTTGTATACTAAAAAAATTAACACCTTAAGGATCATTCTTAAATGAAATTTGGACACATTATATGAACTGGATTAAATGAGTAGATGAGATAAATCTGTAAATATATATTCGATAAGACGAATATGTGTGTGGGGGGGTAGAATCCATTAATAAAAGATAGATAAAATTGATAAATTATTTACAAACCATCCTTACATTCCTCTTTAATAATAAAAAACCTTTGAGGATGCCCCCTATTTCGGATAAATTAGTTCTAGGTTAGTTTTACTCATTAAAATAACTTCTAATCATAAACATGGATGGTGAAAATCAAATAACTTAGTAGTTGTAAATGGGTATTGATAAATTTTGGGATATTTTATACTCAAATGAAGAATGATAAAATGGTTTATAATAGTGTCCTATAGGTATTTTCAAGGAAGTGTGAAATTAGTCAGTTGATATGAATATTTAGAATGAATTAAATATTTATGGTGTTGATTATTGGGAATTCGGTAAAATTTATATATTATCACTTATCCTTCCATTACCTAGAGCTTAGACTTAAGAAGAATTTGAACTCATATTTAAACTTGTCAATTTTATTATTTAATGATAAAAAAAGGTCAAGTGGGTTGGAATTGATTCATTTAAATAATTCATCATATTTTATTTCCAATACATCAACTTTATCCCCTTATAGATGTTTTTCAATGGAATTTTTTTGATGTTTTTTGTGTTCATATTTTTATGGTATTTGAAAAATGTTTCTCAAATTATGAAATTTATAAACAATGTTTATTAATCATGATTATATAATAAACTTAATATAAAAATATTTATAATACATTGATTAGTTGATTTTATAATGAAAATGTGTCATGAGAATTTTCTATGTCATAAATAATTTAATAAAGTATTTTAAATGTAAGAGAAACTTACAATTTTATAATATAAAGTTCAAATTTAAGATAGATAATTAATTATAACCCTATATTTAATAAGAGTAATTCATCTCAACATTGGATATGTCAGAAGCTTAATGTATCCACATTGAAGAAATGCAATCCATGATAGAGAATTAATGACATACCTTTCTGGGATTTGAGGTTACAAAAGACTAAAAACGATATACCATAGAGAGTTGAGTAAGAATATCTTTCCTAAAGAAAAATCTATGTAATATTAGTTTAGCATGTATAAAGGCTATATAGAAGTAAAACTCTAGATATGTATAATTAAATTGTGTTTTGAATAAATTTAATATTGTAATGGAATCCTGAAACAATACTATATTTTTCACCACAAGGCTATTTTTACAAATAAACATATGCTTAGTTAACATTTTGGGATCACTCTTGCTCTAAATAATCATGGTAAAATCAATTAATATGTTTTCATTGCCAATTATTCCCTACAAACACCAACCTGAGCCACAAAAACCACTTTACAACATCTGGGGATCTAACACACATTACTAATTCAAAGAAATTAAATTGGGGTTGTGGTACCCTATTTTTTAGAATATCAAATCCAGGCATCAAAAATAAATTTTCATTTCAATCCCACCACATAATATTTCTTGATTATATCCAAAACAACACAATCAGTGACAATACCCATGATTTAATTCACACCGCAAGACAATGTTAGGAAACAACACATTATCCAAAAGAGCTCCAATATAATCTATAGAACGGCACCTCAATATTACATCAATTACCAAATTACATGTCATACTTCAAAATATGATATTTTTTACCCTATAGATTATTTGGGATCAAAGTTTATATTTTTTTTTATATTAATAGAATGTCACCATACGTTCTTTAGATGAGTTTTTAAAAAGACAAAATAATCTAAAATGATCTTAATAATGAATATAGTTTATAAATAAGAAAATAAATCATGTAAAATCATTGGATTATTTGGGATTCAATATGGTATTCATAAATGAGGAGTGGGGACCAATAGAATATTCCATTCACTATGCCTAACTAAATCGATAAATAAGGATAGATATAACATGGTCCTTAGAGAGAGGAAATAAGTTGATCTCATGGGAGAGATACCATTATTAATACATTTATATAGAGAATATATATGCCACATATAAATTATCAAGATCATTTTAATAATTTTTTTGAAATATATATGTAAATGAATTACAAATAAATTCATAAAGAATATCTTCATTTGGGATATTTTTATTGTTTTTGTTATACTATAGTGTACTTTCATGCTCGATGTTCTTGGCTATGATCTCTTATGTAGAGGGATAAACCCATTAGTAGTGATTGATCTAGTAGGGGAAATATCAAAATATTAAATGATTTATAATAAATATCTGATTACTATTTTTATATTAATCTATATTTCAATTATGTTATGTTAAGTTTTTTTCGATTATAATCAATATAAAATCTATTTGTTATTTCAATTTTATTTTTTTTATTCAATCCCCATACCTTCCACCAATCCTATATATATGGAATAATATTTATTGAGTGGTTATTTTTTGGTGATTACTAGAAATTTCTTATGAAACAAAATCAATTTCATGAATGCGATAGACTAAAATCTCTTGATTAGAAGGTGACTTAGCAATTTAAGGATATTTATCTGTTAGTGAATTGGAAGATTTCTCCTATGTATTCCCATACTCCTAGAAAGTATAATTATTGTACATCAGTGATTATTTTGTTTAATCTCACCAAAACTAACAACCATGGGTGATAAGTACATAATCATTTCTATCACATTGAGAAAAATTAGGAAAAAAATAACATTAATTTAGGAACTCCAATAGCTTTACACAGTACTAATACCCTTGGATTATTCACGTGTTTACCTCTTAATAACCCCTATGTTCTTTTTTCATTTATTTTATTTAAGTAAAATACCATACCCACCAAAAATAAAATATAATAGTAAATACTTCTGAAAATTATAATTTTAAATTTCATTGGAGACCATATAAGGTTACCATAATTGTATATTTAGCCTTAAATATGGTCAACAAATATGATATATTTGAAGAAAAATAGTCACCATTATTGGGAACAACACCAAATAAAAAAGTGATTATATAAAACTCTTAATAAAGTATTTGGTTCCAATTTATATATTAATCCATAAGGTGAATCCTAATAGGATTACCATAGGTTGTACCTCAATGAGGTTTTCCATCACTTATTTCAATAACAATTGTATTAGTTATTTATTGTTTTTTATAATTTGAAATCATGAAAAAGTGTTGGTTTTCTGAATTTAAATATAAAATGTATAAAAGATAGAAAACGTTTAGATAAAACTAGTGGTTAATATTACTTGGGTTTTCAATTAATCATATACCAACCCATAATTAAGGTTCCATCTATTTCTCGTACTCAATGAGAGTGTATAAAATTTCATATCACTCACCCTTGAATTTAATTTTTGATTACATTCCGAAAACTCCAATATGAAAGTATATTTTTTATCATTTCATATATGAATGGTGATGTTTCTTAAACATAATTAGGATCCCCAAAATTCCTTGAAACCCACTAATTTTTAAACACCCATTTAAGAAATGTGAATCCTATCAATGAAAAATCTAGACCTTGTTTCTAGTAAATGTTTCTTTATTAGAATAACACTTAGTTTTCTATCTAAATCCATTCAATCAAATAAATAATCGGTTGGATAAAGGGAATTTTGGATTTCTAAAAACAAGAAGAATAATATAGTGATGTATTTTAATTAAAGTAATAAAATAACCTATAATCTATCCACTCCCATGCATTGTAAAACCATAATATAAATAGATAGAAGGAGAAGTTCACATTAAAATAGAATAAATAATCAAGAAACTCATTATATCAACCCTTACAGATAAAATAATAGAAATACTTAGTTATACAAAGTTTAAGTATGAATATTGTGTGATAATAAATAAAACATAAAATTAAGCAAAGTAAAATATACCCTAATACAGGGATATGGAATCCAAAAAATGATTTTATTTCCAATGGATCATATTCTAGTTATTAGTTTCTAAATCTCCCATGGGTCTTTTAGATGCTTATATGTGTCATTTTTACTTCATCACTAAGAATATTACATCAAATATTTCAATGCCCATGATCATATTATCCATCTCTATTAGATCTGACTCCATGTGGTGGGTTTGTTTCTTGGTTATGGGATTTTGTATGGTAATGGGAAAAAGGAATCTCAGATAGTGACCTTAGTTTTCATGGATTCAATATTTATATCTTTATTTTCAATTACCAAGGTGTTTTCAACCTTATTATAACACTATGATTCATTATGGAAGATTTATGAAACTTTTGTGATGAAAATGTGTTATCCTTCGATTGTATTACATGTTATCTTTTTGAGATTGTGTTGAGTAGATTTTTTACTTTTGAGAGCGACCTCAAGACAATGTTGGAATGAAAAAAGAAATTGCACATTATTGTGATTCTACATTAGAGGTTGATAGAGGCCGAAATTGTTTCTTGAGAGTGCATTTAAGAATGAAGATTACATTAGTATAATGTTACAAATTACCACAAAGATTATAATTAAATTGATAATTATGTTTCAATGAGGACATAATGTGTGTTGGGGATCCAAGGTCATATTGGAACTATTATTTATTCTCATTGTCTTCTTTTATGACAATTTGGGTCTATGATTTATTCTTGGGTGTATTCATGACCATACATTAAGTTGATGACGTATTATCTAGGGTTGGAATGACATCCTTTTAATCTTCTATAGGTTTCATTTATTTTTACATGGTTGATGTTTATTCATCTATATTACAAATTTATTCTTAAAAAAATTTAACTTATATATTATTTTTAAATCAATGGATATCAATATATAGATTTCAATCCACCTTATCTACTCTTAAATATACCTCCATTAGATACTACTAGAGACCTCAAATATCCTCAAGTCCCAACATAAGGTAGTGTTCGATATGAACAAACTCAGCATCCTTAGAATTTACTCTTATGTAAAATGATCCATATCCCTTTTATTCTTATGTAGCTTATTTAATGTTTATTTCACTACTAAAGATATTTTATTTTCTTAGTTAATGAAATGTGGTTGGCACCTTTGATACGTGAATCATCAGAAAATAAATGTTAAGGAATGACCATGAATTTTTAATACATAAAATTTATTAAATAAATTAAACATAAATATTGGATCCTATTTATAATAAAATAAAAAATATAACCATATCCTAAATATATAATAAATTCATTTAGAATGTAAATGTTTTGTGGAAAATATTAATTATTTATATAAGAAAAAAAAATTAAATTTTTGGGTGAATCACTCCACCACACTTTCTCACTTCTAAGAAAATTTATGTACCCACAACCTCATCCACAACTATATATCATAAATATCACAAATCCTCCCAAGTTAAATTTAAAATTAAATTAAATTTAATCAAATCAATATTAATTTAATTATTAAATTAATATATAACTCATTCTTTAATCTATTTACCTTTAGTTTCTCTTGTATTATTTATTTTTAAACTTACTTGATAGAAATTATGAAAAAATATGATACATCTTGAAAACCTTCTCTATCTGAGCTTATTATTTCACTTACATTGAACTCCCCTTGATAAATTTTCACTTATTGGAATTTTTCCTACCATTTTTTGAAAATAAATTATTTTTAGAGTATATATAATATCTAAATAACCTGGCATGACCCTACTCGCTAGTAATCCACCTAATATTATGGTAAAATAAGTGTTCCACCCCAATATATCCTTCATTAATCAAGGGGTTGGTGACTATCACTAAGAAGGAATAACCATACAATCGGGGGCATTATCATATAACAACTTAAAATATAATGCATTGAAAATTCAAAATAAAATCCAACTATACTTAAAGATAGATACAGAAAAAATAAATTGAATACAATGTGAAAACTGGGAAATAGAGTTGGTAACAACATCATAGATAAAAATAAAAGAAAATAAATATGTAGAAAACAATAACTATTGGGTATAATTGGAACAGACCTTTATAATGGGATGAAAATATTTTTGATATCTCTTGATTGATCTTCCATTTATGTCACATGTGTCATGAAAACAACTGTTATCCCCCCTAACTGGGGGGGGGGGGTCCTCTCCGGCTCCTCCAACTTCTCAACTCTGACCATTATCCCACTTTGCTGACCCTAAACTTCTCCCAAATTTTCTAAAGATTGGAATTTCCCTAAATTTATTTTAGTAAATGATGTTATTCCTAGGATTTTGATTTGTCATGTATAATTCATAAATTATTCTTTATTGTGGATTCACACTCTCGTGGATGGCTTCAAAAAGGGTGTCCCTTTAGTGGACAAATTCTACAGGTTTATTTTTGATTGATGGGTTTTTCATGATCGGGTGTTTTTAGGGCTCCAGGAAATATCAAAATTTTTATTTGGATTACTTTTAATGTTGATCTAATCTCATCCTAGGTGCATGATCTACATTCTTTCACTGGGATCCACTTATCTCTTTTTCACTAGTCTTTCATGTTCCACCTGAAATAGAATCTTCCCTTTATGATGATTTGGATTTCACTTCATGGAAGGCCTCTCTCATTTCATATTTTGGGGATTATTAGGATTATTTTTCAAATGATGGGACATATATTAGGTTCGGATAATAATTCAAAAATATTTATAAAATAATGTTTATCCTTGGATTTATAGAGTTTTAGGTCTCCAAGGCTCTAATGTATTTTATCGACATTGACATCAAAGGGGATATTTTTTGGTAGAAGAAAATATACTAAGAGACTTGGGTAGAATATTTTTCATCATAAAATTTTATAGTTTATGTTCCTTCCATACACTAGCATGGAAAAAACTCTCATGAATCCATCTTAGCTGGTAACTTGGGCAATGAAGATAATACAAAATGTTATTCTCATTGAAAGGGGGTGAGGTCTCTACAACTAGAAAAAAGTGGCACATACATTTTTTTGGATTAATATATTACTTGGAATGTGTCAATCTAATTGATAATTTTATGGGAGAGGCTGGACCAATCTCCTCTATTTCCAATACAACCTATTCCCAAATTTGTTTTTCTAGAGATGGGTGTATAGGATAATAATTTTATACTGGTGTTCACCTATCAACTATATATAGAACAAGGTATGAATATAATTTAATTACTCCATATTAAAATTGGATTTTAATTTTCAATGTCGTTGTTTCTACTATTTTTTAGATGATTTATTGCAAAAAAATTGGTATCAAGGAATCCCCAATTTTATTCTTGTCTAACTACAAGAGATTCTTCAATACCATTATCTCTTGAGTTGTGAGATCCTCCTACCCCAATCTAGCTCCAAAACAATATCAGATCCTTTAATGAAAATTCAGTGTGTGATATATATCTTGAAATGTGGAGGATAGTTATTCCTAGGTGGAAAAGGAAGCATGTTGGTTCAATTATATATTTATAATGAGAATCGATTGATAAAAGTAGCCACCCAATATTCATTATAATGTGAAAGGTAATTCCTTTTAGTTATATTTCAAGTAACAATAATAAAAGAATATATGATTCCATAAATTATCCATTTATAAAGGTATAATAAGGAGGCAATGTAAGTATTACCCAAATTTATCAAAACCCATGGACACTAAATCATCCAGTAAAATAAATTATACTGTGGAAGAGATAAATCCTCCTGTATTTTCACCTGAATAAGGTTTATATTTTTATCATAAAATTCCTGAGAAGAAATAAACATATCCTTGTGATGAGTTTGAAGAAGATCATAATCACATAAAATAAGATACGTATTATATTTTGCAATTATATCCAATTGATGGGTCTCTCAAGGATGTGGGAAAATAGGAAGTCATAAATAGAAATTCCTTGGAGCCTCTCCATCAATCTAAGGAAGTTAAGTCTGTGAAGAATTTTCTATCATCAAATGAAATTAATATTCCAATAAAATGTTCCAAAGAAAAAGTTTAGTAGATATCAATTTAGGGAATATTTTTTGGACAAAAAACATGATCGTATTTTGACACATGGATTAAAGGATGGGAAAATAAGGATGGAGGAGTATATTTAGGCCTCAGATAAGTTGGGTTGTACATTTGAGAAGGTTGATCATGACAAGGTGGTAACCCCTATAGCATAGATCTTATAGAGGGTAAATTTTCCAAACCTTTTAATTTTTTTGGAATGGCCTGGTAATCTCTTATGTGGTTTGATGTTTGGTGTTGTCCCAAATTTTTTCAGGTTTCTACACTACCGTTAAATGTGTTTTGTTTTATATAAAAATTTAAATTTTTTTAGGTCCCAATATAATTGGTTCCTAGTATTGTATGACACACCTCACTATAAGTTATGTTGTAATGGGCTCCATTTGCAACCATCTCTACCAAAAACCATCATTAGATTCTATCTAATAACTCCCCCAACTCCACTAGCTCTATTTCCCCCAATATAATATCAAACAAGGAAAAATATTTATATAAACAAAATGTGTGGTCATGAATCCCATATAGAAGAGAGTATAAATACACCCCTTTGGACACCCCAATAACAAAAAGTAAATATGACCAATAATTTAGTACAAAAACAAGACTAAGAAATAATAAAAGGTATCCTAAATGAGTGAGGTATGGTTTAAAGTCAAGAAAAATCTATGAAAGGGAGTGAAATATCATATCATATAAATAAATAGTGAAACCTAGGTTTGTTTAAGTCCCTTAATACCCAAATATTACAGTCTTAGTTCATGATGAAACTCAAAGGAAACCATAATAGATCAAAAGGACACTACCATCTCAAAGGGATCAACATGATGATATTTTATAAGTTCCATGAATCTTGATCTTCTAGTATTCCATAACTTCCTTGTGTTGAGACCCTGGATAAATAATATGTTTATATGAAGATAGGTTGTAACCTTAGGAAGTATATTGGGACCCAATGATATATTTCTATAATATGTAGTTGAGGAAAAATCCCCTATCATTGTGGTATTTTTATAAAGAAGATGATTTAGATAAGAGAATGAGGTAATATGTTTATGTGTTTTCAATTTTTTAATACATAAATAATGTTAAAAATAAAGTGTTACATGGTGTATCATTATATGTGAAGTTAATTATATAGTTTTTGAGTGTTTAATGGTTTATAGAATAATCCTAGAGAATTTTGGGGTTTTTTAAAAGTGTTTTAATGTTATGAAAGGTTGGGTATGAAATCTGGATAAGTTCTCAATATGTAAGAGTATATTTACTCAATACATAAGAGTAAAGTTTTATACAATTCATAAACATAAAAAAGGAATAAAACCCTCCCTATATATCTAATGGTAAATTTGATAATAATTTTAGAAAAATTTAAAATGATTAACATTTCCTACATATGTAAGGGTAACATAGACAAAATTGATTGAAAAGTAAAAATGTACTTTAAGACACTCTAATATATAAATTTAACCATGACCAGAGAGTCTGAAAAGTTTTTAATTTCCATAAATACCTATTAATAACTTCTAACATTATATATAAGTTACACTGGTGACTATAACTAAATAATTGAAAAAGTAAAATCATTTCATGGGATATGAAAGAGTAAATTTACTTATACATAAGGGAAACACTAATTAGTGGTCATAGGATTTGTAAAATTCTTTATCAAGGATAAATATAATGCTTATTGTTTTATATGTAAAGGTTGATTCATAGGTTAATGTAATTTATCAAATTAAATGTTTACTAATACATAATGGTTTTTATAGAGGAAAAGGAAATGTATAAAAGTAATTTTCTATAGATACTTAATGGTTGATCAAGAGATATTGGAAAAATGTGAAGGTAATATCTATAGATATGTAAATTTTAATTATATGTAGAGAGATATGTAATGGTTATTGGATTTGAAAAAATTAACTTCAAAATTTTGAAATTATTATTTTTTAGATCAAATATCATGAAGTAAAATCAGGATACATGCTATTAGAAAATATTGGTTATTCCAGGAAAAATATAGTCATGTCATGATCACTAATACATGATGAAAATATGATAATCTTTGACCCGTGATGAGAAGATATGAAAATTAAGCTTCATGTTATCATGAGGAAGCAAGATAATTCATGCTATGAGGAAATATGCCATGAAGTGAAAGAAATAAGTGGTTGAGGATAACTAGTGCATCACACCAACAATTATGATGCATTCCATGAAAACATGGAAAAATCTAAGCAACTAAAGAAGATGATGAGAAGCATTTTAGAGTTTTTGAAAGTAGTTACTTTTCCGAAATTTGAATATGAAGAGGGAAAATTTTTGTTACAATAAAAAATATAATAAATTAGGGATGTTTTAAGGAAGAGAATCAAGAGGAAAGATAATAAAAGAGTGTTTGTGAATTAATAGAATTAAAATTAAGGAGTTTGTGTTGGGTAGTGAATATATAATAAGGGGAACAAAAATAAGAGTAGTTGGAGCAGTGAAAGTAGAGGAAGAAAAGAAATAGTACACATTGGTTTTTGTGTGATCATCACATTAGTGAGTGTGTTGGGGAATGAGGAAGAATTCACAAAAGTTCTATAAATGTAAATAATTATGAGAGAACTATAATATTATACAAAGAGAATACAATTTGAGGAGAAGGATAATCCCTACAATATCAAAGTCAAAGAGAGTACTGAAACTAGTCGAGAGACATTTTAGGAGACAACATTAATGATTATATTATAATAAAAATAAATGATATATCCTACTCATTTGTATCCACCATGGAAATTTTATTAGATTGTATAGTATTTAGCGATTAAGAATAATTTCAAGGATTTTCTAATCATTTGTAATAGTGAACATTTAATATCGAGTGCCCTTTGTTGTATTCTTTCCTCAATGTGTGTGAGTTCAATAGTGATATTTTCCACTCTAATAAGTGAAAGAGTATGATTTCATAAAAAACCATAAAATAGAAATTTGTAACACTATTCAATGGTTCACCTCACCTCTCACTGAACCTACACTATGCATAGTGATATCTCACCATGATACCTCTGTAAAAATGTAGTGGGGGACTACGCATTTTCAAGGAATTCGTGTATCGACCATGGGATAAATTGAACACAATAGAGGACCGTGCCTAAATATATGAGGGAGTAAAACCACCATTAGTGTTGTACTATTCCATAACATGTGGGGAATAATAAATCCACTAATAGATGAAATTTTCAAAATATACTCGGGAGTATACAAACTCCATCATTTTATATGGGACCATACCTTTTCTTGCTCATATCACTAGGGGAGTACCAAAAACCATATACATGGAGGAGAATAACCAAACACATTGGAGAAATTGACTTTTCTATAAATAAAATATTTTAATGGTCCTAATCTCATCCAAGTGGATCTAAAATGTCATATAATAGAACATAGGATCATTATAATTTATATATACCTATCTAAAAATATTTTTTCAACTGTTCTGTTCATTTAATGGTTCTTATCATTTTATTCGTAACCTAAATTTCCTCATTTACTCTTTAATGTGGTAATACATATTATTGAGGATACTTTTCATATTTTCCCAAATTAAAAGGAACCCATTCAATAAATTTTTACCTCATTATTCCATATATAGAATCAATTTTAAAAAAATAAAATAAAATAAGTTCAATAATTTAATTCAAAATCAAAACCCAATGATTTTTTTGTTTCGAAAAAGGGTAATTTTTTAAAATAAAATTTATTATTCAAAATTCAAGAATAAAATAAATTTAAAAATAATAATTTAAATCAAATGAAGAAATTAAATTTCAAAACAAGCACAAAAATTTATTTTAATATTTATGTAATTTAAAATAAAACATTGTTGTCAACAAAAATATGTATTTTCACTGTTCACTAAAAAATCCACCTTTTTAAAAAATTCTAAAAAAAACATCATAATATAATTTTGACATGGAAATTTCCAATATGAAGTTTATTTTATAAAAAAATTATAAATATTAAATAATTAAATTATATTATTTTCTCGAAAAATTAATAAAAATCAATTTTTAATGAAAATACATTTTTTGACTTTACTAAAAATTGAGTGGTTATTTACAATGAATTAATTAATACATTAGTAATGAGTGGGACCATTATATATTCCACAAATCAATTACACCTGTCCATACGCACCAAATTATGGTTGGGTTATAACTATCACATAATAATATTTAGTTGTTCATTTAAGATCAATGTTGCGTATCTTATATGCTATATGCTTTCTTATTAAAATCTTGGGAGATTACATTCTGTACCTATAAAAAATTGTGTAATATTAATTTGAACTCGGTATTTTTAACCTAGTGTTTGACAATTAGTAATACCTTTTTTTAAATCCCATATCCTAATAAAGGTTAATAATACTTCCTCTTGAAAAGGGTGGAAGTAAAGTATAAATCTCACATGAGATAAAACCTAATAGGTTTTTGAATAGGATAAAATTAATGGAAAGTGATAACATGGAAATAAAAGAAAAACCTAAATAGTAATAATTTATGGATAGTGATAGAGAAAATTTTCTTGAGAAATTTTACCTTCACAAAACTATAAATACGTGGTTAGTTAAAATCCATTGATTTCATGGTAATAAAAGAAAACAAATACATTTTTATTTTGATACACTTTTCTTATAGTTGAGGAATTTATTTACTTCCCATTAAAAGAACATAAGGAAATAAACATACATGAAAATTAGAGTTTCATTTTTCAATCAATTGAAACCATAATATCATCTTTTTATCTAAAAAATGAGTATTTAAGATGAATTTTTATTTCATGCATGAATCACTAAAATCTACTTATAATGTATCTCATAATCCATAAAAGAATAAATATCTATTCATACTATATTTATGCAATATAAAATCCAAAATTTTTATCGCATGATAAGATGATTCCCCAAAATAATAAAACTTCATATTAGGAAAATTACTTTAATATAAAAAATTAAATAGTAATAAAAAAATTTCAGAAGAGATCATTTAATAGGTAACAATCCTTAAAACATCTCAAAATATTCCAGGTTAATATTGAAAACCAAAAATCAGAAAGATTTGATCATATAGCCTTCCAATATAAATTTACTATTGATCACCCAAAATTATCATGAACTAAACATATAATATCTGAGACACACTAAAAATTTTCCTAAATATTAAGAATCACCATAAATCCAAAATAAAATAATATACGCCTCCAAAAGAAAATTCATCGGTATTTACTCAAAATAAAATTCCAAATTATTCCCTTTTCCTTAATCAAATTGGGATCCCAAAATTGTGAACGTATTTTGAAATAACATTAATCACTTAACACTAAATAAATTTCAACTCCCATGGTTGTCTATATAATAAAAAATGTGTTCAAAAAAATGAACATAAATTTATCTATATGATATTTTAGATAAATAAAAAAAATTCATACTAACCAAGAAATAACATAGGCTAGTGGTAGGTGATTCACCCTTATTGTTCTTCAATTGTTGGTTGAATCCTCATGGAAATTACGGATGCTACATGATGTCGCCCGACCTATGTTTTTTTTATAAAAATATATTAATATTATCCTTATAACATTCCTATAAATTTGAAAAATATTCTTAAAAATAATCTTAATATATTCAAAATTAAAGAAGAGTTTTAACCTCAAAGGTTTTCTCATAACTTTCATTTTTTCATCCTGAGAATATAATAACTGATACGTACCTCAAAATAAAAAATCATATAAAACATAAATATTATAAATAACATTAAAACCTATTTCCACAAAAAAAATACAATATTCCTAAAACAATACTTCATTTTAAGACAAAGGGTCGTATATACCTCAAAAATAAATTTCCCCTAAAATATCAATAGTCACCTTAAAATTCCATAACTTAAAACCTCAAAATTGATTTCTAAGATGTTGAACTTATTATAAAGATTAAAATTATTAACCGATGATGATATATTTAAATATTAAGATAAAATTGCATTAAAAAATCATAATATCCAGAGTTATCTAAAATCCAATATGATACCAATAATAAAAATGTAAAACGCACACTCCTATATCATGTGCTAAAACCATAATCTTTACATTTCTATACATGATCCCAATAAATGTGACCCAATTTTACCATCATCAACTTACAATATCAAAAGAAAATATTGCATCATTTACATACCTATATACCTTTTATGTTCAGAGTTTTATTTAATTATATAAAACTCATAACAACTATATTTCATAAATAATTGGATCAAAAAAATATACATCATCCCCAAATATTTCATCATGTCTATCACCCATCATATAATTACCATACATAAAACCTTTCATCATACCTGGGGAAAGGAAACATAAGAAATGGGTGAGATTAGATGCTACGTAAGGGTAAATAAGGGAGATATCATTGATTAAATAAAAATAAAATGATCATAAGGTCATCATAACATAAACTTAATATTTGGAAATTATACCCGATATATCATAGATAAAAATGTTGATTTATTGAATAAATCTTTGCTTTTCAAATGATATGAAACATAAAGGAATCAAATAACATGATCCAAGAGAGAATATCATTAGTATAAGTCATAGAATTGTGGAATATACACAAGAATAAAAAACCACCTTAGAATTTAAGTCTTTTTTCCTAGACTATCATAGTATAATTTTTTCAATACCTAAACCATCATAGTAATCATGGTTCATTTACAATACTATCATGGTGTATAATGTCTATTACGGAACTAGGTTTACTCCCCATTCCTATCATATTTATCTCAAGGGATATCAATCTTTACCCAATGCATTAGAGGGAGATATAAGTCCCACCAATCACATAATTAAAATAATATATATGTTTTACACAAGATCATAAATCATTAGACATAATAGAATTCATGAAAGAAATGTGTTTTATAAATATTTCAATATAGAAAAACCCATGGAGAAGAAATGGGTCTCATAAAAATTTCATCCTTTCATTAAAAAAATAAATAATCCAAAAAAATAATAAGGATGGTATCCTTGTATTATATCCCCATTAAATATAAATTATCAGAAAATTATTTCACATTATATAGAAAATTACTTTGAATGATCACTTTGAATAATTATCAAGGAAAATTATTTTTCTATTTTAGAATCACATTTCTTCTTAAAAATATGCACACTTATAAATGGAAAACAATTTTTTAAAATAGACTCATAAATTTTTTAACTAAGATTCAATAAATTTATGTTTCATGATGGGTGTAAATTATACTCATTCCATATAATTTAATGAAAACATTCCTTACATATTTTTGTCAGAAAATCACAACTTACCTCATTTAGAAAACGAAAAAACTATTCCTTTAAAAATGTATAAAACATGTGTAAAAATGATTTCAAAAAAAATTACAGGATAACAATAAAAATATTTTTGAAAAAATTTGTAGAAAACATGGACATGAAAGAGAAATATTCCTTATCTGAGACTTAAAAATAAATAATCCCAAGAAATGATGAGATTGTGAAATTAAACCTTACTACATAGGAAACTTTTGATTCTTATTCCACATAAAATAAATTGATTTTGATGGATATGTATTTACAATAATTTTAGTGAGAATAATCATAAAATTTATTCATGGGAATTATATAAACCACATAAAAAAATATAGTGTTTAAGGCATTTGTCCCACAAAAATAAAAGTGATATGGAGATCCTTACCTTTAGTCAGAATAATCAAATAAATTATTTTTCTTCATGAATAATAAACTTATGTTAATTAATTACTTTATTATGAACCATTTTAGTGTTCATTATTACATTTATCTATCTTATCACCATGTTATAACAATTAGATAATCATTTATGTTCACATTCGATGTTTTAGGGATATTTGGAACATAAGTCCAAAATGACTTCGATAGGTTGAATTTGGTCGGGGAGGTCATTATTCCATTATCTATAGAATAATAATCAAGGAATAGTTATCATTTTTGTACATAAATTATATTTTTAATCCCAAGCATTAAAAATGGTAAAGATAAATGAACTATGTTACAATCCTTGAGATGGTAGGTCGTATGTACCCATGAGTAATGTTTCCATTTTTCAACAATCATTATGGAAAAAGTTAAGTATTATTTAATATTTATAGAATTAAAGTATTATCATAAAATTCAAATTACTTCTTTAAATATAATTATATATATATATATTTATATATTTATCATCCATGTGATGTGATGAAAAATGAATCACATCACTTCGTGGAGGTGGTAGTCCACACGTACACACGAACCACATTATCATTTATCAGTGCAAGGAATAAAAGATGGTAAATGGTATATTATCTTTTTATAATTATAAATATTTACTGAATATAATATATATAAATTAATTCCATAATTAAAAATAGTCATGGTATATGATGATATAAAATGAATTACATCATTTCACAAGGCGGTAGTCTACCGTACATATGAATGATGAATTATTATCTCATTTAATGGATGTTGGAGATTGATATAGATTATGAATTTGATATTATAATATCTATGTATATGGATTATAATAGTTTTAATATTTTTTCATGGTTGAATAATATTTAACGGAGGTGGAAAAAGAAACAAAATTAAAAAAAGAAGATGAAAATTATACATCTTCTTTATAAAACCTTCTTTTACTGACACCTTATGACTTATAAGGTTATTGTTCTACATAAAATAAGGCCTATAAAATGATTTTATGGATTATATAAATTTATTTGGGTAGATATTGGCTGAATGAATATTATTTTTAAGCGTGAATGATCAATAAGAATAGGTTCCCTTTTTAAAGAGAGGGGAGAAGAACTCATTGAATTTCTAAAATATTTAATTAATATATATTAATTATCAATTCCAAATAGATCCAAAGTGAATTATTTTACCAAATATATATATTTTTAATTTTATAAAATACACTTTTTGGTTTAGTGGTAACCTAAAATTACATAATTCAAATTCATCAAAATTAAAAAATTAAAAAATTAAAACTTCACCATATGTAAAACACAAAAACCAGATTCAGAAAAATAGTAGAAACCCATTAGAATAAATCACATCCTCATTTACCATAAGCACATAAAAACATCATATAGTTCAACCCATACTATCTTCATTCCATTTACATCTTCAACCAGAACCACATGCTTGAAAAAAACATTGAAATAATGTTTCAAAAATTGAATTTAAAATAAACACCATCAAACCGCCTCGTTCGAAGAGGCGCCATGAACCACACACCTTAAAATTTTAACTATCCAAAACCAAACCCTAGGCTTCGAAATAGTGGCACCCATGATAGGAGGAGATATTTCACCCATGTTCACCATCATAGAGCGCTACCATTGGCGACCTCCCCTCACCGATGGTGTCAATGACCAAAGCATTCAAAAAGAAAAAGAAACCTACAACCATCAACACCTCCATCGTCAAGAAATTCACCATCATACATCATGCCTATTGATAACCCCATCATTTCCATCGTAAATTATCAAACTAGAACATCAAAAACATCACTGCATAACACTAAAAAAAATCCAAAAAAAATATTAAATAACCTAAATGACGTTTCCATATCCCCCACTAAAAATCACCATCAATGATTCTGACACCGTTGTCATCATCTTCATCTATTCAACACCATCGTCATCGACTTCACTGTAAATTATTACTAGATCAAGAAAAATATCCACCAGCATCGCTGATCAAATATCTGAATGGAACATCAAAACCCATCAACAACACCATCAGACTCCACTGACTCATCTTCATACAACAAATAACCAAACCATAAGTGAAACCGATGATGAGAACAAACCCCACAAAAATGCAAGAGGACCAAAAAATAAGAACATAATTGGGAATGAAACCTTGATGAAAATCAGGGATGGACCCCAAAAGAAAATATCACGACTACCTAAACATATGTTCTAAACCCCTTTCATAATAATTTCTCCACCTCTAACCTCAAGAGGAGAAGTAGAACCCTGGGTAAGAGCGGGTTTGGGTGGTTGAGAATGAAACAGAACAAAAAAAAGTAATGACTCTGGTAGTGTCAGAAACCCACCATTCATCACACTGCAAATCCAAAATTCTTAACTTAACACCACCTCAACTCTAACTATGAGAGGCTCATAGAAACTTGTGGTGTGATAGGGGTACGATGACAGAGGGCATACAAAAAATGTACCTTCATTGGAAGATTGAAATACATGGAAAAATCCCACATCGGCGAGCACTAGAGGATGGGATGATGCAAAGAATAAATGGGAGACTCCATGATCTGTAGAAGAGGCTAACAAAAAAGAGGAGAATATGAGAAAGGGCTCAGAAGCCCTATAGGGGAGGAGTATCCAAGCACAGAGAGTGCCCTCCGTAGAGAGCATGGAGAGTGCTCCAAAGTGAATTATTTAAAATATGAGATAAATATGGGTCTAAATACAGTCATATTGACTATATTTATGTCTTTATTATTTGGTATTAACACCAATTTAACCCCTTTAACTCTTACCATGACAAGAAAGAGTTTTACACTTTGAGGGTTAATATAGTAACTTTAAATGTAAAAAGTCCCAAAAATTGATGGTTTTTGATATTATAAACCATATAATAGTAAATTTTCTAAATTTAATATTTTGAGGACTTTTATATCCTTTAATAAAATATTATTTACTATAAAATACCCGTAATGTAAAATTTTAGAACTATTCATTACTTTGACTTTAATAATATCAACATAACATATATAATTTTAGAAAAATTAGTATATCCATAGAATTTCATGGTAATCATGAGAATTATTTTATCACATCATGTATCAGTAATTGTATTTATTTTAATATTTTTAATATTATTTATTTTATTCTCCCATTAATTGAATAATTATTTATTCAGTGTTGCTAAAGTTTTTAAGGTAATTATTTATTGATAACAAATTTAAAACAAATTTCCCTGAGGAAGATATATCCTTTAAATTTTAAAATACTATTTATAGTCTAGAAGATTCTCTAGATAACCCCATGTTTAAAATAATTTACCTATTAAAAAGTAGAGGGTGATATGTTTGACTCTTGTTTAGAAAAATATTATAAAGGTAATAATCTCATCAAAGTGGCCCTAATGGTTCATGAATTTGACCCTGATATGATTATAGATGATATATACTTATAAAAAAATATTTATTCAAGTTTTTGGGTAATTTAATTGTCTTTCTAATTTATTTTCTTAATTTAAATTACCTTACATACTTTGTATTATTTTATACTTTTTAAATATTTTAATATAAAATAAAATTTTCAATAAAAATCACTATTTTTCACTTTTCATTGAAAAACTAAACTTTTCATAAAATTATCAAAAATTCACCCTAAGATAATATTAACATATTAATTTAAAAAATTAATTTCATTTTTTGAAATTTGTTTCTTCTTATAGTTACATAAATTAATTCTATTATTTTCTCTCAAAAAACAATAAAAACTATTTTTAAATAAAAGGTATTTATTAACTTTACTAAAATTTTTGAGATTATTTAAAAATAATTAATTAATACATTATAAATGAGTAAGACCATTATAAATTTAAAAAATGAATTATTATTATTATTCATATGCACCAATTTAATGGATATGATACAACAGTTACATAATAATGTTATGTTTTTTGTTTAAGCATGGCATTGCATATCTTTTATGATATAGACTTTCCTTTAAAAATAATAAGATATTAATTTTTTCTCTAGTATCTCATCTAGTGTAATGATTATTTATTCAAAAATTTACACCTCCTTCATATTGGTTTCTTATTTCTCATATTCAAACTCTAAATTATACATCCATTCTATCGAATCTACAATTTTAGAGAGGTAGATATCAGTATTCATATGAGTTTTAATTAAATAAAGTAAATATAAGTTCAAGGTAATGTTATCACCCATAATTATATCATATATGTACTAATTATTCTCATATAAATCCTTATTGAACCATTTTTCAAGGTATATAGTGAGGCTTATTCCTCATATTTAGATTTTACTTCTTATATGAAATATATCATATGATCTATTTCAAGTTCATCTTCAATATCAGTTTTCTTTGATCATAGATTTTTTATCCCATTGAGAATAGAAACAATTTTTCAAACTTTACCAATCATCTCTAACATTTTACCTTTTAGTAGATTCACTTATTTCTCCCTATTCATCATCAAATGTATTTAAATATGGAATTGTTTTGTTATTGGTATGGAGAAATTGAATTATTAAAGACACATCCTTGGTTATCTTTCCACTTAGAGAATATCATAGTATCTTGACGTTGATTCCATTAATAATTAATATATTTAGGTTTTTATTGTTCTTGGAGGATGACATTGATTTATTCTAGTTATTATTGAACCTCAAACATGTCATATTTGATATCCTAATACTATTTATTCCATTCAACTATCTTAATTAATTACACTTGTATGTATTTATTACATACATCTAATTGATATTTATAAAATTTCATGATAGAAAAATCTAGTTGAATAAATAAATTCAAAAAAAGGAGAAAACATTTGTAGAGTGATTATAGTAGTGAATGATTGCTAACCTCAATAGGAATGAAATCAATAAAAAAATGATTTCCGAAAAATAAATTAAATGGAATTTATACTAAATTATTATTTAGTTCCTAATGTGAATCCTGGTGTGTTTACCTGATGTTATCTCTTAAATATCCTTACCATCTCTTACAATCATAAAAACGTTATTAGTGTTTTTCTATTTTAAATATTTTGAAAGCTTGTGATGGTGGAAGTTGGTTGAATGTAAACCAAAAATTAATGAATGATGTAAAACAATAAGTGATAACTAGTGGTTTTCACAAATCAATCACATCAAAATTGAGTTTTTTATTGAGTTCCACTCACTCTAACATCACATAGTAGTGGTTTTTGTTTCTATTGTTAATGGAGAAGTCTCATTGTGATCTCCGAGTCCTAATAAGGCATTTAATCCAACTAATTATGTATTTCCCCATATGAAAGAGTTAATTATATCCATGAAGACACTTAAACCTATTAAACATGTACATTAATATAATCATGAAACACATCATTGTCCATCCCACACCATTCCATCATATATGGAATGAGTTATAATGAGGGAATAATAATTTTCAAAAAAATAATAAAAACCAAGTAGAGGATTTTAATGAATAAATAACAATCACCTTTACTTCATCCGGTATAACACATTATAAAAATTTAATATAAATAAATATAAGAATAATTTTTTTTTAAATAGTAAAAATTCTCAAGGAACATAATGATTTTCCCTTATAGATCAACAACATGGTGTTGTCTGTTCTCCATGAAGAAAGGATGAATAAGGGGAGATCATGAAGAACAAAATAGATGAAATAAAGTAAAATATACATTAATAAAAGGATCTAAAATCTCATATTGAATTTAGTTAAGGTATCCTCATATATTTATCAACTTCACAATATCCCTTGGGTTTTTGAGATGCTTCTATTTTTCATATTTCCTTTATAAATAAGAATTAAACAACATGGGTTTTAGTGAACATTGTAATATTCTCCCTATCTCTTTAATATAAAACCACATGGTGAGTTCACCACTTGGTTACATTATTTGATTAAGAAATTGGAATAGATAATCTTAGATGGTCCCTTTTATCTGAATGGATTCCATGTGACTCTCTTTATCATTAATGACCATGGTGGGTTCGACCTTATTCTACTTTTAGGATACATCATAGAATATTTTAGAGACTTCTGTGATTGCACATTATTTCATGATGCATCGAGTTAGTTAGGTATTAAAGATAAGTTTTAGCATAGGAAAAGATCATATTTATTCTCTCAAGGGTCATCAGAGGTTTAAAGTTTGTATTTTCAATAAATTTATAATACGCCTTAATGTGGCAGAGGGGGGGGGGGTTGAAAAATTTTTAAATAATGAAAACAATGTAAGTATTTTATAAAGTGGGTATTTAGAGAAATGGAATAAGGTGATCATTTAATGTTTACTAAAAAAATTTCAAGGTAACAGTTTTTAATTTTTCATTTAGTTTTAGAGTATGTCTCGTGTTGAGGTTAAATGGGATCCTGATTTCTCTCTATGCCTTAATATCAATGCATGCCAAACCAAACCTTGACATAACAACCATATATTTAAGGTCTATCAATTATGAAAATTATAGATTCTTCTAAATCTCCTTTATATCTAAAAAATATTGGTATAAAATGGATTATTGTGTTTTCGAATTATAAAAATAGAAGTGACACGCTCAAAATATAACACTAATTAGTTAGAAAGAAGGATAATTTCGTTGACTTATACTAAAACAAAGTTTTTAAATTTTAAATATATTAAGATCCAAACAAATAAAATATTTTAAAACCCTAAATACACCAAAATAGTATCTAATATATTCATTGGAACTCCCTTTAAAAATTCATATCTCCTTTATAATGATAACTAACTTTTTAGTTCTACATCGAGAGGAGAATGAGGCTTGAGTGGATCTTCATCTTCATTTCATCTCTCCTTATGAGGAAAGGGATTTATAGAACATATATGGTGATAATAAGAACCAAAAATCTCTCCAAAATGGAGAAAAAATTAAATTTGGTATAACTTACATATGTTGTGCCTATGGTTCCATTTTATAGAAAAAAAATGGAAGGTGGTTTTTGGAGCACAATTTTGTAATACCACTTGTTGTTAGGAATTATTCAATAAAAAATATTTTCTTGAATTTAAAAAAATTTAATTTTTTTTACCCAAACTATTAACCATCTCTTTATAAAACATTTCATCCAATTTAGACCTATAATAAAAGATAATGTCAAAATATGGATTTATACTATTTAATTTGAGGAGTTTTTCTTTCCTGGATAGATTACCTCATTTGGAAAATTAGATGGATGAATTAGGCTTTGGTTTATTATTATTAGTTTTATTACACATACATTTGAATTCCCAAAAAAAATTCCACTTAATTAAAAGGAAACCTTCATCTAAATATGAAAACAAATGCACATAAGTGCTTGCGATTCCATTTAGTTTGGCCCATTTTTCTTTATCCTCTTCTTGGAAACTCCAAATCACCTCCACCTACAATTTAAACATTAAAATAAGTGAAAATTAACTTTTAAACAATATTTAATATTAAATAGTTGCATCAAATAATAATTTGTTTTTATTATTTTATTATAAATTTACTATATGAAAATATTTTAACCTAGTGGTATAAGGGTGTAAAAAAATAGTGAATCGCAGTGCGAGTAGTGATGAAAGAACATTATCCATCCAACATTGCAAGAATTTTATTAATATGATTTAATTGGGTGGAGTTTTCAATCTTTAATATAAATTCAAAACTATGTTAGAAAGTGAATAAATTTTATGTCGGGCTATGGGGCTATGTTGGATTTGAACAGACTTAGGTGTTATGGACTGAGAGTTTGTTGAAGTACATAGATTTCATAACTTTGATGTTCCATCCTACCATAACGAAAATAATGACAAAAACGAATATATTATTATGTTAATTCAAGGTTAATTAGGGTTCTGAGGTTACATTGGTGATGTAATATATTCTCAAGGTCTTCTTTTAGGATACATTGGATCCGTAACATATTCCCAAGGTTCTCCATGACATTACATTGTGATGATGATATATTATTAGGGGTCGACATGACTATAATTTTATCCTCTATAGGTTATATTTATTATTACATTGTCGGTGATTATTTTTCTAGAACCAATATTTATTCTTATGCAAGTAGTGTTTATCTTAGGAAGCCTTTTTAAATATTTGCTTATTCTTATGGGTTGGAATGACTATCATTTTATCTTCTATATGTTATATTTATTATTAAATTACTGGTGCTTATTCTTATACTACCCATATTTATTTTTACACAACTAGTGTTTATCCAATGTATATTTTTTAATTCCATGCTTATTCTTATCTTCCTATTGTTATTTAGAGAAGAAATAATAAATAAATGTAATTTACCCTCTGGTTTTACATAAAATATGTCCTTCGTGGTATTTATCTCCATTAACTGAGACCCTCCAAAGGGACATATTATTAATAATACTACCATAAAATGGAATATTATGCGTATTCCCCACTATAACCTTCATAATTGTCCCTGCTTGATGACATTAAACTGTATGACAAAGGTCTAAGGTTCATGATGATAAATTACATATCAAAATGTCCCAAGAAGATAACTTTAAATTGTGCAGAAAACTCACTTATTGTAATATGTAAAAATACAAACATAACCAATGAAAAAAGAATATAATTCCCCAGGTAACAAACATGGGATTCCATATTTCATGAGCATGAGATGATTCTTCACTTATGGGAATCCTCAGTTCATAATATCCATTAAAAATAAATTGTGTAATTTCACACAATGTGCTTAATATTATTTTAACTATTGGTTCTCGCACCAAGAATGACTCAAATGGAATTATATATTTAATTTGATCATGTAATTAAAATAATTTAAATGACCCTAATCAAGTCTCTTATTAAGGATAAGCCCTAACTTTATCTTACCATTTTGAACACCTACTATGTGTAATCCCCAAGCATATCTTCACCTGACTAACTTACTAGGTTGCGTAACTAAGGGAAACTCAAGAATAAGTCTCACTCTACATCCTATTGTCATCCCTCTTGAGATAGAGAAATCTTACCAAGGAAACCAATGCATAATCCCCAATATATCCTTCAAAACCATGTATTTTCCCAGATATTAAATAGAATGACACAAATCTAAGATGAATGAAAATATAAGACATAGAAAAACATCCCTACAACATGATTTTAAATTAAATTGAAATTTTCCTCAGAATAATATGTAAAACTACACATAAACAACAAAATTAACATAGTATTCTCAATGTTACAAACATTAGATGCATGATTTCATGGGAATGATATGATTCTTAACTCAAGGGCAGCCTCAATTCGTAAGACGCATTCAATTTAATTATTTAATTTCATAAAAATCCCAAGATATTATATTATCTCTTATTTATCACATCAAACATGACTCATGTGGTCTTAGATATATATGTCGATATTGTAATTGCCACATTTAAAATTTACCCAATCGGGCGTCCTACCAGGATAAATCACCAACCTTATCTCACCACACGATCCATATATTATAAATAAGATTTAACTTCATCTTACCAAATGGGCCTCCACTAGGTGCTTGACCCAAACGTATCTTCATCATAATCACTTACTATATTGTGTTTCTATGGAAATCTCATGCATAAGTCCCACTCAGCCTCCTATTGTCTCCAATTTTTGATAAAGAAATCATACCATGGTGGTAACACTATATAATCCCCATTAAATACCTTGATATACATTACAATGAAATATTATTTATATCCTTTCACTTATTTTTCAAACTAAACTTTCCTCACATGGGATTAAAGGTTTAGTTTGTCTTTTTGTTATCATTATTGAGATGCATCACAATAATCATGTAGTCATCTGAGCTACATGATGATAAACTACATAACAGAACATCATATGCACAAGATGATAAACAAGATAACATAACAACACCATAACAAAACATTGAACTGGATGAATTAAGTCTTAGTTTTGTTACAACATCCTTACCACATAATGTTAAACTACGTGGTACAATCCTGTCACATGACTTTAGAATATTTCATTCAAATTATATGGGATCTAATTCTTCTTTTTATGGGATACATAGGACAAATCTCTAAGGATCATACCCAACACCATCAATCTTCTCTCCACCACCACTAGGGACATATTTCATTTAGATCAAGTCTATATTAGGAAATATTTATGATAAACCGTATCCCCTCCCAGAGGACCACATTTTATCTATGTATCATCACTTTTTTATCATCGGGACAAATTTATTATGAGACCATCCCATCCTCATTTGTTTATATTCACTTAAAGGATAACTAAAAAGGACCTCTCATGTGACAGTATCACATCGACTATTTCTAGGAATCTTTCACTTAGTATTCCATACTGCATGATGATAAACTACATTGAACAGTACTTGTCATGTGACCCTAAAAGGCATGACATTAACCACTAATTGGTATCAAACTATGTGTATTCATATTCTATTCTTAATTAGTCACTATATATCCTTTTCACTGATACTAAAAACATCTACCTCCATCCCTATAGAGTTCTTAGTTGCATGTCTTTAATCCAAAGTGACATATAGACATTTATTGTTAAGAAATAATAAGATAAATATGGAGTACCTTTAATACATATAGATGATGTCATTTATGGAGATACTATGATACATAAATATTTTCACATAAATGATATACTCTTAATATGTACAGACATTCACATTGACCCATGTTAATAACTGGTTTCTAACATGGGGTAACCAGTTCTATACAGAAATTTAAGAAGGATTAATGAAAAAAAATTAAATATATAAGAGAGGCCTTGTAACGCCCCGACCCCAGCTTCCCAGAGTCGGTGCATTACTTCGTAACATTGGCATGATCACAAAAGATCAAGTCTCAAAAGTCCGATTAGTTTAGTAGCCTTGGAAACACTAGATACATTCATAAATGTTACATTACATCACAAAGTGAAAAACTATAATAACATAGTCTCCATAGTCCACACTTCTATCCTCTTCAGACTATCCCTGCAGGTCATTCATAAAATACTTCTTCACATCCTGGAAAATATTGAAACATTGAAAGGGGTGAGCTCAGATGCTCAGTAAGGATAACAATATTGCGGAAGCTTTCATAAATAAACATTAGCATTTAAGGCAATGTATAACTAAAACAAAAGCCTTTTAAACTTGAACTTCAACATAATATGGCAAAAGTAAAATGAGATAATTCCATTCACTTCTTCACATGGATATTCTACTGGTCGAATAATCACATGCAATATCAATAACCACTTTCATAATGATGGAATGCATAATGCCAGACTATCATAACCACGTAGTCAAGGCCTCGTGCCAAGACCACAAATAAGATTTTGTCAAGGCCTCATGCCAAGACACTAGTTTGTCTCATGAGACCTGCCGATGCATCGAGGAGCTATAGTGGGCTTCACCCATCACTTATTAAGTCCAATACATTCCTCATATGAATAGGTTTAAACATATCATAAACCATAACATAATCGTATCACATAAAACATGCATAAAGGAAACATAACATTTCCACATTTCAATCACAAGATATCAATACAACACATTGATATAATAAAAACGCTTTCAAAACCATTTTCAATACCAAAACAAAAGAAAGTTAAAACTTTGTATTTATTTTTCATTAAAAAAAATGATGGCTTGTTGAGGAAGCCGAAACTCAAATAATGGTCACGGCGGCAGAGAAGTCGTTGTCGCCGCATAAGTACAGAAATAAAAACATTCTCTTTTTTCGTTTAGCAAAACGCTTCGTATAAAAAAGATTCCATTTGAATAAACATAAAAGTCAAAGGGGTTTATACACTGTATAAAAGAAATTTGTGTGTAAAACAAAATATGCCTCAATGAATGAAGATTGAGATGAAGTCCATTAAAAAGATCATTTTTAAATAAAATATATCTATTATGTGTACTCACTATATGTACACATAAAGAAAGTATAAATACAATATACGACATAATAATATCATGACATAATTTGAAAGTAGGAGATTAACCCAAAGAATGGAAATTGGGTTAAGAAATTCCCTTACCTTGTGTCCGACTTGACTCAACCGTTCTTTAACCTCCTGAATAATAAACTAGAGTTAATATCTACCTTATTAAGAACCATTTTAAATTTCATTATCCTTTTTATATCACTTATTACAATGTTATGAACATTATGTAATTATTTAAGTTAATAACGGTCGTTTTGTCGATCTTTGGTAACTTGAGTCAACAATAAACTTCTTATAATTACAAGTTGTTCATGTGGTAGAATATCCATTATATCCAGAATTATATTCATGATTTAGATGTCATATATATCTTATATATCCAGTATATACATTCATTTATAATATTACATAACATTTAGAGGTAAGAAATGAAATGCACCGTTCATGGAGACGGTAAGCCGTACGTACGCATGAACGCTACTTTCATTTCAATTTCATATTTAATGGAACTAAATAATAATGATATAAATGTATAATATAATTCCAGTATAATATAGTGTATAATACCATTTTCTTCATCCTTTATACATCCCACATATGGCATTAACGATTCAAATCACTTTGAGGGGGCGGTAGTCCGCACTTCCTAAAATGAAATTATCGCGTTTTACCCATAATGGAAATCATAAAGTATGCCATAAATGAGAAATACAGAAGCATAAGTAAAACATAAACATATTATATATCATATATAAAAATAGTGACATCTTAATGGCCACCTTTGAAGGTGTTATATGAGTGTTGAACAATCATCATTTCGTGAGGCAGAAATTCGCCATCCACAGAAACCGTATGTTCTTTAACCATTAGATGTAGGTGTGTGTAAGTGTAGCTCGAATACTTCTTATAAAAACATCCTAGTATATTGAGTATACTTGTGTTGTTACAAAATAAATTAATAAAAAGAGTTTAGGGGGGTGGAGAAGAAAAATAAAACAAAACAACATTAGAGAAGACATTACCTCAAAATCGGGTAACTCTTTTTGATTTGAGCCAAAGGCTTCCTTGGGAAGCGTTATGCCCAAAGTGAGGCTTCTAGGAGTAAGAGGGGGTTGTTGGGAGAGTATTTGGGAAGAGGCTGGCCGAGCCAAATGGCTTGAAAGTGTAAATGAGGTGGGAGAGGTGGGGGCCTTTTATAAGTGGAGAGGAGGGGCACTTTTGGAAAGATTGAAATGTTACATTATTTCACAATGCTTTTCGGATTATAAAGGTCCCACACTTATATAATTCGAGGCTAAGGTGATAAGGGTTCGAAATATCCTCATCCAATAGACTTTGGACAAGTGTAACCCTTGGATTTTTCATTATCTTCTCATTTTATTTAAATCGTTAAATAATGAGGTCATCACTGCATCATAATGATGTCATAAATAATTTAATTTATTTAATGTCTAAAAATTAAACAAAAAATACTATGATGTAGGAAATCTTTCTAGCTTTATAATGAATATTTATAGTCAAAATTGGGACTTGTGTAACCCCACATAAAAACTGTTTTAGTAAAATAACTCATGTTTGTGTCAATTTAATTTTAACATTAAATAAATATATATTAATGTCATTTTCCAACTAAAGTGGCTCCATGGGGTCCCCAAGTTGACCCATGGGTTGTCTTGGTCTGAAATGACTCATCCAATAGAAGTAGGACAAGTGTCAAGCTCATCTCATATTATTAAAACATTATTTTTACCTTAAACTACACTAATTACCTCTAATCGCGATTAAGAACTTAAAAGTTACTATTTACCAAAAAATTATTTTAATCTCATTGAACCACATTTTAATTCTTAATGACAACCATGTATGTAGGATTTTTGAAAATCAAATCACAGAAGTGGTAATATTTCATTTAAATGAAAAATCAGTTATTTAACTACCACTTAGTGGTTTCACTATTCATCAAAAATTGAAGTTTTTCAGAATAAGGCCAAAATTTCACCCTAAGCTATAATTGATATTCCGAATTCAAAAATGATGTCTATTTTACAAAATTCCAAACATATAAGTTGTATTAATTAATTTTATAATTAATTCCCGCTGTTACAACAAATAGCGTGTTTTTAAGAAACAATTTATATCAAAAGATTGGCAATTGTTTATGTCCAATTTCAATGTTAAATTAATTCTAATGACCACCATTGGATAAAATGGTAAAAATATATTCTAATTATACCGTAAAACCACTAAATAGTATAATTTATCACTATAAATTATTTTGATTAAAAAAGTTGTTTTTAAGTATTTTTCACTATTCATAAAAAATTATTAGTTCTCAGAAAAATACCAAAAATTCAACATAGGCTAATTTCAATATTCCGAATCCAAAAATGAAGTCCATTTTGATAAATAAAATTTATAAAATTTCAAAAAGTAGGTATCACTATTCAAAACGGCTAGTTTAATTAGTTGTGGTGTGTGTTAGAGCTCGAGGTTGCGTACAACACACACTATTGCATTATTGAATGAGAAGCGTATCGTGGAAGCTCGGGGTGTTACATTCTCCCCTCCTTCAATAAATTGCGTCCTCGCAATTTGAAATTTTTTCTTTGAAAGTAAAAGGTTGAAAATAGAAAATACCTTTGTGGAAAACCCACATCAGAAATAAGATTACTAAAATTTAGCCTTAATAAGAGGGAAAGGGAAATGAAAGAGTCCCCACCCAATTATTATCTCGATTAGGAGAACATTGGTGGCAATTAGAGACATATAATTGGAGGAAAAACGTAAATATTTGGAGGGAGTGATTGAGGTCATCAATCACAATCAACTATCAAATTGAGGGCCTCAAAGCCTTCAATCTTTGTTGATTTAAAATATCATTAGTTCAACAAGACATAAGGTATTAGGATAACACATTTTTTTGTTTTAATATCCCTTTACTAAAGTTTAAGAATTAATTTATTCATTGAATAAGAGATAGGTATATATATATTTATGCTTGACAATTAGAGTTTCAACCATCAACTCATCTTTCACTCAAAAAGATAATAGAACTCAAAAATATTATACTTATCTTAATTGTATAAGGTTCCAAATGTTAACACATACCATTTAGATTAGTAAAACTATTTTGTAATAACCAGGGACTTCCTGTAGGCTAGTGGTAGGAAATAAAGTCCTGTCGCACTATGGTTGTGGGTTCGATTCCTGCAGCTTTGTCCGACGCGACGGGTTATACCCCACCCTGCAGGTTGTCCTTTTCCTAAAACTATAGTATCATAATATTCCAAAAATAATCTTCATAATTTTTTTAACCTTAAACAATACTATCCATGGTTCAACTTAATCCATTCCAACCTTAATAGTTATCCAAAATACCTCCGTCCAGACTTTCTCTAAAAGGTCTCTAAATTCCAAAATCAATTGTAACCTCAGATTCCCCAAACAAAGAAAAGTTTCTCTTATTGTCACATACTAAAAATATGATTACCTTAATCATATTAAAACCTTACTGAAATCAATAAGTACTGCAGTACAATCCATATATATATATCACATTATTCTTATAACCAGAATATAATCCTTGAGTCCAAAAGCACCAATACATTAATTATTCCGCTTCAACTGTAGTCACATCATAAGATTGGCCTTGATCCCTTGGCCTTTTCTGAGGTAAGTTTCCTTGACGCTTAGGACATTCATTTGCATAATGCCCTGTTTCCCTACAATTGTAGCATTCAACTTTGACAGCCTCTTTCTTTCCCTTACAATCACGAGCCTGATGACCCTTTTCTCCACATTTATAACAAACTCCCATTCCTTTTAGGCAAGTACCAGGGTGATTCTTCCCACAATTATCACATAATGGAAAATCCTTCTTTCCCTTTTTCCCTTTATCTGTCTCTTGTTCCACCGTTCTCTTCTTCTCTTGCTTTACTTTGTTGTCATAAGACTTAGAGAATTCCTTTTCTGTCTTGATAGCACACGAGAAAATATCTTCGTATGATGAGAAGGATTGTGATACTAAAGCTCAACGGAGAAATGGTTTTAACCCATCAAAGAAACGATCAATCTTACTCCTTGGGTTACGTATATAATCGGCAGCATGCCTCACTAACCTTGTAAAGTTAGCCTCATACTTTGCGACATTCTCATCCTCCTTCTGCCTCAAACTCAGAAATTGTCTTTCCATATCTGCTCGATGGTCACGAGGAAAATATTTTTCTAAGAAAATCTCTTTGAACTCCCTCCATTCCATATTCGATACGTCATCATCTTCCTTTGTGTTTTGAATCAGCGACCACCACTGATCGGCATCTCCAGTGAGACGGTAAACTGCCATGACAACCTTCTCCCTTTCACTACTCCCCAAGGCATGGAATATTTTCTCTAAGGAATTTATCCATTGCTCAGCTACTGTAGGATTTCTACTCCCATTGAAGGTTGGTGGTTGTTTCCTCATGAAACGGTCTAGCATTGATCCTCCACGTTGCGGATCAGGGTGCTCCATATGAGTAAGGTTATTATTCATAACCTGAGTGAGTTGTCCCAGTATGGTAATAAGTTGATCAGCACCAGTTGTATCTCCAGATCCACAATAATTATCTTGAGCAGGAGGGCAATCCCTACACGGAGTTCGTACATTGATACAGTTTCCATTCCTTCCACTAGGCGCCATTTCTAAACAATGGCATAAACTAGATTAGTTTATGAATCAAAATACATAATTCCATACTTATAAAATACTTAACATAAATTGAACTATTTATGGATATAATCCATAATCATAAAATTGTTTTCTTTGAGGAAGTATATACTCATAAACCCTTCATAATGATTTGTAAAGAAAATGAGAGTTATCCTAAGTATATACCCCGGGAGTGTCGTAACCAAGAGTGCAGCAAGGCCCGTTGTCGTGCACCAGTTCCCGTTCGAGTCTAGCTCAAAGCGGTGTTTTCGGGTTTTACCCCTAGGTACATCTGTGCCAGAGCCGCCTCTACCTGCTCGTATCCAGACAGGGATGTATTACTCGGAAAACTCACAAAATCTCTACAATACCAAAATTTTAGGAAGTTCTTCTATACTAATCTTCAAAGTTCATCTTAGGTCTACGTGCTCTAATCAGAGTTTGTCTAAATCTAGCTTCCAAGGTTAGTACTAAACTGCCTCTGATACCAACTGTAACGCCCCGACCCCAGCTACCCAGAGTCGGTGCATTACTTCGTAACATTGGCATGATCACAAAAGATCAAGTCTCGAAAGACCGATTAGTTTAGTAGCCTTGGAAACACTAGATACATTCATAAATGTTACATTACATCACAAAGTGGAAAACTATAATAACATAGTCTCCATAGTCCACACTTCTATCCTCTTCGGACTATCCCTGCAGGTCATTAATAAAATACTTCTTCACATCCTGGAAAATATTAAAACATTGAAAGGGGTGAGCTCAGATGCTCAGTAAGGATAACAATATTGCGGAAGCTTTCATAAATAAACATTAACATTTAAGGCAATGTATAACTAAAACAAAAGCCTTTTAAACTTGAACTTCAACATAATATGGAAAAAGTAAAATGAGATAATTCCATTCACTTCCTCACATGGATATTCTACTGGTCGAATAATCACATGCAATATTAATAACCACTTTCATAATGATGGAATGCATAATGCCAGACTATCATAACCACGTAGTCAAGGCCTCATGCCAAGACCACAAATAAGATTTTGTCAAGGCCTCGTGCCAAGACACTAGTTTGTCTCATGAGACCTGCCGATGCATCGAGGAGCTATAGTGGGCTCCACCCATCACTTATTAAGTCCAATACATTCCTCATATGAATAGGTTTAAACATATCATAAACCATAACATAATCGTATCACATAAAACATGCATAAAGGAAACATAACATTTCCACATTTCAATCACAAGATATCAATACAACACATTGATATAATAAAAACGCTTTCAAAACCATTTTCAATACCAAAACAAAAGAAAGTTAAAACTTTGTATTTATTTTTCATTAAAAAAATGATGGCTTGTTGAGGAAGCCGAAACTCAAATAATGGTCACGGCGATGGAGAAGTCGTTGTCGCCGCATAAGTACAAAAATAAAAACATTCCCTTTTGTCGTTTAGAAAAACACTTCGTATAAAAAAGATTCCATTTGAATAAACGTAAAAGTCAAAGGGGTTTATACACTGTATAAAAGAAATTTGTGTGTAAAACAAAATATGCCTCAATGAATGAAGATTGAGACCAAGCCCATTAAAAAGATCATTTTTAAATAAAATATATCTATTATGTGTACTCACTATATGTACACATAAAGAAAGTATAAATACAATATACGACATAATAATATCATGACATAATTTGAAAGTAGGAGATTAACCCAAAGAATGGAAATTGGGTTAAGAAATTCCCTTACCTTGTGTCCGAATTGACTCAATCGTTCTTTAACCTCCTGAATAATAAACTAGAGTTAATATCTACCTTATTAAGAACCATTTTAAATTTCATTATCCTTTTTATATCACTTATTACAATGTTATGAACATTATGTAATTATTTAAGTTAATAACGGTCGTTTTGTCGATCTTTGGTAACTTGAGTAAACAATTAACTTCTTATAATTACAAGTTGTTCATGTGGTAGAATATCCATTATATCCAGAATTATATTCATGATTTAGATGTCATATATATCTTATATATCCAGTATATACATTCTTTTATAATATTACATAACATTTAGAGGTAAGAAATGAAATGCACCGTTCATGGAGACGGTAAGCCGTACGTACGCATGAACGCTACTTTCATTTCAATTTCATATTTAATGGAACTAAATCATAATGATATAAATGTATAATATAATTCCAATATAATATAGTGTATAATACCATTTTCTTCATCCTTTATACATCCCACATATGACATTAACGATTCAAATCACTTTGAGGGGGCGGTAGTCCGCACTTCCTAAAATGAAATTATCGCGTTTTACCCCTAATGGAAATCATAAAGTATTCCATAAATGAGAAATACAGAAGCATAAGTAAAAAATAAACATATTATATATCATATATAAAAATAGTTACATCTTAATGGCCACCTTTGAAGGTGTTATATGAGTGTTGAACAATCATCGTTTCGTGAGACAGAAATTCGCCGTCCACAGAAACCGTATGTTCTTTAACCATTAGATGTAGGTGTGTGTAAGTGTAGCTCGAATCCTTATTATAAAAACATCCTAGTATATTGAGGATACTTTTGTTGTTACAAAATAAATGAATAAAAAGAGTTTAGGGGGTGGAGAAGAAAAATAAAACAAAACAACATTAGAGAAGACATTACCTCAAAATCGGGTAACTCTTTTTGATTTGATCCAAAGGCTTCCTTGGGAAGAGTTATGCCCAAAGTGAGGCTTCTAGGAGTAATAGGGGGATGTTGGGAGAGTATTTGGGAAGAGTTTGGCCAAGCCAAATGGCTTGAAAGTGTAAATGAGGTGGGAGAGGTGGGGGCCTTTTATAAGTGGAGAGGAGGGGTACTTTTGGAAAGATTGAAATGTTACATTATTTCACAATGATTTTCGGATTCTAAAGGTCCCACACTTATATAATTCGAGTCTAAGGTGATAAGTTTTTGGAATCGCCTCATCCAATAGGCTTTGGACAAGTGTAAGCCTTGGATTTTTCATTATCTTCTCATTTTATTTAAATCGTTAAATAATGAGGTCATCACTGCATCATAATGATGTCATACATAATTTAATTTATTTAATGTCTAAAAATTAAACAAAAAATACTATGATGTAGGAAATCT
Organism: Viscum album; assembly: GCA_963277665.1. NCBI lineage: Eukaryota > Viridiplantae > Streptophyta > Magnoliopsida > Santalales > Viscaceae > Viscum > Viscum album. The sequence goes on from OY728150.1 coordinate 13,397,776, forward strand.
TTCTAGATTTCTAATGAATATTTATAGTCAAAATTTGGACTTGTGTAACCCCACTTAAAAACTGTTTTAGTAAAATAACTCATGTTTGTGTCAATTTAATTTTAACATTAAATAAATATATATTAATGTCATTTTCCAACTAAAGTGGATCCATGGGGTCCCCAAGTTGACCCATGGGTTGTCCTGGTCGGCAATGACTCATCCAATAGGAGTAGGACAAGTTTCAAGCTCATCTCATATTATTAAAACATTATTTTTACCTTAAACTACACTAATTACCTCTAATCGCGATTAAGAACTTAAAAGTTACTATTTACCAAAAAATTATTTTAATCTCATTGAACCACATTTTACTTCTTAATTACAACCATGTATGTCGGATTTTTGAAAATCAAATCACAGAAGTGGTAATATTTCATTTAAACGAAAAATTAGTTATTTAACTACCACTTAGTGGTTTCACTATTCATCAAAAATTGAAGTTTTTCAGAATAAGGCCAAAATTTCACCCTAAGCTATAATTGATATTCCGAATTCAAAAATGATGTCTATTTTACAAAATTCAAAACATATAAGTTGCATTAATTAATTTTATAATTAATTCCCGATGTTACGACAAATAGCGTGTTTTTAAGAAACAATTTGTATCAAAAGATTGGCAATTGTTTATGTCCAATTTCAATGTTAAATTAATTCTAATGACCACCATTGGATAAAATGGTAAAACTATATTCTAATTATACCGTAAAACCACTAAATAGTATAATTTATCACTATAAATTATTTTGATTAAAAAAGTTGTTTTTAAGTATTTTTCACTATTCATAAAAAATTAGTAGTTCTCAGAAAAATACCAAAAATTCAACATAGGCTAATTTCAATATTCCGAATCCAAAAATGAAGTCCATTTTGATAAATAAAATTTATAAAATTTCAAAAAGTAGGTATTACTATTCAAAACGGCTAGTTTAATTAGTTGTGGTGTGTGTTAGAGCTCGAGGTTGCGTACAACACACGCTATTGCATTATTGAATGAGAAGCGTATCGTGGAAGCTCGGGGTGTTACAGGCCTATAGTAAGAAATAATTCCCTCCAATAGGGTGTGATGATCCTAACATCCCGTCCCCTTGAAAAATGTGAGTTCCTAAGAATAATTTATACAAAACCCCAAATAACTCTACAATGACATCCATTTTAATAAGGTTGGGATCCATTGGTTGTTTCTACTTACATTAATAAAACCTATTATAAACCATTTTAAATGAGAAATTTTGCACAACATTAATATTATGTGGCCAAACCCATACCTTAACAATCAAGAACTAGGCCACCATATTTCTAGTCAAAATAAAAATGATGAACCTTTCATTATTCTTTCCAGTTTTACATGTTAAATTAATTAAGAATGTTTTCTTAACAATGATTATGTATTGAATAATTGTTTTTTTGGGATTACCTAGATCATTCATCACCATAAATCCTTTCAATCCAAATGAAATCTTTTAAATGACAAAATACACTTCAATAATTGCTTAATATGTGGTGTCATCAAATTAGAAGACCATGTCACCCACCCAGTGCCATCAAAACTAGGTGGATAATTAACTAGTCTAGGAATACCAACTGAATGGTATGATAGAGTTTGGGTGAGAATTCATATTCAAAATTATGCCTCAATGTCCTTCTACACAACAACATGTTTTGAAGGGGTAGGTAGCTCATACCGCCACCTCAAACTGTTGTGGGAGTCTTTCCCTAAGGAATGAAAACAAATAATTACCTTTTATTATGGTGGTTTATCAATAGTTCAACTATAAATTTATCCATATTAAAGATCCGCAAAAAATGACCCTATCAATCATTATTGTTAGCACTGTTATGTACCAACCCCTCAGCAGCTGAATCCAGATTCCATATAGTAAAATCCAGCATCATTCATTTATACCTGAGAATTTATAAAATCTCACATGGTGTAGCAAGATACCAACTATATGGAGTGAGCCGATATTCCCACTTCCCCCAAAGAAAGCATTCGATATATATTAGTGCTAATCTGTGGAAGGGGACACATCTCAACTTTCACCCCGTAAGCCTTCTAGCGAACTCTAGAAGTATGAGTAGAAAATTACTGGTGTAACCCAATAAAACATGAGAGAATACAAAAATTCCCTCCACCACACATCGAGATCATTGGAACACCGTGACAATGATTGGAGGAAATTAATAGGCTCATATTCTTGCTCCCATATAAAAAAGTGGACATATACCCATTCCTACTACAGAATCCCATGAAGACATTTTATCGAAAATGGATGGGAATTCCTATATTCCCAAGAAAATTATAAATATCAATCACCATATCTTGGTTGAAACAACATAAATCGGTTGTTATCGTACCCTGATATCCATTAGGGGACATGAAAATACTCCCATCCCCACCTCCAGAGAAGCACCTCGATAAATATCATGAGCTAATTAAGAGTTGAAACACAACTATTTTTTAGTAGGATATTCGACACATCATGATAAATAATGAATAATAGGATAAAGCACAAAATACCATTCCAACTAAAGGTAAATGGACTACCACATTGTCGACTTCAAGGAATCAATATATTCTTTCAAAAAAATTCAATACATTCCATCATATTCAGAAAATCTCCAAAGAGAGGATATATATTTATACTTTTATTCAGTGTATAGAACATCATAATTATATATTTATAGAAACCAATAGATATTTACATATTCCTACTTATTATGAAGAATCTTATTTTCTTGTCTAATGTAAAAATGGTTTCACACACGGAGTCTCCTAGATAAAAAAGTTTTTGTGTGAAACTCTTGACTTAGGATACCCAAAATAGAGTATCCAAAACAAATAACTCAAGGAATGACCAAAATCTATGGGAAACTCTTATATCGTTGATATTATTGATTATTAAATTATTAAATTCCTCGAACATTTGTTAATAACGACCCAAATCCCCATGACTAATTATAAGATTAGGGAATAATGTATAGTTATGAATGTATTACCCACAATATTGCTACCAACACATTCGGTGGTCATCCCTAGAGCACCTGGAACAATGTTCCTCCCTATAGAGGTATCAAGATCCGTCATAGGAACTTTTCTCATGATGATAACTATAAAAAATATCCTCAGAGTTAAAAAATAATATAGGAATAAGGATATCCAGTTAACACCACCCACCCTAAATCTCCTCCCTCAGATATATATTGAAATAATTTATTCTACAACTAGAAATAAATCAGTAATGGTATTCGTCCCCATAATGGAATTCATTGCAATGGTACTCCCCAAAATAACATATTAATTTAATAGGAAGGTCTTCCCCCTATTAATGAAACTTTTAAAAATACCAAATATCATGATGCACTTGATATATTGATACTATATATAGAAATCATCCCATATCTAACAAAAAATATTCTTTACGTAATGTCCTTGGTCTGGTTGCCGCCAAAAGGTTCCCCGTAACCGGTTGGTCAAATAGCCTCAAGCGCGTTTTCCCAAATGATAGAGGCTTCCAACTAGTAGTGAGGGACTTGGGTGTGATAGTGGGGAAACTATTCCTTCATTAAAAGAGTAACATAGCGGAAACAAAAAGTAAATAGTAGTGGAAGAAGTAACACCATACAACAAAGTAATCAACACATGAATGATGCTAAATAAAAAAATGGAGAACATATATAAATGATGAATGTAACAAGTGTCTAGTAAAGTGTCAAGAAAGTTAAAATGATGGGAAAAAATACTAAAAACAAATTACAAAAAAAATCAGTAAACTCAAACAACATTGAAGGCCTCAGCTTGGTCTCATTCTCTCCAGCTCCACATCAGTCAAGAATATGATGAAGAAGGGTGCTTTCCCTTATATATACCTGCAACCATATAATCTGTTTGGGTCCAAAAGCATGACCCAAACATGGTGTGAGACAAATCCCAATAGGAAACCACCAAAAGATCTATTCCTATCAATTAGTTAATATATATAATAGGAAATAAGAAAAATTAAGCTATGAAATAGGAAGTACTCAATAGTAAAAAATCCTACAGTTTCCAATTACATTAATTTAAATTTATTAATTATTCAATCCCTTGAATAATGAATCCCAAGATCTATCCTAATAGTTGTATCCCTTTGTATAATATAACAACAGACATCTCAAATGACCATCTAAACAATCAAGTAAGATTGAGTCTAAGATTGTGCTTTGGGTTGGAAGACTCATCACAATCATTCAATCATTTAAAATATAACTTCTAGGAAAGATATCACAGTATGACCCCTCTAGTTAAACGTATCATAAATTCAATAAATAATTACCCTCTGGGAAAGCTCACACATTATAACCCTTTTGTGGTCCCTCATAGCACTAATCATTTACAAACAACCACCTGTGAATCTCTCACAGTCAATAACCCATTGGTCTACATAACAAGAATAAATTATAATGACCACCTAAAATCTCTCACAGTCTATGAAATAAGGTCCAACATTTATTTAATAACAACCCTCTGGATATCACTCACGGTCTAACCCCTCTGGTCTATGACCACCCGGTAGCTGTCGCAGTCAATACCACTAGGTCAACATAACAACAATTATAAATAAATGACCCTTACTCAAGAAGCTCGCACAATCAATTAACCTTGTTCAAAAATTAAAAATGTGAAACACATGAATCTCAAATAAATAGGAACTCCATCCTACCAACATGAGGCATGAAGAAAAAATCAAGCCTAATAGGAATTTCTAGACCAAAGAACATAAATAATCAAACAATGGAAACACACCGATTATCGAGGTATAAAAAACCATATGCATAAAAAATTACCCTTTTATCCATCTACCAAATCATAAGAGGTAATAAAAACAGTCAAATTACAAATCAAATAATACCCCAAACATGTGTATTCGACACTTAACCATATATACACCGAAGACAATAAAATAAAGGAACAAACCACCTACCTCGATGTTGTACGATGAACACTCTTGAACTTCGGCCCTTAAATCATCCTAGAACAATGTAGATCTATGAAAATGGAAAAAATGATCAACCCTAGATAACTCATGAGAGAAGTGAAATCAGGAATTGAGGCTCTATGGAAATAGAGAACTCACCAGTGGGAATATAATGCAACCAATAGCGTATCAATCGGAGGTGAGACATAGTATCAGGAGGAGGTCAAAGTTCTTTGGCCGTTCATCACTCTCCTCTATGAAAACCAGGGAAAAGATGTCTTTTTTGGAGATGAGACGTGACCCCTCTCAGACTCATCAATTAAAAAGAAAATTACACAACATGTTCATTTAATGTACACGTCATGTACTAGCCTCAGTCGGCTCCCTCTTTAGGGAGTCTTCTAGGTCACCTACATGCCCATGTACTCAGCCGTTACACAACCATTACATTTCTACACGCGACAACTATGTACACGGTGTGTACTCAAGTGTACACCGCATGTACATAGAAAATTTCCCAAATCATCCTTTTTCAAAAACAACAACCCGAAATAACGATCCATACCTGAAATGAAGATCCAAGTTCATACAAACTTCACCCCTTAAATCAATTCCTCCCTGATCCAAGTTATTACAAACTTTACCCCTTAACGATCATAAATTGGACTCCCTCTCCAAAGTCTCATCCTTTACTCATTAATACTTCCATAACACCCATACTAGCAGAATAGAACAGACATAATGAACCTTCGTGCTGCGATCCACAATTTGAATAGGGTGCTCCTCAAAAGATACATCCACCTCTGACTCAACCTCCTCGGGTTAGAAAACATGGGATGTGTTTGAAAATTAATGTCGTAGCTGAGAAACATTAAAAACATTGTTCATATCCCGTTACCTCTGAGGTAAATAAAATTGATAGTTAATCAGACTGACTCTCTCCAAAACCTCAAACGACCCGATGTATCTTGGGGAAAGCATCCCCTTTCTCCTAATCCTCATATGTACCAACTTCGATGTGACACATAAGAAAACATGATCTCTGACCTCAAACTCCAGAGGTCATCTCCTTTGATTAACATAAGATTTTTGGTGATACTATGCAGTACCCATCCTCTTCCGAATAAACTCCACCTACTCAGTGGTCTCCTAGACAAGATGAGGTCTCAACATTGCTTCCTATGCTACCTCCATCCAACATAGGGGTGATCAGTATGGCCTAAAGTACAAAGACTCATAAGGTTCCATATGAATCGTCACCTGAAAACTGTTATTTTAGGAAAACTACACTAGGGGTAAGTGTCTCTCCCAGGAGCCCCCAAAATCCAAGACGCATGCTCGATGCATTTCCTTCAAAACCTGAATTGTGCACTTAGATTGGACACATTTCTGGGGATGGTAGGCTGTAATTAGAAGTACTTGTGTACCCAAAACCCTCTGTAGTCCCTTCCAAACACGATATGTAAACCGGGTATCCATGTCTAAAATAATAGAGTGCGAAAACTCATGTAGACGTACACTCTCTCAGATGTACAACCTTCCAAGCTCATCAACACTAAAGGTATCCCTGATTGGTAGGATGTGTGAAAAAATTGTGATCTTGTCTTTAGCAACCAAAACTACATCATTCTCTTGAGGCGACCTCGGTAAACCTGTCACGAAATCCATCGCAACATCATTCCACTTCCACTCGGGAATGGGTAACTGTTATAAAATCCCTTCTATTCATTGATGCTCCTACTTCACCTGATAACAGGTTTAAAATATAATAACAAAACTAGCTACATCCCTCTTCATACGTGGCCACCAATACTAACAGTGTATATCTCGATACAACTTTGTGACACCAGGATGAATTGCCCATGTTGAGGCATGAAAATCATGCAACAGTTCCTTGTGTATGTCTGCTGACACCCATACGTGACCATGGAAACACAAGAACTCATCCTCACTTACGGTCCACCTAAGAGTAGGTTCCTCACTTTACACACTCTCCCATGGGACTAGGCCTATAGAATTTGATAGATGCCTAATTTTCACTCGATCTTGTAGAGTAGAGGTAACTACAATAGAATAAATAAATGTTTACCCCTGTCTGTTGTGAACCTCCTAATAAATCATAGAAAATAGATCCATATGATTCCATTCATTGCTAGGCTCCCAAACTACCTATATATGAGTCCTCCAGCTCAATGCGTCAGACATTATGTTGCCTTTCCTAGGTGTGTAGACAATATCAAATTCAAAGGACTAAAATTAATCATCCCACCTTCACTGTCTAAAATTCAGATCACACTGAGTAAATATATACTTGAGACTTTTGTGGTAATTGAATACCACAAAATTCTCCCCTAAAATATAATGTCTCTGACATCATAAAGCATGTACAACTTCATCTAACTCGAGATTGTGCGTCAGTTAATTCCTCTCATGTGGCCTCAACTGTCAAGACCCATATGAAACGACTATATCCCCCTACATAAGAAATTCTCCCAGTCCAATACCAAATTCATCACAGTAAATGGTGTAACTCTTTCCCAACTATGGAGAAATAAGTATCGATGTAGAATTAAATCTCTTTCATCTCCAAAAAGGATGAATCACAGTAATTTATCCACAAGTAATTTTCACCCTTTTTAGTCAGGCATGTCAGTGGCACTAATAAGCATGAAAAGTCCTGTATAAAAATTCTGCAGTTACCAGACAACCCCAGAAAACTCCGTACCTCAATGATTTTCTTCATCTTCTCTTAGGAAACTACTGCTCTCACTTTATCTAGGTCTACTAATACTCCTATATCTAAGATAAAAAGACCTAAGAAGTGAATATAGTCCATCCAAAAGTGGCATTTTGACAGCTTAGAATATAAAATATTATCTCTCAGTTTACTCAATACAATCTCAAGATGAGTGACTTTGTTGTGTCGAGTGTGAGAGTACACCAAGATGTCGTCCAGAAAGACTACCACAAAAGAATCAAAGTAAGAATGGAACACTTGGTTCATCAGTGCCATGAAAACTGCCATTGTATTCCTGAGATCAAACTATATAACCATATAATCATATAGAACACACCTTCTCCAAAAGGTTGTAAGAGGTATATCTGATGGTCTAACACTCAATTGATGATAATCGGGTCTCATTTCAATATTCGAAAACAACTGATCTCCTAAAAGATGATCAAAGAGATCATCAATCCTCCGAAAGGGATATCAGTTCTCGACCGTCAATTGGTTCAAGTTTTGATAACCCACACAATGTCGGAGGGTACCATGTACCTTCTTCACAAACCGGATAGGTGAACCCCAAGGAGAAGTATTGGGTCAGATGAAACGCTTCGCCTGCAACTCCTCTAACTTCTTCTTAATCTCTTGTATCTCTGGAGTAGCCATATTATAAGGAGGAATGGACACTGGTTCCTCTCTTGGAACAAGAACAATAGGTAAATATACCTATCTATCCAGAGGTAAACCTAAAAAGTCATATGGGAAGACGTCTCTGAAAAAATCCACCACTGGAGGAAAGTCCACCTTTGAAGTCCCCTGGTCATACAGATATAAACCAGAAATCTAGGCAATAATCCCTCCCAACCCATGATTCTAAGGTCCATATCTACTCTCCTAGATATCCCATTCACCCTTGTGTAGAAAAGATCCGCCCTCTGGTGATGTGAAACTCACCATGCAGCGATAGCAGTCAAAAAAGTCTTGAAAGGAGACCAACTAGTCCATTCTGAGAATGACTTAAAAGCCTATCATCTCTAAGACATAGAGGTACCACAAGAAGTGAAACCCACCAACCTCAAGAGGTAACTTATTTCACTGAGGTACAGTAGAAATCCTAATAACCAACGAATTTTCTAGCATCAAAATATCCTCAGAATTAATGATACAGAGCCCAAGGATCTCCACATCGTCAACAGATATAAAACTATGGGATTACCATGCATTGAAAAGAGAAGAAGCTAAAACAAAGAAAACTAGAATCTTACCTATAACCCGTAGAGGGTCTAGGATCCTGATCTGGTTGGGTATACTCCACTGCAAAAGTATGGCCTGTACCGTGACCCTGCGACCTTACCTTACTACCTTGAGATAATATGCCCTGATATCTCTAAAAACTAGTAGCCTGACTACCACGTTCATGACCACCTCCTTGGACTGAATGGACAAATGAACTATAGTTCCCTGACTGATGAGAAACCGGTGGTTCTGGTCCTGAACGTGGAGTCATAATAGAACCCCTATCACTCACTACTTGTGATAACACCTAGAAAAAATGCTGAAGATGGACCAAATTGCCGCAAAATCAACACTAGACCGGGTCCTTCAGAAATGTGGTCTTGTATGCCCACTCTTCCCACACTGGTATCATGCCACCTAGATATCTAAAGAAACATCATCTGAAAGCTCCCTGTGGCGCTTCCTATTTTCTTTCGAATGAGTACCAGCCCTGGATACTGAACCACCTTGGCTCAAAGCTCCCAACTCACTCAGATATCTCTCAATAATCAGCATCTAGTTCACTATATCCATCACTGAAGTTAGCCTGAATACATTAACCTATGATTGGATGTCATACCTAAGACCATCCTCAAATCAATTAGCCAAAGATAACTCCTCACCTCCCAAAATAGGTTCAAAGTGTTGAATCTCTATAAAAAGAGATGATTAATCCATCAATGAAAGAGCTCCCTACTCCAAATGCATGACCTCTCAGGCTCGATCGGTCCTGAACATATCTAGATATAAATAATCATAGAAGTTCCTATGAAACTCTTCCCAAGACATATCTCGATGACATCCCACCTGTGACATAACATCCCACCATATCTTGGAGGAATCACGTAGCATATATGTAGAAAGCTTCACTATCATCTCCAAATTCATATCTAAATGCTCAAAGATAGAAAGCATGGCCTCCAACCATGACTCTGAAGCCTGTGGTCCTCCATCCCCTAATAAAGTGGGAGGATAGTGCTGCTGGAACACCCTCTTCATCTCTGCCATAGTCAGGGCAGGATGCGATGCTCCCGGAAAAGTCTATAACATCCTCAAAAAAGCCTTCGTGGAACTGTGCATCAGCACATGCATTCGGTATAACAGTTGGTGCCAAGATAGGCATGATAGAAGGATCTACTAGTTGTCCCTGAACTATCATTTCATGTGTCTGATCATTTCCCTATACTTGTCATACAACCAAAGGATTTATCGGTGGAATGACTCTACAAGGTCAAGAACATACCTTAGTTTGACATTATCAAGGACAACAACATAGAAGTGAAATAATGGGACATGAGAAGAATGTATTCATGGTTTACAATATAGGGTTACACGACATGTAGAACCACTACATAGCGTGTTCCCTTAATCTTTAAACATGGTGTGTACCTCTTCCAAACCTGGTCTTATAACTCCCCATACACACAATTGTTTCATCACGAGACACAACGTGTACTTGAATTTTCCCTCTTACCCAGGTTCTTATACATGGGTAGAACTACACACTCTTCTCCTCAAGTAACACTACATGGCGTGTTCACCCTAGACATGATGTGTACTACTTAATTTCTAACCACATGTGTCATTAGTCACATGGTCGGAGACACTGTGGACTCTACATGACATGCATGAACGAGACACGACGTGTAAAACCTACATTTCATCTACCTGTGTAGTTAGTCACATGGCCAGACACATAGTCTTTACGGAATGAAATTTACTCCTAGTACACATCGTGTTCTACCAAACATCTATCAACCCAATTTCTCTTCTCACACAATCATCACAGTGTTAAATACTACAGAGCATGTACATATTGAACACAATTTGTACCTAATAAAAGTTGTTTCTTCAAGAATAGAAGAACATATGGAATGTGTTCTTAACACCACACACCGTGTTGTATGGTTTTCCAGACAGTAAGCCTCTTATAACTTCTCTAGAACCCCTAAAAGCATAAATTGTTTTCCAAGGCATGAAAAATTCCGACCCGTGAGAGCCCGTAATCCCCGCTAATCAATGTTTGGCATCCTATTTCACATTATAACTTAAAACAATTTAATAAATGTTCATACATGATCCACCAAATACATCATTAAATATTCTCCTATAAAAATATAGAAATTCCTGAACCTGATCTTAATTTTTGCACGCATCATTTGGGTCTACTTGAGTATAATCTTCATTACAAACAGGAAGCTAGGAGAACCCATATGACTCATGTGGCTGAGGTTTAAGCAAATGTCGATTAGCTTATCATAGATGACTTCATTTGGTAGGTCTAGTTCCCAAAATATCTTACCAATATTAAATCAGTCAAGAATATGAACAACACAATTAGGGTCATAATTGATTTTAGTGATCTCAAATGGAATTTCATGAAGGTTGATTTCCCAGGCCCAATTATATAACTCCTCATCGATGTGAATACCAAATATTGACCCTATCCTTAATGGATGGGTAATAAATATATAATAATATCTTTATGGATCCTTAAGATGATGACACTAGTACTTTAGGGCACCCAAAGGAGTGTACTACTATCGAGTGATGCCCTTTGTCTTGAATAATGTTGGTGTCACATATCAATGTGATATGAAAAATATTATTAAACCCATATTACAAAAGACCATAAAATATTATATGGATGAATTGGTGGTTAAATATCATAAATTTTGTGATCATCTTGCATATCATGAGAAACAATTTAACAAGTTACAACAAAATATCTTTAAAATAAACCCCATGAAATGTGATTTTGGGGTTGCCTTAGGAAAATTCCTTGGATTTATTGTATGCGATCATGGAATCAATGTTGAACCTGAGAATACTAATGTGATCCATAACATGTCACCCCCTTGGTATATCAAATAGTTGAGAGAGATTCAGGGGAACCATTATTATATCCAAAACATTGTAACAAATATTTTCAGAAAATTCTTACCCTAATAAAGATTATAAACAATGCAGTCACATTCTTGTGGGATTAGTATTTTTAGGTGTAATTTGAAAATATTAATAAATACCTCTCATGACCACAAATTTTGGTGGGTTTCCCGGAGGCGGAGCGTAACCAAGTTAATCTCTTGGTGTCTCACATGGCAGTAAGTGAAGGATAAGAACTAGGTTTTGGTGGGCTTGACACAACCTATTGATACCCCAGAGTGGAAATGGGATGGAATATCCATGGGATTTTTGACAGGGGTTCCATGAATAGCGTGATACCATGATCTCATATGGGGGATTATTGACCAACTCGTAAAATCGACACAATTCATTTTCCATGAGGGGGTAGAGTTTAGTGGAGAGTCTGGGATAGTTCTATTTTTAAGAGATCATATTAATCCATGGGGTAACCTTGAATATTATCTCCAAACATGATGCATGGTTTATGATATGTTTTTTGAGAGTCCTATAGGATTCATTCTGGACCCAATTGCAGATGAGTATGTATTGACGCTCCTTTCCGTCACATAGTCTAATGAATGAAAAGGTAAATACCTTAGTACAAATAGATTCATCCTTTGAAGAAACATAAAAAAATGAAAAAGGCATGAACAAGGATTCTTCTAAGAAAGGGTTGTGCATGTTTCTTCATGGTCGCACAAGTATACTTCCATGCCACATATTGGGCGCGCAGGTGACTTGCGCGCCCTATTTGATTTTCACCCAAGGTCTCCAGTAACCTATAATTACCACTTGTAATCCCCCAATTTCGAGGATGAAAAATTCCAAAGTCATATTTGAGATCTCGGCGCCCTAGTCTCTTCTTGAAATCTTCTGAACACTTATAAGCTAATTTCATACCTAGAATGGAAGATCTAAAGGGGGCGAACAAGGGATAAGTGTTGAAATTCACCAACACTTGTGCGCCTAAGTGTCTAACCCTTAAGGAAAATGAAGACACTTGCGTTCCACCTTATCCCTTCACTAAAACTTGTGCACCACACTTTTGGAAGCCTTTAGGGATAATACTAAGGGCTTGAGCCAAGTCTCGCCCAAGTATTACCCTATGGGTTAACCGTCGCGCAAGTACCCTTGTATCGTGGAAGTATACTTGCACGACCAGTACTTGCGCACCCCAACAGGACTTACGCGCCTACCTCTTTTTGAGTGTCTCACCTACTTATTCAATTATTTTCTTCAAATACACCTCTCCTCTTCAAGATCTATCCTTCAAACCCCTCTTCAAGGCCTTTTTTGGCATGGTTCCATTGTTGGATTCCTTATCTGAAAGGAATTCTATGGAGCATCTCTCAAAACCTAGTGATTTATATATCTTTATGTCACTGAGGGTAGAGATTTCATTCATTCAACCTCATCCTTTAAGATGAGAAGATATTTAATCTGGGAATCCTCATTATGAGTAAGTCGCTAGTTCCCTAACTTGGGCCTCCTTTTCAAGAGTAAGCCCCAGCCACAAGTTCCCTAACTAGGGCCTCCTTTTCAGGAGTAATCCCCAGTTCAAATTCCCTTAATATTGACATCCTCTTTATGAGTAATTCCCAAGTTCCCTAACTTGTGCTTCCTTTTCAAGAGTAAGCCCCAGTCACAAGTTCCCTAACCTGGGCCTCTTTTTCAGGAGTAAGCCCATGTTCAAGTTCCCTTAATATGGGCATCCTCATTATTATTAAGTCCCAAGTTCCCTAACCTAGGCCTCCTTTTCAAGAGTAAGCCCCAGTTAAAAGTTCCCTAACCTGGGCCTCCTTTTCAGGAATAAGCCCCAGTCATAATTCCCCTTAACCTAGTCCTCCTTTTCAGGAATAAGCCCTAGTTCTCAACTCCCTTTAACTTGGGCCTCCTTCTCAGGAACAAGCCCCAGTCCTAATTTCTCTTGATCTGGGCTTCCTTGTCAGGAATAAAACCCAATAATAAGTCCTCTCTTATTTGGGAATCCTTCTCAGGAGTAATCCTTATGTTAAGTATCCAAATCTCCATAAAGCACATATACTTTTATGGGCCTTGTTCCCGGGTTTCTTCCCTGAAGTAAATCCTTGTCCTCATTTATCTAGGCAGTCATACATGTATAAGACCCACATCATTTCTTATAATTGCATCTTTCATGGCACAATCGTTATGTTTTCCTAATACCTCATGTTTCTCAAACCGAGCATGACTCACGTGAGCTTAGAGTGTAAAAGTAATTATGACATCTTTATTTGGGCCATCAATCATGCATAAACCTCATACTTCTTTACTCGAACTACGTGGGTTATGATTCCTTTTCTAAATAAGGATACGCAGGTAGCCCATCTGGAGGTACGATCCCAACTCTGAAATAATCCATGTCCTTCTGAACGGGAATAAACTTCATGTGCCCCGCTGAGTGGCTTTAAAACCAGTATGGTTGTCATAATGACAAAGAGATCTCTATATAATGTATTGAAGGATACCATTGACTAAGAATCTCAAACAAATACAGATGATTCTCTATACATGAAGAACCTCAAATACATTTAAAAGACTCTCTAAATCTCATACATATCAATCATTGATTGTCAGATCTAAAGTAATGCTCATTTTCATACTTGGTAATTTAATAAGGATTCACAAACATAACATAATTCTATAAAGAGAGTCCCAGAGTAGACAATAATTCCCCCCCAAAAAAGGTGTGATGAGTCTGACCTCCCATCCTATCGACCAATAAAAATTCATAAACCTCATTGGTCAACAACTAATGAGCACCTACCTTTGGAAATTAGGTCCAAATGGATATAGAATCATTGGATGTTTCTGGTTCTACGAACAAACCCGTTAGAAACCGATTGGAATGTTTGAACTTTAAAAAAACGATGTCATCCCCATTTCTAGAAATAACAAAAAATGGTGAACCCCACGTGAATCCTTAACAAAGTTAAAATGATTATTTACTTATTTGTTAGGCCCCAATTTAAACTCAATGAGAGGTCCAACAAAATAATCAATAACATATGTGCTCATCCAAAAGATGTAGTGGAAGAACTTATCTTGATTATGTATGTTATATCAAACATGAACTCGTTTCCAAGATCTCTCTACGTTATAGAAATGGATTCTCTAAAGTTCACACATGTGAATGCATCTGCCACTACTCCTGCTAGATCTTCGTCCACTCTGAGGACGACATCACCTACTCAGCATCTTCAATGCTGGGTATCAAATGCACTTGTTAAGGAACATCGTCAACACGGTACCATTCCTACTCTGGAGGCTACTCGACAAGCCCTCCAAGTCAATAATTCATCATGGTTGTCCAGATAGTGATGACTAGTGATCAAGAAACAGGTGGTGCCAACCACCGCCTCTAACTATTTCGGGTCATTATCCCCGTAACGCAATCACTAGTACCTCCCATATTATGTGGAGGTGAATGAGAAGGTCACTCAAGTCCTTAATTCAAGGAGGCATGAGTACTGCTCATGGGATCCCATCAACAATCGCCGCCAGAATCGTGCGTCATTGCGCCCTCAATATGATTAGGGTATCGCCTTTAGTTGTTTGGCTCAGGTTCCTCAGACCCGAGTCCTCAAGACGAACCGCTAGAGAAGAAATCTAGTCAACAGCAAGCAGGTTCTTACTTCTGTCCCCTCCAGAGAAGTCTATCAAGCCAACTTGATGGACTGCAACGAGCGGGCACATACACCCGTCTGTCCTGATGTTATTTCCCAACAGAATCATCTAGCAGCAACACGCCAATCCCGCCAGGCAATTCCGGCGGAGTATTATAGGCAGGCATATACACCTGTTTATAACTTATCATCTAGTCAGCAGGCTCGTCTGACTACAACCAAAGAAGGTTGCTAATATGATATGGTGGCAACTGATAAACAGGAACACACACATGTTTACAATCAAAAATTCTGTCAGCAGTCTCTTCTGCCAGTATTGAACGAAAATCGTCAACCATAAATGATGAGGAATACACAGCAGGCACATACACCTGCCAATATTCATCAAGCCCCCCAAATGTCTCATTTGGTAGCACTCGGAGAAGTCAGCCGGAAAGCTCTGATGACAAATTTGGAGCAGACTCAACTCTCTACCCCCACAATTGAGTACTATCAGAATTCACTGACAGGAAAAGGAGTACCAAAGAAGAAATACACACCTACTCCAAGCAAAGAATGGACGTATATTCTGATTCCGGTAACTGAAGTCACCACGCACATTCTAACAATGGTGAAAGAGCAGAAGCAAATACCTGCTCATATTCTGGATACCAGTCAGAATATTATAAGAGCTTCAGAAACATCATAGAGAAATAAATGAAAATATATCCCTACTAGTGGAGTGACACATCAACATATCAATCCGGAATATGTACGCACCTCTGTTCTAGTCCAAGAGGGTTGTCGGGCATACTCCCCCATGTCATACGGACAATCAAGTCAGGAACATACACCTAATTTGAATGGAGATAATCAGCCTAACCTGACTATTTCACCTGAGCAGGCACATACACCTACCCATAATAACCACTTTCATCAATATGTGGTTCCCAAAGTGAGTAAGAAGGCGTCTAAGAAAAATACCCGTTCAGCAGAGCCAAGAAATCAAGGGCCAGTCTGCAAAAAGGCCTTTCTCGATGCTGGATTCCTTGAAGCCCTCAGACAATTATCTGTTGGAACTCAAGATTCTACTCTCCCATTTCCCAATAGTGGGAACATTAATTCTGAAGGTCTTCATCAGAAACTTCCTCATGAAGGATTTCTTCATGACAGTTTGGTCGATCTCAAAGTATCATCTTCAAATGAGAGATACAAGAACCCTCTATGTCGCCAGAGGAACAAGGAGCACAAGGTTTCATATTTTTCTGTAACCCACCATGGTGGTCCTCTCCATGATGATGAATTTAGCTGCAAAAGTCCTCTTTGCAATAGTAATTCACATAGCCGAGAAAATGGTCCAATGGAAAATGTAGTGACAAGAAAGCCCTCTTATCTTGAGGCACTTAAAAATGTGAATCCAGTCATGTCTGATTCTTTACCACTAGCAGGTGAAATACTTTTTTAATCAGAAGATAGCCCAGGGTTTAGGTCATTCTCTAAACCACCCCTGGGTCATTCATCTTCTAGTTTGATAAATGAATTCTCAACCAATATTGTTGTATATGATGAATCAACAAATAAGCACCAAATCTGGTCTAATCAGGTAGAATAATCTTAATTGAATGATAAAGAGGAAGTGCTGAATATGGGAAAACAACTGGTGAACAGTGAAGTGCCAGTTATGTTTTGACCTTTGGCTGAATCTCAGTATGACATTCCAGTGATGTTGAAGGAAGATTGTATTCACGATATTCGTCTCAACATGTGGAATACTATTTTTCAATTGAAAAAGAAAATATTATCTTATGATGAATATGAAAATCATGTCAAGATAATAGAAGGGTTACAACGCCAAATTGATTTGGCCTCTCTCTCAGTTTCTCGATATCAGAAGGCTGAAAAGCAGCAGAGAGCCCTTCAGCATTCATCCCTTGGCACACTAAAAAGATTGTGTCAGTTAATTGCCAATTCCCCATCTGATATTCATATCAGGGGAAGGGGTGTTCATAGATCAGTGCATTTTACTGCACTCTCCAGTCAACAAAGCCTGCCAAAAATGGTCTCATGCAATGTTATTTCCCATGGCCGGCCACAGCCAATTGGTTTTGTTTGTAATCAAAGGCTTTCTCAGGAATATGACTCAACTAGTTCTTCCCAAAGTTAGTCATACAAAGAAAAAGTTGTCGAATTACTTTTTCATCAGGAAAATTAGAATATCGAACAAGATTCTCCTTTAGAGCGAGTGCATCATCAGGTGACAGAAGTGTCAGAAATCATCCAGCGTTCATTTGAGCCAGGTGATTTGAGTGGATATAGGTTGATGCATGCAACCAATTTATGGACTAAAGTCCGAAAGATCAGGAGAGATTTTAAGAAAGTCTCAGATGTAGTATCCCAAGAACCACCCCAGCTTTCCAGTCTGGGGAATCTTTTATCCCAACCCTCGAAATCAAAAAATAGGATTCGAGGAGTTGAGCAAGAACAACCTCAGTCCACCGGACTGGGGAATTTTTCAAATCCTCAATCTCTTACTTAGCGGAAGTCAGTCTTTTCTCGATTAGGGAAGAATCCACAAGAGGAATGAAGAGCCAAATTATCAGGAGATTCCCTCCAAGTTACAGTTCGTCAAGAAGTTCCTGATGGATCAGCTCAACAAAAGGCAATATCTCATCAAGGACATGGGAGAAGACAATATCACAGAAATGATGATAGAAGGGATGAAATGCATTATGCATCAATGAATGTCATCAATTCCGTTGTTGCTGGTCCTCCAGAACATGTGGCTCACTCAGTGGGATAAGATGAAGAAGTTCCTTCTCAAGAAGTTGTACACACAGACAAAAATGAAGAAGGTGTGCGTACACGAAATCAAAGGATTACTCAAAATCTGGGTATTCCTTCAAATAATCAACTTCCCCCCTCTCTGAATGTCATCCAACAAGGGGAAAGGAAAGAATCATGTTACATACCCTTCCTTTGGAGAAGGAAAATCACTCTCACTAGATCAAATATTCGCACAAAAAGAGGAAGAAATGAAGGAATTAAGGAGGTTGAATGCAGAACTACTTCAAGGAAGTCTTCCTCCTAAGTATGCTGGAGTCAGTTATCCAAGGGAATTTTTTGCGGCTACTAATATGGATCAAGAGTATCCTCCTTTATTAGTATACCCTCACAGGTCTAATCCTATGGGTCATGCGCAACAAAAATCGGCGGTGCTACCATTAGTTGTAGTACCAGCCACCATACCTGTCCAAGCTCCAGTTATTGCATCTGCTTAGGCCCAAGCTCAACCAGATGTTTCTAAAAATTTACTGACTACCATTGAGTCATTAACAGCTTGGTTGGAAGCTATGGAGGGAAAATTTGAACAAATTAAACCAGAAAAGAGAGCTTACCATGAATGGGTTGATGCAATTATTCCCCCATCAAGTACCACATTCCAAATCTTTAATGGTTCGGGAGATCCAGAGAAACACTTAACACATTTTGTTTCTCGTTGTGATCCTATGATGGGAACTCAACAACAAAAAGAGGTAGTTAAGCTCAGGTGTTTTGTACTGTCATTACAAGGACCTTCTTTTGTCTGGTATACAAGCTTGCAATCCCAGTCAATTACCAGATGGGAAGATCTCCACCAAAGATTCCTTCTTCACTTCATCTCCATGTTTCCAAAGAAAACAATTTTTGATCATACAAATTTTAATAAAAGGGAAAATGAAAGGGTTTCAGATTTCATTTCTCGATGGAAGGGATTAACATATTCCCTAATCTTAGCACACCCTCGAGAAGAATTGATTCCAATCTGTGTGGAAAATTTGTGTGATGAATTACGCACACCGTTGATCCCTGTGAAATACAGAAGAGGGTTTTCAGACCTTACTTCGATCACTTAGCAGATTGTAGACTCTCTTATGAAGACTAAGGATAAAACTCGTGTAATTCCATTAGCTTCAGGAAGGAGAATGGGTAGAGCAGAGACTACTACAGTTACGCTTAAACAAGCACATGCACCTGCTTCCACTTCAAAACCTTCATCTTATCGAAGGTCTCTACCTCCTAAGAATCAACAACAAAGGTTTTTTCGTCAAGATGATCAAAGAGATCAGTGAAGGAAACAATTTGAGGAGTTAAAGAGAAAATTTTATTCTTTTCGAAATGAAAAGGTTCTTGGTTACCTCATTTTGGCTCTAGAAAATAATTTGGTTCAATTGCCAAGGCCCAAAAGGCCGAATAAGGAAGGAGATGAAGACTGTCCCACCTATTTCCCATTTCATCATATGTTGGGGCATCCCATTCATGATTGTTTTGTCTTCAAAGACCTCCTTAAAAAAATGGTGGACTCGGGACAAGTCAAATTTAAAGGTTCTTCAGCTCAGGTAGCATCTGTTACTGCTACAGATCCATAGGAAGAAGGCTAGTGGAATGAAGTCAAAATAAAAAATGCACAAAAATATGATGATTGGATGGTCAAGAAAACGATAAACCAAACTCATGCCATTTTATGAACATAATTGAAGAAACCAATTGTGTCTTCTTATATTAATGCCACAGAAAAACCCCCTTCATTAGAGGGAAAATCTTCAAAAAAAAAACGACATAATTCAAAGAAAGAAGAGAAGTCAGAAGAATATGAGATCGTGTCAAATCCTAAGTTGCCTTTGACTCTGGAAGATTTTATGCCATCTACTTCAAAGCCACGTGCACTGTCCCACCAATTAGCACAACCTAAATTAGCTAATCAGGCAGAGTCTTCATCAGATGAAGAGTTGATCTTTGGTTTTGTTAACATGATTCACTTAATAGATCCTCATGCTAGTCACAGTTTCAATCTTGATGAGCCTGAATTCCATGTATCAAACAGAGGAATTAGAGGGAGTCCCAGAGTTATGGGATACAGAGGAAGACGTGGATATCCCAGAAGCCACTATTCCAATTTTACCCCTACTAGAATTGTATATGCAGTAGAAACTCATGGTAGAGCCCTTCAATGAGCTCAACAAGAACAAGAAAGTTCTTCCATGCATGGTAGATTCAGTCCTGACATAGTTATTTTAGAAGATCGGTTTAAAGTTACACCTTATTCCTCACAGTAATTAAATAGACCTAGTCAGTCTAATATTCCAAATCCAGGAGTATTTACAACTCCTACCCCGATACAAGGAGCATCTACTTCCTAATGATCAACTTTTAAGGCACCTGAGAAACCACATGTTCCTATTGAGAAACACCGACATTTGGATAAAAAATATGATGTCTTGAAACATTTGACCCATGTACCGGCCAAGTTATCAATTCGAAATGCTTTAAATCCATCAAAGGATCTTCGGGAGGCACTCATAGATGCTTTGTCAAGTCCTCAGGTATTCGAAACTGAAATTGTTGCGGCTGAAGTCTACCATATAGAGAATAATCCTACAGAATTCCATAAAGTGATATCTTTCACAGATGAAGATGATGTTGTGCATGGACATAGTAGACCTTTGTATTTATCTGTAAATTTCAATGATATAGATACCGAAGAGCATTTATTGATAATGGATCAAGAGTCAACCTTATCCCCATTCGTACACTTCATCGATTGGGCCTCACTGAATCTGATTTACCTCCTTCTACTTTAATGTTGCAAGGATATGATAAAAATGACCAAGAACCTCTGGGCGAGATCACAATCAGAACTCAGTTTAGAGATCTTGTATCCAATTCAGATTTTATGGTTATTCGTCAGGACACAGCTTTCAACATTTTTCTTGGAAGACCTTGGCTACATCAACAAGTAGCTATCCCTTCATCATACCATCAATGTCTCAAATATTGTTTCAATGGTTAAATTGGGAAATTGTATGGTTATAAATCCCCATTCAAAACATGTGAATATCAATACGTTGAGGCAGAATTCAATCACATAGAGGGTAAAGAGATATCCACAACAAGGGAGGTTACCAAAGTTAATGCTCCATATTGTTTGGAAAAGATTCTTGTAAACCCATTCATACATGTGAGTACAGATTATGTGTTTCCAATTATTCAAATTGATAGGATAGACCCAAATCCAAATAATCTTATAGAAACATCCATAATTTCAATTACGGCAATCAATCAAGATAGCATGGGAGAAATTGGTGATTCACCAAGCAATGATGAAAGCTCAAATGGAGATGTCTTCATTTCATTCGCTGAAATCCAGCAAGTCTATACTTCACCAACCAGGCCAAAAGAAGTTATAGAAATGTCAAAGATGAATGATGATCTTGATTCTCAATCCATCGTCTCCTCTTTATTACCCAAGGAAGACCCTTAATCATCAATAGGGTCAGAAATGGTAGCCTCTTCTTCAGGATGATCAAATTTTAACATCTCTCTTGATCATGGTAATTAAGCTTCATCATCTACTATGCAAGTAGAAACAGAAGAAATAACACATGTTGAAGAAGAAGAAAAATATCTCAGGGATTCTCCTCCAGCATTTGAAGAGGGTATCTCTACCACTGTGGATGAACTCAGAGAAATAAATCTGGGTAAAAAATAAGATCCACGCCCCACTTTAATTAGTGCGGAAATGACTCTTGAAAAGAGAGAAATGTATATTTCATTTTTAAAGTAAAATTGAGATGTATTTTCTTAGAACTATACCGAAATGACAGGGCTTGATCCCGATGTTGCTACTCATTGTTTGGGTTTTCCAGAAGGACATGGAGGATTCAAGCAAGCCGCAAGAAGAACACACCCAACTTATGATTCCAAAATTGAAGCTGAAGTGGATAATCTTATCAAAGCTATATTCGTCAGAGAAGTTAAATATCCCAAATGGTTGGCAAATATTGTACCTTTGAAAAATAAGAATGGAATAATTAGTGTTTTCATTGATTTCAAGGATCTTAATCGGCATTGTCCCAAGGATGATTTTACAGTTCCGATCACATAACTCTTAATTGATGAAATAGCTGGCTGTGAAGCACTTTCCTTGATGGATGGATATTCCGGGTATAATCAAATCTGAATGGCTCCAAAAGATGAAGAATCTAAAGCCTTCGGATCCCCTCATGGTGTGTTTTGCTATCGGGTAATGCCCTTTGGCCAGAAAAATGCAGGTGCAACACATCATCGTGCCATGCATCGTATATTCAATCCCTTTTTAGGGATGTTTTTTGAATTTTATGTGGACGATTTGGTGGTTAAATCCAGAAAAATTTCTAATCACTTGGATGATTTTAAATTCATATTACACAAACTTACACAAACTTCGACAACACAATTTGAAGATGAACCCCTTAAAATGTGCTTTTGGGGTAACCTCAGGAAAATTTCTCAGATTTGTTGTATGCCATCATGGTATCAAAGTCGATCCTAAAAAGACAAATTGAATCATTGGTATGTCACATCTCCTAAATTTTAAGGAATTGATAGGACTACAAGGACACTTAGCCTATATTCAGCGTTTCATCGCCAATTTGGCAAGAAAACGTTTACCCTTCACCAAATTGATGAAGAGGGGAGTCAATTACTAGTGGACTGAAGAATTTCAAGAATAATTCAATATTATCAAAAAAAATCTCTCGATTCCACCTGTATTAATGGCACCTGTTGAAGGAAGATCACTTATTCTTTATGTGACAACTTTAGAGCGATCATTGGGTGCCTTCCTTTCCTAGAAGAATGATTTTGGGAATGAAAACAACCTTTACTTTCTAAGTCGGACTATGCTTGAAGCAGAAACCCAATATTCATGTATTGGAACGTGCATCCTAGAATTAATCTTTGCAGTTCAGAAATTGAGAAACTACTTGCAACATCATGAGGTCCAATTGTTATCTCGCAATAACCCGCTCAAATTCATCCTTATTCGTCCAATGCTTACAGGACATCTCGCAAGGTAGGTAGTTATTTTGCAGCAATTTGATATTCAGTATGTGTCTCAAAAGGCAATAAAGGGCCAAGCTCTAGCTGATTTCCTTGTTGAACACCCTTCACTAGAAGATACATCTATAGATATTGAACTCCCAAATTAGGAAGTCTTTTCTATTAAAGATAATCTTCAAACATGGGAAATGTACTTTGATGGTGCTTCCAGAATTCCAACAAGGAAGAAAATGGAAGATCCTAAATTAAACAAAGTTGGGATATGAATCATGCTTATTTCCCCGGAAAAGGTAGTACTACCCTATTCCTTCTTATTGTGGGAAGGCAGTACAAATAATGAAGCAGAATATCAAGCTCTCATCGCAGGATTGGAGTTGGCGCTTCAAGAAAAACTGAATCAGTTAAAGGTGAAAGGTGATTCAGACCTGGTAATCAAACAGGTCAATGGGGATTATGCCATCAGAAAATAAGAGTTAATTTTTTTGTAGGATTATGTTAGAGAGTTAATGGAGGAATTTCTTTCGGAACTGACATTTTCTTATGTCCCGCAGTCACAAAATGCCCAAGCTGATGCACTGGATAATATAGCCACACCCCTGGAAGATCCAAATCGGGACGAGACAATCATTAGTATTGCCCACCGTCGTACAATTTCACCTTATGTTCAAACCAGAATAGAGAAAATCAATGAAATTAGTCCCATTTCAGAACCATATGGTCATACTACAGGATGGATGACACCTATTAGGGAATACCTTCAAAATGGAACACTTCCACCTAATAGAGCCGGGAAAGAACAAATCTGGTGACGTGTGGTAAATTTTTCTCTTTATGATAGCCCTGATCACCTAGAACAAATTCTCTACAAAAGATATTTTGATGGAATTCTTTTCAGATGCATTGATGGTGAAGAGACAATGGCTGTCATGAAAGAAGTACATGCATGAGTCTGTGGTGCCCATCAGTCTGGACATATACTGTCTGATCAAATTCGAAGGCTTGGATTCTTTTGGTCATCAATGATACAAGATTGTGTTGATTTCCTGAAGAAGTGTCATTCATGCCATGTATTTTCCAACTTCATTCATCAACCCCCATAGTTGCTTCATACAGCTAAATACTTGTGGCCATTTTCCACATGGGGAATGGATGTAGTGGGACCCTACCCTTCAACTACAGACAAATAGTTTAAGTATATTCTAACTGCTACTGACTTCTTTTCCAAATGGGTAGAGGAAATACCTTTCAAAGAAGTTAGTTCTAAAAGCATTTTTAGCTTCATCAAGTCTAACATCATTACCAGATTTGGTGTCCCTCATACCATATTGAAGGAAAATGGCACCAAATTCTGTTCATTCGAGGTAAAGAAGTTGTATCAAGAATAAAAAATAAAATCCAACCATTCATCACGGTATCATGCAGTGTTCAATAGACAAATAAAATCCTTCAATAAGACTCTTTCAAACATACTTTAAAAGATAGTGGACAAAGATAAGAAATCATGTCCTGATAAACTCTTCAATGCTTTATGGGCTTATCGAACCACCACCCGCACTGCAACGCGGTAAACTCCATATTCATTGGTATATGGAACAGAAATAGTCTTGCCCATTGAAGTTCAATTAACTTCTCTCAGAGTATCCATTTGTGATCAGTCATCTACAGATGAACAATCTCAAAAGTGATTGGATGAATTGGAACGACTAGATGAGAAAATATTGTGCACCCTGCATCACTTGGAAGTCTATCATAATTGAATTGCACGAGCTTTCAATAAAAAAGTTTGTCTTCATTCATTCATTCAGGGAGAATTAGTATTGGTTCGTAGAACTCCAATGATACCAGGAATGAAACGTCCCAAGCTTGAGACAAAGTGGGAAGGACCTTACTCAATACATAAGGTCTACTCCAATGGAGCTTATTCTTTAATCTCAATGGATGGAGAACTCATCACGACATCAACTAATGAAAGATTCTTGAAGAAGTATTTTGTGTAACAGAAATACACTTTCGTCCAACATGATGTTAGACTGTGTTGTCCTTGCTGGAAGACTTTAAACAACACAGTCCCTTATATGTCCAATATGACATTAAACTATGACGTCCTAGCTACATGACGCTAAACTATACAGAAGTCCCTTACGTCCAGCAAGACGTTAAACTGCATAACCATCATCCTAGTTATACGGTGTTAAAATATTCACCTCTTCGTTCTACATGACGTTATACTGTGAAAAAGTACCTAATACGTCCTAGCTACATGAGGCTAAATTTTACAAAACTCCATCGTCTAGAATAACGTTAAACTGTGTTGTCCTTACTGCATGACATTAAACTTCACAGTCCCCAAAGTCCTTACTGCAAGACATTAAACTGCATAATCTTCCCTTTTGTCCTTACTGCATGACATTAAACTGCATAGTCTCCCATTGTCCAACATGATGTTAAACTGTGCATCGTTAGGGTTTTTTTACCTCTTGTTTCTCACACTGAGTATGAATCACATGCGCTTAGAGTAAATTTCAACCATAACACCCTCTCTAGGCCGCTAACCATGTGTAAGTCCCAACACCATTTTTTAGGTCGTTTTCCTCAAGAAAAACTAGATCACCAATTCATTCTTCAATTGAACTATGCGCACTTTGATCCTTGCCTTCTAGGCTGGGTACGTAGGCAACCACTCGTGGTTCAAGCCCAAAACAAATCTCTTCACATCGGTTCACCTACATCTCATATGATGTTGATTCGTGAAACCACCCCCAGAATCAATTTTTTTTTACATTGATTCACCATTATCCTTGATATATGATGTTAAACTATTCACACTTTTGTCCTGTATGAAAATAAACTACAACATTCTTTGACACCCTCACCTGAGAGGGAATCATTATTTACATTGATCTCCAATCATGTTATATTCCAAAGACTACGTTCATACATGGAAATTCCCAAACCATTAATCTTGGGTCAAACCATCATTTCACTAAAGTCCCCTTTCACCCTTCATATGTACGAACCAAATCTGTACAGAGGGTATTTCAATAACTACGTGTGGCTTGATTCCCATCCTTATGGGATATGTTGGAACGTTCGAGCATCCCTCGAATCCAGCCCCAAGTCTTTGGGTCCAACCCCAAATTTCACTTTCAGTCCCTTGGCTGAAAAGTCTCCCTGTGAAAACATGAATGTTGTATGAAAACCATGGTCTTCATTTACATTAGGTTTCTAAAACACAAACTGTGAATTCATTATTATGTTCTGAACTCTATGACCCTAAACTAAGATATCCTACACTCTCGTCCCACATGATGTTAAACTTTATTTCAAGAACTAAATTTGGCATGATTATTATTCTAATGAGATATGTGGTGAAGTCCAACATCTTAATTCAGGACCCAACCACAACATGATTATGGTTAGAATTGGTCTGTGTATCTCTACATGCATTGAACAATTCCGATTTTGATGTGCCATACTCTTAACCTTAAATACTTCCAGATCTTTATAACCCCTTTCTTGACTTCTGGTCACAAAATGTTTGATACTCTGGAATTCTATTGTTTGACTATGCAGCACGTGACCTTAGGCAGCCTTGCATAAGTAGTCTACATAATAAACCTTTCAACCGAAAGATACTATTATTTGACTATGAAGATAATTCCATTAGGTGGACCTGCATAATTCAGCACCCTAACGGGTATGCTAAATAATGGTAACTTCATTGATGGGAAAAAAACCTCTTTTTTCCTTAGTTGTCTTAATGAAAATATATAGGGATCCATAAAAATAGCCATCCTTAACATTTTTTCCCATTCTCTTTTTCATGATCTAAAAGTATTTAAGTCTATGGTTTATATTTCCCTTCCCTACGTTTGGTTCAGACCTTCGCAGGAGTGACATTCATCCAATTCTTTGACAATATTGATTGGAAATATCCTCTCCATATTCAAGTACCTATCTCCATACGACAAACTCTATGCTTTGTAAAATATGAATCTCCATAAACTTTCACTGGATTTTTTAGCAATGGAAAAGTAAAATTTCTAAGAGTTCTTTTGCTGGACTATGCAGCATGTGCCCTTAGGCGGCCTTGCATAAGTAGTCTACATAACAGACCTATCAGCCAGAAGATTCTATTATTTGATTATGAAACCAATTCCCTTAGGTGGACCTGCATAATTCAACCCCCTAACAGGTTTGTTAAATAATGGTATCTTCACACTTAGGAAATACTTATTCGAATGCCTCTTATCCCTTTTTTCATATCATTCCTCAGATTCAAAATTTCTTAAGTCATATTTTACATGTTTTCCCCCATACTTGAGTGCGAAAATATGTTATCAGATAAATTATCATGGAATTGAGTCAATTTTAATCCATTTGGTCAAAGATATTTCGACTATAAAAATTATCCTTTTTATGTCCGACATGATTGAATTTAAACATACAACAAAATACAATGTAACTCTGAACAAAAGTCAATTACTAGCTCACTAAACATACATTTTTTATGATTTAGGTAAAATTGAGCAATAAAAAGATTCAATGTTTGTTGGGTTATTTATAATAATCCTAGCAAAAATCAAACTATGCTTACGAGGCCCATTGGATTAGATAAAAATTTAAAGCAGGTAGCTAAAGAAGGAATACAAAAATGATTGAAGATGAAAGTGTTTTTCATTGATGCACAAGAGTTAAAAGGACATCCACAGACTAGAGCCTCTTCTCTTTTTCAGGGATTACAAGATACTTTCAACATAACTCTTGATTTGATTTACGGAATCCCGAGCTTCATCAGCAGCCACCAGGAGTTCATTCATTCAACTAGATACAATAAGAGATGCAATTATACCAGCTCTTCTTGGAACAATTGTAAAAGAATGTTCTTGGGTGCGGTTTGAGAAAATTTTCTGCTGATCAAACATTGACTCTTTTTCTGTCCAAGAGACTTGGAAGATGGATACATGGATTTGAGAATAGAGTATTGGAAGTAAAGAGCTATTTGAAGAGAGTAACCTTTTCATATATTGTTCTAATGTCATGATAGTATTCTCTCCACCAACCAGCAGCGGAAAACATATCCGCCCATGGGTTTTCCTTTTTCATATCTGCAAGGAAATGGCATGAAGGAAAAATTTTAAAGTTTACACCACTATTTCTGCTCATAATGCACAACATAACTGAAATAGAGGAGTATCAGTGCGACTGCATATCGGGCATCTAATTATTTGCATCTAGAATTTTGACTTCTTGAAGATGACCATGCCCATACAGAGGCAGGTAGATGCTCTGTGGGAAATTAAGATGATATTTCTTCATGTACTTGGACAGATCTGGGAGAGTGCTATCACATATATTATAATAATCATGGCCAACAACATTCATCATATCATCAATACATTTTCTAGCCAGTTCATCAGCTGCTCCGATTCTTTTAGGAGCCATTTAATTTGCACAAATGTCGAATAATTACCTCTTAAGTAAGTTGATTTTTCATAAAATTTGTGAAGAAAAGTGAAAAAAATGGCTAAGGCATTAGGGCACGCAAGTCCCATGTTGGCGTGAAAGTGTAACTGTGTCACAGAGGTTTTTGTCACACAGGTATCACCGTGAAAGTCAAACTACCTCTACAGAAGCACGACATGAAAAGAAGCAATGAAACTGCGGAAAATCATTAACTTGCGTGACGAGAGCAACCTGCGCCGAAAGAGCTCAGAAGCTTTCAAAGCCAAGTTTTTTGTACGATAATGGGGATCTTATTTATAGGAAAATGCCACACCCCTGTGTGTCGAAGCCTGCACGGCTCACCCTTGTGCTCTGCCATCTGTGTGCTCAAAACATGCGCGTCGCAGTTCCTTGGATTTCTCCTTTACCACATAGTCAAATCCTCCTTTCCTTTTGGATCCAACTCTAAGGGGGGACTTTTTTTGATGCTCCTTTCCATCATATAGTCTAATGAATGAAAAGGGAAATACTTTAGCACAATGAGATTCATCCTTTAAAGAAACATCAAAAATTAACAAAGGCATGAACAAGGATTCCTTTAAGCAAGGTCCGTGCATGTTTCAACATGGTCACGCAAGTATACTTTCGTGCCACATATTGGGAATGCAGGTGACTTGCACGCCATATTTTATTTTTTCCCAAGGTCTTCAGTAGCCTATAAATAGCCCTTGTGGGCCCCCCATTTCAGGGACGAAAAATTCCAAAAGTCATATTTGAGCTCTCGGTGCCCGAGTCTCTTCTTGAAGTGTTCCGAACACTTCCTAGGTAATTTCTTACATAGAATGGAAGATATAAAGAGTAGGAACAAGGCCTAAGTGTTGAAATTCACCAACACTTGTGCGACTAAATGTCTAACCCTTAAGGAAAATGAAGACACTTGAACGAAACCTTATCCCTTCACTAAAACTTGCGCGCCACACTTTTGAAAGCCTTTAGGGATAATACTAAGGGCTTGATCCAAGTCTCGCCCAAGTATTACCCCTATGGGTTAACCGTAGCGCAAGTACCCATGTTTCACGCAAGTCTACTTACGCGACCAGTACTTGTGCGCCCCAACAGGACTTTCGCACCTACCTCTTTTTGAGTGGGCCTCCTGCTTATTCAATTCTTTTCTTAAAATCCACCTCTCCTCCTCAAGATTTAGCCTTCAAAAACCACGTCAAGGCCATTTTTGGCATGCTTACTTTGTTGGATTCTTTATCTGAAAGGTATTCTGTGGAACATCTTTGAAAACCTGGTGATTTACAAATCTTTATGTCACTAAGGTTATAGATTTCATTCATTCAACCTCATCCTTTAAGGTGAGAAGAACTTTAATATGGGAATCTTTATTATGAGTAAGTCCCAAGTTCCCTAACATGGTCCTCCTTTTCAGGAGTAATCCCCAGTCACAAGTTCCCTAACCTGGGCCTCCTTTTCAAGAGTAATACCCAGTTCAAATTCCCTTAATATGGATATCCTCCTTATGAGTAAGTCCCAAGTTCCCTAACTTGTTCCTTCTTTTCAGGAGTAAGCCCCAGTCACAAGATCCCTAACCTGGGGCTCCTTTTTAGGAGTAAGCCCCAGTTCAAATTCCCTTAATATGGGAATCCTCCTTATGAGTAAGTCCCATGTTCCCTAACTTGGGCCTCCTTTTCTAGAGTAATCCCCAGTCACATGTTCCCTAAGCTAGGCCTCCTTTTCAGGAATAAGCCCCAGTTATAATTCCCCTTAACCTGGACCTCTTTTTCAGGAATAAGCCCTAGTTCTCAAGTCCCTTTGACTTGGGCCTCCTTCTTTGGAACAAGCTCCAGTCATAATTTCTCTTAACCAGTCTTAATTTCTCTTGATCTCGGCTTCCTTATCAGGAATAAGACCCAATCATAAGTCCTCTCTAATTTGGGCATCCTTATCAAGAGTAAGCCTAAAGTTAAGTATCCAAATCTCCAAAAAGCACATATACCTTTATGGACCTTGTTCTCGAATTTCTTCCCCAAAGTAAATCCCTATCCTCATCTATATGGGCAGTCATAAATGCATAAGCCCCATATCATTTCTTATAATTGCATCTTTAATGGCCCAATCGTCAAGTTTTACTAATACCTCATGTTTCTCACACCGAGCATGAATCACGTGAGCTTAGAGTGTAAAAGTAATTATGACATCTTTCTTTGGGCCATCAATCATGCATAAAACTCATACTTCTTTACTAGAACTACATGGGTTCTGATTCCTTTTTTAAACAAGGATATGTAGGTAGCCCATCTGCGGGTACGATCCCAACTCTGAAATAATCCATGTCCTTCTAAACAAAAATAAACTTCAAGTGCCCCGCTGAGTGGCATTAAAACCATTATGGTTATCATAATGACCAAGATATCATTATATAATGTATTAAAGGATACCATTGACTAAAAATCTCTAACAAATATAGATGATTATCTATAGATGAAGAACCTAAAATACATATAAAAGACTCCCTAAATCTCATACATATCAATCATTGATTGTCAGATCTAAAGGAAAGCTCATTTTCATACTTGGTAATTTAATAAGGATTCACAAACATTACTTAAATCTATAAAGAGAGTCCTGGAGTAGAAAATAATTCCCCCCAAAAAAGGTGTGATAAGTCTGACCTCCCATCCTCTCGACCAATGCAAATTCTTAATCCTCCTCGGTCCACAACTAATGATCACCTACCTTTGGAAAGTAGGTCCAAATGGATATAGAATCATTGGATATTTCCGGTTCTATGAACAAACCCTTTAGAAACTGATTGGAATGTTTGAACCTTAAAAAAATGAGGTTATCCCCATTTCCAGAGGAAACGGTATGACATTTCACCCCCAGATGGATTGGAAGATCAATATACTATCCATGTGTTAGATGATCTGTTGATGGATTTTATTTTTTAATTTTTATAGAGCTGGTATAATAAAATTCTATTAGTATTTTTCCTTTATAATAATATTTATCACTCTACTATCGACATGGAACCATTTGAGGTCCTTTACGAGAGACTCTACGGGACACCCATGTGCGAGAATGATACTGGTGAGGCATCTCTTGTTGGTCCACAGATGGTTTAGAAGGCGATGGAAAATTTTAGGTGATCTCTGAGGGTATGGTAATATCCTATATAGTTTCTTGGATTTAGAGAAAGGAGACAATGTGTTCCTGATAATCACACAAAAATGAGGATTGTGGAGATTTTGATGGACAATAAAGTTATCTCCAAGGTTCATCAGGCTATTCTAAGTATTTTGGAGGGTTTCCAAGGTTTATTACCAGCTAGTGTGACCCCCATAGTTGATGTGAGCACACAATATCTTTCATGTGTTGAATTTGAGGAGATACATGCATGATTCTACACACATATTTGGCTAGGGTGATATGAATATCCAGGATGGTTCCACCTTGAAGGATTTCCTAGTAGCGACTGAGGATCATCCATATAGGACCCTTCAAGGATGGACCCTTCCCTTCTTTTGGGTGTTGTGGCAACACAAGACCATATAAGAGAAATCCTAGGAGTGGGAGAGCAAGATGCGGGTTCATTATCTCAATATTTTTTTAGATTATGATTTTTAGGTACGAAAATAACTGAAGAGTGGAATAATGTAGTGAACCAGGTTTTTCTTGTAAGACATTGAACAATATTAAGAAATATTTTTCAGAGCCACGAGCTAAGATGATGTGAGATTTTGAGGCCTAATGAGTCTTAAATTGATATTATAAAAATATTAAATATATTAATATAACACACACATAAATTTTCAAAATTGTTTGGAATATCTATCAAAATGAGTCTCAGATAAGAAATCTGAGAACATGTTTGAGTAATGAACATGGGGTTAACCCTAGACGTGACCTAAGGTTAGTCGAAACTGAACATCTGGTTGAGGCAATCATTAATAGTGTTTTTATTTAAAATAAATAATTGAATTTATTAATTCATATTTAACATCCATGAACTAAAATCCATTATATTTACCCTATTGTAAAACATATCTTGGTTTCTCCAATAAAATCTACGGGGAATTGAGAAGATATTTACTATTAATCATTAGACGAACAATATTAGAGGGTGAAGATTGGTTGGATCGATGTGGATTGATAGGAAGTGAACAAAATGGGATCCCAAAATCATTGAAGAATGCGCTCTTCCACAGATATTGATCTAGATTATGTTCGGGCACATAAAATATGGATTTCTCAATTTTTATTAAAATATTGAGCATGTATTATCTATTTTCTTTTCAATACGTGATCACATATTCTTCATATGATCCCATTTAAATTGTTTTTATCAATTATTCTTGATATTCCATGATTTATAACCCTGGTTTCTACAATATATAATCATTGGAAAAGAATTCTTGGATAATAACATTTTCACCTTTGTTCTTGTGCCATTCCCCACCCAATCATTATGTTCTTCACTAATAGCCCATGTGGTAGTGGTTTGAAATTTTTGGGGTGGGTTCAATCTTGTTTGGACTCCCAGATTCATGGTTGTTTGGATAATTTTGAATGTATTATGGTTTCTTGGATGGATTGAGTTGTATTATGGATGAAATTTGTGGATTTGGATCCACATATGGAGACAAGTGGCGTAACGTTCAATGGATTTTTGACCAAGAAATCAAAATCTAATTTTCAATAACATGTGGGACAAAATAAATGACTAGAGGTTGTTCCCTTTATTTAGGTGATCAATAGGTGAGATTCATGTAATAGATCATGGATCCATGAGTCTCATAGGGAATCTGCAGATTCTATGAAAAAATTGACTACATTTCTTGTATTCTAGAAGAACAAAAGATATGTATCCCCATATTGCTGCAAAACCAGGGTTTGAGAGAAGTTAAATATCACAAGCCATGTGGTTGGACCCACATGATTTTTAACACTACTAGGGTGGACAAGATGTGTGACATCTGAAAAATTATTAAGAACATGTGTAGATGGACATGTCGTGTACTCTTGATGTACACGGGCATAGGCTGGTGATTGGGGAATGTCTAAATAAATGACCACGTAGAAGGTCATGGATAAATGTACATGGGTATGGCTATCTATACACTAGAAGTTCCTGAGTAGTCGACACATGTCATGCACTGCTTTTAAATGTCATGTGCGATGACAAGGAATTCAATCCATTTCCATAAGAGAACATGATTGGGCAGTGAGGTGAGGTCACATGATATATTGACACCCTTACAAATGGTATATTCCCTCCTTTATCTTCTTTTTATTAAAACTCCTTTGATTGGAAATGTATGGTCTGTGATTAGCCTATCCTGGGCAGTTTTCAACATATAATTCATTGTGGAATATCAGATATGGTACAATATGTTTTGAATGAGATGCTACTTTAGTCGATGCTTGATGATGGAAGTGATCATGATAGGATCATCATAGGGATTTTGTGGTCAGTACTCCCATATTACAGCAGGGCATTAGTTCTCCATTCTATAATAGAGATGTCGGGGTCAGTAAACCCTATCACACCAGGGTGAGGGTTCACCATATTATTTACATAGATATAAATTGTACTCCCAATATGGGTTCATGTACTCTTTTTACAGAGTGTTACTCACCCATCTTTGAGATTTGGTGGGGTGTGGTCTTTCACGGAGGTTGTGGATCCTTTATCCATGGATTACAATTGTGATGACTAGAACCATCCACACATACTATTTTGTTGTTGTGTATGATGTTGGGAATCAGTGATGATATTTTAGAGTTGTGGACTTACTCACCATATTTAGCTAGGTTGTGATATGAAGATTCCCTTTCTCTCTTGTTTTGGATTATTTATGAGATATATATATATATATTTATATATATTGGGTTTTATTTCCCTCTTGATTTTTATTATGATAAATAATATGGGTTTTTCTCTCTATATCTTCCGTTCCGTTCTAGGCCATCCAACTAGGTATGAATATACTCAACGCTGCATGGGAGTTTTCCACACATGTCATGTCTTTTAAAAATTGCATAAAGGTGAGAGGGGATTATGGGGGAGCATTGAGATACATGGGTGCATAGACCATGTACTGTGGATGTGGTTGGAGATCAAGATCTAGGATCTCTTATATTTCTTTATTTATAGTTTTCTCTTGTTTAGATGTATTTTATGGTTAGGAATGTATTAACCCATTTACACATTAGTGTTATTTTATCAAACTCTAATGTATTCTTTACAGGTAATTTCATGCATGGTTTACTATAGATGTTAATATATTTTTGTTATTCCTCTGCATTGTTGAATCCATATCGATGGGTGTGATTGTATTGGTACATTAGAAAAAAGACTCAAATTTTTTATTATTCTTTCTTGGGGCTTGTCAAAAACCCCTAGCATATTGGAGGTGGGATTGGGGTTATGACGGATCAGACATCCGCTGGTCAAGCTGGGCCCATTGGTTCAGGTCGATACATAATACATGAAAAACAAAAAAAATAAAAAATATATTGAAGAAAATATATTGGGTTTAATAGATATAGATAATTTAATTTCCATATTGTAATTTGAAACATATACAATCTTGATAAAACTGAGGCTGTAACATAAACCCTTACATCAAGTCCTGACTTGCTTCATACGTGCTCAAACCTCCTGTATAATAAATATAAATTTATTCTTTTTAAATAACTATATTAAAACTTATCATACTAGATATGATTCAATTATAATTTATAATTACCAATTAATTAATATTTCATTTTGAAATTATCATTATGGGTGATAACTTATCCATTTTTCGTGCATTTCATGGTTTAAAAATTCTAATCTTTGCACATTGATCATGCTTCTATCATCTCCAAAATGATGATATTAATTGAATAAACCTATTGTTAAAAAATATCATGAGAATATAATATTCCTTATTTATTCATGTTATAAACTTTATAACATCATTCTTGTGGGTGAAAAAACCAACGAGAACAAGAGAATGTTATAAAGACTGATTGAGTAAGAATAAGATATTGTGTAATCATAATAAACTTTCTACAGAATATTAGTCTTCTAATAAGTATAATATATACATTATATAAAATTTTAGAACCATCCATGAAATGTTGATATTGAACAGTGAAGTTAACCATTAATGGAGATGGCATTTCATACTTATAAATGAATGATAATTTAATTTTTGAATGTGGAAAAATAAAAAATGTAGATAGTATTTTCTCATTTTATAATTGTTATGAAATGTCTCAGTTTTTACTTGTAAGTATTTGGAATATATTATGGAATATTATCGATGTTAGGTGCTGAGACGTAACGAGATTATGATGCCCGAAGAGGATCAATTTTGAAATAATAAAATTAATATATATATATATATTTATATATATTATATAACA
This sequence comes from Viscum album, assembly GCA_963277665.1. NCBI lineage: Eukaryota > Viridiplantae > Streptophyta > Magnoliopsida > Santalales > Viscaceae > Viscum > Viscum album. The sequence goes on from OY728150.1 coordinate 13,434,027, forward strand.
CAAACATTTCTTCTAAAATAATTGAATAAATATTTAATTAAGCCTTGGATAAACAATTTGAGACCTCACTGAATCCATAATGTGTTTTTTTACCCTAGGTGTCATATTAATTTTGTAGATGCTAGATGTTTTGTTAAAGTGAAGTTACCAGAACAAATAAGAAAATAAATAAATTTATTTATTTATTTATTATTTTGACATAGTTACCCAATACTCTCTTTATATAAACATATTTATTCTGAATCCCTTGGGTTAGCTACATAACCATGGGATTTAAAGGGGGATTCATTGGATTATAGATTGGAAACAACAATGGATTAAGGATCATGATCAATTTTGCATGGAATTTTTCCCCCACCAAAGTTGATATATCTTAACAAAAATGATACAATAGAACTATAATTGACCAATGATTTATCCAAACATGACACAAGATATTTTTATGTGTATTTATACCCATTTTTTCTTTCCACGATGAACACGAATCAATTACTCTAACTATTGTATTTGTTGGGTTGATCATGTTATGCATATATGAGTTTATCTTCCTTAAATTTTGAAATTTATTTATTTTTTTACTATTAGTTCCTCATTAATCATTCTAAAAAAAGAATCAAGTCCAACCCAATAAATTTTTGAGGTTTATTCCACTTTTTTTATTTTCTTCCCCATTTCTTCACATATTCATCTATGATAATCTATTTAGTGGGAGGTTTGAAAAAAAACATGTATTCAATCATTACATGATCATTCTTAAATGTAAAAAATTGATTTCGCATGTTCAGGTTCATAATAGAGGGAGAAATTGAGGTGTGATGATGATGCTGGACAACCAAAGGCGAATCATGATCAGATTGGCATTTCTCACTTCCTAATTTCGAATGAGGCGATGACATAGTTCAATGGATGATCTTTACTATTGGATTTTGTGGATACAATCCAACCACTAGTGGATGATCGAGCTTGATTGGACCATGGTATACAATTAGAATCATGTTTAGTAGAATATTAGATGGTGGAGGAAATAATGTTGTGATTCGTAGAACCACATGATATTTAATGGAAAAACCTAACTACATGATCTATTGTATAAAGAACACATGTTGTGTAGTCCTTATTATATGGTTTTAGTGTTTATTAATATATAAAAATATCACATGTCATGGACGCATATCATAGAACATGTGACATGGTTCTAGTATCTCAGTGTGTACCCTAGGGGAACATAGTTATAAACACTGCTAGACACATGGGCATGACCAGAGTACATGTTCATGACCTAGTACCCGAACACAACCTGGCACATATGATGATCAGATGTAAACAGGAACACCAGATGCACACAATAATGAGAAAGCAGCATGTCAAATTCCATACCAACCCATACATGTCATGTATCCTGAGATAAAACTCTATGTATTCGGAGGAATACTTGTTGTGTGAGAATGTGATGCGTAAGAAGAACCAGGGATGGAAAGACACATCATGTACCCCTAGTGCATGTTGTGCACTTATTCTATGGTAGGTGGAGGTCCTTTATATCTTTAGATTGATCTAGTATTAGTTGAGTGTAATCTCTTGGTCCATACCTATGAGGGTATAGTGTGTAATTACATCCTCAGTATTGGATTATGATCCTCTCAATTGGTTATCAATGGATAGCGTTTTAATGAATCTCTCTATGAGGACTAGGGTGGGGTCCTCTATCAACCATCTTTCCTATGTGGGGTTTGAGGGACATTGTGACCAACCTATATGGCATAATATCCCTACATAATTGGTTATTCTATTTAGTATTTATAGTGTCCCCCATAAGACATAGATTTGATACCCTATTTTTGTATCAGGATATTAGGGATCTAGTGAGTACGTATTTGTTGAGGCTATAGCAGAATGGACTCTTGGATGACCATAATCAGTGACATCATGGCTCATGGAGTTATTTATCCTGGAGGAGAATTACTTTGAATCCCCGAGTGGAATTCCAGGAATGGATACATGGTTGATACCCCTTGAGGTTTGGTGTTTATTATGACTATATCTGCATTTTTATGGTTCTTATTATTATGTATCATATTATATTGATATACTACTATGATTATGATGTTAATAATCTATTAATTCATATTATTAATGATTTAAGTGTCTTATTAGGTAATTTTATACTCACCCCTACGTTGGTTCTTTCCACCCATGTCGTGTATTATATAGATGACATTCCATTTTATAGTGTCCTGGGTTGACTGGGGGAAGGTGGAGTATAGAAAGATAGAATTAATGTTGTTGGACCAGGTGTTTCATTTAATAATAGTCTCCTACAACTTGAATGGTTGGGATATTTTATCAGTTTTTGTGGGATTTTATTTTCCCCTTTTGATTTACAGTACTTATGTCATACTATGATGTGGGATAGATGTTGTGAATGAATTATTATATCATTAAATATTTATGTTTTAGTATTGTATAGGTATTAGGAGATATATTCATGTGTACATGTACTTATGGTATGGACTCACATTTGTGAGACATGCTTACTCGGTACATGTCTCTAACCCTGGCCTATTAGGGATAGTGTTGGGGTGTTTCACTTGACTTACCTCCTTCTAGGTGGTCCCTAGTGTGTCAGGCCATGACAAAGTGGTATGACAAGAGTTTCTTCCTCGGACTAGAGTTTGATGATTTTATAGTTTCAAGATTTGGTTGGGAACTAATAGATTGAGTTCACATCTTAAGGCACAGACTGTAGTGTTGGAGTGGTGGCCAAAATATCCATTCAATGGGACTCTGACAACCCACTTGTTGACTCAATACATGTAGACACTAGTTGTAAGGAAAATAATTGGTACATGCATCATATAAGAATGGGTGGTGGTTTCCATGTCCCATTATATTAAGCTCCCCAGATATTCTATTTGACCATGGTACGTCTTTAATTTATTTCATGATTCATCCTGGAAGAAATCCATCTATTATTACCCATATATATCATTATGATGAACTGCCTATTGACAAGGCTTCAGTGTAGTGATATTTACATGATGTAGTACCTATGCGTGGTTCTCTAGTTTTCCCACCACATGTTAAGTAGAAAGTTACTTCATAAGAAACATCTTGGAATGTGTGTAGGATGAGTTCACTCCATGATTCTCACAGGTAGTGAACTCCCTGGATTCAGGGAACACCAGACCCCCAAGAAGATAAGGACTAACTTTAGATAGATACCTGAGTTTTCTCCATTGCTATGAAACTTACAGATTATATGGTGGTCCTAGAGGAAAGTGTTCTTCAGGGATCATCAAGGTAATGGTGGATTATAGTGACTCGTACTCATGATGAGACAACTCTCTCTTTTTTAGAGTTTCAACAACTCTTTAGGGAAGTTTTCTATCCAACCATGATGTGAGTGGTACATATATAGGATATTATGAATCCTTATCAAGGTAGAATAACCATGAATGAGTATTCCTTGAGGTTCATTAACCTCTCATGATACTCTCTAGATATGGTTCAAGAAAAATTTTCTAAGTATGTAATAGAAATCAAGGAATATGTGGAGATATTAGGTATGTGGTGGTATCTATTTTCATTCCCATTTATACTCAAGTGTTTGAGTGATATTTAGTGGTGGATGAAATTTTGGGTGAGCAGAAGATAACAGTAGGTTCTGTTATTATGTGAAAAAGAGTTTATATAGAAACCATAACCTTTTACACAAATTATTACATTATTGTAATCATAATAATCCATGAAATAAAACCAAGTATCGTAAATTACAGTGTCTTTGGAAGACAAGGTATTTAATTAGAAAAAATCAAACTAGAATAACACATCATTTTATTAGTCTCTGTATTGAGATCATGAATCCCTTTTAACTCCTAAAATTTCATAGGATAAACTATGGAATACATGAACAATGTTATGATCTAAACATCCCTTTAAGGGGATAAATATGGGAATAAATGATAACAGATGAGTTACAAGGAATAATATGATAACATAAAATTATTGGATCATGGATAAACATGTTGAAGAATAACATATAGAACATAGAATCATATGATCATACAAATATTGGAATGTAGTAGAAACATATAACATGACATAAACATGAGTCAAATCTAACTACTAAGACTATATCATGTAGTGGAGAAAGTCTCATAATAGATTAGGTTTACTCCCAGATCCCATACATGAAATATCACGAGACTAAAAATTACCCAATGCGTTAGAGCACTATCTGGGAACAACCATAATAACATGTTCATGCATATGTGTTCCACATAAATAGTCAAACATAAGGAATAGACATAAGGGTTACCAATGGAAATAAATGAGCATTAGAATCATGTCATAAGGAATAACCAAAAGGTGTATCAAAATGGTATCCATGAAAGTAGGGATTAAATATATTCTATGAAACCATGGAGAAAAAATAAGAATAGATCATGAATAATTATGTACAACTTATTTGAATACAAGAAATAAATATATTTTAAGAATATTTAGAAATTAGTCACTTTAGTGAGGTTTAGGGGGAGATATTAAAGAGTCTTTAAAGATCACAAATGAATAATTGTTTGTATAATAAAATAAATGAAATAACATAGTAGTTCAAGATAAAATGAGAGTTTTCTTAAAAAAATTTGATTATAATAGTGTATGGGGTGTACTATAAAATGGTTAAGAAACATATAAGTTCCCTTTTATCCGGTTTGCTTATTGAGAAAATTTGAGAAGATAAACATTTAAAAAATAAATTTACCTTATATGAAATATAAATTGAACAATATACACGTGTTATAACATATAAATTGAATTTAATAAAAGTATATAAGAATACTTAAGAAATAAATTGGGTTTAATAGAGAGAGAAAGTGTATCCCAAAGGGAAAATGGTGGTTCTAAGAGATGCATTAACTAATGTCTGATTGCATTCTGCACTTGCACATAATATCCTTGATATTAAAATTATATTAATTAAATAATTATGTAAGAACCTATAATATGTGTTTTTTATTTATTATAATTTTATTAAGTTTATTTATGGACATTTTGATGTGTTTTAAAATTCAATCCCACTATTTAAGGAGCGTTCATTTTCATGGTTTCATGGTCATTTTACTTGTATTTAATTATGGAATCTCTTGTCAAATATGAATAATTATCAAGAAGTTAAATTATATTATATTAATGAAATTATAGAATTTTAAATGGACCCATATGTCATTTTTTTCTTTTATAAAGATGATTCATTTAATAAAATGTTAATGATAACTATTTAGTTTATTTTTCCAGGTTTTCAATCATCATAAACTATATTTGTTTTATTTAAATTTTTTATATATAATAGTTCCTGAACATGAAAAAAGTTACAATATACCTAATATAATATTTTTTAACCATAATAATGGTTTTATTATCATGTTTAATGGTGGTAAGAAAAAATGAAAACTCATCATCCCTAAAGATGGTGAACCAACTTATCACATCCGATGTTTTCATTTTTAGAATTAAAGTAGAAGAGATGGGAATAAATGATTAATATTCCATTAAAAAAACATACAACATATATATGATACTATTTTTATCATTCAACTTTTTATAGGGTATGTGGGGAGATGATAAGAAAATAACATAAATCAAAAAGAGAAGGATTGGGGATTTTACATCTAGAATACCATCTCCTTAAGAACCTCCTTGAATAACCCCTTAAGGAACATGGAATTTTTATTTTTATGAGACCAATAGATCTTATACAAGGGAAAGAGGTTTGATAAGGGAATTTTGTAACACCAAGAGATTTTATGGTATGTCTCTTTTAAATTTAACATCTTTGATAGATTATATTGCATGCAACACAGAGTTTAAAACCATGATATACTATTAAATATTAACATGGTCATTGGAATATTAATGAGACCGATAGGAATTGTAATGTGACCATTATAATAATAAAATTACTTATGAATGTAAAAATAAAACTTATGTATCACATTAATGAAAATATGATATATTTGTGTCATTGAATAAGAAAATGAATGTTTTAAAATTGATAAATTAAGTGTTGGCATTTAAGTGGAACGTAAATGTTTATTTACAATTTTGTAATTAATATAATAATTTAAAAGAAAATTTATTTTCAAAAAATAAATTTATAACTTAATATTCTTTTTTATTAATATTGTAAGTTAATTTTATGATACCATAATAGAATTTTCAAAGGGTCGTAAAATCAATTATAATTTTAAAATCAATATTTTTCAAATAAATTGTATCTTTATATAATAATTAAATTTATAAAATTTAAAAAATAATTTTCATAAAATGAAGTATATTTTTTAAATATACACACTGAAAAAAATTTAGGGTTAATTTTTTTTTTATTTTTCTAAAATAGTTGAATTTTGTTTTTGAATAGTGGAATATGATAATTTATAGTATTCAAAATTATAAGAAAAATACATGAATTTTTTAGTCATGTATGGTGTATAGATTATTTAACCACCACTATTTAGAACTCAGATGCACTAAAACTATAAATAGTAAAAATAATCAATTATATTGATAGTCTTGAGTGAAAATAATAATCTAATGAATAAAATATTAAAAAACACCGCTATTTTCCACTATAATACTCCTCACCTCCTCTTATCGTAAGACCTTATAAGCATTATATATTGATTATATTATGCAAAATTCTTCTCCCGAAATTCTTCCCCATTTACACATCTTTATGGTCTAACCAAAAGACCAATCCCAAGTTCCTTAAAGAGGTTCTCAATGAGATACTATACAAGAGGTAAAATCCTCTTTCATTCTCTTTTTATTTATTTTATTTTATTATCCTATAATTTAATCATATTTATAAAAATTCATGATGTATTCAATATCATATATATACACTATTTTTGTTGTGTTAGTGGAATATACATCATCAAACCCCATCTCCGCTTCAATATATCATAAAAATGAAAATATCGTTTGTGATGTGTTGATTTACCGCCATCATGGATGATGCATATTTGTTTTCCATTACCTCCTTAAAAGATGGTAATAGAACATTTATTGTGGTTAAATAAGATTTTATTATACATATTATAACTTAAATAATGTTCCATAACCAATATATAAACATGATATTAAATAAAATGTAATAATTTCATGATGGTCGTAAAAACAACCAAAATAAATTGAATTGATGTCATTAAATATTTTTCTAATGAATCATTTTCATACCATATAAAAAAATGATATATAATATTATTTAAAAATATTTAATTTTTTTATTAAAATATAATTTCAAATTTGTTTAACTATTCACATTTTACATGAATTTTGATACTTCTATACAAGCGAACCGATCATGAAAACAAAGAAAATGAACAATCTCAGAATGATGAAGTTGAATCTTATAACTCATCAAAAAGGTCTTAAATTAACTTAATAACATTATAATAAATCAAATACATGTATAAAAGTTTCTTAATTAATTAATTAATTAATCTAATTTTATTATCCATGACATTAATTACTAGTGCAGAATGCTTTCAGATAAAAGGTAAGGGGTTCCTCATCTCACTTTTATTTCTTTGATAGATTCCTTATTCACCACTTATTCTATGTATTTGATGTATATATATTTACATGTGATATATAATATCATAAATTCATTTATCTTAATGGTATTAATTGTTTCATTTGATAAATATTAATTTTATGGGTCATACGGTTCAACTGTTTACAAAGTGGTAATGGATTTCTTAACACAACCTTTTTCAAGTTAAAACCCCTTTTATTAAAGAAATAATTTTTTATATATATGGTATGATATTTTTTCTCATATTTAATGATTCCTTAATTCCTTGAGTAATCCATTACAAGTTTACAATTTCATCTTAAAAGAATGTGTTTTCCTTTATAATTGTGTGGCTTTTTAAATAATTGATTTCAATGTAAAAAAGTGTACTTATTTCAAACGTTTCTAATGATTTTATTAGAGTATTTTTATCTATGTTAACATTCATTGTTGTGTATTTTAATTAATTTAGTTTCATATCCAATGATACCATCTACCATATTTTCTTGAATTTATTATCATCATTTTGACTGTGGATGTGTTAATTTGATAACATTCTCCATATAACTCTTGTATGTTTATGATTATGTTTATTGATTGGGTAAATTATATATATTTAATATAATAGTTTAAATAAAAATGAATATTTATATTTTGTTTCACCCATTTATTATGATGAATGCATTGGACTTAGTAAGTTTCAGTCGGTGTCCTCCATATCCTCTCAATTCATCAGTGGGTCTCATGAGAAAAACTAGTTTCTATATTTGCTGATTTCGTACCCGATTATGCATGGTGTCTTGGAAAAAGCCTTGAAGATATGTTTACTATGTTCTTAATTATGCATTACTTCTTTATTATATTATAAATTTATATTCCATGTGATTATTTTACTAGTAGAATATCTAGGGTTAATTTTCTTTTTCATGTGATTGTTTTTATGGTTTTATTTAATCATATTTTATTGCCAGTATATTATTATCAAGATTATGTTTTAATGACATGTGTTTTTAGTTATTTACCTTGATATTTTTTATGTTTATTTATGATATCTTCCACTCTATGATTACCCTTTCTGAGCATCTGAATTCACCTTTTCTTATGTTTTATTTTCCCTCACGATGCCAAGATGTATATTATGATTGACATGCAGGGTTAATCTATAAAAATATGAATTTTTTAATGTATTTGATATGTTGTATTTCATATCAATTTTTAATGTAATACTTACGTTTTTATTTAGTTTTCCAAATCCATTAATTTATTCATCCAATTGATATGTGATTTCCTTTTTTATTATGCCAACATAATAAAGTAAGGCACCAACTCTAGGATACTGGGGTTTAGGTATTTATTGTTGGTATCAAAGGAAATTTTTTAATAAACATTGGAAAATTGATTTTTAAAAAAATATATTAGGGAAATATAACCCTATAACTAACTTTGAGAATATTCTCACGGTCATCAATATTATGATTTTTTGAATAGTTATACTTTAAGGGTTTCACTAGTTTTAAAAATTCAAAATCTAATCTAGTGTATTCTATTTTTTTATAAATGGAAACCAATAGATGGAATGGAAACTGTATTAAAGAATCTTTATGTGTAGGTATTTCCCTTTTATGTAAGATAATTATACTAGAGTTAGAGCTAGAACTGTATCTAAACAACTAATAACAATACTAGAAATACTAACTCATGTTATGTGAAATTAACTTACTAACCTGAAGAATACTGATCCATAATGTAAGGTAACAATTTCATACTACTTCATGCGATACAAAATACACCATTAAATGGGAATAAAACCCATTTAATGCAGAGAAATGGATATGTTCCTTAGAGAAGATATCCCTCACTTTGGGAATTAATGAAATAGAGAATGTTATTATCGTTATTTATCATATATCTAGATATGTAGATCAAAGAGGTTCATTATTTCAAAACACAAAAGAGGATCTAGAAATTAAAAATATGTAATGGAAGGATTTTAAGGAAAGTTTCCTGGAAAAATATTTCCCTTGTGAACTATAAGAAGATTTGGAGATACAATTCTTGAGTCTGAGATAGAAAGAGGATAAAAATGTTTCTAAGTATGAATCCAGCATTACATGGTTATCAAATAATGTCACAAACTAAATAAATAATATAAAGATAATTATTGGCCATTTCATTGATGGCCTTAATCCAATTCTAGTAAGGGGACTAATCTCCCAAAAATTCTCATCATGTGATTATATAATGTCATGTACCATCAAGACAGATAATTAATTTTTAACTCCATATGGCTTCAAAGGGAGGAAATATAAGAAGAGGTATGCGGGGTACTATGTAAAAGGAAATAATGAAAAAAATTAAAAATGTATGAATATGATTTATTAATTTCAATAAATGTTGAAATAAACATCATTGAGCGTGCCTATTGGGAATTTGAGTTTTTTACAAGTGTGGAGAAAAAGTCCCCCAGGCCCATGATTTTAAGGTTAAGAAAGAATTCGACAATGTGAAATGATTCGGATGTAAGGATATGGTACACTATACACATCAATATTCAAGATATTAAGGGAACCACCCCCAATAATTCCAAGGGAACAAGACCATGGTTATGCCTTTACAATAGATGAGGTTTAAGTTCCTAATAATGTGGTGGTAGGTACATTAATCATCTCCTCAAATTTATCTAAAGATATATTTGATTCTGTATCATCACATTATTTTATATCTTCCCAGTTTTCTATAAATATTATATATTTCCAATTCACCATAATAAAGGAGTTTTCATTCAAAACTATTAGTGGAAACCTTATTACAACAAAGACGTGTCGACCAGTTCCTATTATGACACATAAATGCTCTCAAATTGCAGATTGTATTATCATTCATATGGTTAATTTTGATATGATCATTGGTATATAATTTATTTCAAAATGTAATGAAAAACATTATTGCAAATATAAGGAAATTGTGATTCGTGATGAAGATATGGAATTTCGCATCTTTATAGGGATAATTCATCATTTGATTCATTTATGGATTCACCTCTAATCGCTCTTCTAAATGAAATTCATAGAAAAGAAGAGGAGATGAAACCTAATGAGGAAAAATATGATCTTAAAATTGAAGATATACCTACTATACTAGAATACATTAATGAATTTCAAGAGAAATTACCTAGGAATTATCGAGAGAGGGAAGTTGAGTTTTCTATTGATTTAATCTCTGATAGAAGACCTATATTATGCACTCCCTATAGAATGTCCATAATGGAGTTAATTGAGTTAAAGAAAAAGCTATAGTAATTGAGTGATAAGGTATTTATACACCCTATTTTTTTACCTTGAGGATATCATGTTGTTTTCCTTAAGAATAAATATAGACCTACGAGAATATGTAATAAGTATATGGACTTCACTACTATTATGATAAAGAAAAGGTATCCTCTTCCTCATATTTATGACTAACTTGACCAAATTCATGGAGCTCAATATTTTTAAAATATTTATCTTCATTATGGATATCATAAATTTCATGTAAATGAAGAAGATATTATAAATACAACATTTTAAACAATTTAAGGACATTAAAGTTTACGGTAATTACATTTTCACTAATTAATGAACCCTCTATTTTTATGGATATAATGAACAGATTATTCAAAAAATATCTTGATAAATTTTTTGTTATTTATTTTTGATATATCAGTACCCAAAAAGATACGAGGATCCTTATAACACTTTAGGATTTTTTTGGAGACTCTTAGAAGAAAAGAGTTATATGGGAAGTTTAGAAAGATTGAGTTCTTTCTTCAAACAGTTTCTTTTTGTGGGTATATTGTCTCCAAGTTTGGAATCACAGTTGATCCTATAAATAAAAAGATAGTCAATTAATGGCCTACACCAATGAACAAAACTGATGTATGTAGTTTCATTGGTTTAGAAGGTTACAATTAGCATTTATTTCATAATTTTTCTCACTTAGCTAACATGTTAACCAATCTTACTCATAAAGGGGTTAAGTTTATTTTTAAAAATTATTCCGAAGAATCATTTGAAGAATTAAGGATTAGATTAGGGAGTGATCCTATCTTCACTCTACCACAAGGAAATGAAGGTTTTTTATTTATATTGATGCATCAATGAAATATTTTTGTTGTGTCCTTATGAATAATGATATAGTTTTTCCTATGAATACATGTAGTTAAAAAATCATGAATATAACAATCCAACTCATAATCCTTAATTATAATTTATAATAATTACTATGAATATATGGAATCTTTATCTATTTGTTTAAATATGTGAGATATATATAGATCAAAATATTCTAAAAAATATCTTCTCATAGAAATAACTCAATATAAGGTAATAGTGATGGCTCGAACTACTTAAGGATTATTTTTGTTCAATACACAATCACCGAGGAAGGGAAAATATGGTGGAAAATTCATTTACCTGGAAAGATCGTAGATTTCTTAAAAATTTAGGATTTTTATGGATACTATGTACATGGATCTAGTAAATATTAATATGTAAATTATCAAGGAAGAGGAAACATCACTACTTTTTCAAATGGTCGCAAGACTATCTTTACTGGAAAAGATAAAAAGTTCTCATTCTAATGATGAGAGTTTTCAATAGAAAATTAAATCTATAAATGATGTAAAATTGGAAGAATTCGTATATTAAAATGGAATATTGAAATTTAGGAAGAGTATTTGTGTTCCCTCTTTACCCGAGTTAAAAAGGGAATTATTGGATGATGATCATAGCTTGAGTTTCTCAATTCATTCTATTATCACTAAGATGCATAGAAATTTAATGGAACATTTTTGGTATGATAATATGAAGTGGAAAATTTGTGATTATATATCAATATATTTAGTAGGTCAACTGGTGAATACTAAAAGAAAACATCTTATAGGATTCATGTGACCTCTACTTATTCCTAAATTAAAATTGGATGACATTACTATGTATTTTATCACTGGATTACCAAGGAATCCAAGAAAGAATGATGCAACATGGGTAATTTTTTATCGACTTAACAAATATAAACATTTCCTTACTATAACAGAGTATTTTTAAATTTATATCCATACAAGAATCTATATTAATGAATTTGTAAGACTTCATGGTCCGCTATAGTCAACTTTTTATGATCGTAATCCATGATTTACTTTGAAATTCTGGAAATGTCTTTAGAATGCTTTGGATACCGAGCATCATTTGAGTATTGCTTACCACCTTGAAACTGATGGATGGTTTGAGAGTACTATTCAAATATTATAAGACATGTTGAGAACATTCTCACATGACATTCATTGTATAAGGGGTCAATATTTACTTTATGTAGAATCTTTCTATAAGAATATCTTCCATTCAAGTATTCAAATGGAATGATATGAAGCATTATGTGGAAATAGATGTCATTATCTAAATTTTTGGGATGAAGATGGTGAATGGATTCTTGTAGGTCCAGAACTTGTGTTGGAAACAATATCCAAGGTAAAGACTATTTTGGATCATATTAAGTCATCCAAAAGTATGATAAAAGTTTTATACTGAAAACCAAAGAATGGATTTGGAATCACATGTATTAGATCACGTATTTCTATTAGTTTCTCCATGGAAGGGTGTCATAAGGTTCAGTAAGAATGGGAAACAAAACCCCATTTACATCAGATCTTTTAAAATTATATATAATTGGAGAAATGGATTATTATTTGGAAATTCCTTATAGAATTTCTAATGTACACGATGTGTTCCATATCTCTTTATTGAGGAAGTGCATTCTATAACCAATTCATGTTATAAAATCTAATGAAATAGAATTGGAACCTAATTTATCTTATTGTGAAGATTCTATAAAGATTATGAATACTAGAGAACATGTGTTGAGGAATTGTATGACTCGGCTAGTAATGGTATTTTGGAAAAATAATATAATAGAATAAGCGATGTCGAACCTCAGGGAAATTATGATGAACTACCCAACTCTTTTTATGAGGTGACACTCTAGAAATTTCAATGATGAAATTTTTAGAAGTAGGGGAGAATGAAAAAAACCAATATTTTATGGTATGTCCCTTTTTAAATTTAACATCTTCAATAGCTTATAATACATGAAACACAAGTTTAAAACCACATTATATTATTAATTATTAACTTTTCTGTTGGAATTGTAATGAGACCTTTAAGAATAATAATGGGTAAATTAGAATAATAACTTTATATATGAAAGTATAAATAAAATCTATTTATCTCATAAATTAATATATGATATATTTATATCATAGAATAAGTAAAAAAATGTTTTAAAAATGATAAATTAAGTGTATTTATTTTTGTGGAATATAAATTTTTAGTCATAGTTTTATAAATAATTTAATAATAAAAAATAAAATCTATTTTCATAAAATATATTTACAGATTAATATTTTTGTGTATTATTACAATAAGATAATTTTATGATACCTCAATTAATTTTTAAAAGTGTCATAACATCGGTTTAAATTTTAAAATTGATATTTTTCCAATAAATGATTATTTTATTTAAAAACTAATTTTTTAATGTTTATAAAATTAATTTCTTAAAATGGAGTCCCTTTTTTAAATTTAAACATTTTTAAATGATTAGGGTGCTTATTTTAGATTTTTCTAAAATATTTTATTTTTTTACAAATCATGAAATATAGTAATTTACAGTATTTAGAATTATAAGCCAAATACAAGAATATTTGAGTCATATGTGGTTTATGGATGATTTAATCAATTTTTTTTGAACTCACATGAAATATATACTACACATATTCACAATAATAAATACTAACGATTGTCTTGAACCAAAATAATAAACTAGTGAATAAAATTATAAAAAAGTCCTCTCTCATCTAAAATAAATACCATCCCTCACCGCCTCTTCTAATAACATTTTCTAATATTTTGATATTTGTAATAGTATATCCAATTTTTATTCCAAAACTATTCCCACATATAAGTCTTTTTGGTCTCACCAAAAGTCCAATCTCTAGTAGGTTAAAGAAGTTCTCAACGAGACGCTATAGAAGAGGACAAATCCTCTTTCATTAGATTTTAATTTATTTTAATATATTATTTATATCCTCTACTTACATGCTCTATCTAAACATGATTTATTACTATAGTATAGTTTATATACTATAATGTTATTATGTTAATGTAATATCTATCATCAAACCCCCTTTCCTCTCCCTTTTATCCTAAAAATGAATACATTGTCTGCGATGTGTCGATTTACTGCCAGCATGGACGATGTGTTTTCATTTTAAAATAAAAACATCAAGGATGGTCATAAAAACATTATTATGGTTAAATAGGATTTTATTATAAATATTTTAATTTATATAATGTTTTGGAACCAATATATAAAGATGATATTAAATAAAATGATATAAGTTCGTGATGGTCGTACAAACTGCCAAAATAAATTAAATCATTTTCATTAACGCTATATCTAATGAACCATTATGATTGTATATAACAAAATGATATAAAATATAATGTAAAATTATGAAATTTATTTAATAACATATAATTTCAATTCGGGGGAAATATTCCCATTTTACATGATCTTCTATACTTGTATACAAGAGAATCAATCCTGAAAACCAATCAAATAAACACTCTAGAAATGATGAAATTGAATATTATTACACTTAAAAAGAACATAAATTAACTTGATAAAATTAAACTAAATCAAATACATGTATAAATTTTTTTAATTAAGTAATTAATAAAACTAATTTTATTATCAAGGATATTATTTATATGTGTATAATGTTTTCAGATATATAGTAAGGGTTTCCTCATCGTATTTTTATTTCTATGAGATATTTCTTCTTCACCACTTATTACATATGTGTGGTGTATTTATACTGAAATTTGATATATAATATAATTAATCAATAAATATTCATTCCATTTAATGTTTCATTTGATAATTATTAATTTAATGGGGGAAAGAGTTGAACTGTTTACAAAGTGGTAAGGGAATTTATTTTTATTATAAAAAAAATATTATTTTCAAGTTACAACCCTTTTTATTAAAGAAATTTCCTTTTTTACATATAAAATATAAGTGGATTTCCACAATTTAATGACACCTTAATTCCCTGAGTAATCCTGTACAATTTTACGATTTCATTTTCAAAGGAAATGTTTTCCATTAATATTACAAACAATTTTAAATAAATGATTCCAAAGTAAAAGGTTATTTATTTGAAATTTATTTTAATGATTTTATGAGACTATTTTAATCTATGTATACATTTTTTTGTATCTTTTTCTTAATTGAGGTTTATCTCTTATGATACCATCTAACATATTTTATTGAATTTATTATGATTAGTTTAACTATGGATGTTCTATTTTGATAGCATTATCCATATCACTATGGTTAGTTTATGATTATGTTTATTGATTGGGGAAAGTGTTTATATTTTTCATGTTAATTTCAATATGACTGCATATGTTGATTATGTTTCACACCTTTTATATGAGGAATACAATGGACGTAGTAAGTGTCGGGAGGGGCCCACTATATCCCCTCTATGTATTGGTAGGTCTCATGATATAAACTAGTTTGGGTATTGGATGATGTCTTACCCAATTATTTTTGGTGTCTTGGAAAAAGCCTTGATAAAATGTTAATGATGTCTGCATTATGCATTCTCTCATCAAGAGATTAGTTATTTATAATTCATGTGATTATTTGACTATTATAATATCCATGGTTAAGTTAAATTCTCATCTAACTATTTATATGGATTTAATTGATCATCTTTTATCCCTTCCATACTATTCTCACAATTATGTTTTAATGCCATATAATTTGGTTATTCACATTTCCTTATTTTTTATGTTTATTTACGATATCTTTTGCTGCATACATACCCATACCGAGCATCTATGATTACCCTTTTCTTATGCTTTATTTTCCCCCAGGATGCCAAGATGTATATTATGATTTACGTACATGTATAATCTAAGTAGATATGATAGTTTTCAATGGAGTATATATGGTGTATGTTTTTAAGGTTTTATGTAATACTTATGTTTTTATATACCTTTCCAAAGATACTAAACTACCCGGTCCTTTAGGATGTGATTTCCTTTTTTTATTATGGCAATAACATAAAGTAATTAACTAGGTCTGGGCTACTGGGGTCAGGGTATTTACAAATGGTGTAGAATATTGAAAACATACAAGGCTTAGAAGTTGCGAGGAGAGGGGCAGTGAGGGGTTTTATTGATTATTATATACATTAGTTCATTATTTTGGCTGAAGACTATAAATAGTGTTTATTATAATGACTAAATAAAATAAATAGTGAAGAAGGGTTTGATATAATGGGTTATTACATCATCCATGATTAAAAATTTCATGTATTTAGCTAATAATGTAAAATAATGTAAATTATAATATTTCACTATCGACAGAAAATACAACTACTTTAGAAAAATCTAAAAAATTCACCCAATTTTTTTTGATTCTTATATTTAAAATATTGGATTAGTTTTCAATTTTTTTTATAAAAATGGGAAATTAAATTTTAAAATAAAATCATCATTAATTTAAAAAAATATCAATTTTAATATTATAAGCGGTTTTATAACCCTTTGAAAAGTTAATTAGGGACTTAGAAAATTGTCTTATAATTATAATAAAAACTAATGTTAATTTATGAATCAATTTTATGAAAATAAAATTTATTTTAAATCATTATACTAATTATAAAATTTTAAATAAATGTTTATGTTTTACAAAAAATACCTATACATAGTTTATATTTCTTTAAAAAAATTATTTACTCATACTATGATATAAATATGACATGTTTTAATTTATAAGTTGCCTAAATTTTATTTTATAACTTCATAAGTGAGGTTACTATTATAATGACCATATCACTATTCCTAACAGTCATATTTCTATTCCAATGGTCAGGTTACATGTCCAATGACCAGGATACTATTACAATAGTATAGATTCTTTAATTATAATTTAAATTTTTTTTCAATCATTCTTAATTCACTAGTATTTTATCTTATGTTTATATATATACTTTTACCTTCAATATGAATATTTTATTATTAACATTATGTTTTATTTCTACAGCTTTGTTTGCGAGTGCGACTATTCTAACATATCGACAAGATCCACATATTCCCATTATTATTATCTAATTTTCTATCAAAATTATGATGGAAATATTTGGCATTATTATGGGTTTATTTTATGAATAATTTTTTATTCTTAATTTAGGAGAATAGTTTTTTTAGGTTGTCTATGTGATGTATGTGTTTCATGACAAAAGAAGGGAAATTCAATTGATAAAACTCTAGGTCATTACATTCTTCCCCCCTTATTAAATATTTACCTCAAAATTTGAATTTACATAGTAAGGTGAAAATAGGTGAGGGTATTTATCCTTCACCAGTTTTTCCAATTCCCATTCCACCTCATCATACTTATGGTTTCTCAATAGTATCTTGACCAGGTGGGTGGTCTTGTTACATAGAACATTATCTCTAAAGTCCAAATGTGTCAACGACTGCTCCTCATAAGGGAGATCATTCTCCAGATATACCACATTTTATTTCAATACATGTGAGGGATTTGGTATGTACTTATTAAGGATAGATACATAGAATACATCATGTAATTGAGACATTGTTTGTGGATGTTCTAGTAAACAGACCATAGCTCTGACCCGATCAAGAATCTCGAAGGTCCTGATGTATCTTATACTTAGATTATATTTCTTACCAAATCACATGACACTATCCCATATAGATATATGAATTAATACCTTTTAACCATACTCAAAATCTATATATCATTAATGATTACCTGCATAGCTCTTCTGCTGAATTTTGGCAGCCCGAATATGTTATTGGATGGTCTTCACCATTATTCTATTTCCTTTACCATTTTAGGACCCATCTACTTATGTTCACCAACTTCATTCCAACATGTTTTTGTTCTACATATTTTCCATAACGGGTTTTATATGGGGGCATTTGGATGCTAGAGTGGAAACTATTTTTGTAAGAGAACCCTACCAGTGGAAGATGTTGATTCCATCCTCTAGTAAAGTATGTTGACAATGATATCAATATCTATTCTAGTTTTAGAATAGTCCACTCATATTGGCCATTAATTTGGGGTGATAGTCCATAATGAAGTTCAACTCAATATTTAGATCATGTTGGAGGCTTTTCCAGAACTTGGTGGTAAATATCATATCACGATAAGATATAATCAATAATGGTATTCCATACAGCCACACCAATTATCTGATGTACATCCATGAAATTTAATCTGATAAGTCCTCTCAAATCTCAACAATGTAAAAAAACTTTCTAAGATGACCCAAAATGACCAATATAGAATTATTTCATCTGGATGTATTTTTAAGTCTAGTGAAAAATAATACTGTGATGTTTTCCCATTTACATGTATGTATGGGTAATGGTTTCATTATCCAATTATATGGTTTCCTTTTAACCTTAACTAACTGACATACCAGGCACTTTGATGTATATTCGATGACCATCTTCATCATATTTTCTAACCAATATTATTCTCATAGATCTTGATACATCTTTGTGATCCCTAGGTGAATAAGGAATGTTGAGCTATGTGCATCAATTGAAAGATATTTATTTTTCTTTGGAATAGATGGTACAAAAATTCATGACCCAAATACTATAACTCCTTCATCATCAATTTTCAACTTTGAGGATTTACACTTTCTTATAGATTCCATGTTTTTCAAAATTCCCCATCATCTCTTTGATAATCCATTATCTTTTATAAAAGGGATTGTTGGTCAATCATTTGTGATAAGAATGATGAATTAAATTCATTTTTTATTCCAATATCCATCATTTTGAAATTATAAGAATATTGAATCCTTCTAAATTCCAATTATTGATAAAGTTACATGATCTTTTCTACATAGAGTGTCTACCAAATTATTTTATTTACAAGTATTATATTGGATTATGAAATCCTAATCCTTGATGAGTTCTAACTATCTTCCCTTGCACATATTAATCTTCTTCTTTCTGAATATATATTTGAGGATGAAATGATAATTATATATATCATACTTCTCCCTAGATATATAATGACACCAAATTTTTAATATGAAGGTCACAGTCACCAAGTTCATATCATGTGTTGGATAGTTTTTATCATGAACTTTCAAATGACCTAAAGAACTGGTTACCACATTATCATTTTTAATTAGTAAACAAACTAATACCACTTTGAAGCACCGATGTATACCATAATGAGTTCCCTAATTTTGTGTAGTGAATGTAATACTGTAGTGATAATCCTTTTTTCGACTCTTTGAAGTATTTTTTGAATCCACTAGTCTAGAAATATTTGTCTCCCTTATGACTCGTTTTGGTTAGTGGGTTTGAAAATCATGGGAAGTTCATCAAAAATCATATGTAATACCCACCTTGATGAAGGAAACTACCAATATCCATTACAGATACTAGTCTAGGACACTCTACAATTGGATATTCTTTGGAAGGGTCCACAAATATTCTTTTTTCAGGTGATAACATTCCCCAAGAATGATACGTCCTCCATCTAGAACTCAAATTTATTTTACTTTTCATAGATTTTATCCCTTAAAAATGTATTTACTACAATATTAAAATTATCCTCATGTTCCTCCCTACTCTTTGAGTACGTCAGTTTAACCCCCCAAACTTCTACGGTATGTTTCCCCTTGAGTAATGCAGTAAATTGTGTTGTACACAACTTTGCATTCAAACACACCAAAACCAATCAAACTAGTCGTTATGAATATCAATACACACTTTTTGAAATTTTATAAACTTTATCTTTCAAAAAGGTCTTCATTTTTGGATTCAGAATATCTAAATTAGCTTAGGATGATTTTTTCGAATTTTTCTGAAAACATTCAATTTATGATGAATAGTGAAAAACACTGCCTTATTGGTTAAAACAGACGTTTTATTTAAATAAATATTTGTTTTATTTAAATTTATTTTAGGTCAAAATAGATACGTAATACCTATATAAGTTCAATTTAATTCATTGGAGTCATTTTATAATAAGTTTAGATATATAAAAATTTTATTGAAATTTTTACTATCTTTTACCCACCTCCTAAGAGCATTTGTAAATTTGCATAAAACATAATTTTACAACATATGTGAATTTAATTTAAAATATTAGAGAGACATGGTTGATATCAGTAAGTAAAATGTGGTTTAATAAGATGAAAATAATTTTTGGTTAATAGTAACTTTTAACTTTTATATTACCATGGTGAAAAGTAAATAGGGTAATTATAGGAAACATTGATATTATTATTACCCTAAAATATTTCCTAAT
The DNA here is from genome assembly GCA_963277665.1 of Viscum album. Taxonomy (NCBI): domain Eukaryota; kingdom Viridiplantae; phylum Streptophyta; class Magnoliopsida; order Santalales; family Viscaceae; genus Viscum; species Viscum album. Next base: position 13,455,025 of record OY728150.1, read on the forward strand.
TCAATTGGATAAGTGTATTTCGACCAAAAAAATCCTCAAGAAAAAATATGTTCCTTTAGGTCCACTTGGATTAGATTAGGGCATTTATTATAATTTTATTTAAAGAAGAGTAAAAAGTGTTAAATTCAAAGTTTAATAACAAACCATTTTTAATATAGTGATATACATAAGATAAATTAGAATATAAATATTCATTAGAAATCTAAAAATATTTCCTACATAATGGTATTTTATTTATAATTTTTAGAAATTAAATTATTAAATTTATTTATATCACAATGATGGTGCAGTAATTACCTTATCAATGAAAGATTAAAATAATTAAAATTATAAATAACCAAATAAATCTAATTTGAGAATTTTGATGAATTCCCCTAATTATATAGGTTAATAAAACATTTTGGTGTTGATTGAATGAATTTTTTTTCAAAGTAATAATGTTGTTATGACTTTAACAAAAACAAAATACCAAATAGTGTCAAAATTGACATAAAATATATTTCAAAAAAAATATTATATTATTAATTGATATAATATTCTTAAAATTATAAGGTTTGGACAAAGGACATATATAATGATAGTTATATCATTAATTAACCACTTTAGGTTCCCTTGTAATTTTATAGTATGTTTATTACCCAATTATAATAATAATATAAGAATACATGGTAAAAGTTAAACTATTTAACTAAGAGTTAAATCTAAAAGATAAGGTTAATATAGTAACCCAAAACTGTTTAAAACCTATTGGTTGAGTGGTTTTATACCCATCCCCACCTTAGACTCTAAATAAATCATTTTTGAGCCATTAGAAACCGAAGATGATTTTATTATAAAATAATATTTCAATCTTTTCTTAAGGTGCCCCTCACCTCTCTTATAAAAGGGCACTTCCACTTCTCTCAAAATAACACCTCAAAATCCATTTGGATCAGCCAACCCATTCCAAAATATTTTCTAAACTATCCTCCCTTCATCCTAATGTCATTACTTTGGTCATAAATCCATCATATGGGGCCCTTTTGATCAAATCAAAAGGAATAACCTGAAGAAGAGGTAAATATTTTATCACCTCTTTCAAGTTCATTTCTTCTTCCACTTCTTCTTTATTTGTTGTTTTAATTATAAAATAATAACTCAAGTATATTCTATATACTGTGATGTTATTATAAAAATTGTACAAGCATATTCATTATTCTATCCATCATATGAATGACAAATTCACCATACGTGCGTACGTATGGCCTACCGTCTCCACGTCGTGGTGTAGTTGTTATTCAATAAATTATTATTTTTATGTGTATAATAATGATGTATAATTTATGTAAATAATAAATATAATATATTAATTAGTCTCTATATATTATATACCATCCATTTATATACAATTTTAATATCAAAAGAATGATATTGTCGCTCGTGCGTACATATGAATTACCATCTCCACGAACGCGATGAGATTCATTTCCCCATATTTCAAGAATAATTTTCATTTGATGATTAAAAATAATGTTTAAGAACTTAATATCATTCTGGATATTAATAAAATACATCCTTTCTATAAAAAATACAGCTTATGTAAGAAAATATATAAAGGAAAATGAATCAGTTAACACCCAAAATGACGATAATACTAAAATATTATTAAAAAAGAAATATTAGAAGATCATATATGATATCATATTTATGTATATGGTTATTGTATAATTTAATAACTATGATTTAACAATTATACAGGAGGGTAACGTACCCTTGACTAATTAAAAGTACATGGTAAGGGTTAATTTCACAATCTCCTCATTATCCGAGATTTTTTATACGTAATTATCTACTGGGACCTGTTTATCATCCACATCCATGTTTCTTAAAAATGTATTTCAATTTTTTATACTACTTCCTAGACTATGGGTTAAAGTAATTTCTAACCTTATTTGACTTTTTATAATATTTTTATAAAATAATCATTCCATCGTTTTCCAAACAATGTACTTTATGGCTTTTTTGACAAAATTATGGAAAGAATTTTATTTAACTTATATGATGGGTGTGGTTATTTTCTCCAGTTATAACACCTTATAATCTTCCCTTACGTTTTTATAAGAATATTTCATAAATAAATTTCTTATTTTAAATGGTTTCAAAATAGAAAGAGGTATTTATTTCAAATAGATTTCATTTCATCAATGTCAATATCCTTTGATATATTTTAAACTTATTTGAAGTTTATTTATTATGATAAAAATCTTCCATATTATATGGAAGTTTTTGTGATATGTTTGACTGTGGATGTGTTATTTTATACCATTCATGGTTTATGGATAATGTATTTTCATTTTTCATGCTAGTTTTAATACAAATGTTTATGTTATGTTTAAACCTTTTCATATGAGGAATGGATTGGACTTAGTACGTGATGGGTGAGCCCACTATAGCTCCTAGATGCATCGGTAGGTCTCATGAAACAAAATATTATCTTAGCACAAGGCCTTGAAAAAATCTTATTTGTAGTCTTGTCACAAGGCCTTGACTATGCGGTTATGAAGTCTAGATTATGCATTCCATCATTATTAAATTGGAAATTGATATTGCATGTGATTATTCGACTGGAAGAATATCCATGTGAATAAGTAAATGGAATTATTTTGATTTATATTTTCCATATTATGATGAAGTATCAGTTTAAAATACTTTTTTAGTCTTATACATTTCCATAAATGTTTATGTTTATTTATGAATGTTTCCGCTATACTATTATCCTTACTGGGCATCTGAGCTCACCGCTTTCTATGTTTTATTTTTCCTAGGATGAAAAGAAGTATAATATGACTAACCTACAGGGATAGTCTATGGTATATGAATGTTTCTAATGAAGCCAATGTTGTTGTTGTTTTCATTTTATAACGTAATGTAAAATTTATGAATGTATGTAGTACTTACAAGGCTATTAAACTGATCGGCCTTTCGGGACATGATTTCCTTGTATGATTCCAATGTTATGTAATAATGCATAGAATCTAGGTAACTAGGTTTGGGGTGTTACAATTGGTATCAGAGGATGTTTAGTAAAAATCTTGGAAACTAGATTTAGATAAACATTGATTTGAGAACATTACCATAAGATAGACATTGAGGATTAGTATAGAAGAATTTTCTAGAATTTTGGCAATGTACAGATCTTTTGTATTTTCCAAGAAATACATCCCTGTGTGAATATGAGAAGGTAGAGGCAACTCTGGAATATATGTACGTAGGGGTAAAACCTAAAAACACCACTTTGATCTAGACTCGAACGGGAACTGGTGCACGAAAACGGGCCTTACTGTACTCTTAGTTACGACACTCCCATGGGATATGCTTAAAAAATCCACATTTTCATTACAAACCATTATTAAGGATTTATGAGTATATACCTCCTCAAAGGAAACATTTTTATGATTATGGACTATATCCATAAAATGCTCAATTTATGTTAAGTATTTAAAAAGTTTGGAATTATGTATTGTGATTCATAAACTAATCTTGTGTATTCCATTTTTTAGAAATTACACCTAGTGGAAGGAATGAAAACCGTATCAACACACCTAATCCATGTAGGGATTGACCTCCTGCTCAATATAATTATAGCGAAGCTGGTGATACATCTGGTGTTTATCATCTTATCACCATACTGGGACAAATCACATAGGTTATGAATAATAACCTTACCCGTATGGAGCACCTTGATCCACAACGTAGAGGATCAATGTTAAAACGCTTCATGAGAAAACAACCACCAACATTAAATGGGTCTAAAAATGAATTTGTAGATGAACAATGGATAAATTCTTTAGAGAAAATATTTCATGCTTTGGGTAGTAGAGAAAGGGAAAACGTTTTCATGGAATTTTATCACCTCACCGGAGATGCAGATCAATGGCGGTCATTAATTCAAAACACAAAGGAGGATGAAGAAGTATCAACTATGCAATGGAGGGAGTTTAAAGAGATTTTTTTTAGAAAAATACTTTCCTTGTGACCATCGAGCGGATTTGGAAAGGCAATTTCTGAGCCTCAGATAAAAGGATGATGAGAATTTCGTAATGTATGAAGATAAATTTACAAGGTTAGCAAGGCATGCAACAGATTATATATGTAACCCAAGGAGTAATATTTATCGATTCATTGATGGTTTAAAACTATTTCTCTATCAATAATTAGTCTCACAATCCTTCTCATTGTACGAATATATAGTCTCAGGTTCTATCAAGACAGAAAAATAATTCTCTATGTCTTATGACTTTAAAGAAAATAAGGAGAAGAAGAGATGTGCTGAACACTCTGGAAATGGAAATAAGGGGAATAAGGGAAAATTTGAATATCCATCCTCCAGTAAATATGGGAAGAAACACATTGGTACTTTCTTGAAGGGAATGTGAGTCTGTTACAAGTGTGGTGAAAAAGGCTACCAAGCTTGTGATTGTAAAGGAAAGAAAGAGGTTGTTAATGTTGAATGTTAAAATTGTAGAGAAAAGGGGCATTATTAAAATGAATGTCCTAAGTGCCAATGAAAATTACCTCAGAAAAGTAAAAGGGAGAATGGACAAGCTTATGTGATCACTACTACTGAGGTTGAAGTTCTAAAAGACGTGGTGGTAGGTAATTTAATGGTTTCCTCAAGATTAGCCAATGCTTTATTTGATTCTAGATCATTGCATCATTTCATATATTCCCAGTTTTATAAGAAAATTAGATATTTCCAATTTTATTTAACAAGAGAGTTGTCAGTTAGAACTCTTAATGGAAGTATCTTTGTAACAAAGTTTTGTGAATTAGTTCCCATTGGGGTTATAAATGTTCTTTATCTACTGATCTCATCGTCATACCCATGATTGAATTTGATATAATCTTCAGTATGGATTGGATTTCAGACCATGAGACAAAATGTTTTTGTAAGAAAAAGGAATTTACAATTCTTGATGATGATAAAGAGTGCCTTATCTTTAGAGCAGAAACATCACCACCTGATTCTTATCTAGATCCACCCCTAGTTGCTCAACTAAATTCAATTATCGGGGGGGGGGGAGAAAATGAAATAACTGTGGGTGATGAAAGGAATGTTAAAATGGATGATGTGCCTATTGTGCAAGAGTATATTGATGTGTTTCCAAAGGATTTACCAAGACATCCTCCAGAATGAGAAATTGAGTTTTCCATTGATTTAATTCCTAATTCAAGGCCCATATTGAAGACCCCTTATAGAATAGCCACTGTGGAATTAGTGGAACTAAAGAAACAACTAGAGGAATTGAGTGGTAAGGGATTTATTTTCCCTAGTGTTTCTCTATGGGGATCCCCTATTATTTTTGTCAAGAAGAAAGATGGATCTATGAGGTTGTGCATTGACTATAGGGAGATCAATGCTATACCAATTATGAACAAGTATCCACTAACTATTATTGACGATTTATTCGACCAACTCCATGGAGATCAATATTTTTCAAATATTTAACTTCGATCTGGATGTCATCAGTTGTGTGTGAAGAAGGAAGACATTCCAAAGAATACATTTCGAACCAGGTACGGTTATTATGAATTTACAGTAATGCCTTTTGGGATGACTAATGCACTCTCTGTTTTCATGGATATAATGAACATTGTTTTCAAGTAATATCTTGAGGACATTGTAATGGTTTTTATTGACGATATCTTGGTATACACTAAAAGCTATGAAGATCATGAAAATCACTTTCTTATTATCCAAAAGACTCTTAGAAGAAATGATTATATGGGAAGTTTAGCAATTGTGAATTCTGGCTTCTTGAGATTTCTTTTCTTGTCCATATTATCTCTAAATATGGAATCTCTATTGATCCTTCTATGGAAAAGGAAATCCAAGAATGGCCATCACCGACAAGTATAACTGAGGTACATAGTTTTATTGGTTTAGCAGGTTATTATCGACGTTTCATCCATAATTTTTCCCGATTGGCTAACCCATTAACCAAGCTCACACGTAAAGGGGTTAAATTTGTTTGAAAAAATAGTATGAAGAATGTTTTGAATAACTAAAGTGGATATTAGTCAATGATCCTATCTTGAATCTACCATCGGGGAATGATGGGTTTGTTATTTATAGTGATGCGTCAAAGAATGGACTTGGTTGTGTCCTTATATAGAATGACAGGGTTATTGCTTATGCACCACGACAGCTAAACATTTATGAGAAAAACTATCCTACTCATGATCTTGAGTTATCAGCTATAATGTTTGCTTTCAAGATATGGATACACTACCTATATTGTGAAAAATTCGAGATATATACCGATCACAAGAGTTTGAAGTATATTTTATCACAAAAGGAACTCAACATGAGGCAAAAGCGATGGATTGAACTACTCAATGATTATGATTTCACTATACACTACCACCCGAGTAAGGCAAATAAGGTGGAAAATTCTTTGAGCATAAAGGATCAAGGAGTTTTGAACAAGATGAGAGTTGAAAAGGATCTTATATACATGGATCTAGTAAATATGGATATGGGAATAACCATGGAAGGTGAAACCCCAATTCTTTTTCAAATGGTTTCCAAACCATCTTTACTAGAAAGGATAAAAAGTTCACAGATTGATGATGACGAATTTCAAAAGAAAATTAAAGTTGTGAATGATGGGAGATTGATCTACTTCGTATATGAAGATGGGATTTTAAAATTTGGGGAAAGACATTGTGTTACTGATATACCTGATCTGAAAAGAGAATTTTTAGATGATTCTCACAACTCAAATTTCTCTATACACTATGGTAGCACTAAGATGTATAGAGATTTGAAGGAAAATGTTTGGTGGGAAAACATGAAGAGAGAGATTGCTGATTTTGTGTCAAGATGTATTGTTTTTCAAAAAGTGAAATCTAGAAGACAACATCCTAGAGGAGTCATACAACCTCTTCCCATACCTAAGTGAAAATGGGAAGATATTACGATGGACTTTGTCATGGGACTACCAAAGACTCCTAGAATAAATGATGCAATATGGTTCATTGTTGATCGCCTAATAAAGTGAACACCTTTTCTTGCTATAAGAGAAGATTTACCACTTGAACGCTTATCAAGACTATATATTAATGATGTTTTAAGGCTTCATGGAGTACCCATATCGATTATTTCTGATTGTGATCCCCATTTTACATTAATATTATTAAAAAGTCTTCAGAAATCCATGGATACTGAACTTTGTTTGAGCACTACCTACCACCCTCAAACAGATGGAAAATCAGAACATACTATTCAATCCTAAGAAGACATGTTGAGATCTTTCTCACATGAATTTCAAGGTATGTGGGATCGATATTTACATCTAGTTGAATTTTCCTATAACAATAGCTTCCATTCAAGTATTCAGATGGCACCATATGAAGCGTTATATGGAAAGAGATGTCAGAAACCAACTTGTTGGGATTATGTTGGTGAGAGAAAACTCGTAGACCAAGAATTTTTTGAGGAAAATATGGAAAATGTTAAGGTAATACAAACCCACATCAAATAATCTCAAAGTAGGCAAAAGAGTTGTGCCGATAAACGAAGGATTTGGAATTTCAGGTAGGCGATCATGTTTTCTGGAAGGTATCTCCATGGAAGGGAGTTATGCGATTCGGTAAGAAGGGTAAATTAATATCCAGGTACATCAAATCTTTCGAAATTCTAGAACAAATTGGGGCTGTAGATTACCATTTGGCAATGCCTCCATGTCTCTCCAAAGTTCATGATGTGTTCCACGTATCACTGTTGAGAAAGTACATGCCTAACCCAACGCATGTACTCACCTATGAGGAAATTAAACTGGAACCCGATCTGTCTTATTGTGAAGAGCCAATCATAATTCTTGATACTTGATAATAGTTTTTGAGAAATCGTACAACTCGTCTGGTGAAAGTTCTTTGGAGAAACCATAAGATGGAAGAAGAGACGTGGGAACCCGAGTAACTTATGATGAAGAACCACCAGAGTCTTTTATGCAGTGATATTCTAGAAATTTCAATGATGAAATTATTTAAAGGATGAAAAAATGTAACACCCCAAACATCTACAGTACGTTTCCCTTTGAGTAATGCAATAACTTGTGTTGTATGCAACTTCGAGTTCAAACACACCACAACCAATCAAACTAGCCGTTATGAATAGTAATACAATTTTTTTGAAATTTTATAAATTTTATCATTCAAAATGGACTTATTTTTTGGATTCATAATATCAAAATTACCTTAGGATAAAATTTTGGTATTTTTCTAAAAACATTCAATTTTTGATGAATAGTGAAAAACACTACATTATTGGTTAAAACCAACTTTTTATTTAACTAATTATTTATTTTATTTAAATTTATTTTAGGTAAAAATAGATGCATAATACCTATATAATTTCTATGTAATTAATTAGAGTCATTTTATAATAAGTTTATATATTTTCAAATTTTGTTGAAATTTTTACCGTCTTTTACCCACCTCTTATGAGCATTTGAAAATTTGCATAAAACTTAATTTTACCGCTTCTGTGAATTAAATTTAAAAAATCCTCGAGATACGATTAATATCAGTAAGTAAAATGTGGTTCAATAAGATGAAAATAATTTTTGGTAAATAGTAACTTTTAACTTTTATTTACCATGGTTAAAAGTAAATAGGGTAATTTAAGGTAAAAATGATATTATTATTACCCTAACACATGTCCTAATTCTATTGTATAAGTTTATTTCAACCAAAAAAAACCTTAGTAATAAAATATCATCCTTTAGTTCCACTTTTATTTTATTAGGACATTTATTATTATTTTATATAAAGAAGAGTTTAAAGTGTTAAATTAAATTTTAAAAACTATACTATTTTTATATAGGGTTATACAAAAGATAAATTAGACTATAAATATTAATTAGGAAGATAAAAGTATTTACTACATAATTGGATTTTATTTATAATATTTAGACATTAAATAATTGAATTTATTTATAACACAATGATGATGCAGTAGTTATCTTATTAATGAAAGATTAAAATAATTAATATTATAAATATACAAATAAATAAAAATTGTTACTTTTGATGAATTAAAAAAAATTCTAGGTTAATACGACATGTTAGGGTTGCTTAAATTAATTGTTTTTTAAGTAATAATGCTGTCATGACTTTAAGAAATACAAAATACCAAATTGTGTCAAAATTGACATAAAAGAGTTTTTAAAACCAATATTATATAATTAATTGATATAATATTCCTAAAAATATAAGGTCTAGTAAAAGGACTTATATAATAATAGGTATATAATTAATTAACCACTTGAGGTTCTCTTGTTATTTTATAGTAAGTTTATTAACCAATTACAATAATAATACAAGAATACATGGTAAAAGTTAAACTATTTATCTAGAGTTAAATCTTAAAGATAAGGTTAATATAGTGACCCAAACATGTCCAAAACCTATTAGTTGAGTGGTTTTCGACCCATCACACCTTATCATTGAAATAAAACATTTTTTATCCATTATAAACCAAATATTAGTTTATTATAAAATAATATTTCAATCTTTTCCTAAGGTGCCCCTCACCTCTCTGATAAAAGGGCACTTTCACTTATCTCAAAATCACACCTCCAAATCCATTTGGCTCGCCCATACCCTGCCCAAATATCCTATAAACTATTCTCCATTAATTTTAAAGGCCTTAATTTGGTCAGAAAGCCATCCTATAGATCCCTTTTTATCAAATCAAAAGGAAGAACCGGAAGAAGAGGTAAATATTTCATCACCTCTTTCAAGTTATTTTCTTCTTCCACTTCCTCTTTCTTTATTGTTTCCATTAAAAAATAATAAATATAGTATCTTCTATATACTGTGATGTTATTATAAAAATTATACAAACATATTCATTGTTCTATTCATCATATGAATGACAAAGTCACCATACGTGTGTACGTGCGGCTTACCGTCTCCACGTCTCGGTGTAGTTGTTATTCAATAAATTATTATTTGGATGGGTATAATAATGATGTATAATTGATGAAAATAATAAATATAATATGTTAATGATTCTGTATATATGATATACCATCCATTTAAATATGATTTTAATATCAAAAGAATGATATTGTCGCTCGTGCGTACGTATGGATTACAATCTCCACTAACGCGATGAGATTCACTTCCCCATCATAACCATTCAAAAATAATTTTAATTTGATGATTAAAAATAATGATAAAGAACTTAATATAATTATTTATATTAATAAAATACATCCTGTCCATAAAAAATACGTCTTATGTAACAAAACATATAATGGAAAATGAATTAGTTAACACCCGAAACGATGATAATACTAAAATATTATGAACAAAGCAATATTAGAAGATCATATATGATATCATATTTATGTATATAGTTCTTGTATAATTTAATAACAATTATTTAACTATTATATATAAGGTTAACATACCCTCGACCAAGGAAAAGTACAAGATTAGGGTTAATTTCACAATCTCTTCATCATCCGAGGTTTTTTATATGCAATTATCTACTAGGACCTCTTTATCATCCACATCCATGTTTCTTAAAAATGTATTTCAAAACCTTTTTACTATTTCCTAGAATATGGGTTAAAGTCATTTATATAGTTGTTTGATGTTTTATAATATGTTTATAAAGTAATATTTCCATCGTTTTCCAAATAATGTACTTTACAATATTTTCAAAAAATTTAAGGAAATAATTTTTTTTTAATTTATAAGGCGGGTGTGGTTATTTTCCACCAATATAACACCTTATAAGATTCCCTTAAATTATCATAATAATATTTAAAAAATAAAATTTTTCTTGTAAATGGTTTCAAAATAGAAAGAGATATTTCTTTTAAATAGTTTTCATTTCATCTATGTCAACATCCATTGATGGATTTTGAACTTGTTTGAAGCTGATTTATTATGATACAAGTCTTCCATGTTGTACTGAAGGTTTTGTGATATGTTTGACTTTGGATGTGTTATTTTATACCATTCATGGTTTATGGATAAAGTATTTACATTTATTATGCTAATTTTAGTACGAATGTTTATGTTATGTCTAAACCTTTTCATATAAGGAATGCATTGGACTTAGTATTTGATGGGTGGAGCCTTCTATAACGCCTCAACGCATCAGTAGGTCTCATGAGACAAACTAGTTTCTTGTCACAAGGCCTTGAAAAAATCAAATTTTTAGTGTTGGCACAAATCCTTGACTATGTGGTTATGAAGTCTGGGATTATGCATTCCATCATTACAAAATTAGCTATTGATATTGTATGTGATTATTCAACTAGTAGAATATCCATGTGAATAAGTAAATGGAATTATTTTGATTTATATTTTCCATATTATAATGAAGTTTAAGTTTAAAAAAATTTGTTTTAGTATTATACATTTCCTTAAATATTTTTGCTTATTTATGAAAGTTTCTGCCATATTTTATCCTTACCGAGCATCTGAGATCACCCCTTTCTATGTATTATTTTTCCCAGGATGCGAAGAAGTATATTATGACTAACCTAAAGGGATAGTCTATGTGATATGAATGTGGTTAATGAAGAAACTTCCATTGTTGTATTTCATTTTATAATGTAATGTAAAATTTATGAATGTATATAGTACTTCCAATTCTACTAAACTGATCATTATTTTAGGACATGATTTCCTTGTATCAAACTAATGTTATGTAATAATGCACTGAATCTGGGTATCTAGGTTGGAGGCGTTATAGTCAGAATATTATCTATAAAGACTACTATGAATTTTTAAAGGTAATCTCTAAAGACTCTATTCACAAATCCATGAAATATTTTAGATAATTAGAGAGTCTAAAGCGAATCACTATGACTCATATTCTCTATACCTCATTTGAAATGAAATCTTGGGAATATATTCCTTCTACACCTTAAATTGGTGATATCCTGACCGAAGGTCCTACTTATAGAAATAATTTTCACTAAGTAGCTGATAAAAAAAGTAATAAATACATGGTAGGGGCTAATTGTTATTTTTTGTTATTTTTTTGACTAATGATAATCAATTCAGATGCACATTGATTAATCCTTCTTCTTAACGATGAGGACAGAAAAACCCCATAGTGATGCCCTAGGGCGTATAAAATCATTGTCCAAATAATCTTGTAACTATTTATTTAGTTATTCAAACTCGATGGTGGTCATTATTTAAGATGTATTTGATATGGGTATAGCTCTAGGTATAAGATCAATTGAGAACTCAACCTATCGGTTTCTAGGAAGTTAAATAAATTCTTTGGGGAACACATCAGTGTAGTCCCTCATAATGGGAATATCTTTGAGCATGATCCTATCCTTTTTCTCAATCAGTTTATCAAGATATGTTTTCTAAAAGGGAAATAAAATCCAAAATTAAGATGACTTTTCTTAGGGAGATTCATTATACTCCATACAATTATTTATAAGTGGAGGGTTCCTTGGGATATGAAGAGTGATCTCCCTTTCTCGATAGTTGATGTTGTCTTTATATGAAGATATCCAATCCATGACCAATATAGCATAAAAATCCCCCAAAGGATGTAAGATGATATTTTGTGGGAGGTTCATTCCAAAAATGTTAACCATGGAGGAGTTATATACCTTAGGTGAAATAGTTTCCAAATTCAAAATTCTTACGGATAACTCAACCTTAATATTTTGAGTTAGTGTTTGAATAGTTCTACTAAAATTGCATGATATAAAGGAATATGTAGAAACATAATCAAATATTACATTTTCTATTCTTGAATTAATAACCAATATACCTATCACCAAATCATTATTGGGATCAACTTTAGCAGTAGTGATAGAATATTCCCTTCCATTCAACCTTAGAGGTTGTTTTTGTTGATTTTCCCAAACAACCCTAGGATTAGAGAAATAGATTGCATAGTGCCCATGTTATTTGAAGTTAAATCAATATAAAAGAGGAACATTGTTCATCTAAAACTTATTTTACACTTAAACATTAGTTGTTTTGTTCATTTAAATTCAACATTTATTATCTTGGTACCCCTATTTTCCACACATTAATCACCTTATGGTTCCACTGGATGGTTTTCAGATTTCTTTTTCCCACACTTTTCATTTGGGATTCTAGTTTTCCTTCCTCCATGAGATATATATGTTTATCCTACTATATTAATATCAATTTTTTATTTTTATCTTGGAACAAAAAAGACAATCGAGAGTCTCTGATCTCCATTTCATCGTCAAGGGAACAATGAAAAATCTTCTCACAGATTTTAAAGTATTAAATCACTAATGTTTTTTGTATACTCAAAATGAATGTTCTAAATAATTTATACCCCTTAATTTAAGTGTTCCTGAAAAAGTTGAAGGTGTATTGTGAAATCCTTATAATGTTTTATTTATATACCCTTATAGATTCATCTTCATTTTTCATTAGTCTAAGGAACTCCCTCTGTATATTGAAATGGAGATTTTGGGGAAAATATTTAATGAAAAATATTTTCCTGAATCCTTCCCCATCCATGGAATAAGTTTCATAATTAGACATTGTGTTTTTGATTAGTGTCCACCACTAGTTTTCTTCCCTGTCAAAATGATTGACCACCAATAAAAATTTCTCTTCTTATAAGAACCGAAGGATAGAGAATATCCTTCCAATGGAGTTAATCCATTATTATGTGAGGAGGGGATCAGAATATCAACTAAATATAGGATCCCTTTTTAACATAAAGGATTCAACCACAAATTTCCATTTCCTTTGATAAGGAGATAATTACACATGATTCAAGTTATTATTCATAAATTGAGCTGGTTGAGAGGTTATGACATTAATGTTTTGAGTTCCTATTATGATTATATTTGGAATTTCATTATGAAAATAATCAAATTTCCTATCACATTAGTTGTTATCATAGGATCTACTATTTCTAGAAATTAAATAAAAATATAAAAAATACAATTACGGTGTGTTAAAACTTATCTAATGAGGATATAATGTTGTAACCATAAACACTAAGGGAATAAATTGTAAATGAAATTTATATTCTAACATTTTATTCCCTATGTTTGAACATAGGTTATTCATTGTGGCATAATTATCCATATGGATCATAAAAAAAATTTCTTTTCTTAATATGCAAAAAAAATCTAAGCTCTGATAATAAATATAGAAACCCTAAACTTTTTCATTTATTACTACATTATTTCAACCATAATTATCCATGAAATACAAACAATTGATTGAAAATTCTAGTGTATTTGGAAGACAATGTACATAATTAGAAAACATGAAACTAAAGTAAAATATAATTTTATTAATCACCATAGAGAGCTCTTAATTTCCTTTGAGCTCTTATTACTTCATAGGAAAACATCGAGAATTTATTAAAAAAGTATGAGCTAAAAAGAACAATAAGGGGATAAACATGGGAAAAATATCATAACACATGAGTTAGAAGACATAATATGATAACCAAAAATGCATGGTTAGTGAATAAACATGTGGAAACATAACTCATATAACATGGAATCATATGATCATGGAAATATGGTATTGAGATAGTAACATATAACATGACATAATCATGAGTCAAAGATAACTGTTATGGCTATATCACGTGGTGGACAAAGACCCTAAATAGATTAGATTTACTCCCTAATACCATAAATGACAAATCATGAGACTAATCATTATGAAATGAATTATAGATATATCTGGGGACACCCATCACAACATGTTCATGCATATTGTTTCCACATAAACAATAAATAATAAGGAATAAACATAAGGTTTACCCATGGAAATAAATACGCTTCGTAATCATGACATAAGGTATAACCAAAGGGTGTATCAAAATGGAATCCATGAAAGAAGGGATTAAATGTTATTTGGAAAACTAGGTAGTAAAAATTATAATAGATCATGAATAATTATTTCTAATTTAATTGAGTATATTACAAGGATTTTTTTAAGAAACATTTGAAATTAGCAACATTAGTGAGGTTTAAGGGAAAATATTAATGAATTTTTAATGAGAAAAAATGAATAATAGTTTGTGTAAAACGAGAAATTAACTAAGATATTTTTTCAAGCCAATATGATACATTTTATAAATTATTGGTGTTTGAAAATATTGTATTTATTGTACATGAAAATGGGTAAGAAATGGAGAAGTTCCCTTTAATTGGGCGTTCTTACTAGGAGGAAATGAGAAGGGAACCATTTAAAACATGTATTTTCCATAAAATAAAGATGAATTTAGAATATACACATTTTTGGAACATATGAAAATAATATAGGATAATTTTATAATAATAATGAAGAATACATTGGTTTAAAGAGTGGGAGAAAGCATAACTTAAAGGAAAAATGGAGGTTTTAAGAGATCCATTACCTTATGTATGAATGCATTAAGCACTTGAAATTAATGTACTAGATAATAAAATGTTATTAATAAATTACTTATTTTAGATATTATTATAAATTTATATGATTTATTATAATTTTATTAAGTTCATTTATGGCCATGTTGATGAGTTATAAAGATCAATTTCATGATTCCAGGAGCTTTCGCTTTTATAGTTTCATGGTCGGTTTAATTGTATATAATTAATAATGTACATTTCAAATGGGATTAATTATAAATAATTGAAATTATATGGAATTAATTAAATTATATAAGTCTCAATGGTCTTGTATATAATTTTGTTTTCTCATATGAGGATTACTCATTTGATAAAATGTTATTGATAAATGTTTTTTTGTTTTGGCAGTTTTTAGATCTTCATGAACTAGTTTAGTTTTATTTAATATTATATCTATATATTAGTTAAAGAACATAAAATAAGTTATAATATAATTAATAAAATCTGTTTTATCCATTTTAATTATTTTATGGTCAGCCTTGAATGTGGTAACAAAAAATGAAAACTCATCATCCATGAAGATGGTGAACCCACATATTACATATGATGTTTTCATTTTTAGAATAAAATTAGAAGATATGGGATTGGATGATTGATATTCCACAAATACAAGAAAAGTATAGTATAGATGTGCTACTGCAGTTATAATTACAATATTGAGAAATTAAAAGAAAATGATCAAGGATTTTACCACTTCAATATCATCTCCTTGAGAACCTACTTGAATGAGCCCTTACGAAACATTGGATTGATTTTTTATTAAGGCTAGAAGCTCTTGGATATGGGGTACTATATTGGGATGGGAATTGGGTTAAATATTGAAAAGTTACACAGCATAGAAGGTGTGTGGAGAAGGGGGTGGTATTTATAATGGGAGGAGAGGGGTGTTTTTTATTATTATACTCATTAGTTTATTATTTTTTGGATCATGAATATTACTAATTTGGATATATATGAATAAATATAGTGAATAGTGAAATTGGGTTTGATAAAATGGTTTCTTACATCGTCTATGACTAAAATATTTATGAATTTATCTTATAATGTTGAATACCACACAATATTGTATTTCACTATTCACAAAGAATTTAAAAAATTTATAAACATTAAAAAAATACACTTTAACCATTTATCAATGTTTTATATTTCAAAAATACAATCCATCTTATGAAAATAATTTTCTAAATATGTGAAAACTTATTTTTAAATAAAATCATCAATTATTTTAAAAATACTGATTTCAATATTATAATAGATTTTATAACCCTTTGAAAAATTTATTAGGTTCTTATAAAATAATATTATAATTATAATAAAACAAAATGTGAATTTATGAATATTCTTTATGAAAATATATTTTCATTTAATTCATTATATTAATTATAAAATTATAAATAAATGTTTACATTTTTCAAAAAATAACAACACGTAATTTATCATTTTAAAAACAATTATTTACTTATACCATTATATAAATATATAATTTTTTAATTTATAAGGTTTTTAAATTTAATTTTATACTTTCATAGGTGATGTTACTATTCTATTAGCCATATTACTATTCCTAATGCTGAAATTACTATTCCAATCGTTAGGTTACTACTCCAATGGTCAGGTTACAATTCCAATGGTATAGGTTCCTTTGTTTATATAAATAAGTATTGTTTCATTCATTATTCATTAAATTATATTTTATATTAAGGTTATATATATACTTTCATCTTCGAAATGAATATTTAATTATTAACATTATATTTTATTTCCTGATGTTTGTTCATGAGTGTGGTTATTCTAGAAGATCGAACAGATCCAAAATTTTCCCATTCTTGTTATAGTATATTATATTTATTATCCCCCTGCAATATTTGAAAATATTTTTGGATTATTTTCTTACTAATGTATCATTTTTCATTTATCTAAATAAGGTTTTTACTTGTTTCTCTATGTAATGTATGTGTTTTTTGGCACAAGAAGGGAAATTCCATTGATAAAATTCTATGTTGTTACATACGAGACATTGAAATCTAGTAGATGATGATAGTCATAGGTATTCGGGCCTACGAAACACTTGAAGGGAAGTCACCATGATATAATTTTTTCAATGAATGCCTCTCAGGATGCTTTTAGTCATCCTAGAGAAATATGATATTTTTCTTGCAACAATTAGGGACACCTCTCTCAAAATTGTCTAACCCATCATACAACTTACAGATAGGTGGTCTATTGACTACATAGGTAGGGAAAAAAGAAAGAAAATATATGTTCGTAGGGTGGAAGACTTAGTAGAGGAGAAAGGAGAGCAGTCAGATGTGGTAAAAAATTTGTCTTACATTCACCACCACCCCACAGGTCATCCATTCCAGGCTTAGGGAGCTAGTTGTTAGGGACAAGGGAAGCTACATGCCATGAATTTCTATAACCCTGGGGCTCCGAGGATGATTAGAGGTGTGATCTATGAGTTTTATACTGTTGTTTTAGTACGGATAGACATGTTTTAAATACACACTTTTCTTACCACTTCTCTTGTGCAAGACTTAGATATTTTAGTTGATACCTTGGATCAACCCTTATGCATGGAGACTATGACCAGAGGGCATTTAGTGATTAAAAACTACTTTAGATCGTATGAACTGAATCCTGGAGGATATTGATTCTTATAAGATCTATTTGTAGCAATGATGAGGCCTTAAAATGTCATATAAAGCATGAAATGGACATCAGCATTTCATTCCCAATACAATTTTTTTAGGAATATGATACGATGTATCCATGTTTATAGAATGAGGTTTTCCTTCATGTGTAAGAAGGAAGCAGAAGTAGCACCAGGTGACATCATAAATAGTAGGATACCAAAAATTATACATCATTTGAATAATATTACCTTCATAGCAGTGGATACTATGGGACTTCAGCTTCCTAAAATGGTGGATGAGTATGGGGAGGAATTTCTTGAGGATGTGTGAGGCTTATATCCCTAATTGGAGATAGAATCCCATATAGAATTTCACCATGGGAGTGACCTAATATATCCACATCATATGTGATGGATCTTGTAGAGTTTAGTGAGTTTAAAGTGTACATGTAGGACTTACATAGAAAAAGATATGTTATACCTATTGTGTCGCCCAAGGAAACCCATGTGTTATTCACCAAGAAAAAATATGGGAGATTGAGGTTGTGTGTAGATTATCTTCACCTGAACTAGGTCACTATGGAGAATAAGTATCCACTACCAAGGATCAATGACATATTTTACCTATTGAGAGGGGTGATATGGTTCTCAAAGATTGACACCAGATTAGGTTATCACAACATTGAGTCTGAGATAAGAAATAATAAATATAGAATTCTTATGTCACTATGGTCATTATGAGTACTTGGTGATACATTTTTGCAGGAAGAATTTTCAAAACGTTTTCATGGGACTCATGAAATACATCATTCGTCTTTTTTAGATCAATTTGTGTGGGTATTCATCGACTAAATTCTCATTTACAAGGCTTACAAGGAGGATCATACGAGACACATAAGGATGGCCTTGACTTACTTTGAGGGCACTTGATTTTAGGGAAGCTCTTATAATTTCAGTTCTAGATTCATGAGGTCCACTTTATTGGACATGTTATCTCAGTAGAGGGTATGGAAATGGAATCAATGAATGTTGATATAGTGTTACCTTGGGTGACACCTAGTATTATGAGTGATGTACAAAGCCTCCTTTGGTTTGTAGGAAACTACCATATTTTCATGATATATTTATCCAGGATATTGGCAGCCATGACTTCATTGGGTTTCAAATGGTAGCCTTTCATATGGATGGAAAGGTTCCAACATGATTTTTAGGAGTTGTGGTAGAGGTTGAAGAACACCCCCATCTTTAGAACAATAGAGGAGGGTGTTGAGTATGTACAGTTCTATAATTCTTTAGGGACTAGAAATGGTTGTGTCTTGATATATATTTAGGAGGTGATTTCCAATGGGTTTTTATAGTTGATACCACAAGAGTAGAACTATGAGACCATTGATCTTGAGTTGGAAGCAATAGTCTTCACCCTGAAGATGTGGCGACACTTATTTATGTGTGAGAGTCTTATCATCTATTTGGACCACAAGAGTCTCAAGTATATATTATCATAGAAGGATATTTACTTAATACAGAATTAATGTCTAGAGATCATATAGTATTATAAAATCGAGATATTTTATACTCTTTGGAAGGGGAATGTGGTGGATGATGCTCTCAACAGGTGATCTTATTCACAATTTTGGACAAAGGCAT
Organism: Viscum album; assembly: GCA_963277665.1. NCBI lineage: Eukaryota > Viridiplantae > Streptophyta > Magnoliopsida > Santalales > Viscaceae > Viscum > Viscum album. Next base: position 13,474,744 of record OY728150.1, read on the forward strand.
TGGATATGTTAGCCTCATTGTATTTGTCACTTATGAACATGGATTGTACATCTTACCCTCATTCGATGGTTGTTACAACATCACATATACAACATTTTAGGGAGGATCATGTTGTAAATATCTACTATGAGAACTTACACATTTTGATACCCACAAAACATGGTCCTGATAGATTATCTAAAGGTGGAGAGGATATCGTCTTATTTTGAGGATATGTGATAGTAATAGTGATTTTGCATGAGGATGACCTAAGGGAGTTTCATACGGCCCCCTTTATGGTACATTAAGGTATGGAAATGATATATTAGGACCTTCGATGTCTGTTTTGGTGGCTAGGGATGAAGATGCGTATAGTGGAGTTTGCCTCTTGATGCCTCCGTTTTCTGTAGGTGAAGGCTAAGAAATGGGTTTCAGAAGGTTTAGATCAACCCATTGAGGTACCAGAGTGGATGTAAAATGATATATCTATAGACTTTTTGATGGGGATACCAGTAACATCTAAATTAAATGATACCATCTGGGTGATTCTAGATTGACTAACCATGCTAGAGCACTTCATATCTATTCAAGATCAAAGTTCAATAGAAATATTCAGACACAGTTATGTGAATTAGATAGCCTAGATTCACAAAGTTACTTCAATGATACTTTCTAAATCTAATTCTTGCTTCATTTCATGATTATGGAGATGATAATAGGATCCCTTTGGGGCTCAGTTGCATTTGAGAACAATGTTTCACCCCAGAATAAAATCCAAACTGACCAGACCATTCATGTTTTGAAGGAAATGTTCTTGGATTTCATGAAGGACTTTGGATGTAGTTGGGAGGATCATATAACCTTGGTGATGTTTTCATAAAATAACAACTTCTATTTTACCATCAATATATAACCATTAATGGGTTTGTATGGGAGACCCTAACAGTCACCACTATGATGGACTAATCTATGTGATTCAACTTTCTTGGGCCTGCAGTTGGGGTGAGAAATGATATAGAAGGTGAAGATAACCCAAGAGTGGATGGAGACTTCCCAGACCCATCAGAAGTCCTATGCGGACCTATTATGGAGGACTTTAGAATTTGAGGAGTGACACCATGTATTCTTGAAGGTATCACCTCGATATGGGTGAAGATATTTGACCAGGGTGGAAAGATATCTCTAATATTAATTTTTTCATCCCAGATACTACATAGGTTCAGTTAGGTGGAATAACTATATACACTGATTCAATAGGTATATTGGGTACACGACAACTTTTATGTGTCTCAGCTGAAGAGGTATGTTCACAACCCTTCACATGTTATCAATTAAAGAAAGCTGGTCATAGAGGATGGGGATGACTTTTGTGAGTACCTAATTGAGATCAGGAACTAGTAGGAAAATATCCTCCATGGGTGAATGATAACCTTGGTGTAAGTTTTTTGGTAATAGAAAAAATCATTAGGAGAGCTCCTGAGAGTGGGAGACCCAGATGCGAGCCAAGTACCCTAATATTTTTCCATAGGATTTTTTATTTTCGAGATGAAAATTTCTATTATGGAACAAATGTAATGGGATATCCTATGATTTTAAAATAAGAAAATTAAATTTGATAACATATATGAAATGAAACACTAAGCCTAATCAACCCACAAAATATATTTCTTTAAATTTGATCTCCTTGATAGCTTGTGGAACACACAACCATGATATTAAATAAACTGTAATATATTATACCATTATAACCTAGATATTAAATGGGAATGAATTAATAGTAATATAAAATATGAAAATTAAGTGTATATTTATATTATAAATAATATAATAATCATTTATATGAAAAATAAAAGTTTCCTAAAAAACTATATTTTTCTAAAAAATGCTTGGGTTGTGCTTTGCGCACATGAGATAAAAATTATTTTTACCATTTCTAGAAAATTTATTTTATAAAAATAACTTAATATTTTAAATCATAATATAAAAATATTCTTAGGGATATATTTTTACATTTTTCTATAATGTTTTATTTTATGATGAATTGTGAAAAATCGTTAATTTTATTGAATAATGAATTTTCATTTTATTTATTTAAAAATATAAATTATATTTTAAATTAGTTTAAAAATAAAATTAGATCAAATATATTAAAATTTTACTAATTTAGGTAATTATAATCTATTTAATTCTAATTTTTTATATTGAAACCTTTTATATTTATGAGAACTGTCTCTTTGGAAACTCCCTTTTTCAACGCATCTGCAAGTATAATTTTAAATCGAATTCGGAAAATTATATGAACTGAGTTTTGAAAAATGGATTCAATATTTTAAATCATCGTAGTTAATATTATCTAATATGTTTAATATAATTTTTGACCTAAATTAATAGTTCAAACAGTAAAAATTAATTACGTCAGTTAAGGTAAAAACTTATTTATCTAGGGGTTAAACTAAAAAGATAAGTGTTAAAATGGAATAATAACTGGAAAAAATCCCATTTTTTCTAAATATTTAGATCATGTCACATATAAAGGTTTGTAATTAACCGTTTTATGGATTTTTGGAATGATAAAAATTTGAGTGTGTTTGATTCTTTTAAAAAATTCCTTGTGTCTCCTCTCCCCAATTATAAATGGTCACGCTCTCCTCCCATCTTCACACTTCAAAAAATGATTTCAGAAACAAAAACTAGATTAATAACTTACATAATCATATACCAACATCATAGAGACTTTTTTATCATAAATACAACCTAGGAAGGTATTTGGTGGAAACCTAAATAAGTTGTATAAATAAAAGTTAACCTGCTTAAATGATAATTTTTATGTTGTTTCTTATACCACCTATTTCATATATTATTAAACCATTATTATATAATAAACTAAGTATATTAAATATAATTATATGTTATTATGTTATTTTAGTTACCTATATGCATATCCTCTTCCATTAAATGGTAGATGAAACTGTCGATTGTACATCTGGCAGACTACCGACTCGCGAACCGATGCAACTCTTTTTAAAAAAACACCTATCAAAATAAGATAAAATTCTTTTTTTAATGTATATATATAATATTTATTATATAAATATACTTTTTTAATTATAATATCACATATACCTTTTTTTACATTCCATTATGCTTAAAATATGATAATTTCACTCATGTGTAGGACTGACTACCACCTCATGAAGTGATGTGATTCATTTTTCACTTATACATAACATGAAAGGAAATTAGGATAAATATAATGAATAAATTTGATATATATGACATAATATTTATTATTTAAAATTAATATATCACAAAATTTGTCACCCTTTCACAAATTAATTGAATGATATCTTCGCTCTTGTATACGTATGACCTACCACTCCGCAAAGCGATGGGTTTCAATGTCTACATTCAAATTTATATAATTATTATAAACTTTTATTTAAAAATAATAATATTTATAACATTAATGAAGTTATATATATGGTGTAATTATATAATATTCTGAGTAACCATAACTTTTATTAGAAAACATGCCTGATAAAACCCTACAATTAACACATAAAACAATTAAAATAATGAAATATTATTAACAAACAAGTGGTAAAATTTCATAAGGGGATCATTTATGGTTGTATAAATATGTATATGGTTGTGTTATAAATTAATAATAATATTCAAAACATTATACAAGAGGTTAAAACATGTTCAACCAAAATAAAGTGTGAGGTAAGGGACTTCGTCTCAATTTAGCTTCATTAATAAATATTGTAATGGTATGCACCAAAATTATTGTATATAGTGTATATAATTCACCTATTACATGTATTATCACTATTTGTTAATAATTAATGGTTTTATATGTTTCAAAATTATTTATTTCATCACAGGGGATTTGACTTGAAAATTACCAAGTGTTAAATAATTTCATATCTCATTTTCATTTCATTGAGTTATATTACTTCTTCATTGTATTTGATATTATTAGATTATGTGAATAATAGACTTTTGTTACCATATATTTTATTTATAATTGTTTTATTTGGATTTAAATTTTATACACATAATCAATTCGTTGATTAATTCAAAATATAACATCATAATATTTGTAACGACCCAATATTTTTTAAAAAAGAAATTACTTTCTTATAAATATGTCATAATTGTAACACCCCAATATTTTATGAAAAATATTATTTTAATTTTATTAATGTCTTGTGTTGTACGCTACACAAAAAGGAGCTTTCACAACATGCATCCCTGACTTGTATTTCATTACACGCAATCACGACCTTCCACGATAGCGTGCGTTGTACGCAATACCGAGTTTCGTTAAACAACGATATGCTATTAAAATATTATTAAAACTAGCTGTTATGTATACTAATACCCACTTTTGGATATTTTATAAATTTTATTTTTGAAAATGGACTTCATTTTTGGATTCAGAATATCAAAATTAGCCTAGGGTGAAATTTTGGTATTTTTCTAAAAACATTCAATTTTTGATGAATAGTGAAAACACTGGGTTACTATTTAAAAACCGAATTTTTATTTAAATAATTATTTATTTTATTTAAATTTATTTTAGGTTAAAATTGATACATAATACCTATATAAGTTCGAAGTAATCCATTGGAGTCATTTTATAATAATTTTAGATATATAAAAATTTTATTGAACTTTTCACCGTCTTTTACCCACCTCCTAGGAGAATTTCAAATTTACATAAAACTTAATTTTACCGCTTTTGTGAATGGAATTTCAAAAATCCTAAATACACGGTTTATTTCAGTAAGTAAAATGTGGTTCAATGAGATGAAAATAATTTTTGGTGAATAGTAACTTTTTACTTTTATTTACCACGGTTAAAAGTAAATAGGGAAATTAAGGGTACAAATGATATTATTATTACCCTAACACATGTCCTAATTCTATTGGATAAGTGTAATTCGACCAAAAACAAACTTAGGAATAAAATATGACCATTTAGGGCCACTTGGATTAGATTATGACATTTAATAATAATTTATTTAAAGAAGGGTTAAAATAGTTAAAATCAAAGTTTAATAAGTAAATAATTTTTAATATAGAGTTATAAATAAGATAAATTCTACTTTAAATATTAATTAGAAAGATAACAATATTTCCTACATAATAGTATTTTATTTGTAATTTTTAGAAGTTAAATAATTTAATTTATTTATGACTCAATGATGATGCAGTAATTATCTTATTAATGAAATATTGACATAATTGATGTTATAAATACCCAAAACAATGTTATTTGAGACTTTTTATGAATTACACTAATTTTATAGGTTAATATGACATGTTATTATTGATTTAGTTAACTTTTTTCGAACTAATAATTCTGTTATGATTTTCACAAAAATAAATTACCAAATAGTGTCAAAATTGACAAAAAATAGTTTTTAAAACAAATATTATATTATTAATTGTTATTTTATTTCTAAAAATCTAATGTTCGTCCAAATGACTTAGATACGGTTATATATATTAATAATAAACAACTTGGGGTTCCTTTGTCTTGTTATAGTAAGTTTATTAACCTTATAGTGTAAGAAAACAAGAAGACACGGTAAAAGAAAAATTATTTAACTTAAAGTTAAATCTAAATGATAAGGTTCAAATAGAACCCCAAACATGTCTAAATTCTGTTGGATGAGAGGATTTCGACCAATCCCCACCTTAGCTACGAAATAACTCAATTTGGAGCTATTAAAAACCGAATATGACTTTATAATAAAATAATATTATCATTTTTTCCAGAGGTGCCCCTCTCCTCCCTTATAAAAGGGCACCTCCTCCCTCTCTTCCTCACACCACTTTGAGCATTCATGCTTAGCCAAACCCTAACAAATTATCTTATCCACTTCCCTAGAGACATCCTAGAGGTCCCAGTCTTCTTCAAAGACCAATTTTAGTACCCTAAGAGGAGGTCTCAAAGAGGCGCTTCAAAGAAGAGGTAATATCCGTTACCGATTCTTTCAACTTTATTTCTTTTTCCACTTCTTCTTCTTTAGTTGATTCATTATGAAGTAATAAAATCAGTATCACTAATATACTGGTATGTTATTATAAGTATTAAACAACCCTATTTCACCATCTATCCATCCTACGGAAAACAAAATCACCGCGCGTGCGTACGTACGGAATACCATCTCCACACCGTGGTGTAATCTGTTTTTCCACCAACACCTTACATGGATGGGTATAATGGTGTAAAGAATAACTATATATGGTTATTATAACATCATAAGGATTCTGATATATTATACCATCCACTCCAATTCTATAATTATGGGAACAATATCATCGCTCATGCGTACGTACGGACTACCGTCTCCACGACGCGATGAGATTCATTCTCCATGTTAACCATACATGAATTATAATAGAGTTTATATAATGAATAATAATGAAATATATGAATGCTACTGGATATATATATATATATATATATATATATATATTTATTTCATCTATTTAGTTTCATTCAATTCAATAAGGAAACGAAAACAGCGTTCATGCGTACGTACGACCTACCGTCTTCATGAACGGTGTATTTCATTCATTTTATCGATCTATAATATATATATGTATATGATGAATATATATTATATATAATCATGTTTTACATTCTGGAATTATGTAAATCAGGATATAATTATTAATATCAAGAACAGAAATTCGAAACACATACAATAAATGAAATGATTTTACCCAAAACGCTGCTTTAACATAGAATTTACAAAAGAACGGGTAATATAAAGTCATAAGTGAAACGTATAAGACATAATAACAATGAATATGATTCTGTAATAAGTCAATGACATTATTTAAATCATTATACAGGAGGTTCGGATACGTACGAAGCATATCAGACCTAAGGTAAGGGATAATTGTGCAAATCTCATTTTTATCCGAGATTCCTTATTCGTAAGTATTTAATAGTTTTATTGCTATAATCCATGTCCCTATTTTATAAAAGTGTATTCATGTATGTTTAAAGTCCTTTTTACCCATTTGACTTTGACCCCATGGTATAGAAGGAAACTTTCTTTTATTTACCCTACAAGGTACTTTTTTACTTTTCTGACAAAAGTACGAGAAGAATGTTCTTTTTAACATATACAGCATGAACGGATTTTTTACGGTTTTATAAAGCCTTATTTTCTTGAATCTTACTCAAAAATATTTCATGACTATTTTAAAAAAATCCTTTTCTTTTAAAATTGCATAACGTTTTATGAAAAGAAATTGATTTTGAATAAGAAATGATATTTTCTTTAAGAATTAATTTCAAATGTTTTATCAAAACCATTTTCCATCTATGATAAAATTATTTCATATGTGTATGTTTCAAGTTTAATATCTCTATGATTTAAAAGGTTTCACTTTTCTTATGATGAAATGTCCATTTTTTTATATGCATTATGAGATGATGGGATGATGTTTATGAAACCCATTTTATTCTTTGGGTTATGATGAATGTTTTATGTTTATTTTGTGGCACAAGTAAGAATGATTTCATTATGAGATGGGTGGGACCTATATCTCCCTCCAATGCATTGGGTAAAGATTTATATCTCATGAGATAGACATGGCTGGAATGGTATGTTAATCTGGTTCAGTGTTACAGGACTGAAACGAGGAGTGAACTCGATTCAAAAAGGGACTTTGTCCACTAAGATGGTCTTGGCAGCAATGCCTTGGCTACTATGGAAATCATAACAAGTGCTGAATGGTTTCCACAATTACATGTTTTATTCCCAAGCTATTTTATCATTATTTATGTTCCATTATGATCTATTCCTTATGTACTTACATGTTTTATGTTATTGCTCATGCTTTTGATGTTTAAACATTATGTTCATGTTTTTAAGTTCAAATGTATATGATTTGTTTTATTTTATCCATGCTTACCCTTACTGAGCATTTGAGCTCACCCTTTATATGTTTTCTTTTCCCCAGGATATAAAGAACGATTTTAGGTAAGAAAATAAAAGGGGAAGATTGATATGGCAGATGTTGAAGATCTTTCAACAGGATTAGATGTTTATATTCTGAGTTTCCAAAGACACTAAACTATTACGATCCTTGTGTGTCTGTTTTTGTTATGTATTAAGTATTCCGCAAAAGTAATGTAATGTCCATGTTTCTCAAGCTTCAGGTCTCTACAGTTGGTATCATAGGGAGGTTTAGTCAACCTTTGGAAACTAGGATGTGAAAACGTTAGTGAGATCCCTAGAGATATTTCTAAGCTATGTCTAGGGATGTCCCTATGGATAAGTATACGTATAGGATATAGTCCTAAAACTACAGTAACGATCTTAGAATTTAACCTAAGATGTTAGATATTGAGGGTACTCCCCGTTTATTATGTTGTTTTCCCTAACATTATTTTTTCCTCTCACACTATTCTTTTTGGGTTTTAGACAATGGTTGGAACCCGAAGTAACCGTGTTGATCAATGTAATGGAAAATGCAATCATAGTTCTCCTGAACAAACAAATGTTTTGGGAGATGGAGTGGAAAATCTTATTTCTATACTTACACAAGCTATGAATCATTCTGGACTTCCAAATGAGTAGAGAAGGGAACAATATTCTATTGAGTCCTTCATGAGGCAACGTCCACCTTCTTTCAGTGGGTCTTCTGATCCACTTGTTGCAGAACAATGGATCATTACCACTGAAAAGATATTTTCAGTTCTTCAATGTTCTGAACAAGAAAAAGTCATCTTATCAGTATATCGTTTGGATGGTGAAGCTGATCAATGGTGGAATCTTATCAAGAATATGAGGCCAAGAGATGAAATTGAGTCCATGGAATGGGACGAGTTCAAGAACTTGTTTTTTAGTAAGTACTTCCCTCGTATTCTTCGTAAAATATGGAGAAGTAGTTTCTTGAACTAAAGCAAAAGGATGATGAATCTGTTGGTATATATGAAGAGAATTTTACAAGGCTTGCAAGGTATGCATCTGGATTTATCATCCAACCTGAAAGTAAAGTTGATCAATTATTCAGTGGCTTAAAGCCAAATCTTCGAACGGAATTAGCTATAAGAGACTTTAGTAGCTATGAAGAAATTGTGCATTGTGCTATCAAGGTAGAAATGGAAGTCGGTTTTACATATCCATCTCATGGTTTTGACAAGAAATGAAAGATGGAGTTCAAGGAGAAATCTGAGAATAATGGTGAAAAGAAGATGAATATTTCCTTATGCTCAAAGTGTGGAATGAAGCATGGTGGAGATTGTATTAGAGGGACTAGAAAATGTTTTAAGTGTGGAAAAGAAGGTCATCGAGCAGCTGAGTGTCGAAGTAATGGAAAAAGGGTTGCTAATGGTGTGAATAAAGAAAATAATGCAGAGACTGCACCACTAACACTTCAATGCTTCAAGTGAAATTAAATGGGGCATTATGATAATCAATGCCCTAATCCTAGGGTTAATTATGATTGAAATTAGCAACCAATTAAGGAAAAGGACAAAGGGAAGTCACATGAAATCACTATTGGCGATGTTGAATATGAAAACGATGTGGTGGAATGATTTAGTGTTTATGTAATAATGTTATGTATAGTATCATGGAATATTAGAATATTTATGTATTTGTATATTGTGGTATTCAATAATTTTATGGTACCGGTATCCACGGAAAGTGATTGAGATATTTTTGGAAAGAAGATGATACGCGCATAATGAAGGGATAAGGAGAAAATGAAACGTTTGACAGTATTCATGGGCTCATGACTGATATAAGGTAATAGTTATATCATGGTTTGCGTATATAGAATTTTTGAATTTTGGGTAAGTGGAAAGAGTTAACTTTTGACAGTATTCATGTTTTCACTAAGGTTTAATGGGTATTCATTTTTCAAGAGAATACATGATTAAGGTATTCACATGATTGGAATGTGACCAACAAGATAATGGGGGATAAATGATGGTTGGTTGATGACATTTCAAGTAATCATTTTCTTTATACTATGATCTTGGACCGAAGTATTTTAGATAAAGATTGGAATGGATTATGTTGGACATAAGATAGTATTGTTTAAGGATGGAACTTTTTTCGATATTATTGATGGATGTTATAGTAATGTAGTTTTATAAAAAAGACAACCTGCAGGACAGGCGGCAACCCATCGCGTCAGACAAGGATGTGGGAATCGAACACACAACTGAAGTGTGATTGGCCTTTATTTCATACCACTGGCCTACACGAAGTCCCTGGTTAGTATAAACTAGTTTTATTTTATTAAGTGGTATGATATATGAAGTATAAGTTCATTTTTGGAATCGTATATGATTAACTTCACCATAGATGGACTTATGTATATTTGTTAACTTTGGCTAACTTTTTGTTTGAAACAGATGGAATGACCCATCATTCTACCACATGATCTGCTAACACATCAAAAATAACAAATTCAACTTCATTTCTTTAAGAGATGAAGTGTAAATTGTTCAATTCACGAACAACAGTGAGATTGTACCAAAATCATGTAAGTATTTCTTTTAATTCATCAACTTTAGGGAAATGATCTTGAAAACCAAAAATGTTGTCCTAGTTCTCTTATATCCAGTGAATCAGATGGTACCTTAGATCATCACAAATCTATGGATTTGTGATTTTTGGATTTTTCATAGCCATGTTCTCTACCACTCTCCATTAGAATATGATGGTTAGGTTTCTCTTCCATATCCATATTTTCACCTATGTTCTACTATGTGGAAACCCAGTGATTAGTTAATTTGGTTAACCGTTATGTTTCATACTTTAGTTTATAAATATTGGTTATGGTACTCTTTTTTACGATGTGGGTTTCTATTAAAAAAACTTTCGAGTAGTAAACCATTTATAATCCCGATGAATTTCGAGGGCGAAATTCATTTTATGGGGGGTAGAATGTAACACCCCAAAATTTTATGAAAAATATTCTTTTAATTACATTAATGTCTTTTGCTGTACGCTACACCAAAATGAGCTTTCACAACATGCATCCCTGACTTGGCTTGAATTACACGCAAGGGCGACCTTCCATGATAGCGTGTGTTGTACGCAATACCGAGTTTCGTTAAACAACGATATGCTATTAAAATATTATTAAAACTAGCCGTTATGAATAGTAATACCCACTTTTTGATATTTTATAAATTTTATTTTTGAAAATGGAGTTCATTTTTGGATTCTGAATATCAAAATTATCCTAGGGTGAAATTTTGGTATTTTTCTGAAAACATTCAATTTTTGATGAATAGTGAAAACACTGGGTTACTATTTAAAAACCAAATTTTTATTTAAATAATTATTTATTTTATTTAAATTTATTGTAGGTCAAAATTGATACATAATACCTATATAAGTTCGAAGTAATCTATTGGAGTCATTTTATAATAATTTTAGATATATAAATATTTTATTGAACTTTTCACCGTCTTTTACCCACCTCCTAGGAGAATTTGCAAATTTACATAAAACTTAATTTCACCACTTTTGTTAATTTAATTTCAAAAATCTGAGAGACATGATTGATGTCAGTAAGTAAAATTTGGTTCAATGAGATGAAAATAATTTTTGGTGAATAGTAACTTTTTACTTTTATTTATCACGATTAAAAGTAAATATGGTAATTAAGGGTAAACATTACATTATTTTTACCCTAACACATGTCCTAATTATATTGGATAAGTGTAATTCGACCAAAAACAACATTAGGAATATAATATGACCATTTAGGCCCACTTGGATTAGATTTGGACATTTAATATTAATTTATTTAAAGAAGGGTTAAAATAGTTAAAATCAATGTTTAATAAGTAAATAACGTTGAATATTGAGTTATACATACGATAAATTTGACTATAAATATTCATTAGAAATATAAAAGGATTTCCTACATTATTTTATTTTATTTTTAATTTTTAGACATTAAATAATTTAATTTATTTATCACACAATGATGATGCAGTAATTATCTTATTAATGAAATATTGACATAATTGATGTTATAAATACCCATATAAATGTAATTTGAGACTTTTTATGAATTCCACTAATTTTATAGGTTAATATGACATGTTAGTATTAAATTAGTTAACTGGTTTCGAACTAATCATTCGGTTATGACTTTCACAAAAATCAATTACCAAATAGTGTCAAAATTGACATAATATAGTTTTTTAAAACAAATATTATATTATTAATTGTTATTTTATTCCTAAAAATCTAATGTTCGGACAAATGACTTAGATAAGGTTATATATATAAATAATAAACAACTTGGGGATCTTTTGGCTTGTTATAGTAAGTTTATTAACCTTATAGTGTAAGAAAACAAGAAGACACGGTAAAAGAAACATTATTTAACTTAAAGTTAAATCTAAATGATAAGGTTAAAATAGAACCCCAAACTTGTATAAATTATATTGGATGAGATTATTTTGACCCATACCTGCCTTAGATTCGAAATAACTCAATTTAGAGCTATTAAAAACCGAATATGACTTTATAATAAAATAATATTTTTAGTTTTTCCAAAGGTGCCCCTCTCCTCCCTTATAAAAGGGCACCTCCGCCCTCTCTTCCTCACACCACTTTGAGCATTCATTCTCGGCCAAACCCTTCCAAATTCTATTAGCCACTTCCCTAGAGACATCCTAGAGGTCATGGTCTTCTTCAGAGACCAATTTTAGTACCCTAAGAGGATGTCTCAAAGAGGCGCTTCAAAGAAGAGGTAATGTTCGTTACCGATTCTTTCAACTTTATTTCTTCTTCCACTTCTTATTCTTTAGTTGTTTCATTATGAAGTAATAACATCAGTATAACTCATATATTGGTATGTTATTATAAGTATGAAACAACTTTATTTCACTATCTATCCATCCTACGGAAAACAAAATCATTGCGCGTGCGTACATACGGAATACAGTCTCCACACCGTGGTGTAATCTGTTTTTCCACCAACACCATACATGGATGGGTATAATGGTGTAAATAATAACTATATATGGTTATTATAACATCATACTGATTATTATATATTATAACATCCACTCCAATTCTATAATTATGGGAATGATATCATCACTCGTGCGTACGTACGGAATACCATCTCCACGACGCGATGAGATTCATTCTCTATGTTAACCATACATGAATGATCATAAAGATTATATAATGAATAATAATTAAATATATGAATTCTACTGGATTTATGTATATATATATTTATGTCATCTATTTAGTTTCATTCAATTAAATAAGGAAACAAAAACATCGTTCATGCGTACGTACGGCCTACCGTCTCCATGAACGGTGTATTTCATTCATTTTATCGATCTATAATATATATATGTATATGATGAATATATATTATATATAATCATGTTTTACATTCTGGAATTATGTAAATCAGGATATAATTATTAATATCAAGAATGACAAGTCGAAACACATACGATAAATGAAATGATTTTACCCAAAACGCTGCTTTAACATAGAATTTACAAAAGAAAGGGTAATATAAAGTCATAAGTGAAACATATATGATATCATAACAATGAATATGATTCATTAATAAGTAAATGACATTATTTAAATCATTATACATGAGGTCCAGATACGTACGAATCATATCGGACCTAAGGTAAGGGATAATTGTGCAAATCTCATTTTTATCCGAGATTGCTTATTCGTAAGTATTTACTAGGGTTATTGCTATCATCCATGTCCATGTTTTATTAAAGTGTATTCATGTATGTTTAAAGTCCTCTTTACCCATTTGACTTTTACCCCATGGTATGGAAGGAATCATTCTTTTATTTACCCTATAAGGTACTTTTTGACTTTTTCGACCAAAGTACAAGAATAATGTTTTTTTTAACATATACAACATGAAAAGATTTTTTATGGTTTTATAAAGCCTTATTTTCATGAAGCTTCCTCAAAAATATTTCATGACTATTTTCAAAAAAATCATTTTCTTTTAAAATTGCATGACATTTTGTGAAAAGAAATTGATTTTGAAGAAGAAAGGATATTTTCCTCAAGAATTCATTTCAAAAGTTTTATCAAAACCATTTTCCATCTAAGATGAAATTATTTCATATGTGTATGTTTCAAGTTTAATGTATCTATGATTTAAATGGTTTCAATTTTCTCATTATGAAATGTCCATTTGTTTTATATGGATTATGAGATGATGGTATGATGTTTATGAAACCCATTTTATTCTTTGGGTTATGATGAATGTTTTAAGTTTATTTTGTGGAACAAGTAAGAATGATTTCATTATGAGATGGGTGGGACCTATATCTCCCTCCAATGCATTGGGTAAAGATTTCTATCTCATGAGATAGACATGGTTGGAACAATAAGTTAATCTGGTTCAGTGTTACAGGACTGAAACGATGAGTGAACTCGATTCAAAAAGAGACTTTGTCCACTAAGATGGTCTTGGAAGCAATGCCTTGGCTACTATGTAAATCATAACAAGTGCTGAATGGTTGCCACAATTACATGTTTTATTGCCATGCTATTTTATCATCATTTATGTTCCATTATGATCTATGCCTTACGTACATTCATGTTTTATGTCATTGCTCAAGCTTTTGATGTTTAAACATTATGTTCATGTTTTTAAGCTCAAATGTAAATGATTTGTTTTATTTTATCCATTCTTACCCTTACTAAGAATTTGAGCTCACCCTTTATATGTTTTATTTTCCCCGGGATATAAAGAAAGGTTTTAGGTAAGAAAATCAAAGGGGAAGATCGATATGGGAGATGTTGAAGATCTTTCAATAGGATTAGATGTTTATATTCTGAGTTTCCAAAGACACTAAACTATTACGGTCCTTGTATGTCTGTTTTTGTTATGTATTAAGTATTCTGCAAAAGTAATGTAATGTCCATGTTTTTCAAGATTCGGGTCTCTACAATAATCACATTAACTAATAAGTGCTATGGGACCCTTAAAATATAAGTTTTGTCACTTCTGTGATGTGAATTTCAAAAATCTGACATACACAGTCGTGATCAGTAAGTTATTTAGAGTCCAATAAGAAAAACTTAATTTTTGGTGAATAGTAACCTACCCTTATGAATAGTAACATACCCTTATGAATAGTAACATAACTGTATGAATAGTGATATACCCTAATGAATATTAACCTTACCTTTGATAATATATAAATAATATTCAAGTTGAAAGTATGATATACCTATATTTTAGAATAAGTTAATGAATGTTTTAAAACTGGTTTTTGATATTAATTATGATTTTAATTAAATATTAAATTAATAATATTTAGAATTTTTTTTTGAAAAATGGAATTCTTTTTTGGATTCTACACGTCAAAAATGGTTGGGGTGAATTTTTGGGATTTTTCTGAAATACTAGGTTTTTTGGATGAATAGTAAAATACGGTAATTTACTGTATGTATACATTATAAGCAAAATAGACTATTCCTAGCATCATGGCTAATGTCACCACCCTAAATCAGAATTCACATGATAAAATCACTATTCTTGGTCATGGAATACTTACTATTACTGGTCTTGTGAAGAAATAATAAATTAATGAGTTTTATATTAAGAAATCCCCTCTCTCCTCCACTAAAAAAACCCCCTCTCACCCTTGTGCCTTATCCAAATTTGGGAAAAATACCCTCCCAACCTCCTCTTCCACGTCCAAAAAGCTTTGGTCTCATTAAAAGACCAAAACTGGTCCCTTAAGGAGGTTCTCAATGAAGTTTGGTTCAAGAGGTAAATTCCTCTTTTCAATTCTTTGTCTTTCCTTTCAAGTTCATTTGTTTTCATTTTTCTATTATATCTCTTTATCCAAATTTTGTGATGACTCTAGAACTTTATATGTACTAGAATTTTTTCATGATAGTGGAATAAGTTATCATAATATCCCCCTTTTTACCTTCTTTTATACTAGTAGCAAGAACACCATTCGAGATGTGTAAATTTTACACATTCAAGGACTATGGACTATCGATTTCTTTTATCATTATAAATTATGGTCATGAAACCATTCATGTTATGGTTTAACCAGATTATTATATGTAATATAACCTATTTAATATTATTTAATCCATTTTTTCAAAATGGTGTTAGGTTATAAAGAAAAATGAGTTCCTTGTAATCAAAACCCACAAATTAACCGAAACAATTATCATCAAAGTTCTATATGATAATTCATCCTCGTTCTATGTAACCAAGTTATATAAATGAACAATAACATCAATTTATGTTCATAAATAATATATAATTTCAATTCTGTATATTTACATCCATTCTAATTTATTATTTAACAACAAGTGAACTGAATATGAAAATAAGAGAAACGAACAATCCAGAATGACGAAATTCAATACAATAACTTGTCAATAAAGACATAAATAAACTAACCAGAATTATGGTAAAATAAATAAATGTCTAATAGGTTCTTAAATAATTTATTAAAAAGTATAATTTCATATTCCATGAGCTTAAGTACAAGAGCGGAACACGTTTGGAGTTAAGGTATGGGTTTTTCCACCCGAACATCCTTTTTCATTCGGGATACTTTCATTGTATAATTACCGCGATGTAATTCTTATGTATTGTTATGTACTCATCATATGTTCTGTGAGAGTATCATATATATGTTTAAAAAACAGAATCATTCCTTATTTTATGGATAGTTACACATTTTAAAAGGAACATTCAAAACTGTTTCCAAAATACAAGCCCAATTCAAGGGAATTTCTCAAATTCTTATCTATTTTCAAGGGAACTCTATAATCTGTTTTTTGGAACCATTATCCTTATAAAATCACCCATTGTATTATGAAAATACTATCATAATTCACTTCTGGTTTTATACAAATATTTTTCTAAAAGAACTATTCTTTTCAAAATAAAAGAGTATTTATCTCAAGAATTGCTTAATGAATTTATAAGACTGTTTTCATCTAATTCAACACTCTTATTGATTCCATGGTATTATTGGGTTTAATCATTAATGAAGTCATATAAAAAAATTTATTTAATGGTTTATGACTAACTCTATTATGGATGATCTATCCTAAAACCATTCACCATATTATTCCGAATGGTTAGTGTTTTATGTTTAATGATTGGGGAAAGATAGTTACATTTCCTATGATAATTTCAATATGAATGTATTTGTTGTTTATGTTTATCCCCACTCATATGAGAAATAAATTGGACTTATTATGTGATAGGTGGGGCCCGCTATAGCCCCTCGATGAATCGGTAGGTCTCATGAGACAAATAGACGTGGAATTGGCCGATGCCTTTCCTAATGTGATATAGATTTTGGCCAAGGACTTAATCATTAGACGTCATGGCCGAGGCCTTGAAAAAGCATTTCAGAATGTATAGCATTATGCATTCCATCATTATTAGTTCATCTATTGATATTTCATGTGGTTATTCGACTAGTAGAATACGCATGATTATGTTTTATTATGGCATTATTTACTCAGCTCATATTCCTGCCATAATGTGTTCATGTTTATTATTAATGGAATGTGTTTTCAATTATTCACCATGTCTAATGGTTATATTATCTTCCGCTATATTTGATACTATTTCTGAGCATTTCGGCTCACCCCTTTCTTATTAATCATTTTCTCAAGACATGAAGAACTATTTTATGAATGACTTGAAAGCATAATCTAAGAGATGTGATGACTCTAGTGGAATAAATTATTTTTGTTTTTCCTTTACTTATGTAAAGTTGAACTTATGTAAGTATCTTGTTTCCTATAATACTAAACTAATTGGTCCTTCGGGATTCATATTCCTTGTATGTTTTCCAACATAATCAAATAAGGTACCGAATCCGGTCAACTGGGGTCGGGTCCTTACAGTTGGTATCAGAGGATGTTTAGTAGAATACTTGGAAACTAGATTTAGAAAAGTTAAAATTTGGGAAGAGTCCCTAAGTTAGTCTTTGAGGATATACATTCAATAAAGTCCTGGTATTTTGGTAAGGATTAGATTATGTAAATCATTCAATCAATACATCCCTATCTGGGTACGAGCATGTAGAGGCGGCTCTGGCATAGATGTATCTAGGGGTAAAACCCAAAAACACCGTTTGAGCTAGACTCGAATGGGAACTGGTGCACGACAAAGAGCCTTGATACACTCTTGGTTATGACACTCCCGGGGGATATTCTTAGGATAATTCACATTTTCATTACAAGCCATTATGAAGGGTTTTAATGTAAATATTACTCAAAGAATCCATTTTTTTGAATATGGGATTAGCCATGCGTAGGATCTCAATTTTTCTGAGTATTTTTAAGTTAAGATTATACATTGTTTTTCATAACCTAATATAGTGTATGCCATTATCTAGATATGGCGCTTAGTGGATGGAATGGAAATCACACGAACACACATGTCCCTTGTAGGGATTTTCCTTTGATGCAAGACAATGATGTTGGCTCTGGTGCTGTGACTGGTGTTGAGAAACTCATAACTATACTGGGATAACTTACTCAAGTTATGAATAATAACCTTATCCCTATGGAGCATCCAGATCCACAACGTGGAGGATCCATGTTAGATCGCTTTATGTGACAACAACCTCTATCGTTCAGTGGGACTACAAACCCTTTTGTAGCAGAGCAGTGGATATATTCCCTCAAGAAGATATTTATAGCTTTTGGATGTAATGAAAGAGAGAAGGTTGTCATGGAAATATATCGTCTATTGGGAGATACGGATCAATGGTGGTTATTAGTCCAAAACACAAATGAGAATGAAGAAATAGAAGAGATGGAATGAAGGGATTTTAAGGAAATATTCTTAGAAAATATTTCCTTCATGAACAAAGAGCAGATATGGAGAGGAAATTCTTGAATTTAAGGCAAAAGGAGGATGAAAATGTTGCCAAGTATGATGCCAACTTTACAAGGCTGACAAGACATGTTGTGGACTACATAAGAAATCCAAAGGAGCAAAATCGATCGATTCTATGATGGTCTAAAGCTATTCCTCCGATAGGCACTGGTCTCCAAAAAGTTTTCATCATATGAGGACATAGTATCATGTGCTATCAAGACCGAAAAAGAATTCTCTAAGTCTTATGACTTTAAGGGAAAGCAAGAAAAGATGAGGGCTGCTGAAAACCCTGGGAAAGGAAATAAAGAAACAGGGAAGAAGGGAAGAGTATAATTTCCACTAGGTGAAAATTATGGAAGGAAACACCCCGAAGCATGCTTAAAAGGAAAAGGAGTATGCTAAAAATTTGTTCAGAAAGGCCATCTTACTGGTGATTGCAAAGGAACGAAGGAAGCCAATGATGATTGATTCTATAATTATCAGGAGATGGGGCACTATGATAATGATTGTCCAAAACATCAAGAAAATATGAAACATAATAGGCCAAGGGAGCAAGGACAAGCATATGCGATCAAAACTCTAGAGGTTGAAGTTTCGCGTGACGTGGTGTTAGGTACTTTGATCGTTTCATCAAGATTAGCCAATGCTTTATTTCATTCTGGATCATCGCATTGTTTGATATCTTCTTTGTTTGCTAAGAAAATTAGATATTTCCAATTTGATTTAACAAGAGAGTTGTCAGTCAAAACGCCTAAGGGAAGTATCATTGCTACAAAGTTCTATGAATCAGTTCTCATTAAGGCATATAAATGTTCTTTATCTGCTGATCTCATTGTTATACCCATGATTGAGTTTGATATAATCCTCGGTATAGATTGGCTTTCAGACTATGATGTGAAAATTTATTTTAAGAAGAAGGAGGTTATAATCTTTGATGATGATAAAAAGTACCTTATCTTTAGAGCAGAAACATCACCACCTAATTCTAATCCAGATCCACCCCCAATAGCTCAACTAAATTCAATTATTGGGGAGGAAGAGAATGAAATAACTGTAGGTGAGGAAAAGAATGTTCAAATAGAGAATGTACCTATTGTGAGAGAATATGTTGATGTGTTTCCAAAATATTTTCTTGGAAATCCTCCAGAACGAGAAATTGAGTTTTCCATTAATTTATTTCCTGGTTTAAGGCCCATATCAAAGACCCCTTACAGAATGGCCACTGTGGAACTAGTGGAACTTGAGCCCGATCTATCTTACTATGACGAGACTATTAAGATTCTTGATACTAGAGAACAAGAATTGAGAAATCGGACAACTCGTCTGGTAAATGTTCTATGGAGGAACCATCAGATGGAGGAGGCAACATGGGATCCAGAGGAGCTTATTTTAAAGACATATCCACATCTTTTTAGGTAATATTTTGAGAATTTCGAGGATGAAATTTTTGTAAGGAGGGGAGAATGTAACGACCCAATATTTTTTTAACGGAAATTAATTTCTTATAAATATTTCATAATCACATTAATTACTAAGTTCTATGGGACCCTTAAAACATATGTTTGTCACTTCTGTGATGTGAATTTCAAAAATCCGACATACACAGTCGCGATCAGTAAGTTATTTAGAGTCCAATAAGAAAAACATAATTTTTGGTGAATAGTTACCTACCCTTATGAATAGTAACATACTCTTATGAATAGTAACATACCCTTATGAATAGTGATATACCCTAATGAACAGTAACATTACCTATGAAAATATATAAATAATATTCAAGTTGAAATTATGCTATACCTATATTTTAGAATAAGTTAATGAATGTTTTAAAACTGGTTTTTGATAATAAATTAGGATTTTAATTAAATATAAAATTAATAATTTTTAGAAAATTATTTTTGAAAAATGGACTTCAATTTTGAATTCTACATGTCGAAAAATGGTTAGGGTGATTTTTTGGGATTTTTCTGAAATACTAGATTTTTTGATGAATAGTAAAATATGGTAATTTATCGTATATATACATTATAAGCTAAATAGAATATTCCTAGCATCATGGATGATGTAACCACCCTTAATCAGAATTCATGTGATAAAATTACTATTCATGGTCATTGAATACTTACTATTACTTGTCTTGTGAAGAAATAATAAATTAATGAGTTTTATACTAAGAAATCCCCTCTCTCCACCACAATAAAAACCCCCTCTCACCCCCTCTTCCAATCACTCCTCTTAGGCCTGCCTTGTGCCTACTCCAAATTCTGACCAATTACCCTCCCAAGATACTCTCCCACTTCCAGCAAGCTTTGTTCTCATTAAAAGACCAAAACCTATCCCTTAAGGAGGTTCTCAAGGAATTATGCTTCAAGAGGTAAATTCCTCTTTTCAATTCTTTGTCTTACCTTTCATGTTCATTTGTTTTATTTTTCTATTTCCTATCTTTATACAAATTTTGTGATGACTCCAGTACCTTATATTTATTGGAATGTTGTCATGATAGTGGAATAAGTTATAATCATCTCCCCCTTTTTAACTTCTTTTATACTAGTAGCAAGAACACCATCTGAGATGTGTCAATTTTACACATTCAAGGACTATGGACTTCCGATTTCTTTTATCATTCTAAATTCTGGTCATGAAACCATTCTTGTTATGGTTGAACCAGATTATTATATATAATATAACCTATTTAAGATTCTTTAATCCCGTTTTTCAAATGGTGTTAGGTTATAAAGAAAAATGAGTTCGTTGTAATCAAAACCCACAAATTAACCGAAACAATTATCATTAAAGTTCTATATGATAATTCATCATCGTTCCATGTAACCAAGTTATATAAATGAAAAATAAGAACTATGTATGTTCATAAATAATATTTAATTTCAATTCTGTGGATTTAAATCCATTCCAATTCATTATTTAAAAACAAGTGAACCGAATATGAAAATAAGAGAAACGAACACTCCAGAACGACGAAATTCAATACAATAACTTGTCAATAAAGACATAAATGAACTAACCAGAATTGTGGTAAACTAAATAAATTCCTAATAGGTTCTGAAATAATTTATTAACAAGTATAATTTCATATTCCAAGATCTTAATTACAAGAACGAAACACGTTTGGAGTTAAGGTAAGGGTTTTTCCACCCGAACTTCCATTTTCATTCGGGATACCTTCATTGTATAATTACCTCGATGTAATTCTTATGTATTGCTATGTAATCATGATATGTTCTGTTTGAGTATCATATATATGTTTACAAACCATAATTATTCCTTTTTTTCTGGATAGTTACACGTTTTAAAAGTAACATTCAAAACTCTTTCCAAAATACAAGCCTGATTCAAGGGAATTTCTCAAAATCTTATCTATTTTCAAGGGAACTCTATAATATGTTTTTTGTAAACCATTATCATAATAAAATAACTCATTTTATTATGAAAAATACTATCATAATTTACTTCTCGTTTTATACAAAGATTTTTTCAAAAGAACTCTTCTTCTCAAAATAAAAGAGTATTTATCTCAAGAATTGCTTAATGATTTTATAAGAGTGTTTTCATCTAATTCAAAACTCTTGTTGATTCCATGGTATTATTGGGTTTAATAATTTATGAAGTCATATACCATATTTTATTTAATGGTTTATGACTATATATATTGCGGTGATCTATCCTAAAACCATTCACCATATTATTCTGAATGCTTAGTGTTTTATGTTTAATGATTAGGGAAAGATAGTTACAATTCATATGATAGTTTCAATATGAATGTATTTGTTGTTTATGTTTATCCCCGCTCATATGAGGAATGAATTGGACTTATTATGTGATAGGTGGGGCTCGCTATATCTCCTCGATGCATCAGTAGGTCTCATGAGACAAATTGACGTGGAATTGGCTGAGGCCCTTCCCAATGTGATATAGATTTTTGCCAAGACCTTAATCATTAGACATCTTGGACGAGGCCTTGAAAAAATGTTTCAGAATGTCCGGAATTATGAATTCCATCATTATGAGTTCAGCTATTGATATTTCATGTGGTTATTCGACTAGTAGAATAACCATGATTATGTTTTTTTATTGCATTATTTACTCATCTCATATTTCTTCCATAATGTGTTCATGTTTATTATTAAGGCATGTGTTTTCAACTATTCACCATCTCTAATGTTTATATTATCTCTTTCTGTATTTATTACTCTTACTGAGAATTTGAGCTCACCCCTTTCTTATTTTTCATTTTCTCAGGACATGAAGAATTATTTTATGAATGATTTGTAAGCATAATCTAGGAGATGTGATGACTCTAGTGGAATAAATTAGTGTTTCTTTTTTTCCTTTCCTTATGTAATGTTGAACTTATGTATGTATCTTGTTTCCAATAATACTAAACTACTTGGTCCTTCGGGATTTTTATTCCTTGTATGTATGCCAACGTAATAAAATAAGGCACAGACTCCGGGAAACTGGGGTCAGGTCCTTACAATATTTGTGAGATTTTATTTCACAATCTAATTCTAATCAGGATTGTTTACACTTTAATTAAAATTGAAGGAAATTATTTGATCATTATATAATAAAACCCTGTAATTTTATTATCATATATATATTCATGAGGTTATAAAATCATAATACTATTTTTTATACTCATTGGTACTCAAACGTTTTAATAAAAAAATTGAAAACGAAACCTCATTTATGACTTCGGTTGAAAACCATTTTTATTCCAAAATCAGCATTCCAAAAAATGTTTAAAAAAATATTTTTAACACTATAAAATTATTAATTAATTATTATTTTTTAGAAATGTCTGAATTTTTTCAAAAACAAATGTCAAAGGAATATCTATGATGTCATCAAAATGATGCCTATTTGTCTCTTATCGAATATGTGAAAGTAATATTTTATTTAACACGTACAACTCGTACATAATTTCATTCCATATTGAATAATCAATGTTTTAAAGACTAAATTATATGTTTTAAAGGTTATTTTAAAATAATATTATTTTCAAAATATATTTTGATCTTTTATTTTATAAAAATTTAATTTCAAAGTGAAATGATATTTTCCAGAAGAATGTTTTTGAAGATATTTTTATAGTATATATATTAATCGACGATAAAAAATGTTTATTTTACTTATAATACATTGGATTTATATTTTATTGATACCATAATTATTATTTCTATGGAATTTTATTATTATTTTGACCATGGAAAGTATTAACATTCACTTTCATTATTATCTTTTGTATTCATTACCTTTTCCTTTAAGTATTCACATTCCTATGATCATTGAACATTAAATTTCCCCTAAATATCGATATTATTTATCATGTACATTTTTATTCATTAAATTTTATATCATTTATACCTATGGTTCTCTCTATTTAAATTTAATTATTTATCAGGGGGAATATTGATAAATTCATATTATTTACTCAATAAATATATTCGATGGAAATGCACATTGTTTAAGAATTATATTTATTATTTCATATATGAGGAATGATTTAGGCATGAAATGATGGGTGGGGACTAGAATTATATAGACCAATTGTGCATCAATAGTCTCATGAGGTGAATTGGTAAGCTAGCATTAAATAAGTTTCTACTTAATGTTTTAACCCATCTTATAAAATATTATGACAGAAAATGTATCCTAATTTACAAGATCCTAAAATTAAAAAATTAATAATTTATTTCATTAATAATTTAGTTATTATTATTCATAATATTTTTGTAACACCCCAAGTTTTCATAGTATGTGATTTCTTCAAAGTAATTCAATAACTTGCCCTACACGCAACATCGAGTTCAAGCACACCACGACTTTCTAAACTAACCGTTCAAAAGAGTTTTTGAATAGTATTAACTAAATTTTTATCTGTATATAATCCTTATAATTTTTGAATCCATATTATTAGTTTCAGAGACATAATGTAAGAATTAATTCATTTTTTTTAGATAAAAGAAGTAATTTTCAAAAAATGCACTATTTTCGCCTTTTAATGGTGAACCCTTTTTAAATACAATATTTGAAACTTTTATATATTCAATTTGACAAAATAAACTTCTTCTTTAGAATCGGGAGATAATAATTTAGTTTCAATAAATTTTTGGTGTTTTTCTGATAACTTTCATATTTGGGTGAATAGTTAAAAATACAATATTTTAACTGAAAACAACTTTTTTAATCAAAATAATATATAGTGTTAAATTATATATTTTAATGGTTTAGAAGTATAAATATATTATATTATTACCATTTAATCCAATGATGGTCATTGTGTGTAATTTCACTTTGAAATTGTACATAAACAAGTGTCAATCTTTTTATAGTTATTGTTTTTTAAAAATAAGCCTTTTGGTTTTGACAATAGGAATTAATATTAAATTAATAAATGAAAATTATATGTTTTGAATTTGGTAAAATATAATTCATTTTTGAATTTGGGATATCAAAATTAGCTTAGGGTGAATTTTTGGTATTTTTCTGAAAACATTCAATTTTTGATAAATAGTGAAAAACACTAAGTTATTGTATAAAACAGACTTTTTATTTAAATAATTATATAAATATTTAAAATTATTTTCTGTCAAAAGAGATAAAAAATATCTATATATGTTCAATTTAATTCATTGGGGTCATATTGTAATAATATTAGATATATAAAAGTTTATTGAACTTTTCACCGTTTTTTACCCACCTCCTTGGAGAATTTGCAAATTTACATAAAACATAATTTTACCGCTTCTGTGAGTTGAATTTCAAAATTATGAGAGACATGGTTGATATTAGTAATTAAAATGTGGTTCAATAAGTTGAAAGGAATTTTTGTTGAATAGTAACTTTTTACTTTTATTTACCACGGTTTAAAAGTAAATAGGGCAATTAAGGGAAAAAATATATTATTGTTACCCTAACACATGTCCTAATTCTATTGGATAAGTATAATTCGACATAAAAAAACTTAGGAATAAAATATGAACCTCTTTGGTCCATATAGATTAGATTAGGACATTTATTATTATTTAATTCAAAGAAGAGTTAGAAGAGGTAAAATCAAAATTTAATAACTAAAACATTTTTAATATAGGGTTACACATAAGACAAATTAGACTATAAATATTAATTAAAAATATAAAACCATTTCTTAAATAATGATATTTTATTTATATTTTTTTATACCTTAAATAATTTAATTTATTTATGACACAATGACGATGCAATAATTACCTAATTTATTTAATTTGAGACTTTTTATGAATTCAACTAATATTATAGGTTACTATGACATATTAGGGTTGTTTAGATAAATTTTTTTCGATGTAATAATGCTGTTATGATTTTAGAAAAAACAAAATACCAAATAGTGTCAAAATTGACATATTATACTTTTTTAAAAAAAATATTATATTTTTAATTGATAGAAAGGTCCTAAAAATCTATGGTTCATCCAAAAGACTTATATAATAATATATATGACATTAACTAACCAATTGGGGTTCTATTGTCAGTTTATAGTAAATTTATTAACCATATATAGTAAGAATACTAGAAGACACGTTTAAAGTTAAATTATTTAACTTATAGTTAAATCTAAATGATAAGGTTAAAATGGTAACCTAAACTTGTCTAAAACCAATTGGTTGAAAGGATTTCGACCCATCCCCACCCTATACTTGAAATAAGTCACTTTGGAGACATTATAAACTGAATATGAATTTATTATAAAATAATATTTTATGTTTTTCCTAAGGTGCCCCTCACCCCTCTTATAAAAGGGCAGTCACCCTTATCTCAAATTCACACCTTCAAAGCCATTTGGCTCGACCAAACCCTGCCCAAATACCTTCTCAATTGTACTAGATTCATTCTAGAGGCCTTCCTTTAGTTAGAAATCCAACCTAAGGATCCCTTTTGACCAAATCAAAAGGAAGAACCCAAAGAAGAGGTAAATATTTCATCACCTCTTTCAAGTTCCTTTCTCCTTCCACTTTATCTTTCATTGTTGTTTCCATTATAAATTAATAACTCCAGTATATTCTATGTACTATGATTTTATTATAAATATAGTACAACCATATTCATTATTCTATCCATACTTTGAATGACATGTCACCATACGTGCGTACGTACGACTTAACGTCTCCACGTCGTGGTGTCATTGTTATTCAATACATTATTATTTGGATGGGTATAATAATGATGTTTAATTGATGTAAATAATAAATATAACCTGATAATGATTCTGTATATATTATATACCATCAAATTATATATTATTTCAATATCAAAATAATGATATTGTCACTCGTGCGTACGTACGGATTACCGTCTCCACGAATGCGATGTGATTCATTCCCCATCGTATCCATTCAAGAATAATTTTCATTTGATGATTAAAAATAATGTCTAATGACTTGATATCATTTTGGATACGAATTAGATACATCCCATCCATAAAAAATATGACTCACATAACAAAGAATATAAAGTAAAACGAATCTGTTAACACCCGAAACGACGATAATGCTAAGATATTATTAACAAAGCAATACTAAAAGATCATATATGATATCATATTAATTTATATGATTCTTGTATAATTTAATAACAATTATTTCACCATTATACATGAGATTAACCTACCCTCGACCAAGTAAAAGTATAAGGTAAGGGTTAATTTCACAATCTCTTTATTATCTGAGGTTGTTTTTACGTAAGTATCTACTGGGACCTCTTTATCATCCACATCCATGTTTCTAAAAAATGTATTTCAGAACATTATAACTATTTTATTGACTATGGGTTAAAGTCATTTATACCCTTGTTTGAATTTTTATAAGATTTTTATAAAGGAATCATTTCGTTCTTTTCTAAACAAGGTCCTTTATAACCTTTTAGACAAAATTAAGGTATGAATGTCTTTTTTTAACTTATACGGTAGGTGCAGCTATTTTCCACCGTTATAACATTGTAGAAGCTTCATTTACAATATTATAAGAATATTTTAAAAATAAATGTTTCCTTTATAATTATATGACTCTTAAATTATTTCAAAATAGAAATAGATATTTCTCTAAAAAATGTTTTTGATTTCATCTATGTCAACATCCTTTGATGGATTGTAAGATTATTTGAAGTTGATTTATTATGATAAAAAACTTCAATATTGTATTAAAGGTTTTGTGATATGTTTGACTATGGATGTGTTATTTAATACCATTTATGGCTTAGGGATAATGTGTTGACATTTCATATGCTAGTTTTAATATGAATGTTTATGTATTATTTCAACCTCTTCTTATGATGAATGTATTGAACTAGTATGTTCCGGGTTGGGGAATGATAAAAGTAAGCCCTCCGGGTTGGGGTCCGGTTACAAAAGACCCTCAGGGATGGAGTCTGGTTACAGAGGCTCTCTAGGTTGGAGTTCGGTTATAGAGGCTCTTTGGGTTGGAGTCCAGTTACAGAGGCTCTCCGGGATGGAGTCCGGTTACAGAGGCTCTCCGGGGTTTGGTCCGGTTACAGTTAGCCACTAGGTCTTGGCACGAGGCCTTGACACAGAAATTAAATTCTGACATTATGCATTCCATCTTTATAAAAGTGGATATTGATATTTCATGTGATCATTAGACTAGTAGAATATCAATGTGATTAAGTTAATGGCATTATTTTGATTTTATCGTTTCCATATTATGCTGAAGTTCAAGTTTAAAAGGGTTTTGTTTTAGTTCTATAGATTGCCTTAAATGTTCATGCTTATTTATGAAAGTTCCCGCTATATTTTTATCCTTACTGAGAATCTGAGATCACCCGTTTCTAGTACTTCCAAAGCTACTAAACTAAACGATATTTCGTGACATGATCTTTTGTGATCATGCCAATGTTATGTAATAATGCACTGACTCTGGGTAAATGGGGTCGGGGCATTACAATTTTCACAATTATATTATTTCTATATGCATTTCATTCATAGTTATTGATTAAATGGCATTTGTTTTATTTTATTTAAGTTTCCATATTAATTATTCCTTGTCAATTAATGATAGTAAAGTCATTTAAATGGAATGTGTGTTTATTTTTTTACCTTTACAAACTGATTACTTATTATCTATTAATGAAAATTATTTTATTTAAATTGAATTTTTGTTTACTTATTCACCTTTCCATGTTCATTACTCATTATCTATTCCTGATATCTTCCACTTTTCATAAATCATAGTGATAGTTTGATACCACCCTTATTTTTTCTCTTTCCTTGTAATCCAGGAAATGTACTATAAATGATATGGAAGGATATGCTAGAGGGAATAATGATATTATAGAAAATATTATTTTGTATTTTTTGTATTCAAATGTAATAATAGAATTAAGTTTATATATAGATTACCAAGACTACTAAAATATTTGGTTCTTCATGATGTGATTCCTTATATCATATGTAAATGTAATAATGTAGGCACTGGATTTGGGTTATGAGGGTCAGGGTTATTACAGTCGGTATTAGAGGAAGTCCAATAGAAACCATTTAAACTAGATTTAGAAAAACATATATTAGGGATCATAACCCTATGAAATACTTTGAGGTTAATTATATAAGAACATACAAAAGTTTTGGTGAGGTATATATTTTGTGGGTTTTTATTGCAATACATCTCTTTCTGGATACTAGAAGTGGACATGGTTTCGGCATAGATGTACCTAAGGGTAATAAATGTAAAAAAAGGAATGATAGGCTTGAATTGGCCATTAACCAGTATATGACAATAAGCATTACTGTGAACCTAGTTTAACACCCCTAGGAGATATGATTTGGATAATTCACATTCTATTTAACAATAATTATAAAGGATTTGGTTATATTTTAGAAGTGTTTTTACTAATGGTATTTTGGTTAAAAAAATCATGAAACATCTAAGGACTGTGTTAAATTTTAAAATCATATATGTGTTAATTAACTTAAGAGTTATTAAAACCATCACGAGATTATGTTTTTTAGTTAGATAATAAGTTCAATGTCTTAAAAAATCCTTTCCAAAAATTTGTGTAAGGAATATAAAATGATTATGTTTATTCTTGGAAAACATTTATGGAAATAAAACCCATTGGTTTAGTATATGTTTTAGTAAGAAAAATTATTTAAGGAGGAATGATCTTAATTTTAAGGGAATACGTTTAAATATATTTTTCGCCTTTGGGGTTTATCATATCTATGATATTGATGTAATTATGGGTTATTAAACTTTGATAATGATATAAATATTATAAAAATATGGTTTTATAAATAGGAAAACCTGCATACAGAGTATCAACCCCTCACATCCCGTAAAGGCCATAGGGCATGAACTGATAAATGAACGAAGATAAGGGTTTAATGCCAACCATTATCCCATGTTATGTTCTAGTTAATATATCATTATTATTACTTATACTGTTTGATGAATATATATTAATGAATAAGAAATTGTCTTACTGTTTATGATTATATATTAATGTATTATATTTAATAACTTGTGAAAAACATATAGTTTTGGAAAATATTTAGAGACAAACTGAATTATTTTTCACTCTTTAATGGATTTTATGATCTATTAATTGTTAATTTTAGTACTTGAGATATAATAAATTCATTTTTGGACATTCATTACTTTGTGTAATAAATGAAGTTGAAATTGATCTATGTAAAACCAAACGATGAAATTGTGCTTATGAAATAGAAAGATATCAAGTAAATATATTTCCTCATGTCCATAGTTATAATGGTAAATGAATTCCCCAAATTTAGGATAAAGTTTATTGGAAAAAATTATTATACTTCCTTAATATCTAATGAATCAAATTGTATTTTTTGTCATAATTTATTTTTTTGTATTGAGGTCCTTAAATTTCCATTGATCCTTAAATTTCTTATGATCAATGATCTCTACTAGTCTCTATAATTATTTACATTTTTCTACCATATTCCCATATTAAATTTCCACAAATATTCTCATACTTGGATACCTAATTATGAATTATTCCATATGACCTTCATATATATCTTTATATCTTATCAAGAATAAGTATAATTAACCCTTTTATGATGTGGGTTTTTTAATAATGGTATTTAAAAATGTTAAACCCTTGATTATTGATATCAAGCTTAAATTGTGATAAATAAATTTTTTAAAAGAGAGAAGAATGTAACAAAATGATATTAAAAGAAAAACATTGTATTTATTAATGTTTACGACATGTAACACTAAACATAAAAAACCCAAAAGTATAGTTATTTAAATTTACTAGAAAGTTTCAAGCAGATCCATTTTATTGAAAAGGAAAAATAAAATACATAATGGAGATGGATGGGGTCATACAAGAATCATGTCATCATGCCAATAGATACCAATGGATATCAAATATCATAATAAAACTGATAGGAATCATCATAATCACCATAAACGTTAGAATAAAATTCTATCGGAGCATGAGACATGGTGACCATAGTTGTCTTCCGATGGGAATATTCTTTTCTACACCTGGATTTCCTAGGAGGAACAGGTTGAAGACCATACTCATCCACACCAAAAAAATTATTTTTGAGAATACATGACTATATATAATGTTTTGGGTAATTATCCTCGATATCATCCCACCTTCCATAGATGCTGTAGTTTTCCTTACTTTTTAGTTTTCCTCTTGAATCCTAGATTACCATCATTACAATGATTTTAATTCCCCTCAATTTTAGGAGATTATTCATGCATATGATCTTCCACTCATAGTATAAGGCATCCCTAATCAACTTGGGCACAGTCTAAAATCAGGCCCCTTCTCCTCTAACCCATGAGTCACCTATGTTAATTCCTTAGCTGAATGTGATGAACCAGCTCTAACCAACACATTTCCTTTAGTAAGAGTGGGTTTTTTGTCACCAAGTGAGTCCATAGATTTTTTTAGTCTAATACCTAATATTCTTAAAAAATATCCTCAGTTCTTTTGAAGGAAAAAAGAGAAAACCATATTTTTTTTATATTTATCCTTGACATGGACTATAAGGACCCATAATTTACATACATGGTTATTACTTCAAAATTGAAGTATAATTATTACAACATATAACAAAACCATGAAAGGACCGTATAGTTATAGTGTCTTTAGAAACTGGGAAACATAAACAACTGGTTCATAAATCATCTACATAGTCTCCCATTTATGTCATCATATCTAGAGTCCCTTTTTGGAATATCTCACTTAATATCCTTATTCCTGACCTGGGAAAAAGAAAACATACAAAAGTGTGAGCTCAAATTCTCATTAAGGGTAAAAAAAGAAATATCAAACATATCATATTCATAAGAACATAAAATTTTTAAAATCTTATCATGTAAAAGAGATAATAACATGGGATAAATCATAGAAGTGAAATGTAATTCCAATAATCATAACTTAAAACATGAATCTTTGTGGCATGCACACATAATCATAGAAAATCATTTCTTAGTAGTCAAGACTCATTTCAATTACTATCTTAGCGGATAAAGTCCATTTCTGAACCGAGTTCACTCCTCGTTTTAGTCCTGTTTCACTAAACCGGTTTAACCTGCAGTTCCAGCCATGTTTATCTCATGAGATATAAATATTTACCCAATTCATTGGAGGGATATATAGGTCTCACCCATCTCATAATGATACTGTTCTTATGTGTGCCACAAAATCATAAATCCTACATCATAGCTTTACCCATGTAATAAAAATGGGATTCTTAAACATCGTGACATCATAAAACAATTCATATAAGATAAAAGAATTCATAAAAATAATTCCATCACAACATAATAAAATCAATTTAATAATATGGATAGAAATAGAACCCTATATTATCTTATATGGAAAATAATTTTGATAGAACACTTGAACTCCATTCTTGATGAAAATATCATTTCTACTTCAAAAACATTTTTCCTTTCTTAACATGTCATACAATTTTAAACTAAAATAAGTTGATTAAAAATAAACTTGAAAACTTGTAAAATAATATTCATTGAAATAATTTTCTAAAAATCCATTCATGTCGTATAAGTTAAAAAAACATTCTACCCGTACTTTGGCCAAAAAAGTCAAAAAGTACCTCGTAGGAAAAATGACAAAAGATTCATTTCATATATTTTACTAAAAACTCACTGAAGAGTAAAATATGATTTAAAAAATTTTAGGTGGATGGAAATAATATTAAATATTGAGGAAACATGGATGTGGATGATAAATATTCCCCAGTAAATTATGAAGTATAAACAATCTCGGATAAAAATGAGATTGTGAGATTTTCCCTTACCTTAGGTCTGATTTGCTTCGTAAGTGTCCGAACCTCCTGTATAATGATTTAAATAATGTCATTGAATTATTCCATAATCATACTCATTTTTATGATATCATATATGGTCATTTTCTTATCTTCTTATTAGTAATATTTCATTGCTACTTGTTATTCGGGTGTTTATTGCTTTATGTTCGTATGTGTGTTTTGTCAAATACATTCTTATTCCTCTTTTTAGGTTATATAAACCTCATTTCCATAATTTTATTAGTGTAATATATATCATATTTATTCATTCAATTCATTTATATAATCATTATTCAATGAAGATCATGTAGAACGAGTCGCATCACATCGTGGAGACAGTATTCCGTACGTATGCACAAGCGATGATATCGTTCCCACGATTGTGGAATTGTATTGGAGTGTATGTATACTATTTAAGAATCAATATTACTTTACAATAATCATATATAGTCATTATTTACACCATTATACCCATCCAATTATGGTGGTTGTGGAAAATAGTTTACACCACGGTGTGGAGACGGTATTCCGTACATACGCACGCGCGGTGATTTCGTTTTCCGTAGGATGGATAGATGGTGAAATAGGGTTGTTTCATACATATAATAAAATATCAGTATATGAGTGATACTTATGGTATTACCTCATAATGAAACAACTAAAGAAGAAGAAGTAGAAGAATAAATAAAGTTGAAAGAATCGGTAACGGACATTACCTCTTCTTTGAAGCGCCTCTTTGAGACCTACTCTTAGGGTACTAAATTTGGTCTTTGAAGAAGACCAGGACCTCTAGGATGTTTCTAGAGAATTGTAAAAGAGAAATATTTAGGGTTTTTCTTAGCTTGAAGGCTCAAAGTGGTGTGAGGAAAAGAGAGAGGAGGTGCCCTTTTATAAGGGAGGAGAGGGGCACCTTCGGAAATATAAGAAATATTAGTTTATATTAAATCCCAACCCCACATAAAAACTTCTAAAATGACTCATATCTGAAGATTATATGATATAGGGTTGTAATCGCATAAAAAAATAAAATTTAGACATGTTAGTAATTTATTTTAAACATTATAAACTTGATTTATCATTATTTGTCAATTTAATTTTATTTGTGGTAATAATATTCTAAATCTTAAATTACTATAAATAATTACATATGTGTTGTGAATTTTCCATAATTTGACACTTTATGAAATTTTAGACCATATAAATTTTAATTTATAATTTTTAATTATTTTTGTGATTTTTAAACAATTTTATAATATGTTATTTTTATAAAATAACAATAGTGTCAATTTTAACACTATTTATTTATTTGAATTTAAATAAAATATATACAGAATATATGTTCAAACTGAAAGTTTTAATAGATTCATAAAATGTCATATATATCTAGAAAATTAGTGGAGCACATTAAATAGTTCATATAATATTTAGTTTAATATTTTTAATACCATTTATTTGATATTATAATTAATAAAATAATTTCAACATCACTATTGTGTCATACATAATGATATTTATTTAATACCTAAAATTTTTAAATAAATTCCTATGATGTAGATAATTGTATTAGTTTTCTGGAGACTATTAATGTTCGAAGTTTCATTAAGTTTATCACTAAATTAAAATTATTATACTTATAAGATTTAAGAAAGTGACATGTTGTCACTTTCTTTGGTTTTAATAATAATTAAATTATTTTCATTGACACAAGTCCATTAAATGTATCTAATCTGACCATTAGGTTATATGGGTCTACTTTTAGTCATAAAATATTATTTTTTCAGGTGTTATGGTAATTTTATAATCTCATATTTACCCTTAATTACCCGATTTACCTCTCACTATGGTAAATAAAATTTACCGTAGTTACTATTCATAATGCCCAAAAATAAAAAGTAGCATATTAAAATAATTTGGACCCAATGATTCCAAATATGGAATCCATTTTTTAAAATTCAAAACACATAAGTTGCAGTAATTAATTTAAAATTAATCCCGTTGTTAAGAAAATGGGTTTTAGAAGTTAAAACATTGCCAAAGATTGAAATGTTTTTACCTATGAATTCAATGTGAAATTAATGATAATGACATACATTATATTAAATGGTAAAAATATATTCTATTTATACTTTAAAACCATTCAATATTATAATTTAACCATGTAAATTATCTCAATGGAAAAAGTTGTTTTTAATTAAAAATTAGCGTATTTTTATTATTCATCAAAATATGAAAGTTATCAGAAAAATATCAAAAATTTATCCAAAGTAAATTTTTATATCCTGATTAAAAATAATAATTTTATTTTGTCAAATTTAACTTATAAACATGTCAAAAACTAGATTTAATGTGGGTGCGCCATCAAAAGGCGACAAAACTGCATTTTTTGAAAAATACTTATTTTACCCGAAAAATTTATTTTGTTCTCTTACCATGTTCTAGAAAATGTGTAAGATGAATAATAATTTTATAAAATTCAAAATGTAGTTAATACTATTCATTAAGTCTAGTCCATAAAAATATATTGTTGTTTAGTGAAACTCGGAATTACGTACTCCACACGATATCGAGGAAGGTTGTGATTGCGTGTAATGCAAGCCAAGTTAGTATTGTGTGCTATGAAAGATTCCTTTGAAGTTGCATATAACATAAGACATAAAAAAATATTTCTCATAAACTCTCAGGGTGTTACATTCTACCCCCCTTAAAATGAATTTCACCCTCGAAATTCGTCACTTCACTACAAACAGATGGGGATTCCTCTCCCTCGTCATATCCTCAAGTTCCCATGTAGCTTCTTCTAATTGGTGGTTCCTCCATAAAACTTTCACCAAGAGAGTGGTCTTGTTTCGTAGGACTTTTTCTCTATGATCTAGAATCTCTATCGGTTGTTCTTCATAAGAAAGATCTTGCTACAACAGTACAACTTCTGAGCTGAGTACATGTGAAGGATCAGGAATGTACTTTCTCAGGAGAGATACATGGAACAGATCGTGAACTTGAGATAGATTCGGTGGAAGCTCCAATTGTTAAGCTACCTTCCCAACATGATCCAGAATTTCAAAAGGACCGATATATTTGGGGCTCAACTTTCCCTTCTTTCCAAATCTCATTACCCTCTTCCAGGGAGATATTCATAAGAACACTTTATCACCCACTTCAAACTCTAGGTCTTTTCTTCAGTTATCGGCATAGATTTTCTGTCGACTCTGAGCTGCTCTTATGTGTTGTTGAATAGATCTAACATTTTCTACCATCTAATCAACAAGATCAGGTCCTAATAGCTTTCTTTCCCCAACTTCATCCCAGCAAGTTGGAGTTCTGCATTTCTTTCCATATAGAGCTTCATAAGGAGCCATCTGAATACTAGAGTGAATGCTATTATTATAAGAAAATTCTACCAAAGGTAGGTGTTGATCCCAAACACCTTTGAAATCTAAAGAGAAATCTCTCAACATATCTTCTAGAGTTTGAATTGTCCTCTCAGACTGACCGTCTGTCTGAGGATGATAAGCATTACTGAAACTCAACTCTGTATCTAGAGTATGTTGAAGAATTCGCCAGAACGTTGAGGTAAACCTAGGATCCCGATTAGATATAATGGAAAGTGGTACTCCATGAAATCTTACCACTTCCTTTACATATATCTTGTCAAGCTAATCAAGAGAAAAATCTTCTCTAATAGCAATGAAGTGTGCCGACTTTGTAAGAAGATCAACTATAACCAAGATATCATTATTTCCTTTGGATGTTTTAGGAAGTCCAATGACAAAGTCCATAGTGATGTTTTCCCATTTCCATTATGGTATGGGTAATGGTTGTAACATCCCCTTAGACTTTTGTCTCTCAGATTTAACTTTCTGACAAACCATGCATCGAGAGACATATTCAGCAAAATCTCTTTTCATGCCATCCCACTAGAAGTACTCTTTCAGGTACATATACATCTTCGTGCTTCCCGGATGAATAGAGAATGAAGAACTATGAGCCTCATCCAACAAATCCTTCTTTAATTATATGGTGGGAGGAACACAAACCCGATTCCTTAACCTTATTATTCAATCACAATCAAGGTTTAATTCAGGAAAATTTCTCACATTCTTTTATAACTCTACATATTCTTTCTGTGCCTCTTTAATCTTCACGTGTATAGATGGTTGAACATTCATTTGAGAAAGATAATATTTTCCCCTTCCATTATAATCCCAAGATCCGTCCTTTGTAAATCCATAAATATTGGATATTTTGTTATCCTCATCATGGATAAGCTAGCATGGTCTTGTCGACTTAATGCATCTGCTACCTTGTTTTCTTTCCCAGGGTAGTAATGAATTGAGCAGTCATAATCCTTATTCAGCTCCAACCATCTTCATTGACGCATATTCAGCTCCATTTGTGTGAAAATATACTTTAAACTTTTATGATCAGTATAAATATCACACCTTTCACCATAAAGGTAATGCCTCAAAATATTTAATGCAAACATTACCGCAGCTAACTCCAAATCATGAGTTGGGTAATTTTGCTCTTGTATTTTCAACTGTCATGAGGCATAAGCTATCACCATATCATTTTTCATGAGAACACACCCTAGTCCCTTCTTGGATGCATAACTGTAGATCACAAACCTTTATCCACTACAAGGTAGTGTGAGCATAGGTGCACTGGCTAACCTTCTTTTTAGCTCTTTGAAATTCTCTTCACATTCCTCCATCCAAAAAAAACTTAACTCCTTTCCGAGTCAACTTGGTGAGTGGGTTAGATAACCTTGAAAAATCTTTCACAAAACGTCGTCAATATCCATCCAAACCAAGAAAACATCGGATCTCAGTTACTGTTGTTGGTCTCGACCATCTTTCGATAACCTCTATTTTTTCTGGATCCACAGATATCCCCTCTTTTGAGATTATGTGACCCAAAAATGAAACTTTATGAAGCCAAAATTCACACTTGGTAAATTTTTCATAAAGCTTCTCCTTTCTCAGGGTATTTAATACAGTTATCAAGTGCTCTTCATGTTCTTCCTTGCTCTTTGAATAGACAAGAATATCGTCTATAAAGACTACCACAAAATGATCATGATAGTTTCTAAAGACTCTATTCATCATATCCATGAAGATTGCAGGGGAATTAGTAAGACCAAATGACATCACTGTAAATTA
Source organism: Viscum album (assembly GCA_963277665.1). Taxonomy (NCBI): domain Eukaryota; kingdom Viridiplantae; phylum Streptophyta; class Magnoliopsida; order Santalales; family Viscaceae; genus Viscum; species Viscum album. Next base: position 13,513,126 of record OY728150.1, read on the forward strand.
ATAGTGTCTATACCTTGTACGGAAAGTCGTCTTTGGTATATCCTCTCTTTTGTCCCTTAATTGATGACACCCTGAACGAAGATCAATCTTGGAAAAGGATTGATCTCCGTGTAGTTGGTCAAATAGGTCATCAATGTGTGGGAGAGGATATTTGTTCTTGATAATGATCTTTTTAAGTTCTCGATAATCAATGTAGAGTCTCATTGATCCATCTTTCTTCTTAACAAATAGAACAGGTGCTCCCCAAGGTTACACAATAGGGCGTATGAATCATTTATCAAGATTATCTTGGAGTTGCTTCTTCAATTCCTGCAACTCAATTGGGGCCATTCTATAAGTTTTCTTTGAAATAGGCAAAGCACCTGGTACGAGTTCTATTGAAAACTCAACTTCATGATTTGGTGGAAGACCCGACAATTTCTCCGGAAATACATCATCAAACTCCCGTACAATGGGCATATTCTTAATCATGAGTTTCTCTCCAACCATTTGAGATAAATAACCTTCATTTAGTGGAATCAAGACCCATAAGATGGATGAGATTTCCACCGGAAGGTTATGTTCATCCTTTCATCGATAGACGATCATAGATTGATCTGGAATATGAAATGTGACTTCCCTTATTTTGCAATCGATATGAGCTCCATATAAAGAAAGACAATCCATGCCAAGAATCACATAAAATTACACTATAGGAAGGATCACAAGATTTGTAGGAAGCACATTCCCACAAACTTTAATTAGAGAAGAATTATAAACTTTGGATGCGACTGTTGTGCCATTAGGAGTTGTCACAGCTAACTCAACATCTAATTGTTGAGGTAATATGGTTATACCTTATAAAATTATTCAGAAATAAAAGAGTTGGTGGATCCAGAATCAAATAAAACATTTGCTACTTTAGAGTGGATGGTAAGTGTGCCTCTCACCACTTAGTTGTCGTACTCCACATCGCCAATAGTAATTGCATGTGATTTTCCTTTCTCTTTGGCCTTAAGAGTTTTTTGACGTCGATCATCATCATCAACCCTTGGATTTGGGCATTGATTGGCATAATGCCCCATATCCTTGCACTTGAAACATTGAAGTGTAGTAGGGTCATTCTGTGTATCCCTCCCATTGTTTTCATCATTAGACATCTTCTTTCCATTATTTTGACATTAAATTGCCCGATGACCTTATTTTCCACACATATAACATTTTCTTGTCCTCTTAAGACAATTTCCTCCATGTTTCTTTCCACACTTTTATCATAAAGGAAAACTCATCTTTTTTCAGTGTGGTCTTTAGATTTTCCTTTGAATTCCCTTTTCCTCTTCTTATCGAACCCATGTGACTGATGGGATACACCAATCTCCATCGCAACCTTGAGAGCACATCAAAAAAATTCCTCGTAGCTATTGAAGTCCCTTATGGTTAACATCCTTCGAAGACTTGGTTTTAAGCCACTAAAGAATCGATCGATCTTACTCTCAGGTTGGATAATAATTCTGGAAGCGTACCTTACAAATCTTGTAAAATTTTCTTCGTAGGTAGCAACAGATTCATCATTCTTTCGCTTCAGTTCAAGAAACTCCTTCTCCATCTTTGTTCGAAGAATATGAGGGAAATACTTATTGAAAAATAAGTTCTTGAACTCATCCCATTCCATATACTCAATTTCATCCCTTTGCCTCGTATTCTTAATAAGATTCCACCATTGATCAACATCACCTTCCAAATGATACACTGCTAAGATGACTTTATCATGTTTATAACATTGAAGAACTGAAAATATCTTTTCAGTGGTACTGATCCATTGTTTAACCACTAATGGATCAGAAGACCCACTGAATGAAGGTGGACGCTGCCTTATGAAGGATTCAACTGAATGTTCCTCCTTCATTTTCTCTTTTGGAAGTCTTGCATGATTCATATCTTGAGAATGTTGTGTGAGCATGGCTACAAGATTTTGCATTGTATCTCCCATAACATTTGGTTGCTCAGGGGGACAATCATTGCATTGCCTGTCGCATTCCGCATTAACACGGTTCCTTCGGGTTCCAGCCATTAACTAAAACCAAGAAGAATAGTATGAGCACCACTAATTACAATAGGAAAACCACATAATCAAGAATAAAATTTCACACTTAAGGTCTTATAATAGGTTGTTCATGGCCATTTCTAAAACACTATCATTGTGTTCTATTCTTAGACATATCCTTATGTTTTTTACTAAGGCTTTCACATCCTAGTTTCCAAAGGTTGACTACACCTTTCCTCTGATACCAACTATAGCGGTCTGGAATTACTTCCAGTAGACTATAATTGATACCTATCAGGGCACTCCATGAGTGGCTACACCCCCTGGATGGGACACATCACAATCCCCAGTGGCAGCCATTTCCTCATGAAGCCCTTGGGCGTAGAGCCATGCTTCGTCCAACGCTCACATGTGAGAGTTCCCAAGGATCAGATACATTCCTACCTCCTTTGCCTCTGATACCAACTATAATGACCCATAAATTACATACATGGTTATTACTTCAAAATTAAAGCATAATTATTACAAATTATAACAAAACCATGAAAGGACCGTATAGGTATAATGTCTTTAGAAACTGGGAAACATAAACAACTGGTTCATAAATCATCTACGTAGTCTCCCATTTATTTCAGCATATCTAGAGTCCCTTTTTAGCATATCCTACTTAATATCCTTCTTCCTGACCTGGGGAAAATAAAACATACAAAAGGGTGAGCTCAAATTCTCAGTAAGGGTAAACAAAAGAAATATCAAACATATCATATTCATAGGAATATAACATTTTGAAAATCTTATCCTGCAAAAGAGATCATAACATGGGATAAATCATAGAAGTGAAATGTAATTCCAATAATCATAACTCAATACATTAATCTTTGTTGCATACACACATAATCATAGAAAATCATTTCTTAGTAGTCAAGCCTCATTTAAAAAACTATTTTAGCGGACAAAGTCCATTTCGGAACTGAGTTCACTCCTCGTTTCAGTCTTGTTTCATTGAACTGGTTTAACCTGCCATTCCATCCATGTCTATCTAAAGAGATATAAATCTTTACCCAATGCATTTAAGGGAGATATATGTCCCACCCATCTCATAATGATACCATTCTTATGTGTGCCACAAAATCATAAATCATACATCATAGCATAACCCATGTAATAAAAATGGGACTCTTAAACATCGTGACATCATAAAACAATTAATATAAGATAAAGGAATTAATAAAAATAATTCCATCACAACACAATAAAATAAATGTAATAATAGGGATATAAATAGAACCCTATATTATCTTAGATGGAAAATAATTTTGATAGAACACTTGAACTCCATTCTTGAGGAAAATATCCTTTCTACTTCAAAAACATTTTTCCTTTCTTAACATGACATACAATTTTAAACTAAAAGAATTTGATTAAAAATAAACATGAAAACTTGTAAAGGAAGCTTCATTGAAATAATGTTCTAAAAATCCATTCATTTTGTGTATGTTAAAAAAACATTCTTCCCGTACTTTGGCCAAAAAAAGTCAAAAAGTACCTCGTACGAAAAATGACAAAAAATTTCTTTCATATATTTTACTAAAAAATCACCGAAGGGTAAAATTGGATTTAAAAAATTGTAGGTGGATGGAAATAATATTACATATTGAGGAAACATGGATGTGGATGATAAATATTTCCCAGTAAATTCTGAAGTATAAACAATCTCGAATAAAAATGAGATTGTGAGATTTTCCCTTACCTTAGGTCCGATTTGCTTCGTAAGTGTCCAAACCTTATGTATAATTATTTAAATAATGTCATTGGATTATTACATAGTCATACACATTTTTATGATATCATATATGGTCATTTTCTTAGCTTCTTATTAGTAATATTTCATTACTACTTGTTATTCGGGTGTTTATTGCTTTATGTTCGTATGTGTGTTTTGTCGAATAAATACTTATTCCGCTTTTTAGGTTATAGACACCTCATTTACAGAATGTTATTAGTGTAATATATATCATATTTATTCATTAAATTCATTTATATAATCATTATTCAATGAACATCATGTAGGACGAGTCGCATCACATCGTGGAGACAGTATTCCGTACATGCGCACGAGCGATGATATCATTCCCATGATTGTGGAATTGTATTGGAGTGTATGTATACTATTTCAGAATCAATATTACTTTACAATAATCATATATAGTAATTATTTACACCATTATACCAATCTAATTAAGGTGGTTGTGGAAAATAGATTACACCACGACGTGGAGACGGTATTTTGTACGTACGCACACGCGGTGATTTCGTTTTCCGTAGGGTGGATAGATGGTGAAATAGAGTTGTTTCATACTTATAATAACATATCAGTATATGAGTGATACTGATTTTATTACTTCATAATTAAAAAACTAAAGAATAAGAAGTAGAAGAAGAAATAATGTTGAAAGAATCGGTAACAGACATTACCTCTTCTTTGAAGCGCCTCTTTGAGACCTCCTCTTAGGGCACTAAAATTGGTCTTTGAAGAAGATCAGGATATCTAGGATGCTTCTAGAGAAGTGTAGAAGATAATTTAGAAGGGTTTGTCCGAGCTTGAATTCTCAATGTGGTGTGAGGAAAAGAGGGAGGAGGTTCCCTTTTATAAGGGAGGAGAGGGGCACCTTTGGAAATATAAGAAATATTAGTTTATATTAAATCCCAACCCCACTTAAAAACATCCAAAATGACTCATATCCAAATATTAGATGATATAGGGTTGTAATATCATCAACCAATAAAATTTAGACATTTTATGAATTTATTTTAAACATTATCAACTTGATTTATCCTTATTTTTCAATTTAATTTTATTTGTGGTAATAATATTATAAATTTTAAATTATTATAAATAATTATATATGTGTAGTGAATTTTCCATAATTTGACACTTTATGATATTTTAGACCATATAAATTTTAATTTATAATTTTTTAACATTTTTTTGATTTTAAACAATTTTATAATATGTTATTTTAATAAAATAACAATAGTGTCAATTTTAACACTATTCATTTATTTGAATTTAAATAAAATATATACAGAAGATATGTTCGAACTAAAAAGTTTAATAGATTAATAAAATGTCATATGTATCTAGAAAATTAGTGGAGCACATTAAATAGTTCATATAATATTTATTTTAATATTTTTAAAACCATTTATTTGATATTTTAATTAATAAAATAATTTCAACATCACAATTGTGTCATATTAATGATAATTATTTAATCCCTAAAAATTATAAATAAATTCCTATGATGTAGATAATTGTATTAGATTTCTGGAGACTATTCATTTTTCAATTTCATTAATTTGATCACTAAATTAAAATTATTATACTTATAAGATTTAAGAAAGTGACATGTTGTCACATTCTTTGGTTTAATAATAATTAAATTATTTTGATTAAAAAAAGTCCATTAAATGAATCTAATCCGACCCTTAGGTGATATGGGTCGCCTTTTAGTCATCCAATAGGATTTTGGCAGGTGTTAGGGTAATTTTATAATCTTACATTTACCCTTAATTACCCAATTTACCTTTAACTATGGTAAATAAAATTTAACGTAGTTACTATTCATAATGACCAAAAATAAAAAGTAGCCTATTAACATAATTTGGACCCACTGATTCCAAATATGGTATCCATTTTTCCAAGTTGTAATAATTAATTTAAAATTAATCCCGTTGTTAAGAAAATGGGTTTTAGAAGTTAAAACATTGCAAAAGATTGAAAAGTTTTTACCTATGAATTCAATGTGAAATTAATGATAATGAAATAAATTATATTAAATGGTAAAAATATATTCTATTTATAATTTAAACCCAATCGATATTATAATTTAACCATATAAATTATCTCAATGAAAAAAGTTGTTTTTAATTAAAAATTAGCATATTTTTACTATTCATCAAAATATGAAAGTTATCAGAAAAATATCAAAAATTTATCCAAAGTAAATTTTTATATCCTGATTCAAAAGAGGAATTTTATTTTGTCAAATTTAACTTATAAACATGTCAAAAACTAGAATTAATGTGGGTGTGCCATCAAAAGGTGGCAAAACTGCATTTTTTGAAAGTACTTATTTTACCCGAAAAAATTATTTTGTTCTCTTACCATGTTATAGAAAATGTGTAAGATGAATAATAATGTTATAAAATTAAAAATTTAGTTAATACTATTCATAACGGCTAGTCCATAATAATATATCATTGTTTAGTGAAACCCGGTATTGCGTACTATACACGCTATCGAGGAAGGTCACGATTGCGTGTAATGCAAGCGAAGTCAGTATTGTGTGCTGTGAAAGATTTATTTGGTGTTGCGTATAACATAAGACATAAAAAAATATATTTCTCATAAAATCTCAGGGTGTTACATGGAAAATAATTTTACACCAAAAAAATTCAAGAAGTTGTTCATATTCCACTTTTAAAGTAATATCATCATCAAGTGATGAAAAAATAACATTATCGATCAAGTTACAACTCAAGTCAACCTCCCCCAGTACCCTAACATAGGTACCAATTTTGGAAATCTCAGTATTCCAATCCATTTAGATCAGAATTCCCAAAGAACATGAAATATCAAATAAGATATTAGGATTCCAAAAAATCTAATTAAACCCAATAATTTCGATCCAGACTTCAGATTGAGTATTTTTTATAGAAAATGGATTTAATTGAAAATCTTACTCTTGAAAGAATATCATACCTGGATTTAAAGTGATTGAATTGACCCCGCACACCCTTCTCTTTAGATCTGGTGATTAAAAAATTATGTAAAATAATCCTCAACCCAAGGGAATACATCTCCAGTAATGAAAACCCATATTGTGGTCATCTTCTGAACTAAATCATCAATTTTACAAGACTTTTCTCTAGTGGGAACAACAAGGCTACCAATTATGGAATATTCATAGATTTTTAATCAACCAAGAATCACTTATCATTCAGAAGTCACACGGGTAGTGTCATCTTTCGTGACAGTTCACTCCAAAGAAACATCATCTATATATGCTATGTACCTTTTGTTGAGATTTCAATATTGGGAGTTTCCAGTCATCAGATTTTTCAATTTTTTCCCCATTGAAAAAATAAAATGGGTGCATCACTGAAACATAAAATGCTGCTACATCAATAAGGAAATTATAATTTCATTCATCAACCACTAAATGACATCGTTGTTTCTCAATCACATCAGTTCAGCTAGAACTGTTCATATTTGAATTCACTATAGAAAAAACATTAAATTTGTCACACACTTTAACCACAATCTATGAAGTCACCGTCGTACGCGTCTCGTTCACTCCGGACACAACTGATGAAGATCGTATGCAACCCACACCGATCACCATCACTATAGGAAGCACAGTCAATGTTATAGATCTATGAACCTCATTTTTTCTTGTGAGCACCACTTCATCCACCGCTATAGATCTGTGCACGCTGCTCATGCGACCCGTATCAGACACCACCTTTGTGACACCACCGCTTGCGTCGCTCACACTGGTCACCTATGACATAGTTTTTCCACTCATACCACCCTCATCTGTCACCATATTTATAGATCTACTCATTCCAATTTCACAATCCACCACTGATGTGAAAACCTAATGAAGTTTTCTGAATAAGAGGTAATGATCTTAAATAATAATTTTTACTCTACCTCTTCTTCCACCTATTTAACATATTATTAAACCATTATTATGTAATAAAAATAGCATATTATATATAATGATATTTTATTATGTTATTTTCTTGACCAACAACCATATCCTCTTCCATCAAATGGGAAACAAAACTATCGATTGTCCATGTGACGGACTACCATCTCACAAACCGATGTACCTTGTTTTCTATAAAAACCTATCATGGTTATATATAATGATGATTTTAAGGTATAAATATAATATTTATGGTATAATTATAATTATTTACTTATAATATCAAAAATACCTTCTTAATTTACCTTATGTTTAAAATTCGATAACAACACTCATGTGTACGGCGGACTACCGCCTCGCAAGGCTATGTGATTTGGTTTTCACTCACCATTAACATGGAACATAATTAGGATAACTTTAATGAATATATTTGATATATGTGAAATTATATTTATTCTATAAAATAAATATATCACCCAATTACTTAACCTTTCACTTCAAAATGGAATGATATCATCTCTCAAGCGTACAGACGACCTATCATCTCCACGAAGCGATGTGATCCATTCTTTATGTTTAAATTTAAATAATTATTATAAAATTTTATATAATGAAATAATGATGTTTATAACATTAATATAATTATTTTAAGGATTTAACTATATAATATTCCCAAGAACTATAACTTTCATGACAAAACATGCCTGAGAAAACAAGGTGATTGACACCCGAAACAATGCAAATAATGAAAAATTATTAACAAGAGGGTCGTAAAATGTTATAAGTGTATAATATATGATATTATAAATATGTATATGGTTGTTTTATAATTTAATAACATCCTTAAATCCATTATATTAAATTTTATATCATGTTCATCCATAAGAATGTTTGAGGTAAGGGACTTCGTCTAAATTTCCATTCATTAAAGAATATTGTAATATTTTCCACCTAATTTATTTTCAATGGTGTTTATACCACCCATTTTTACATATAGTATTGTGATTAATTAGTATTTCTTGGTATTTTATATTTTAATTTTAATTATTAAATATTAGGGTATTTGACATGAAAATTACCAAGTTGTAAAGAATTTCTTAACTCAATTTCTTTTCATTAGGGTATGTCACTTCTTTGTTGTCGTTGATTATATAAGATTGTGTATAATGAATTTTTATTATCGTATATTGTATTTAAAACTATTTTATGCGTAATGAAATTTGATGCATATAAAATATTCATGTATGAATTCTCACATTACCATTAGGATGTTTTCGAGGGTTTATTTAACAATCGAATTTCAATCGGGATTGTTTATGCTTGAATTTACATTAAATGAAATTAATTATCAGTGGATAATAAAACCATTTAATTTTCTTCTAATATATATTTTCCTGATTTTTCAAGTAATATTAATATTTTTTCCACTCATTGGTACTTATTTTTTTTTGATAAAATGTTTTTTAAAACCTGACATTATTTCTCTCCTTAGTCGACAAACCCTTTTCTTCAAAAACTATGTTTTCTAAAAATGTTTTTAAAATTATATAACTGATTTATTAAAGATATTTTAACCATTTTTTAATTTTCACAAAAATGTTTCAATGGAATCTTCATGTGGTTTTCCAAACAAGGACTATTTGGATTTTACTGATAATGTGAAATTAATATTTTTTGAACTTGTATGGTATGTATGGAATTTCATTCCAACATGAACACTCTTTGATTTAAATATTCCTTTATAAGTTCAAAATGTTATTCTCAAAGTTTTTTTTTCAAAACATTTTTTGACCCATAAGTTTTTAAAAAATCAAATTGAATAGTACGTTTTCCTTAAAAAAAATTAATGATCTTTTAATGGTATTTCTTTTCATAAATGGAAAGAAAACCTTATTTTAATTTTAATACAACTGGAATATTTTCTATGGATAGGATAATTATTATCTATATGGATGTTTTATGATCATTTTTTCCTTAGAATGTATTGATATTCACTTTCTTGATTCTTTTTTGTAACCATTAACTTTACCTTGAAATTTTCACATTCCTGAGATCATTTCATGTTAAATTATCCTATAATTAACCATATTATTTTTTATGGATATTTTTATTTATTAAACATAGTTTACTTTCTATATATGATGATAAAAATTTCAGGTTAGTTATTTATCTGGTGAAATACTGATAGATTTATATTCTTTACTCAATATGGATATTTAAGGATAAAGTATATTTTTCATGAATTAAATTGAATATTACATATATAATGATTGGTTTGGACTTGAAGTGATGGGTGGGGAACAAAATTAAATTTCCCATTGACGAATCAATAATATCATGCAGAAAATTTGTAAGTTAGCATTAAACATGATTACACTGGAAAATTTAAACAATCTCGTGAAAGGTAATGAAGTTAAAAGTATCATGATCACGAAGATAATTACATCCAATAATTAATCTTTTACTTCAGTAATAATTCATATATTATTATCCATGGGATTTCACAATGATATTATTTCTAATTTTCATTTCATTATCATTTATTGATTAAAGGAACGTGTTTTCAATTATTTACTTTACTATATTGATTATGCCTTATCTATTCATGGTAGAGAAGTTATTTAAATGGAATGTATGTTCAGTTATTTTAAATGATATATTAATTACCCCTTATCTATTCATTATATTCAACTTATTTAAATGGCATTTTCATTTTGTTATTTATATTTATATTTGGATTACTCCTTATCTATAAATGATAGCTTCTGTTTTACATAACTCTTACTAATCATTTGAGATCACCATTATTTTTTTTTAATTTCCTAGGAATATAGAGAGTTAATTATAAATTATATTCAAGGATATGTTGGAGGTTATAATTATATTATATAAAATGTATTATTTTTCAGTTCTTTTATTCAAATGAAATGAAAGACTCTAGTATTTATGTAGCTTAAAAAAAGTACTAAACTATTCAGTCCTTCGTGATGTGATTACTTGTATCTTATGCCAATGTAATAAATATGACACAGGATACTGGTTACTAGGTTCATGATTGTTACATTTAACAATCCCATTTTTTCATTGTAAGAATTTGGAATATATTATGGAATTTTTTCAAAGCCAGGTGCATAGATGGCATGAGCTGTGAAGGCTCGGAGATGCTCATTTTTTATATAATAAAAATATTATATATATTATATCATGTACAAAAATGTTTTTTTAAAATAATGTAATGACTCCCAAATGGAGTCGCGAATAAGAAAGTTGATACCACCGTTGAATATGGAATGTGTGTTTTACCCTCAACGTGACATAACTTTTTTTATGTGAAACATTTTTTTTAAAGGGAGCATGACCGCAAATTATAAAATAAACAAATAAATTTATTCATTTCTTATTTTTGATATAGTGACATAATAATATCATTACAAAAATAGGGTTACTCTAAATCCATAGGGTCAGTAACATAACATGATGATTTAGAGGAGGATCCCTTAGAGGGGATCTTGAATAACAACAACCGATGGAGGACCATGATCAACTTCTTGAGGATAATTTTCTATAGATAAGTTCCTGTAACAAAATGTTCTTAAAACGGGATTGATCCAAACTTGTGGTAGGAAATGATTTATGTATATTTATCCCCATTTTTTTATCCCATGATGAACAAAAATCAGTTTTTCTTACAGTTTGATTCATGGGTTGACCATGTTATCCAGATATGGATTTTTACTCCTTCGATTTAGAAATCGATTTATTTTTTTATTGTTGGCTCTTAATTTTTCATTATAACAAAAATTATTTAAGTCCAACATGAAAATTTACTATAGATATTTCCTATTTTGTGACTTTTACTTTTCTTGCTCGTTTATTTTCACGTTCATCATTGTTAATTCCGTTGGCTAGAGACATGAAAAATACTTTGTATTCAATCATTTTGTAAAAATGATTTAATGAAAAAGATTGATACCATGGGTTTGAGTTCATCATCAAGGAATTTATCGAGGTGAGATGATAATGATAGACAACCACAGGTTATTTGGGATTAGATTGGTGTTTGAAATTTCTTGGTTTTGAATGTGGTAGTGACATGGTGCAATAGCATATTCTTCCTATTGGATTTAAGGGCCATAATCTGGACACTTTTGGAAAATAAAAATTGATTGGACATAGAACTACGATTACCAGAATGATTTTTCATAGAGGCGGTGCATGTGAGATGTGTAGAACAACTGATATTTCAAGAAAAATCCATACGACAAGGCATGTTTTCTAAATAACACATTCCATGTAGTCACTCTTCTCTGGCATTAGGGTTTCCACATAGAGAAAAATATCACATAGATTGTGACATGTGTAGTAGGATATGTGACATGGTGTTGGTGGATCAGTGTGTACGCTGGGGGTACATGGGAACAGATAGGAATATGCACATGGGAATTTCCATAGTACATGGACATGGCCCAGTACATGGAGATAGCCCAGTACATGAGACCAACTAGATGTACACTTGAATATGCATGTGTCAAACTAAGGGATACACCAACCTCTACACATCATGCATACTAAGACGAAATACTATTTTTTATGAATACATGTCGTGTGAGACAATGACACATGAGAAAATCAAGGGTTAGAAAGACATAATGTGTACCCCATAGTACATGACATAGAATTTTTATATTGTAGGTTGACGCCCTCTATCTATTAATTTTGTACATGTATCAGTTGAGTGTGTTCCCTTAGTCCATACCTACGAGGGTACAATGTGGAATTATATCTTCGAAATAGGACTCTGATCCCCTATATGGGTTATCATGAGATAGAGTTTTAATGAATCCCTCTATGAGGCTCGAGATGGAATCCGATATCATACAATCTTTCCCAGTTGGGGTTTGAGTGATTAATTTGACTAACTTATATAGGTATACAATCCCACTACATAGATAGTTATTACAGTTAGGATTTGTAGTATCCTTCATAATAATTAGGTGTGATACATTATCTATGTATTGAGTTCTTGGAGATCCAATGTTTGCTTATTTGGTGAGGTTTGATGAGAATAAACTCTCATATGTGTGGCATAAGTGATTTCATGAATCATGCAGTGAGTTCCCCTGGATGTGTTTTTCCTTGAATCCTCGGGCAGAATCATGTGGATGGCTATATAGTTGAGACCCCTTGATATTTGGATTCTGTTATTAGTATATCAAGAATTTAATAGTTCTTATTACTATGTATCATATTCAAATGACAAACTACTATGATGATGAGATGACTACTCTCTTGATTATTGTATTAGATAATTTTGGTTTGTCTTATTGGGTATTATTATACTCAGCCTTTCATGGGATCTTCACACACATGTCCAATATTATATAGATAGAATGACATTTGATGTTATTATAGGAGAAATAGGGGAGGGTGGAGAAAAAATAACTTGATTTTCCATGGTTGTACCATGTGTTTCAGTTGATAATAGTACCCTCCTACTTAGTAGGTTGGACCCTTTTATTAGTTTTGGATGGCTTGTATTTGGCACTTTTTTCTTTCTAGTACCTATGTCACACATTGATGTGGGATATATTATGTTCATGAATATGGAATAATTTTCCCTTTAAAATTAATTATTTTATGGGTATTTATAGATATTTTAATGTTTAAAAGTACATAGGACAAGGCCTCACATGTCTGATATATGGTTACACGGTGTTGGTCGCCATCCCCAGGCCAAATGAAGATGGGCTTGGGGTGTCACACTCGGATTACCAATGGAAATGAGAACCCTAGTGGGACCGCTTTTTAAACATTATTATATTTAAAATATCATATATATTCATTAAATCAGTCATTATAACATTTTATGAGAGGCTGTGATTAAAAATTAAGCACATCACTTTGTGGAACCAATAGTTCACATGTACAAACTAATGAAGCTTTCATTTTCCATCAGATGGAAAGAAGTTAGAAAATGATTATTCCATCAACATAATACTATTTTGGTATATTGAGGAGACATATTACATTATATAAATAAGGATCTATTTTCTTAATGAGTTTTAATAAGTGATTAATTTAAATGGAGTCAGTAAATAAAATTACTTCTTCATTGGGAATATTTCATTAGATTTCACCTTAATCATTCAATGGTTGGCCTTTGGGGATGAAATAGAAGATAATGGATTTCTGTTTTAGAGCTATCAAGTTATTTGGGAATGGATTTTCTGAGGTATATGTCTCTAAAGGTGTGAAGGAGTGAGTGGGAGAGTACCTCCTTTTACAAGTGAGGTAAGTGAAACTCCTATAAATACATAAAACAATAAAATATAATAAATTGATATTCAAGTGAATGTGGAACCAAGGAAACCCAAAATCCAAGATAAAAATGGGTGGGTATAAATCCACTTAATGAATCATATTTTCTGAAGTTTTAGATATATATTTTTTCTCATCTCTAAGTTTAACACCTTAGTTAATCCTTTTAACCATTACCGTGGTGAATTTGTTTTCCACAGTAAATATTTATTAAAAAAAAATTAAATAGATCACATTAAAAATTTTAGACACCCTCATTCCAAATTTTAAATATATTTTACAATAATCACTTTCTAAATTTGGTGAAAATAAATTTTAAAACAATTATGTGTAATGTAATGGAAAACAATTTTTAGAAAAATTTAAATTTCAAGTGTTAGAGTGAGTTTATACCAATGTGTTGTAAAATTTTAGTTAACTTGGAAGTAATTAATTTATTTTAAATAATAGTTGGCTAATTTAACTTTATACCCAAAAGAAACATAAAACAACATTTTTAATACATTATTAAAATAAAAGAACCAAGACAATATTTATTTGAATAAAAACATTACTTAGACTTCCAAAATGTCAAAGATAGATTTATAAGATCAAGATAATATTTTTAAATTCATTAAATTACATTTAAAATAAATACATATTCAATAAAAAATGGTTTAATAACATTCTATGTCATTATTACACTATGATAATGTTATAAAAGTGAAAATATTTATAAAATTGATATTTTATTATTATTAATCGAAAAATCAACCATTTTTTAAGTATCCAAAAATTTCAACCAAATATAATTTCAACATGTTTATTCTAACAATAAATTTAATTTTTTAAAACTAAAATTAAAAAATTATGAAATTTATCTTTCAATTACAATATATATAACATATAATAAATACAATGTTTCAATAAGAATATTTTTGTTGAGCTATGAAAAATTAATGTAGTACTTTAAATATAATAGAATTGATTGAAGTAAAAATGTTTCATTTAATAATATCATAATATATTTCATTTGGTATTATAATATAACATTATTCAACTATGTTTTGTGGTGGGTTCTTAACAAGTAATTGAACACATTTATTTATAAAAGATAAATATATTCTAAAATATTAGGGTGTTACCTGATATATAAGAAATACCTTAAAAATAATTTATTTGAGTATTTATAAACTATAATTTCCATATCTCACATGAGATTTATTTTTCACATAAACTAAATAATTAAGGGAAATTTTCATAAATCTATCCAGATGAAAGATTATACTTCTATTTATAGTAGATACAAATTAATTAGTAAATTTTCACTATAAAATCTGAAAAATAATTCCAGAATAATAATTTTATTTAGAAATTTTATTAATTAAATAATTAACATTATGTCCACTTAAAATAAAATCATTAGAAAAAAATGGATTTTATGAACATTAAAACTCAGAGTTTATGAGAGTGTTTGACACTCTAAATAGATAAAAAACATAGTCAAACACCAATATCACCCAAAACCACTAGTAACTATATCTATATGATCTAAAAAATAGTTAATATAAGGTAAGGGTGTTAATATAAATATACTCAATAGGTTCCTCTCTAAAAATCCAATGTATCGATGTGAATGAAACATACCAATTCATGTTTGTATAGAATAAACAAAATAAAAAAATTAATAAAATATTCACCTCCCATAATCTAAACATCTAACCCACTTTCATTCTATACCATATAATACACACACTTATAATAATTTCAAACAACACATAACTCCCCTCAAGAAAAATCGGTATCACCAATCAATGTCCGGAAAACCAATATGTTTTCCACCTACTTGGACTTCACTATAATATCCTCTTATTTCTTTTGAATTACAGGGTCCCTTCTATAGTAATATCATTAAAAAAACAAGGTGATTAGAAGGGGTTATTATTTCATTTAGAAGGGGTTATAAACCCATATAAACACCTTAGTGGTGGTTACCCATAATTGCCACTAAAGTGGCCACCTACTATGATTAGAGGCGGTTCTAGCTAAGTGCTGGTAAAATGAACTTGTAATTAGCGATGGTTAGATTAGAAGGGGATTTAACCCCCACTAATTTCACCCTAAATACACTGTAAATAGTGAAATTAGGGGAATTTTTAACTGCCCCTAATGTATTATGAGTTTTAGGGCATTTGGAACCACCACAAAAAGAGGCCAAATTTCCAAATTTAGAGGCAGTTTTAATATAACCGCATCAAAACTATCGTTTTTTATATTTACCACCCCTGGACACCCCATTGGACACCTATATGGCTTGGAAACAACCACGATGCCTCACAATGCCTCCTCGACACCCCCACGATGCCCAAGACACACCCTGGACACCCCATGTTACACCGAGATGTCCCCTCGACACAACCCCAATGCCCTAGACACCCCCAAGACACACCCTGGGACACAATATGACCCAAACACACCCACAACGACCCCATGTTGCACCTGGACGGATAACACCACCAGTGTACCCCTTGTCTGACAACCTAACCCGTGAATAGGAGCCCAGGCCAAGGCCCACCCACAAGCGTGCACAGCGGGATGTTGGCACTGACTAAAGTTGGTAAAAATTATTGCAAGAAAGAATCAAACACCACACCGACAAGAAGGCTAATCCATTCCCAAACCAACTGACCTATTTTCATTCTTCTTCATATATACTATATGTTTTATTTATTTAGATTCCAGTGTTTTGTATTATATATATATATATTAGGGTATTGAAGTATATATTATATTATATATTTGTGTATATATATAATATATTTTCATATAATATATAATATATTTGTGTAGAATATCTATATAATATATATATATATATTATATCTATGTATATAAAATATATATAAATAACTATATTTACAAATATCAATTTATATTTATAAATATATATTTATAAATACATTTATATTTGTCTGTGTGTAATTATGTATTTATATAATATTTATAGTTAATATAATTATAATATATATATATATTATACTTATATATATGTTTTTCTCTGTGTAACAATAATATTATTAGTTATTATTATAATTATTACAGTTATTTTTTAAACTATAAAAATTATATGTTGGTTTTATAAATATTATACAATTATATATTTTATGATTTATATTATACATATATTATATTTAAAAAAATTATATTATATATTTATGTATGTAATTATATATGTTTATATTATATCATGTATACACAAATATATACAAAAAAAATTAAAAACATATATATAATTAGAAATATATATAACATAATTAAATGATATATATATTTATTAAATTAATTTATAAATAATATGGTATACCACAATATATATAAAATAATTATATAATATATTTAATTTATATATAATTAAATTTTTATAATATAATATATATAATATAAAAATACAATATATGTTTATATTTATATTTATATTTATATTTATATTTATATTTAATTTTATCTATATTTTATATATTTGCATGTATAATGTAATATAAATGTATTTATACATAAATGTATAATAATAATGTATTTAATATAATTTATGTATAATATAAATCATAATATAATTGTATAGTATTTATAAAACCATATATATTTATATATTTGAATAATTATATTTATAATTATATTTATATTATGTATAAGTATTTATAAATGTATTTATATAATGTATTTATATATCTATGTATATAATTCATTTAAAAAAATTTATAACATGTGTTTATGTAATATATATATATATATATAGTCATGCAAAGACACACATATATATTATAAAATTTAAATTTATATGAGATTTATTTTAAAATATATATAAAAATTTAGAGGGGGTTAAAAACCCCATCTAATAAAACGAATTATAGGTGGTTCATGAACCCCTCATATTTCATGAATTAGAAGGGGTTCAAACCCCCTCTAATGTCATCAATTAGAGGGCCTCTTCAACCCCTCTAAATTCTTAAATTAGAGGGGTTCAAAACCCCCTCTAATATCATATATTAGAGGGGGTTCAACACCCCCACTAATTTCATAAATAGAAGGGCTTCAAAACCCCCTCTAATATAGGGGATTACAAAAACCTCATGAACACCCTCGAATTTAATACATTATAGGGGGTTGTGAACGCCGACTATTTTCATTTAAAAAAATACATTTTATATATATAGTATTTAATATCCAAAAAATAATATATATATATATATATAACCTCTAAAATCCAACCAAATATATAGAACCACTAATTATTAAATTAGCGGCGATATTGACATAACCGCCTCTAACAAACATCCAAATATTAAAAAAATAATGCTAAAAAATGTGGAGGGGGTTTTCAACCCCCCCCCCCCTAAATTTTATGATTTGAAGGGGTTGTTCAT
Organism: Viscum album; assembly: GCA_963277665.1. Lineage (NCBI taxonomy): Eukaryota > Viridiplantae > Streptophyta > Magnoliopsida > Santalales > Viscaceae > Viscum > Viscum album. Next base: position 13,531,587 of record OY728150.1, read on the forward strand.
AATACCCCACTAAAAAAACACCTCTAATCTGCTATTTTTTTAGTGTATCAAGTATACATCCACTAATTGGGATCTCACTCTAATCATTCTAAACAATACATTAGTATCCAATTTATATCCAAAACAAAAAGAAGTTTTTTATCCACCTTTACCTCATTATAATATCCCTCACAACTATCCCCTGTTTTTGTTTCAACATGTTAGGACATTTCAAAACAATATTTATTTATGGTGTCAATGTTCACCTATAGGGACTCTCATTGTTTCTTGGGTTCCCACCCTTAGGGAATCTTTTCCACCACAACTAACATCACCTAAAAATATGTCCACCCTTAGGGAAACTCGCTTTATTTTGGGTTCTAATCATATTCCATCATCAAACTTTATTATAACCAACATACATCACATATCCACCATTACATGTTACACACCACCACCACATAACTTGTCTTAACATCCACATCATTGTTAGATATCACAAATGGATTTAGATCCCCATGATAATTTTATTTCTTACATGGTATTCCAAACACATAATAACCTAGGGAATATTACCACACCACATAGAAATACTAAAATACCACCTATGTCCATAAAAATTTAGTACTATAGTTTAATAACCACATCTATTACAATATCTATATTCTGAGCATAATAAAGTCTACAACCACACCATTATTCTACACATATTAGAAACATGTTTCAATTGAGCGTTAGCATCCAACCCAATTTTTTATATTTGTAACTATATATTTTCAAACAATAGAGTATTATATAGGGTTTTATAAGAGATTTGAGTACCATATATACTAATAAATAATCCCACATGCTATTATAGACATTATTAATAAACTAGATCAAAGCACCAGGTTGCATGAATCGTGATGGATATTGAAATTTCCATGTAAATACTATACTAAACCTTTGTAACTTGATATTGAAAAATACTTATACTATAAAATAGATAATGAACATATGCCTTTGATTCATGGACCCTTTTTTAATTCAATATCACATTATGACATGATATCACTAATAACTCGATAAATGTTTCCTCGGACTCGCATGACCCTGGTGCGTATTTGGCGTGAATTTCTCCAAAAGTAATAAAATCTTCCCCCTAGAAAAGAATATTGTTTTTCACAATAATTTATAATTTTAGGACCAAAATTCAGTATAGGGAATATTTGAAAAATTCATTGTTACTTATATGTAATTATGAATATAAATTTTCATTATTATCAACTTATTAAATATTTATCATATCAATCATTGGTAATAATTCACAACAATTTCATAATAATAATAATTCATAATAATATTACCCTTATTTAATAATACTAAATATTCACAATAAAACAAATCCATCATTAATCCATTATAATTCAAAATAACTTAAATTCTATTACTATATAATTATTTTTTTACCACTATATTTTAATATCTTTATTTACAGTATTATTAATCCCATCAATAATCTAGTATTTATAAAATCATTTTCATTTAAATCATTCAAATAGATTAATTATTCAGTCATTCACTTTTTCCCCAATAATCATCATTTAAAATTTACATGCCAACATAAATCCACCATATTCATATTTCTAATTTTCCACCAAATCATTATCTTTAATTATTAAAAATTATATATCCATGATGAAAAGTGAAAGAATGGTATATTTATGAGAAAAAAAAGTGATGAAAACATTATGTATACTTCCTCAATTCTATTAAGGTGGAAGCTAACTATAAGTATAAGGGGATGACCACAATAATAAGGGTTCCCCGTTCATAAATCAAGGATTATAATTTAAATATCTATAACCATTAAGTTAAGATAGTGTTTATAATTTTCTTTTCAATATGTTCTTTAGTTTCTCATAATTAAGATCTATTAAGCTAATAATTTGGTCATATAATATTCTAGGGATCACAGTATAGGTGAAACCATATGATTATATAGTTTATAACATTGACATTTCATTTCTCAGTTTGAAGCATTATTAATTTGTAGGGGTCAAGGTGTGGGGTAAGGGAATGAAATTACCATTTCATATTGTCTCATTTTATTTCTCACTATCACACTATTTCTGTCTTCCAACACTTAATGAAATGGTATACAACAAAACCATGTATAGAGGTTTATGAGGACTAGTTATTTCAGTTAATTGAGGCAGTGATTGATGTGTACTTGATCTAGGCATTTTATATTTCCTTGTTCTTGTAGAAAATGGTGAGCCATGAACTATGGATTCCAAGAATAGTTTCTTATTCAAACTATTGAATCATTAGGATTTATATATGTAAAATGGGGTATATAAAGAGATTTATAATAGGGAAATGGATTTTTAAAAGATGAAGAAGGGAATTAGGTTGAATCCATGGGTTTCTCCTTACGTTTTTACTTTATTATGTGTGCATTTCATATATATATGTATTATCTACTATTATTTGTACCCCCACACAATCAATACCATTTTCATCACTTTTAATTATTTTAAAAGGAAAACACACAATAAATATACCAATAATAAAGAATCTCACTTAATCAAATACTAATCCCACCTTGGTATATGACCCTCATATATCGTTTTACTACACTAGAAGTTCTCTAAATGAATAATGATTCAGGACCCATCAATGACACCACCATTTAAATTAATTACATTATAAGAGAAATATATCTATCATTAATTGATTCTTTTATGCTATATATATATATATATTTTTATTTTTATTTAAATTTTAAAAAACTTAAAAAATGGAAATAATTCCTGATGTACCCTCTTTTATGGAATAAATTGTTTTACTATTTTCTAGAAAGGTGAGGGGACTTAAATGAGAGTTCTATTAAGTGGATTCTTTCTAGGATCTCAATAAGGGTCTTAAAGAGGACCTTGAGTATCCACTATTGGAATTATTATCCAATGATCTCACAGAGTTATAAGATTAATTCCCTAAGTTCTATCAACCAATGAAAAATTAACAAAAATTTCTATTCCCTCCTACTTTTAAAGAAGAAATCATATAGGTGTAAGAAAAAATGCATAAACATACTCCACCACATGGTTCGATAATTATTACAATTTTATTGAAATAATTATAAGTTATCTCGATCTAATTAGTTGAGGGAGTATAAATTTCAATGAAATTATTTTAATTTCATTATTTATTACTTGAATTTACTTCCAACTCCATATATGTTACTTTTCATTATTTTCAGAGACATTCATATCCTCATACGATGATGAATAATAAGAACCAAACATTGAAGAGAAAATAGAGTATATTATTGAAGAATAGACAACTAAATAGGTGGTGAATTAAGTAGAAGATCTCAAGGAGCCTTTGGTTATGTGATTTCCTTCTAAAAAATAATCATAAAATCATCAGGATGAGGAAACATCGTGGTTGATATAGAACCCATTTAATATCTTATTCCTACCCCCTTTCCTTATTTCATTTCCCCATTATGGGGTTGGGATTATTTTTCTTTCCTTTTTAGAAACTACACACTTGGTATCCACTTATTGCTAACAAGATAAATAATATATGGTGTTTCATGTCATAAACTACCCATCCACCTTTTTATTAGGGTAGATCAATAAATTTCGTAGTTAGAGGAAGTAAAAATATATAACCCATGGGGGTAAACCAAGTCTTCATTACTTATATATATATTTTCTCCATTTTTTTATTTCAATTAAAATTATCATTTTTTAGGTTTTATAAGAATAGTAAACAACAAATTTACTTCAGAAAATAAATATAATATATCATGGTTGTATTTTTCTAATGAATTTTATTTTCATTACCTATATTTTGAGTTTTGGGCTTTAAAATGGGTTAGATAAATATCATTTTTTGGGTATCTCTATATATTGTAGGTTTCATTTTTGTTTTTTATATTATAATTTCTTCCTAAAATAAAATAGATATTTTTAAATAATTTTATCACACTTTAATACATAATTTATTCTTATTCTTTAGGAGACATGTTTCATTTTAAAAAACATTGCAATAATTATTTAAAAATTTAATAATGAATTTTAATGGAAATTAGGTTAATTTCAATAAAAATTTATCATATATAAATGCGATTATAGAATATTAATTTGAGTGGACCACTTGCTAAAAAAGTAGCAATTCAAAGAATTGTCAATAAATAACAAATTATGTAAATTCATTTAAATTGACTAGTTTTAGTAGCTAGGATGAAAAATAAAATATTTCAAGAAATAAAACATCACAGTTTTCATGTGTGAAATATAATAAAATCCATAATAATATTAAAAAATCTATGAGTTGGTTTTTAAAATGTTACATTTAGGTCCTATTTATCACAAATAACCCTAGGAGATGTATTCTTCATTATAATGACTTAGTTCTAGATTTTTTATGATCCATTATTGAATATATGTAATGCGCATAACTATCTTGGGAAACAGTTTGAGATTAAATGCTAGATTATTGAGAGTGATGGAAGGGAATGTGAATACTAAACTAGAGTGATAAAGAAAAAAAATGAAACTATCTAAATAAATTATATAGAGATGAATTGATGTTTGTGAAATTGGGAAGTAAGATGAGAATCATTAATAAAAGGTATTTAAAATTATAATTTCATATTAATATTGAAATCAAATTAAATATTTAATAATTATAATCCATTGGCTTATGTTTTTAAAAAGGGAATAAATGGACTCAATTTCAATATAAATTTTTTAGAGATATTCCCTAAGGATAAGGCATTATTCAATTATGAGGGAGAAATTCATTCTTTTTATTAGATTTTTTTATATTTTATAGTATTTAATACATAATTTATATTAGAATATTTTAAAAAGTACACTTTAGTTTTATAGAATAAATAATGATTATAATGTATAAGTGGCTTAATTTTAGATTTTTCTCACTAAAGTTTTTATAACATTTTAATTTTTATGGCTAGAATTTTTTAAATTTATTTTCAATATTGTAGGTAGAGTTAAATTTACACATGATAGGGTATATAAATCATATTAAATTAGAATTTAAATTTGGAATTTAATATCAATTGTCTTTTTGAGAAGATATATATGGACCCCCCATTTAATTAACTGCTCTGTTAGATTAACTTCTACAGGTACAGTTATTGTGTATGGATAAACTGTATTTACAAATGGTTTTCACACTTCACCATGAAATATGATGGATACATAAAGAAGTATAATAATAAGACCAAAAAATTGAATGAAATTATAGATTAAATGTTTTGTATGTAAGAATAACCAAACTAACACACATGTTATGTAAGAAATTTACAATGTTGTGGAACTAATGATGAGGTTTCCCGTGTTAGATTAAACGATGTTTTATAAAGGTTACATAAGAGTAAACTCAGGAAAGAGTCTTTATCTGTGATAAAATTCACAACCATCCATCATAGTATCAATATTTCAACACAAAATAAAAACTATATTCAAGGTTCCCTCAACCATTGGAACATTTTATGTTATGACTACACGGTACTATTGATATCCAACAGATCCTTATTCCACCACTCGATATATCCTATGATTAATATATGACCTAAAGACTTATATATATATATATATATATTATATTTCATGAAAATTATTATTTTCAGGCACATATGGTATATTATTTTATAGGAATGGGACACCCGAGAAATTTTTCCAAATTAGATATAATTAAGAGGAGTGTTTATGAGATAAAATATGTGAGTAGACTTATATTCATTTAGTGGATGTTTTTACTGTTCGAACCACTAATTCATGCATTGAAACATATGATTTAATGCATTCACTATCAAAGAGACTCCTTAAAGCCATTATAAATCCCACTTCTATAAAACAGTATTGTGTTTGTTACAATTATACATGGTTGAAACCCCCCAAAATCCATGTTTCTCTTTTCATTATTCTGTTTCGGGTTGAGATGATATCACATCATAGGAGAAAGTATAATCCTCCATGTACGACAAGAGATTCATATTATTCCACAGATACACTACTAAGGTGGGATTACTTTGTTTACCACTCTGTGATATTTATCAAATGAATGTGAAGATGATGATAAATGTTTTCTATCACTCTTAGGAGAATGGTAGAATTTTTTTTAGTATTCTTTATTTCAATATTTTATAGAGGTTTCATATATCATGCATGGTAGATCCTCAGATTTTGATTTTAATAAATTCTACTTAATTTGATAATTATTATTAGACATTAAAAACACCATTATGTGGTATTAGATCCAACCCACTATTAAGATATATGAAATATATCATAGAAATATATATGAAAACTAAAATTGTGCATGATTTTTCAATTTTTCAAAAATATGGGAAGGACAATTTACCTTTACATAGATAATTTGTGTAAAGGTAACTAATACCTTACTCCTATATAGCTAAGTTTAATAAGGTTATGTAGGATGTTACCAATACATGATTTTTCACATAAAACTAAGTTTTTGTCTGTCTTTACATGAAGGGGATCACATAGGGGTATACACAGTTTTACTAAGGCTACATAAAGGTAATGTTTTATCTTGTCTAAAGGTTATTGTGAGATACCACTACACATTAAAGGATTTAATGAGTCACATAAGGGACATCGTGATATTTAAAATCTTACATAATGGTAAATTAGTTTTATGTAAGGGTCCATCGTTTTACCTTTACATGACATAATTAATTTCCTTGATTCCTTTACACTGAATGTCCATGTAACAGTAACTGCTACTCCGTGTAAGGGTAGCCTTATAATTAACTTTATGGAATGAAATGAACATCCTAGCTACCTTTATATAGAAGGTCTATTTAAAGGTAACAAATTTCAATAAATTTAACTTTACATGAGCCATCCCTTATATATATGGGTAAAGGGAGGAGACATTTACGTAATAATGGGTACCTGCGCAAGGGTAAGCATATAATTTATTAATTTTTATAACAATTTAAAATAATTTAATGATTTAGAAATTATTTATAAAAAGGTATAAAATTTATTTTGGGATATTTTAAATTATAAATTGTTTAAAAAATTAATTAATTATAAATTGTGAAAAATTAATTAATTTTTTATGAAATATTTTTTTCCAAAATATTAAAGGTTAATATTTAAAATACCTTTCAGAAAGTTATTTTGAAATTATTATGATATAGAAATAAATGTTTACATTTATAATTTGTAATAAATAATTATAAAGGGTTATAAATTAATAAATAAGGCCACAATGGAAAATGTTTATTTTTAAATTATGAATTGTCTATAATTAATTATTTTGAACTATTGAAAATAAAAGAGGGACTTATTTCTATATTATTTATGCCATATCAGAAATGGTTTTTATGATTGATATGATCAAGGATTGTATAATGATTATGTATATGATATCTCGATTATGTAAAATTTATAGAAAATAGAAATTGGATGATAAATAGGTTATAATTTATATAATATCATATAAATAAAATGTAAATTCCATATAATGGTAAATATGATAGAGTTAGTATTGGAAGAAATATAAAATATTTATATCTATAATTAAGGAATTTAAACTATTTCAAAACTAATTTTATATTGTATTTATAATTAGATTTTATATTTGAATTGTTCATAAATATTTATCTAATATTTAAATATAAGAATTGTGTATTTATTTAAAATGTTATTCATTATTTTATTAATAGTTATAAATTGTTAATATGATGAACAATGTATACTTTAGATTAATTTTTAAAATTTTATAAATAGAGACTTTCATTACATTCTAGGTAAGATAATGAATTTATTTTTTCATCTACCTTGACGTTAGTTTAAAATTGAAGTTAAGAACTTGAATTTAGTTGCTAAATATAGTTTATGCACATTAAGATTTTGAGTTATGATGAATTGGATTCTCTCTTGAGTAATGTATCCTCATATAGAGGTATTTGGGGTCAGACTACCTACCTACTCATAGGATTATTCGTTGCCTATATGGGTGAATGGTCATTGTTATCTATCACTTCGGGATTACTCATGTGGAGATTTTCAATCTTATAAAACACTATTCCTTTAAATTAAATGACTATGTCCTAATACATATGATGAATATGGATATCTTTGAATATGTTTGACTTCTATTTTTAGGTAAGCAATACAAACTCATTGGTTGTGTAAATAGTTACTCATCAATTTGGTTAAAGAATATTGATTAGGTGGATGGAATAAGATTCCAAACTAAAATCAGTAGAGGTATTAATATGTAAAGAGAATAACATGAGATAAGATGGTGAGATTTCAATCCTGTAAAGTCCCTTGTTTCTGAAATGTGTTAAAATACAAAGGTTTTCGAACTTTTTTGGGTTATCAACGGGTCACTTTATTTAAAAAGATATCTGAAACATGATTCTGAGTGTTGGAACAGTTATAGGTGTCATTTTGGGACTTGGGAAAATACCTAATAATTTTCATCGGTGTATCGATGAGTCTCAGAAGCACTGCATCGGGAGAAGTCCACTTCAAAGGATCTGCACAGGGCTATGCACGGTTACCGTCAAACTCATTTAGTTTACCTAGTTTAATAGTGTATTTATTTTAATTAAATATTCCTAAATGGGAGTTTTGTGTTTAAATAAACAAAATTGTTATTATTATTATTATTATTATTATTGAATTCATTAAATTATTTTAATGTTAAAAGACTTTTAATTGAATAATTAATGAAGAGTAACAATTATGTGAAATTAAATGAGGAGTTCCATATTTAATCAAGTTGCATTTAGTTAAATAAGGAGTATTATAATTAATAAATAAGTGTTTTTATTTAATAGAGTTGTTGGGTTTTATCTCGGGATAAATAATAATAATAATGCGATTATTTTTATTATGGTTTTATGAGTATAATAATTATTATAAATTATGGTTATTGTTATTATTATGATGAACAATAATAACACATTTTGGGTTTTGTTAATAAAATCCAAGGAAATCGGGTATTAAATTAATTCATGGGAAACATTGGTTTCATTTAATTAAATTAAGTTAAAAGGAATTTAATTAAATGATGTGTAATGATGATTTTTGGGTTTAATCAAAGAATCATATTATTTGATGATAATAATAATGATGGTTATTATTATTGCAGTTTCATATGTTTAATTTAATGTTGAAATGAATTTAATTAAATGAGTTGTTTGGGGTATCATTTAATTAAATTCAAGGTCAATAAGAATTTAATTTGTCACTGCGAAGCGAAGGATTTATTTAATTAATTCATGTTGAGAGAATTAATTAAATAAGGATGAGTTGGATTTTTTAATTTAATTAAATTGTGTTGAGAGAATTTAATTAAATAACAAGAATTGGGGAATTTATTTAATTAAATATTATTAATTAATTTAATTAAATAATTTTTTAATGAGGAGTTGGTGGTTATCAATAATGTGTAATATTAAAATACAAGTAAATGAGGAGTTGGGTGTTATCGAAGAAGGGTAATATTAAATGGTAATATTAAATGAGGAATAAATGTGGACTTGGGTTTTCTTTAATTAAATTAAAGGTAATAAGGAATATATTTAATTAATAAAAAATGAAGGTTTTACTTAATTAAATTCATGGTTATGTTGCTTTAAAATCACTTTGGGACCATTTCAAATGTAGATATCGGGTTGTACATGGTTAGTCAAATCATGCGGGTTAGCTGAGCGGTTACCCAGTTTTAAAAATGTTTTTTTATTTCATTTAAATAAAAGAAATATTTCATAATAAGGATGTTATTATTATTATGGTATTTATTTAATTAAATAAATATTAAAAGAATTTAATTGGTTGATTAATGGGGAATTTTAGAATTAGTTGTGAAACATTTATTTAAAGTTTAATTAATGAAGAAATGTTATATTAAATGAGAATAATAAATGTTATTATTATTATATTATATATATTAGTTTAATTGGGTATTACCTAGTTTATTGGGACAGAATGAAGGGTGATGCGCACTGCAGGAGCAACGACATGCCCCAGGCCCCCACCCCCAATGAGGCGTGTTACACCACCTTGTTATCTCCACTTTGCGCACCTGAATCCTCTCAGTGTCTTTACGAATATTATCTGCCTCGTCAATGTGAGTTTGTCAGCGTATGTTTCATGATTTTCATTGGTCTTTTGACTCATCTCTTTCCCTGTTTTCTTAGCAGAAACTCTAAGGGTCGAGTTTAATTAGGTTTCCTTGTTTATTAGGTTCTAGGGTTGTGCAATGGGATCCCCAAGACCTCTTGGTCCATTTTTCAACAACCACCACCAAGAGAGAAGTGTTTAGGCTATATTTCGGTTCATCACCGCTATTTTCGGGTAAGGGTTTAAATTCTTTATTTAGTTTCACATCCCATGATTTGGATTCTTATGGTGTTTTTGTGTTGCACTTAATATTATGGGTGTGCGTTGGTCCCCAACACACTATTTATGGGTGCCAATTAATGGTGTTTACATGAGAATCTGTGCCAATTGAAACTTTTTTCCTCCATGTAAATCAAAGGGTTACGTATTCAATATAGTTACACCCCAAGGTCAGGTCCCATTCCAAGTACTAAAATTTGTAAATGAATTAACAATTTTCTTACTAAGATTTTATTATAAATTAAATACATGCAGTGAAGTATATATATTGAATTCCTCGTAATTTGAATTTATCAAGTATAATGATTCAAAATTCTAAATGTAATAAGTGATTTGTGTGATAAGTAATATCATTATTTCATAATAAAACCCCTAAATTGAGGTGTGCTTCCTTGAAACCAAAAAAGTAGTGGTAGTGTTATATCATGTATGCTTGTGGTTTGAGTTTTCCATATATCATTATTTTTGTACTAATATATGACAAGTTGATGCCATAGAGTGAATATTTGATTGTTGTATTAATCACGGGATGATGAGGATATTGAATAGTGTTAACTAATAATTGAATTAATTAATGGATGTTGAATTTGTTGAACCAAGTTAATTAATTGTGAATTAATTAAATGGAAATGATGTGATAAATTAATTATGGAGAGTTGATATTTAGAATGAGATAATTAAATCTAGAAAATTATTTATGGGATGTGACTTGTTTTGTAGGTTAATTAATTAAAGGATTAATTAATGGTAATGTGTACTTAGTTAATTATTGTGTTAACAAATAAATTTGGTATATTTTACAAATTGATTGTATTAGTAAGGGAATAAGGATAATTGATTGGTGAATTAATTATCATGTTTTTAGTCAAGGAATTAGGATAATTAAATTTTGAGTTAATTATCTAGTTCACTTACTTGTGGTTAATATTAAAAAAAATTAATTAATTATTGAATATTGAGATGTTAATTAGCGAATTAATTGTAGAATTATTTGACAGGAGATTTATGTTTTTAATAGTTGTTGAATTAATTAATGGATTTGATTAATTAATTTCTGAGTTAATTAATGGATGGTTTTGGGGTGTTAGACATGTCATTCTACACCAATGATAAATATATATGTATTATTGATAAATGGGTTGTGAGACAGGGAATGATGCTTCAAATAATCATAGGGTGCAATACATGATGTTTTACACCCACCTTGCATGAAAATATTCTTTTATGGGATAGGGAATAATGCTCCAAAAACCCATGGGTTGTGAGACAAAGACTGATGCTCTAAATACCCACGAGGGGGCTAGACATGATGTTTTACCCCCATTAATTGACATTGTACTACAGTTCCAATTGGTCATAGATGAATTGAATTAAATGGTTAATGAAAACTTGTGTGACGTAATGATTTTTGAATGAATATAGAAAATGGTTCAGACCCCAGGACAACTGAGGAAGGTATTGAGATTTAGGGTGTCCAAGGGAACCATGGGATTTGTGAATTTAAATAAAGAATATCAATTAAAAAGGATTATATAATTTAATAAGGCTTGAATAATTGATAATTTAAAATGAATGAGTGATGGTTTTTGTATATACATGAAAAATGTATAATGCAGGTTCAGAAACCAACTGAGGGTTGAAGAAGGTACTTGGGTTTATAGATACATTGTCCTTCTTACTTTCATTATGCATGCCTTCACACTGTTTAAATTATTTATTGATTGTTTAGATTTTGTGTAGAAACTGGTGGTCCTGACCTACTAATATTTATATCTCACACCCTACTCAGGTCACAATTTCACTGGGTTACCAGAGTAGATTCTATTTGGTTGTAGGATTTGGCTATTTAGATATACATGAGAGATAGGAGAAGAGGACCGAGTGAAAGATAGGGATGCTTGAGGAGATCTCCCTTAGGGCTTGAGTCACAATTTATTTATATCTTTATTTATATGTAATGAATAATTTATTCCTTATCACTTTCATAGTTCTACCATCATAACATGCATTCATTGTATAACATTGGAATTTTCCATTTTTTTATATAAGGTTGATAAATTTATTTATTCCATTTCTTTATTGTTATTCAAACTATTTTCGCAATTTTTTGATATTTTCTACTATTTTTACTCTGATAAGAGGGTATAGTATCCCCACTGACTATCCTTAGACCCTCTCTTCTAGTTGAAAACTTCTGACGTATGAGGAGATGCACTTGAGGTCATGTGGCAACCAGTCTGGACACCGTCTCAAGGGTGAGCTGGGTCGGGACGTTACAAAGTGGTATCAAAGGGTTTCTTTCCATTGTATTACTATTTTGGGGTTGGTATATAGGAGACTAGGAATGTATTGGCACTTCGATTAATAGTTGTACTAGGATGATTATCCCATGTACAAGAAATGACCAATTTTCCAGGGATGGGAATTGATGTTTGTAGTATATGAGGTTACAGTGGATATGATTTCACCTTGAGTGATTGGTGTATTTTCCACTGCTTATTGATTTTGAGAATTTTGAAAATTGTGTCTTGACCTGATATGTCAAGGAAGTTTCATACATGAATCATCAGATTCACATAGAGATTCACATTCCATGCCTATAACATGTCATGTAGTCACATTAGTAGGATGCCTATAAATTTTGATTATGTACCTTGGGTGGAATGTACTATTTTGATCTTTATTAGCATGCCTCCTTTGATAAAATGTTTCGGTGATAGATTTAACATGCATGGGTGTTTATATTACATTCTTCCTATTTGATTATAATGTTTTGTTATTGTCACATGAATCTCAGTTATAACATGTTGTTGTGTTACTACTTATGATAACATGCTAGAGTTGTTTTGATGTGTAAATGGATGCATGAGTGGAAAATTGATTTTTTTCATTTATAACAGGATCCAGTTGCAGCTGTGAGGTGTATCGGTGCCTTATAACCTATAAAAGTGCAATCCATGTATTCAAACAATTAAAAAGGGATAATAAAGTTAAAATTTTAAATGGAAATTGGATATCATAAATGGTATCCAAATTCCAATGGTAAGGTGTATGGGTTCCTTATCTATTTGTAGATTGAAAACCATGTTAATGAAACTTATATAACCATAGTATGTTTGAAAATGTTTATAAATGTAAAAGTGCTATGTTTTGATTGAAATGAAATATTATTTGGTTGGTTTCTGAAAAACACTGATTGAATAAATGGGACCCTCGAAGGTCATTTTTTGGTAAAAGGAATTTAGATGCTAAATTTCCTATTTATATTTGGATAACACTATATGTGAAATATTTAAAGAGAACATTTGTTATAGCATGTCTATTTTTCCTGTGAGGAATTGATTGAAAACCAGGTGACTTGTTGTGAAAATGTACTTGTTTATTTTTTGAAATTAATTAAAATGATAAAAGGTTGAAATGAATTAGTTAAAATTGATAAAATGAAAAATGGGCTTTTGAACCTCATGATTTCGGTTTTTTGTGACCAAGAGAGAGGATTGAAGTTTATTTTTTGTAGTTTATAAAAATATTATAGGTTTTTTATGATCATCCGTAAAAACTAGTATTATCTTCATCCTCCACTTTTTTTACTTGTATTGCTTGAATGTCCTCTTATCCCTCTTCTCTCATTCTATTATTTTTCTTCACTCTCACTAAAATAAATTATTTTTTACTACACATGAATTATTTTGAAAAATAATATACTCATTTATTATTATCTCATCTATTGAAAAATATTTCTTCACTAATAAATAAAAATTATTAATTCTTGAGAAGAATCACTAGATGATCCTCTCTTACATTTCTCTTTGATATAGTAGGTCTGCAATTTATCAAGGTATTAAATCTTATTTCTTAATTCTCAACCATATAAAATATTATTCTATTTTTATTCTTTTTATATTCATTAAATAAGTAAAAATATTGGTTCCATAGATGCAGCTTCCTAGGTGCATTGGAAGTTGATGCTCTTGATGTTGATGTACCCTGTATTGGAAAAAATAAAAAATACTCCCAGCATTGGTATATTGGACTAGCTTGGTCTATCTACTCACTAAGAGATAGATGGTGTAACATCTAATCGGTCCTCCAAAATAATCATGTCAGGATCGAACCTGTCATGCATTAAAAAATCATCTTATTATTGTTGAGCCCGCTGGAGGTCTCTTCCACAAGTTTCCTCTGCATATACAGTTCGAGTAGGGGTAGAGTTAAAATAGAGGCTTCTAGAATACCAATGACTTCCCCTATATCCTTGACCTTGTATTCTTCATATAGTTACCCAATTTGGTATAGGGAACTCAGGCTAATCAGAATCACCATTGGCATAGGGATTCATTATGTGGATAACGCTAATGGAAGCAAAGATCAATTCTTCATTTGATGAAGATTCATCTTGACAGGTCATCTATGATTGTTCCATTTGGCATGGAGGTGCCCAAGATTTTTAAACATATGGCATGAAATATTCTAGAGTCCAAGAAAACATTTTCCTTGACATGAGCTCATCTTATTCATACTTCACTTTTTCCTTCTGATCACATTGCGTCTTTGATGATTGAATTTTAGAGGACTAATCTGTTGATTAAGGAGGATTTTCTATGTCAGGAGTGGTAGAAGAAACAATCAATTGTTTCAACTATGTTTATAGAATTATATGACTTTGGTTGATCATTTTCTTGATCATCCAATCATTATATTTCTACGCATTTTTTTTGACATCCTTCCATTCACTTTCTTCCTCTAGATTAGTAGTAGTAACACATACTACTTGGGATGCTGACCTTTTCATATTCACTTGTCCAGATTCAACCATTTTTTATAGGAGGTCTTTAAAACCAAAACACTCCTGAATAGGATGCCCCAATATCTAGTGAAAGGGACAATGATTTGGAATATCTTCATCTCCTTATTTTTTTGGTTTCTTAGGCCTTGGAAACTAAAACAAGTTACTTTCCAGAGATGAGTTGAAGTAACCAGGAACCTGCTCATTCTAGAAAGAAAAAACATTATTCTTTAATTCCCCAAACTGTTTTTACCTTTTATCTCTTTGATCATTTTGACAAGGAAGTCATTTCCGATAACACTCAGGAGGCATAGCCATCCGTTTTGGTGAAGGTTTTGAAGTGAAAATAAGTACAGGTTCTTGTGTGGATGTGACTATAGCAACCTTTGATTTCCCTATTCTCCCCATAGCTGATGAAATTACACATTATTTATCATTAGTTTCCACAATGGAATCCTTCACCTATTGGTAAATTGAATCAAGGTCTCAAAACCCTTTTTTGTATTTCATATGGATCAATGGTGTGTGTAACTCATCCTGAATATTTCCTACAGAAATTGGTAGAAAATATTCCTAATGGAGTGCTAGATTTAAGTAATACATTAATCCTTTCCATTGAGAAATTAAATATAAAACTCTTTGGATTTCCCTTTTATTGCAATTTTTAAGATCAAAAAATGTTGTCTTCAGTATCATTGAGTTGGATTGAAGACGGAATTTCTGATAGAGATCTTCCCATACAATAACTCATCGAGATTATAAACTTGTATACCAGACAAAATCTAGTCTATGTAATGACTGCAAAAACTACCTAAGCTTTAATACATCTTGTTATTGATGATTCCTCATAATGGGATCACAACAAGAAACAAAATGGATTAAGTGTTGCTCTGGATCTCCCGAACCATTAAAGATTGGGAATGTAGTATTCAAAAAATTTTGTTGGGGGGGGAATCAGATCCACCCACATAGGGTAAGATCTATTTTCCAAATAAACTGACACACACTGTTCTCACATAGCTTACAATGGATTTATTAATGCCTCAGTTGTGTTCATAAGAATTTGGGGAATATCTAGATGAGTTTGGACCTACACAAGTACAATAGTGGGTGTTTGAACTGGTGCAACGACCAACAAAACCACTGGTTGTGGTATTGATGGTATTTATCCTGGATAACCCAGAGGAACATGTCTATAAGTATGTGTCTAATCCTTCCCTAACTATTTACCCAATTGAGTAAATTCATTATCTCCATATATATTTACCAAAAATCCTCTTTTCTGAGGAGCTCCTACAGGATGTGAAAGTTGAGGATCTTCCTGGGGAGTATGTCTAGAAGAAATGATTCTTTTATGTAAATCTTTGTTGAGTTTTTCAACTCTTTTATCTACTCTTATTATTGTAAAAATATTTCATCAATTGAAGGATATTTACCTTATCTAGTGGAAAAGTGATATGTGATCTGAATTTCACCATTCCCTTTGTTAGATACCTTTCTAAGGGGTGTATGTTTAATATTTGAAGGCATACCATGATTTTGGGTAAGCCTAAGATTTTGGGTATGCACACATCCTTCATTTACATTAGTGTGTACCATATTATGGATAAGAACTCCAACTTATGATTCCCCTGAGCTAGAATTAATTTCTAGAGGATCTTCTGAAATGGTGATAATGAAATTTACTAACACAATATGCATCGATATAATTCTGTCAGTATATTTTTAAGATCATCGCCTTATGTATCTTCCATCATATTTGTCTCTCCTATATAATGAATCTACATGATTTTTTTGATAGAAAATTACCCTAAGGGAATCCTTGGATAGTTTAGTTGTGCACTCTCTATGTGGATTCTTCCCTAATCAAGATAAAACTGACTTCTGTTGAGGTGGGGATTGTAGATGTGAGAAATCCCCCAACCATGTAGGCAGGGGAAGTTTCTGTTCTTCTTCATCAATCCTATGAATTTTTTTATTGAATTTAAAGGATGAATTAAAAAATCCCCCATAACTGCAGGATGTGGTGGATATGGAACTTCTATATCTAATATTAGTGCAGTTTCTCTTCTAATTTTGAAAATTTTGGTTCAGACATTAGTTGGGTGCATTGTCCGATTACCATTCAAATAACTTGTTTCATAAGATCACTGTGCTATTTCAGAACATTGGGCCATATGATGGATAACATCCTTTAAGCGGGAGTATTTCTCAATATTCTTAGATTCTTGGTGTTGATGTATCTCAATAGCTTATTTTCTTGGGGTCTGGATTTGATGAGATCTAGTAGAGGCCTATTCCTGAGTGTATACTTGCTTACATACAAAATCTGTTGGTTGTAGCCGACTTTGGGAAATAACATTTCCTGAGACCACTTTTGGTGGGATTTGTGGATTCTGGAGTGTAGTGAAATTCAATTCTCCATGTTCACCCCATCCTATGATACGAACACTAGAATGGGTATCCGAAATTAACCAGCGTAGCCTCTTTAGATCATTGAGTCATGCACGATGAAGGGCTCTCTGTTATTTTTTAACCATTGGATGTCAGGAAACTGAGAGATATTGCAAGTCAATTTGGTGTATCAACCCTTCTATTACCTTTACATGATTTTGATATTCGTCATATGGTAATACTTGAGTTTTCAAATGATGAAGATTCTTCCATAAGTTGAGGCGTACATCATGAATGCAATCTTCTTCCATAAATTCTGGAATATTGTGTTGAGAATTTTCCAAAGGCCAAAACATGACTAGAACTTCTCCTTTAGACAATTTTTTTCTCATGTTTATCATATCTTCATCATCTTTCATTAGAGGTTTCTCCACTTGGTCTGACCAAATTGGATGCTTCTTGATTTTTTTGTTAAAAAAATGGAATCAGTCACTTTTTTCTCTGCTGTATTGGAAGAGAAATGACCTAAGGGAGGTTTGGAGAATGACTGTTACCTTAATATGTCTTCTGGTTGAAAAATTATTTCACCCATTAATGAAAAGGTATCATACATGAATGGCCTTGTGTTGGAAAGGGCATCAAGAAAAGAGGGATTTCTCAATACTACATTATCAATTATAGAATTATCTTAACAATGGGAAACACTACTACAGAGAGTAATTTCACAAAAAATTCCATCATGGGGAGGGCCACCATGCTGGATTACAAAAAGGGATAAATCATCTTGTTCCTTGGTCTTGTATCCACATTGAGGGTTCCATGGCTCTCGTTCGGAGATAGGCTCCCTGGATTGACTGAATTTTCATGAAGCAATCCTTTATGACAAAGTGTCCAATGGGGAACTTTAGAATTACTGCTACTACTCCCAAAATTTGGTAATTAGAGGATAGGATATTGAGCTACAATAGATAAATGTATAAGGGATTCAACAACTCCATCATTAAGTGGAGCTAGATTTCATCTTGGCTCTTCATTTTCCAACTTTGTTTGGTGAGAATTCTTCTTAGATGGTTTCTTAAACTTAGTTGGGGCCACTTGCTGGGAGAATTGGTTATCATAAGAAGGTGTATGTTCCTTCCTTGGAGTAGTTATTATAATGATCCAGTTACCTCTACTTGTAATGAGTGTATGTTCCCGATCTTGTTGTCCGCATGATATGGGGGAGTATGCCGTATAACCCTCCTGTACTGGAGAAGAGGCATGTATATCCTCTCGGATGGCATGCCAATGTGTCATCCCATGTGTGGGGGAAAATTTATGTGTATGTTCCCCTGGTACTGCTGAAGTTCTTGTTTTGATATTATTGCATGCTATTAGAATATGGGAAGGAATTTGTGTATGACCTTTAACCATTGCTATAATGTGTTTGGTGTCTTCAGCGGCCAGAATGGGGATATACGTCCATTCCCTATCAGGAGTAGGTTTATCTGCCTACTCATGACCACATTTTCTTGTCAATGGGTACTGACTGTACTCATGTACGAGGGAATATAATTGTTTCTGCCCTATGTTTGTTGTCGGATCTTTCCTAATGATTTTTTTGTCTGCTTCCAAATGAGACTGTTGGTAGGATTGATGAATATGGGAAGTATTATGTGCCTACTGAATGTTTTCTATCAAACTTTGTTGATGAACATTTTTCAATACTAGAAGATGAGACTGTGGGCAGAATTGGTGAGTGTAAGCAGGTGTATGTTCCTATTTACTAGTTTCCACCACATTTTATTGACAAGCTTCCATAAATTCAGTCAGACGAGCCTACTGACTGGATGATAATTTGTAGACAAGTTTATGATCCTGTTCATGTTACTCCATCGGATTTTCTTGGAGGTATTGGTGGGCCACTTCCAGAGGAGTCTTCTAGGAAAAGAAATTATGATGGGAGAGTGTCTGTGCCTACTAATTATTTTCCATCAAGTTAGGTTGATGGACTTCCCTGGATGGGGAAAGGAAATAATCTGCTCTTTGTTGAATGGACATTGTCCCTGGTGGTTCATCTTGTACACCCTGTTCTGGGGGACCTGATATGAACGTCAAAAGGCAACACCCCCATCATTTTTGGGGTTCATTGCCACATGATTTTACTAGCGATGATTGTTGGTGGGATTCCTCAGGAATAACCCCAACATCTTTGAATTGAGGCCCTGATTGACCTCTTGATCCACCTCCCTATAGTATGGGAGGGACTAGTTGTTTCATTAAATGGATAAGGAAATGATATGGTTGAAGATGGTTGTTGGAACTATCTTCTTCTTGAAAATCGGTCTTCGCTGACCAGATGATTGAGGGTTGTTATTAAACTGGAGAGCATGTTGGGCAGCCTCCAAGGTTAGTATAGTACCATGATGATGGTACTCCATTACCAGCACATTGGAGACCTATAATTAAAGATGCTTAGTGGGTTATGACATCCTTCTCATGGAAAAGTATCCATCTTGAGCAGCTGTTAGAAAATTCATATGTTTCATATTGAAGAAATCCATTTTGGAGTGAAAGGAGTTCTGATAAAATACTGAGAATAACAATATACTCCATTAAATAAACATCTTTTAGATAGATACATGTGTGATCGATTCCTTCATCTGGACTTCCTCTATCAATTGATAGGGGCCTGAAAATTGGGTAACATTATTAACTTTGTTAAAGATTCACATCAGGTTCACCATTTTTGTTTCATAGTTCCTTGAAATGAGAGTTCTAGTTTAAGAATCACTGCTTCCAAGAAGTTTTAATTGTATTTATTCATGGATCCGGAAACATAGAATAGTTATTTATCGAAAAGGGGCGCACTTTACAAAGGAATACATTCGTTATGTCTGAACATTATGATACTAAAAAACATGCATTGGTCGAGAGGATGAGAGGTCAGACTCATCACACCCTATTCGAGGGAATTATTGCCTATTTCGGGACTCTCTTTATAAATTTAATATATTTTCATGAATAATTATCAATTCACTAATTATATCATAGGTTTCACTTATAATTTTAGATCACTTATTAAAATGTGTTAAATTTAGAATAATCCATATGTAATCGAGGTTCTTTATTAATGGACATAACTGTATGTATTTGAGGTTCTCCATTAATGGTATCCTCTCATATACTATTTAGAGATTATTTTAATCATCGTTATGATGATACTAGTTTTTAATCCCTTTAGTGGAGAACTCTGGAATTTATTATCATCCAAGGATACAATTGTTTTTTGATATTGAGATCATTCCCTTAAAATGGGATACCTAGGTATCCTTGTGAACGGAATCAGAGCTATCATAGTTAGGTTCCACATAATGGGACACATAATATCTTAAAAGGTCCTATGATAAGGACCTAGCCATAAGTTTTAATGTCATGTGGTGTGTACATCTAAGTGAAAGGTGATTAGTAAATGTTTGGTGTGGGACTTATGCCAAAGAAACCCAAGGAACATGGAACGAATATGGGTTCACAAGTAATATTAGATCCTTATGGGAATATGGACCAAGGAAAATATGGTTAATTTGATGTTTTGGGTTTGAAACTTTAGGAGGCATCCTATGTATCCCACTTGATGGGAATCAAAGCCCACATAGTTCGATAGGTCTCATAGGATAGTATAGTCCTTTGAGAGAAATGATATTTGGATTAGTTCTTGAAAAGGATACCTTGATAATGTTGGGGTTTAATTTTAGGATTATTCCAAATGAGGATGCCCAGATTAAGGGAATTAAGGTTGGATTCCTAAAGAAAACTAAAATGTCCAATGAACTCGAGCCCTGAGAAGGCTTCCCACATATCCCAATTATGATGGGAGTTAGAGTTCTCATAGTTTTTTTTATTGTTTTGGGGCTTATGAATAAAAGATTCCAATTGGAGGGGATATGATTGGGTAAACCCTTTGATAAGGTCACCCTTTTTAGCTCAGTCCTTCAAGAAGGTGTCCAACATATCTTGGTTTGAATAGGAATAGGAGTTCTCATAGTTTATGTGTTTTGAAAATCTTGTGACCATGAGAAATCTCTAATCCAACGTGAGTCATGGTCGGTGTGAGAAATAAGAGGTTTTCAAAGATTCAACAAAGGCACCCACACATTTTCTCCTTCGATGGTGGATGATGGTGCGCCTTCAATGGAAAGGGTGGATGTGGTCAAGTCGACCCTTGAAGAGGGAGAGGCAAAAAGTCTTTTCAATGTTCTATTTACATTGGAAAAGGGTCCAATGAAACAAAGGAGTGAAGGTGAAGGAAGTATAGAGGAGCGAGACTTCAATCTAAAACTTGAAAGGTTAGGGGCCTACACTAGGATGGCTACCTTGTGGTCATGGTAGGGGAGGGAGACTTCACCTTTCCATGCATGGAAAAGAAAGTGTGAACCATACCTTCCCTACTAGAAACCTGAGCTTCCAGGTCTTTGAGTCAAGAAGGGATGTTTAGAACCCAAACCCTACTCCTCCAAACAAAGAACATCCCAACACAGTTCATGGGAGAAAGGTCCATGGGAATACAGATATAAAAACCCATAGACACTCGACGAATCCTAATTAAATTATGAATGAAATTTAGAAAACCTATGACTACGGATATAAAAACCCAAATAGGCAACAAAATGATGTTCCATTTCCAAAGGATTCATAAGTCAATAGGTTTTGAGGGAGGCTTCAAGTTAGTCCCTTTTTAGATAAGGGAACAAAAGAAGGAGATACAATACCATGAGTGGCCTTAATGAGGGTAATTAAGATGATATGTAGGCCTTATACATAGCTCTGTCATGTACGTACTCCACATAGGTATGCCCCATAGGTTCCCTGCATAGGTACGCCGCATAGCTATACCACACAGGTGTGCCACGTAGGCCTTTATAATGACTGAAAAATGCTTCACACAGGGGAACAATGCCTATGTAAGCTTAAAATAATGAAATACATTAAAAACATGCTTATACCATAACATTATCTCTTATAACTTGTTCTTAGAGAGATACGTGATACAATTTTAGGGATCTAGTTGAATGACCTATGCAATGGGAGCTTCAAGAAGTCTTTTTTCCCTTTTAGTCCCAAAAATGGGGAGCCCGGTGTGATATTTATAGGCCAGGAGGGGGGATGGTTGAAGTCAGTTTGTTGGAAGAGGTTCTACAAATAGTCCCCCCTCACAGGTCTGCCGCATAGGGGTACATAAAGTATATTACTGTGCTGGTCTGCCTCGCAGGTGTGCCGCGCAGGTCGGCCACGCAGGTCGTCCGCGCAGGTTTTCCCTGTAGGCCTTTTGAAACTTTGTCTTTCCTTTTAATTCTTCGATCTTTTTCTTGGGATTTGGAAATAATTGAGGATATCTTATTAATCTTTTTGTATTCATAAGTTGTGTCAACACCTATCCATTAGATAATTATATTTTTGGATGGATATCTTTTATCATGAATAGTGGACTCACTCATTCTGATGACTGCATGATTATTAATTTATTATTTCATATCTTGTTATCCCATGAACCTAGATTTATTGATACCTAAAACCATATTAATAATTTCTTCTCCCACATTATCCACCAATAACATGCCCAATTGTATATATTAAATTTCATCAATTCATTGTAATTTTAGGTCTTTTTTTATTAAATGAATATTTTCTCTAATGCTATCTCTGTGGGTTTGACCTCAGACTTTAATTCCTATACCAACCTATAGTTTTGTGGTCTACATGATTCATGTTATAAATTTCAAAATTAGGTACCCCTTTGGTAATTAATGAATCGCATTGGGAAATCATGATCTAACATTTCAATAAATAAGTCTACCAAACTACCAATGAAGAAATATCTACCGATGGTCGAATAATAGATGCAACAACGAACTATTAGATCCATTCATAAATAGGTTCTTCCAACTATGGTTTGTTTCCTAACCATGTATATCTTCTTATTTTCTAAGAAATTTTCAACAAAAATCTAATATCCACAGGGACTTGACAACATAGGCTAAGAACAACCATGGTGACCTTGGCATTTTACACTGGAAGATCAACCATAAACTTCAGTGAACTCAAAATCATTGGAAGGTTGAATATGTAAATAAATACATTGTCTTGATCAACCAGTGGAGAAATAATTTATATTAAGGCTCATAATGTTTCAAATTTATCTTGGGTATATGGATAATTAAATCAGTTTGTATAATATCCCAAGACCCGCACTATGGGATCCTATGCTAAAATCCCTAACTTTACATTTTCGACATTGATGCCAAAAATTGTGACCCAACTATTTTCATTAAACCTTATAATATCAATAGAAAATATTGATCACATATATTATGAAGGACCTTCAAGGTTTAGAGATTTATAGAATTTAGGAAACTCTTTGCTAATAAATCCACAAGTCATAAAAAGAAAATTTATCCCATTTAACCCATATTTTATTATATCACAATAGGTGATCAACAATATCATTTTGAAATAATTTATAGGCACAAATTTTTTAACATAATTCATTAAAACATAGGTAAAAGGAAACCTAATAAGTGTGATATCAAAATCTCATGGAGGGAAAATGTAATCATTAAAAATTAATGTCATCAATGAGCATAAGAGTTAATATGGGTATGATGACATAATCAAAGTGAATAAGAGAATCAAAAAAGAAATCAAATACATAAATACATAGATTATAAGATATGGAAACATTTAGATGTCAAAATTTATAAACATAATTAATCAAAATCCATGTGACATCTAATCAATCATTGGAAACAATACAAACTCATTATAAGAAATTAACACATATTGTGGCAATTTAGAGCCTCAATTTCCTAAAACTGTATCAAAAACATTTCAAAACACTTTCAATTGGAATAACCATATATATATAATTACAAATATTATCATTACCAAATGAATTTGATATTTATAAGGTGCTATCATAGAACTATATGAGCCTGCCCATTTAGTAAGATGTAACGAGCCCACCTGATGCTTTCTTGACCACCTAATAGTGTCTGTTGTAATGGGATCACCCAATTCTATCTGGGCCACCACATCATGTATGATTTCTATAAACCACAACGTGAATAAAACTTATAGATAAAATCATTATTTTTTTTAAAACTTTATTAACCCATGTAAAGGAAATGTGAATCATGTCAATCTCTTTATGACACAATTAACATGTGGTGAAGAAATGGGCTCCATTATTATCTCATTGAGAAATGGTTATCACAAAAAAAGTTTTCCCAAACAATATCTTTATAACATGGGTATTCCATGTAAAAGAAATGGTTTCTATAATAATATCTTTGAAACATGGTTGCCCATGAAAAAAATGATTCCAAAACACTCACATTTAAAAATAATTAATCCATAGAAAATTAAATGGGTCCATAACAATCTCATTAAAACATGACTATCCCATGTAAAATAAATGGGATCTTTGAAAATCTATTTTTAAACATTTTTATCCATTGTAAGATAAACTGTTTCCCAAATAATATCTTTAAAACATGGTTATCCCATGAAAAAGAAAGGAGTTCCAAAAAAACATTGAAACATTATTAATCCATTTAAAAGAAATGGGTTCCTTAAAATTATCAATGAAACAATATTACACCATGGATAAGATATGGGTTCGATAATAATATCTTCAAAACATGGTTAACCCATGGGAAATGAATTATTAAATTACAATATCTTTGAAAAAATAATAATCCATCTGGAGAAAAAATGGGGATGGAATCAATAAAAAATATCCCCAACGGAGGAAATGTAACAATAAGGGTTATTAACATTGATGAATGGAAATTCCCTTAAAATATCATTAAAAATATTCTTGAGGAAGATAATCGTTAAACATTTAATGTGTCCCATTCCACTTTGAAACATTTGAATTATAATACAAATGAACAATTAAATTCAAAATGAAACATATAATATCATGTGAAGAAGGATACTCATGATATTACATGTCAAAGGATAATTATAAACACCTAATTAAATAATATTCGTGTATAACATAACAAACATCTCAGTGAAGGAAAATTGTGACAAAAAATCCATTACTAGTTTGGTAACATTGAAACTATAAAACCAAAAAAGAGAGATCATAAAATGGATATGTCAATCCCCAAAAATTAAAATATATTAATTGTAAAATAATTTATGGACAATATATACACCACTCATCAAAAATAATTTTTGAGTATGGAATAAGTCTCGTTGAAATTAATGTGAGACTAGAAATCCCATTATAATTTGAGTAACTTATGAATCATGAGATTTTATAAAGAATAAGATCACTTAAAATATTTAATATCATGAAATATATTAAAATCATGATATAACAATTCATATTGTAGAATATACACCATCAAAAATTAACTTGGTGCATAATAACAAATGAGTCTCTGTGGAATGTAAATTGAGTTGAAACCCCTTAAAACTATGGTAAGGTATGAATTAGAGCCCCCAAATGTAATAACCGTAAAATTAATGATTTAAAGACCATGTAGATAAAAAACTAAGGATATAATATATTAAATTGTAAGTAGATACACCACAAAAAAATAAGTAAGTTGTGAATATGACAATTATCTCATAGATGTAAAAATTAAGATGAATATCATTTACCATGAATATAATTCATCATGATTGTCCTATAAATTCGATAATTAATAAATTATTTTAATAATTTCAATGTTTGAGAAGCTATTTCATGTTCATAATAACTTTTTTTAACTTATTACAGTGTTTTATAAAACTACATAATCAATTAAGTTTACATTGTCTATTTTGACTCTATTCGGTTTATCTGTCAAAAAAGAAATTGGTACGTCAACTATGGTCAAAGGGTAAAATATTTAAACACTAAAGAATAATAATAATTAAATAATTATAAATTTTTTACATAAATTAATCTTTTAATTCCAAACAGTATGGATGGACTTGAAAAATGATCCAAGGTTACAATCATGGAGACGGTAGGCTATACATATGCATGAGTAATGTTACCATTTTTTAATGATCATTATAAAAAGATGGTATGTATATTTTATGTATATATAATTAAAATTGTATCATAAATAAAATATTATTTATTTATATATTCATTTTTATATCTTTCATTTTATGTGGTGATGAAAAAAGATGAATTTCATTGCATCGAGAAGGCAGTAGTCCACATATCCACGAACGACATTATTACTATTTTTGATGTGTGAAATAGGAAGATGAAAATGTTATATTACACTTTTATGAAGTTAATTATTTCATTATTATCATAATTTTTTCATTTATATTATATTTGTTTTTGTTAGAACAATCCTTAATTGAATCCATATAAAGCATGAATTAATCACACCACTTTTAGGAGGAAATATTCCACATGTCCATAAACGATGCTATCGTATTACCATAGAATGGAAATTTTTAATATATGAGTTATTTAATGATTAAAGAAACATTAATTAATTATAAATATCATATATATCATATGAAAACATTATTTACACCATTATTTTGACCTATTATAGGCGGTAAAGTAAAAAATGAATGACCTTGTTTTGTGAGGTGATAGTCCTCTGTACACATGAATGATGATTTCATTATCCATTTGATAGTTGTGTGTGTAATTTCATATTGAACCACTAGCATAAAAATATAAAATTATATTTATGATAATTATTTTTTTATATAATAATTTATTAATATTATTTGATGTTGTGGAGAATGAAATAAACAAAAGTTCTCGTTGAAGAATATTACCTCTTATTTGGATAAATAATTTTGGATGGAACCAAAGGACCTTATTGGGTTTATTTCAGCACAATATGAGGATTATAGGATGATATTAGGCCCGTAGGGAGCTTATAGTTTTGTGGGTAGGATGAGACAAAAGGTCTTCATAGGTGTGATGAGTTGAGGGGGATGAGTTCTGTTTTATAGTGGGGGAGGAGTGAAATTCTTGTAAATATAAAAAGGTAAACATTTTTAGGATGTTTCACTTACGTAAGGATCCTCATATAAAATAAAAAAATATTCAAAATATGGGATATGTTTTAAATATTTCCATAAAATGGGATTTGGACATTTTTTTTGGACATTTTCCCCCATAAGATTAAATTTTAATAATTATGTAAACTCGTTTTCACATTAAGAGACGTAATTAATTTTAATTTCTTCAACTAAATGTTTTTATCCAAAAAATATTACATTAATATAAATTATAAATTATGATTATTGAAAATATATAATCCATTTTTGTCTAATTTAAATAATAGAAGAAGAAGAATGTAATTTAAAATAAATGTCACAAAAATGAGGGGAAAGTAGGATTTTAATGTGAAAATGTCCATACATTTACTATATTTTTATATATAAATTCAGAACACAATAATTACAACATCATAATTTAGATTAATAGATATTTAATTGATATTGTTTAACATTAAATCAAATTAAAAAATTTATTTATCTTTATAAATAAATTATAAAAAAGGCATCATTCAATTAAAACTTAGTGTCATTCGCCATTCATCAAAATGAGAAATTACATAGCAAAAATACCAAAGAATCTAGAAAAATAGAATTTTATATTATTATTTCAAAAAATATTCTCATTTTTACAAATAATAATTATAAAAGGTATAATATTTTGTTTTATAAATTAAATTCCATTAAAAAGAGGAAAAACAGACTTTTATAAAATTAAAACATTCTATACTTAAAATTGAATTTATTCTTGTTTTATGCCTATAAATAATATTGGATTAATTTCAAAAACAAATATGAATATATAAAATATAAACAAAATTTATATAATTAATTAATAGTGATTAATTTAATTTATAATGATAAAACTCATTTGTGGGAATAAAAAAAGTTTTTAATGAAAATGCATCCTTTATATTCATTTGTTATTTATTTTAATTTATAGTTAGTTGGTCACCAATAGATTAGTTATATAATCATGTGTAATAATATTTTAAATATTTATGTATTCTTATTCATCCTCTCTATTATAATGGCTAGGTGATAACTATCCTAATATTAATAGTGTAATATTGTTTGGTAAGACTAGGCCTTTCATGTAACACAAGTTATCAAAGAAACATGTTGTTATATGAAAGAAAAGATAAACATGGGTTTTTGTTTAAAAGTAGTAAAACTATGGAATTCATGTAATAAAAGATACCCAAGAATTTAAATTAATTTGAAGGAGGTTTTTTATTAAAATCTCATGATGTTACATCCTACCCCCTTAAAATGAATTTCTCCATTAAAATTCATCTTGGTTTTCAAAGTATTAATTTTTTTTGGAATTACTTTATTTAAACCCATATACTAAAAGTAAAATTAAGAAAAAATCAGATGAAAATTAAAGGGGATAAAATAATTATCACTTTAGGATATGAAAAACTAGGAATCCCTAGTTGAAGAACTTTGGAGGGAATTTAAACTATTGACATGAAAGGAATGACTAATTACCATGCAATAGTATAGGGAGATTGTGGATTAGGTCAGGATGAAGTCAATGAAAAAATACCAAAAAAATATGTGGGGAAAATTTTATCGATATCATAAGAAAATAATGTAATAGGATAGAATTTTATATCAATATCATTTTCCTAAATTTTATGGATTTAATTCATCTCTTATAGTAAAAACATGAATAAATATACTTACATGACAATTAAATTTCATCCTTTAATCAATTTCCATTTAAATCACCTTTTTCCCCAAATGATGAGTATGAATGTTGAATTTTTAATTCATGAATCACTAAAATGAATTTTTTAAGACCACATAATTATTAAAGGTATTTTCAAGCTACTCAAAATTTCATTATAAAAACACTAAATCCAAAATGGTTAGAACATGATAATACATTCCCAAAAATAATAAACATTTATATGATACAATTTTCTTATAAATTAAATTGTAATACCCAAATATAAAACTAAATCATTATATAACTCAATATCCTAAATAAAATCAAAATTATAGTGTTTT
The DNA here is from genome assembly GCA_963277665.1 of Viscum album. NCBI lineage: Eukaryota > Viridiplantae > Streptophyta > Magnoliopsida > Santalales > Viscaceae > Viscum > Viscum album. The sequence continues at coordinate 13,561,191 of OY728150.1, forward strand.
AATGTCAAGGGTAATCACATACCTTATATATTTATAGCCCAAAATATAGAGATATTATTTTCAAGTAACTTTAGTCATGTAGTCTAAAAATCACTTTTCAAAAATAAGGTTATTTATTCGATAATACTTGTGTTCCTACAATTAACTCAATATGCAATATCATATAAACACTAAATTATATCAATACCTTAATACTTATTTCTGAAAAAATTAAAGTAATACTTCACATTAAACTAATGTTTTATGTATACTTCAACCCAGACCAAGTTATTCGAAAATTTCAATAATGAATTTAGTATCTCATTTCCTAAAACCACAAAGGGATGTCTAAGACATTGACCTTATGATCATACATAAAATTATAGTCCAATTAAGTAATCTAAATCTCTTTATATGACATAATATAATAAAATTTTATCTCAAATGTTATCTAAATTGACCTTTGATACCAACCAATACAGCCTAGAACCCTCACTATGGGATCCTATAATGAAATCCATAACATAACATTTCAAGATTTCATGTCTATAACTATATCCCAATTTTTTCATCAAATTGTAAAAAAACCATGGATCACTTAAATTATAAATGTCCTTTTAGGTTTAGTGTTTTAGATAATTTGTAAAAACTCCTATATAAAAAATTAACAAGTCTTCAAAAGAGCATTTATCTCATTTAACCCATATTATCTTATTTCACAATATGTCATCAACAAAATACTCGTTAAATACTTTATAGAAAAAAATAATTCATCATATTTATTTAAAATCCATGGAATATTAATCATAATAAGGATGAGCTCAAACGCTCAATATGTTAAAATGAAATCATTAATAAATGAAGTTCATTAATGAGAATTACAGTGCACTAGGTTATGATGACATAATCAAAGTACATGAGAGAACCATAAAAGTTATAAACCTCATAAATAAAAATATAAAATAAATGAAAACATTGCAAGTGAAATAGTAATAAAAATTAATAATCAGAATCCATGTGAAATCCATATCGATCATTAAAAATATTATAAATTCAAAATATAAAATGGAAACTCTTTTTTGTACCTTGGAAAATAACTTTCATAAAACCCTTTCAATTCCCTTTAAAACCCATTTCAATTGGAATAACCATACATTTGACTTCCAATATTATTATTCAATAATGCATTAGAGAGCTATAATGGTATCACACAGTGCTATCTGGGCCACCCTATAATGTAATATATAATGGGATCAAGCAGTGATATCTAGGCCACCCCATCATGTAATCTATAATGGGATCACCATACTCTATAAGGGATTAGAAATTTTGTATAATTTCCTTGAACTATAACATGAATAAAACATAAAAAATCATTATTCTTTTTAAAATAAAAATAATCCATGGAAAGGAAATGTAAAACCCATTGAAAGGAAATGGGTTCCATAATATTCTTCTTGAAACACATCTATACTATTGAAAATAAATGATTTATTAAACAATATATATGAAAAATGACCATCACATGAAAAATAAATGGGTCGCATAACAATATTTTTTAAACATGGATATCTCGTGAATAAGAAACAGGTTCCCATATAATCTTTTTAAAACATGATTAACCCATTAAAATGAAATGGGTTACACAAAAATATAGTTGAAACATGATTAACCCTTGTAAAAAATGGGTTCCATAAAAATATCATTGAAACACGGTTATTCAGGGGAAATAAATGTGTTCCCAGACAATTTAATTGGAAATAAGATTAACACATGTAAACGAAATGGGTTCTATACCAATATCATTGATACAAGGTTATCCCATAAAAAAGAAATGAGTTCCCAAATAATCTGTTAGAAACATGATTAACCCATGGAAATTAAATCCATTCAATAAGAATCTATTTGAAACATGATTAACCCATGTAAAAGAAATAATTCTTGTGGAAATAAAAGTGTGACTAAAAATCCCCTTGTAACATGTGTAACTTTTGAATCATGAGATCCATGAAATAATAACTATAATATAATTATTTAATATAATAAAATAAATAAAAAACATGATATAACAATCCATGAAGCAGTAGACACAACATATAAAAGTAACTACGTTCATAATAACAAATAATTATCAATAGAAGGTAAATTGAGACGTTACCCCTTACAAATGTGGTACCATATAAATAAAAAAGACCCAAAAGTAATAATAATAAAATTATACATTAATATACAATGAAAATAAAAGTATTATAGATATAAGATAATAAAATTTTAGTAGATACACCACAAAAATGATGAAAGTGGTGAATATGACATTTATCTCACAGATTAACAAAATGAGATGAAATTCCCATACCTTGATTCTAATTCATCATGATTTTCCTCTAAAATTATGATTAATAAACATATGATAATTATTTAATTGTTTTAATACCTTTTTCATGTTTATCATTAATTTTATTTCAACTATTACAATATTTTATACCATTAATTAAATAGTTATGTCTATTTTGGTTGTTTTGACCATATTCAGTTTATATTCCAAAAATGTCTGTAGTGTTTCAATTATGGTCAAAGGGTTCATTATTTAAAAAATATATAGAATAATAATCATTTAATTATTAGAAAAATATTACTTCAATTATATTTCTAAAATCAAACACGATGTATGGTTATGAAAAATAAACCAATGCTACAATCATGGATATTGTAAGGCGTTTGTACACATGACTAACTTACCATTTTTCAATGATCAATATGGAAAGAATGTAAGTAAAGTTTATATTTACTGAATTAAAAATATATAAAAAATAACATGTTATTTAATTATATATATACATATATATAATTCATGTTATGTGGTGAGGAAAAAATAAGAATCGCATCGCTTTGAGGAGACGGTAGACCAAATGTCCACAAAAGATGTTATAACATTTCCAGTGTGTTTAACGTAATGAAGAAAATGATATTTTATACTGAAATATGGATAATTATGTCTTTAATATCATAAATATGTAATTTAAGTCAAATTTTTTAAACCCATCCTTAATATGTTCCATGTAATTTGTGAATGAATCACAACACTTTTAGGATTCTGTAACCCACACGTACAAAAACAATGTTATCGTATGCCCAAAAAATATAAATCATGATGGTTTGAGTTATATAATGATTTTAAAAATATAAATACATTATAAAAATCATATAAATCCTATAAAAATTTATTTCTATCCAAATTTCTAATCATTATAGGAGTTAAATTAAAATTTTAATGACAACATTTCATAAGACGATAGTCTTCCATTAAAATGAATGGTGATTCCGTTAGCCATTTGATGGAAATGTGTGTACGTATAGGTAAACGCGTAACATAAAAACATATAAGTATATTTAGGATAATTAGGTTATTATATAATTATAGAAGATGAATATTATGATGTGCGGATAAATAAATAACACAAAATTTATCATTGATGAACGTTACATCTTCTTTGGGTATCTCATTTTGGTTTATACCAAAGGACATCCTTGGATTTATTTATACCCAATTTGGAGCTTCTATGATGAAAGGATGAATTTTGTGACATTATTTGGGTATATTTTTTATGAGTCAATATGGATTTATATGTGTAATTTTGTTTGGGGGGGAGGGGGTGAGTGCCATTTTATAGTTAATGATGAGTGTCCTTATTGTAAATATAAAATAGTTAAACCAAATTGAGAGATTTCACTTACATCATGGGACTTAAATAATGAACATAATTTTATATAATATGGTATATGTTTGAAATATGTCTATATAATGGGGGTTGGAATTGTTTCTAGGTCATTTGAAACCATAAGATTGAAGTTTAACAATTATGTAAACTCATTTTTACCATATGCATTGTAATTATTTTAAATTGGTTTCACTAATATTTTTAGTCAAAAACTATGTTGACCATCCAAGAAATTATAAATTATTCCGATTCCAAATATGGAATTCATTTTTCAAAATTACAGTTATAGAAGTGTAAGAATTTAATTTATAATTAATCCCTCCGAAATAATGGGAACACATGGTTTTATAGTGAACATGTCCAATAGTTTACTAAGTGCTTATATATAAATTCAATTAAAATATGATTAAAATTAAATATATTGGTTTAATATATTATTAATTAATCTATTTTTTTACTTTAAAACCAATTAAAATATAATTATAAATAAATTTTAAGAAAATGATGTTTTCAATTAAAATTCTTTATTACTCTCTATTCATCAATATAAGAAAGTTCTCCGAAAATTGAAAAAAAAATCATCCAAATTAGATTATGGTATTTCAAAGTCAAAAAAGAAGATTTTTTTGAAATAAAATTTACAAAAGTGTAAAAATTTATTTTTTAAACAAGTATTCCATTAATAGGCTGCCAAACCGCCTCTTTGAAAAATAATACATTTATGCTAAAATTGGAGTTTATTTTATTTTATACAGATAAATCATATTTTATCAAATTCAAAAAAAATGGAATATATAACATATAAATTTAATTAATATATTTCAAAATATAGATTACATTAATTTATTATTATAGAAGGCCATTTTGAGTGTGGGGTACTAAAAAATCCTTAAAGGGAAGTAAAATAATCCCACAAATTTGATAAAAGAATAATATTTAGGTTCGATAAAAAAAATTAGAAGATGAGTAAAGAAATAAAATTTGGAAAAGGGAAAAAGTGGTCAGCATACTGATTCCTGAGAATAGTACATGGATGATATGTGCCATGAACCAAATGGTACACAGACAACCTGAACAAAAATTAGCCACTGAGGCATTGGCCAGGGAATGAGGTAATTCACGGAAGGAATGAAGAATGGCATCGTTATAGAATTTCGTATTCTTAATAAATAAATTTTAAATAAATTTACAAAGAGAGGATATTTAATGTATAGTGCTTTGGAAAAAAGTTACATAATATATGGAAACGTAAAATAATATTTTTATCCTCTAGAAAGGATTTAAGAAATGTTCATCCCAAGTACAATTAATAGATCTCATAACCTGGGGATATACATCAAAGTAAAGGGTGAGTATAAGTCTCAATAAATGTAATCAAGGGAATTATTTTACTTGTGAAATAAATAAGAACTTTATGAAATACATAAAGACATGGTCAATGGAATGAGAGTAATATCATAATAAAAAGAACATGAATCATATCATGAAAATGTGGATACAATATTTAATTCAGAAATTTATAATCATATCACCAAGGATCATCCCTAAGGTTTCATAACAAATACCAAGTTTACTCACCAAGGTATCCTAAAACATTTCAACTCAAGAGATTAATATCCTTACCCAATGCATTGGAGATCTATCAGGGTGTAAGCTTAATATGTATTTATATTCATGTGATCCACATATATCATAATCAATCATTTCATAAATAACCCATAGATATTAAAAGATATGGTTTTTATATCAAAATCATGGCATTTTAAAAGGTGGTTAAAAACATGATCATTATGTCATTTATAACCCACAGAAAGGGAATGAGAATTTTATGTATGTGAATTATAAAATAAAATATATCAATTTTATATCTTCATTAATACCCCGATAAGTGAAATAAGTTTTGGTATTCACATAAATAAACTAAGTCATTTTTTGATAAAAAGATAGATATTTTGATAATAAAATTCTACAGAATAATGGCTGTGCAACAAGGTTTTAGAAAACATAAAAAAGAGAGGGTATTGGGGACCCCATTCATATAATAATAATAATATATTTTAGGGAAAGAATAAAATGAAAATAAGAACATGGTATGGAATCTTCAATTATAAACCACATAGAATAGAACTAGATTGGAAAAATAGATGTTGAGAATTCCCTTACGAAAATTCAGCAGCATAACGACATGACATAAAACATAAGAAAATGAGTTAATGAGAGAAAAAAGGGTCTCTCATCTTTTTGAAACAAAATTGACAGCAATAATAATATATAATAACATAACCCATCATAAGGAAATAGAAACTAAAAAATATACCATAAAATAAGTCTTCACTAAAAGAGGAGGGTGAAAGGATCCCTTAATAGAATGCCTCTGAGTGGCCTCACTCTCCCATCTTCTTGAGATAGGTTTTCCTCCAATGGTGATTCAGAGGGTGAGGCCTTTTCCACCTCATCTTCATCTCCCCCACCACTCTTCCCTCCCCTTTCCTTCTTTGCTTCCCCTAGTCATCTCAGCGCTCTTAGCCTCCTCAGGATTTTGTGATTCCTTTCCGTGGTGAAGGCACTTCTCGCCTCGGTCATCCTTGATCTTTCTTCTCTTTCCCCTATACTACACCCCCACTTTCCTGATGCTATTTTCCTGTGGGTCTTCATTAGCCTCTTACCCCCCCCCCCCTCTTATTGCCTTTCCCCCACATCATACCTCCATTTTGGGTCTCTGTACCAGTTCTTCAGGCGTCTTGGGTCGACACTGGTGGGGGCATTCTAGGTTCACCTCCTCCTCTACCCTTGTTGTTCAACCCATCGTGCTCGACCCCATATTTTTCAGGCACGATGCGAATTTCGGGATTTCATGGGATGGTGTTGGAGGGGGTATGGTAGCGGTCTAAGTGCATTTTGGTCACCAGAGTTGGTTTCTTTCTCTCCGGTTTGGTTTCCTTATTCATTGATCGTAGTGGGGTTTCTTATGACGATGTATTCCTACTTTCATTTATCATGTTAGTTTTTTGTTTGGGTTTGTTTGGATGGATTTTGATGTGTTTTGGTTATCGGTTTTACTATGGTATTGTGTTCAGTTATGGTTCTCAATGGTGATGATGCCAACTTTTCATTTGTGATGGTACCAATGACTACGGTGCACACAGATGTAGTGGCCTTCGTGAATGACTCTGGTTGTTTTAGCTCTATGCAAGGTATTGTGACAATGTTGATATGGTATGTGTTATGTGGTAGTGTTATGATTTTGTATAGGGATGTTCTCAGGTGGGTGCTCACCGGTTGTGGAGCAGTCAAGGATGTGGCCGATTGACTGGGGGAGAGGCTCGAGGCGATGACACTCGAGTTTTCATGTCTCAAGAAGATGTGATGGCATTATGTTCGATGTGTTATTTTGGGATTTTTCATGTTTGGGTTGGCGGACTGAGTCGGTTCGGCAGTATGATTATTTCTGTTTGAAATTATAATTTTGTAGATTTTATTTTTTATTCTCAATGGCTGACGACTTTGGATGTGAATGACCCTGGAAAGTTTAATATAGATGTGATGTGTTGATGGAAGCTAACTCTCATGGCTCCTGGTTTTTTGAATTTTCACACGGTGGTTTATGTATGTTGTTGTTTTTGTTCGGGAAGTTTGTATTTTTGGTGTATTTGGATTCTGAATTGTGTGGTTACCACTAACACAAAATTGGATTTTATAAAATTATAAAAACAGAGATTTGATGGTGATAAGATCTCTAACCTTGAAGAGTAAATTCCAAAAATCGATGGTTGGGACCTCGGGGGATTTAGGGCACCTCAAGAGGACTCCTTGGGAGGTAAACATACTATATAATCGTTTATGAGGAATTTTGAATGAAAGTAATGAATTAATGGGTTGGTAATTCTATAAAAAGTAAGGGAATATTTTATTAATTTCCAAGGGACACCTCATTAGTGGTATTTGCAAAACCATGGTCTTGAACATGGTATTTTCCCATGGTGTTGGCCACTTGGGACACCTCATATAATATATTTATTAAATTGAGTCTATCAGCATTTTAATGTACATATTACATCATTATGATGACATAAATCACACAGAAAACTAAAAAACTGTATTTTTTACTATTCACTGAAAAACAAAACATTTTATAAAAAAATATCATAATTTCAAACTAACCTAATATCGATGTTCTGAATTAATAAAATAATCTACACTTTATAGAAATAATTTTTCAAATATTAGATAGTTAATTTTTATGTAAAATTATTATTTACTCGAAAAAACACTAATACATAACTAATAATATCTGAAAAAATTATTTACTAATCCTATTATATCATATTAAAATTCAATATGAATAAATTATATTTATACATACATAGGTGAAGTTTCTATTCCATTGGTCATATTACTATATACAAGGGTAATATTACTATTTATAATTTACTATTCACCAAAAATTAAGTTGATCTTATCAGACACTGAATTTCTTACTAATCAGAACTATATATATCTATTTTTTGTAAATCATTTCACATTATAAGTTATATAATGTATAGAAAATATTTTAAAATGCTATTTTTTTCAATAGTCATCAATAACATGAAACATCTAAAAATTCATCCTATATTTATTTTGACATTTAAAATTCAAAAAATTTACCATAATATGAAATAACAATTTTTTAATACAAAAGGATTATACAAAGTAACTAAGGCCTCATTACATAGCCCCTTATAACACCTGCATATGACAAAATAGTAAGGTGTATAGTGGTTATAGAATCTTGGGGAAGCTCTAACAACATTTTCCGAGTGGTGATTTCAATAATCTTGAACTTATCCATAAAGAGATTATGTTCAATATTAACATGTTGAAGATCATATTGGGATTAGTCTAGAGAAAATCCCATTGATGCTACCTCCTTCACAAGATTTAACAGATAAGCATCATACTACCAGAATATACTGGATAAGGCCATCGAGTCTTCTCCCTACATTAATTATCCATTATTATTTCTATTTTAAAAAAATATATAATGTTAAAAATTATTATTGATTCCAATGACCATATTGACCAATGGTCATATAATGGTCAAAACCCAACGGTCACATTTCAATTATAATCACATGTTTATAAAATGATATTTTTTTTGTTGACTGCAAAATAAAATGACCCACAAATTTAGGAAAAAACATATTCTTCAATTTTTTGGGTCGCTACATTTTCCCCCCTTAAGAAATTTTTTCCCCTAAATTTCAACTCATACCCTAAGGAGTGAAATGGTATGGGTACTTCTACCTCATAGATTCCTCTGGTTCACACATATCTTCTACATATTTTTGGTTCCTCCACATGACTTTAACAAGGTGGATAGTCTTGTTGGGTAGAACCTTGTCTATACGATCCAATTTCTCCACTGGATGATCCTCATAAGAGAGGTCATGTTCTACTTATAGAACATATGGATTTGGTACATGTTAAGAGTAAGGTAGGTATTTACTTAAGAGGAATACATGGAATACATCACGAACTTGTGCTACATTTGCAGGAAGTGAAAGTCTATAGGCCACTGCTCCTACATGATCAAGAATTTCATAGGGTCCAATGTACCTAGGGGTGAGCTTCACTTTGTACCCAATCCTCACGACTATCTTCCAAGGTGAAATTAAAATAAATACATTGTCACCAAAATCAATCTCTATTTGCCTTCACTGGATGTCTTCATACCTCTTTTGCGGACTCTGATCAGCCTTAATATGTAGTTGGATGGCATGACCCTTTTCTGTTATCTCTTGCACAAGATCGGACTCAAGAAGATTTCTCTCACCAGCTCCATCCCAACATATAGGAGTTCTATATTTCTTCCCATATGGAGCTTCATAATGTTCCATTGGAATGATCGAATAGAAGCTATTGTTGTAAGAGAACAAAACTAATTGGATATGTTGATCCAATCCACCATTAAATTCCATTGATCACGTTGTCAGCATGTCCTCAAGTGTATGAATAGTTCTATAAGATTGGACATAAGTTTAGGGGTGATACTCTGTACTAGAATTCAATTCAGTACTCATATAATTTTGAATAATTATCCATAATGTTAATGTGAACCTTGGATAACGATCAGATATGATAGAATGTATAAATCCATCCAGCCTTACGACTTCCTTGATATAAATCCTACCAACTTGATCAAGTGGTAAATCTTCTCAAATATTGATAAAATGGGTAGTCTTTGTGAGACAGTCCATTATAACCCATATCAAATTGTTTCCTTTGGAATTTCTCATGAGACCCGTGACAAATTCCATAGTGATATTGTCCCACTTCCATGTTGGTATGGGTAGTGATTGGAATACCCCTTTAAGAAGTTGATTCATTGTCTTCACTTTCTATTAATAGGCACCTTGTAGTTTAGTCACTAGTATCAATTTTTATTTTATCCCACCAATAATGATAATGAAGGTCCTTATACACTTTCGTGCTCCGAGGATGTATTGAGAAAGTAGAGCTATGAGATTCATCCATCAGCTACTTCTTTATTTCAGAAATTTAGGAAACACATATTCTTGTATGAAATTTTATTACACAGTATTGATCAATATTGAAATTAGGAAACGTACCATCATTTACAACCTCAAACTTCTTCTGTAATAAAGTATCTTGTTTCCATGATTTCCTAATCATCTATAGAAATGAAAGTTGAGAAGTTATTTAGTATAGGGTTGATGATGTACCTTCCCTTATAATTCCCCAGTCCATTTTCACTAGGTCTTGGATCAAGGGATATCTCATAATCCTCATCATGGATAGAACAATTAGTTCTATCCTACATAATTCATAAGTGACTTTTTTTACTCTTCTAGGATGATAATTAATTGAACAAAAATAGTCTTTAAGAAGATTCAACCATCTCACATGTCTCATGTTCAATTCATTTTGTGTGAAAATATTCTTCAAACATTGATGGTCTATGTATATATCACATTTCTCACAATAAAGATAGTGCCCCCATATCTTCATAGAAAAAAAACTTTAGACACCACAAGATCATGCATAGGATATTTCTACTCACGAGTCTTTAACTATCAAGATACATAAGTAATCATCTTTTCATTTTACATGAGGATACACCAAATCCCTTTTATAGATGCATCACTAAAAATAATGAATCATTCTACATTTGAGGGAAGAGATAACATGGATGTAGTAACCAATCTCTTCTTCATCTCTTAGAAACATTCCTCACACTCCTTTTTCCAAATAATTTTCACCCCCTTTCGAGTTATCTTTGTTAATGGAATAGAAATTCATGAATGTTTTATCACAAACTTCATATAGTATCTCCATAATCCAAGGAAATTATGAATCTCGGTTATTTTTGTAGGATGAGGCCACTACTCTACAAAATTTTTTTACAGGGTTAACTATGATTCCTTCATTGGTTACAATGTTCCCAAAGAAAGAAAGAAAATTTTACCAAAATTAACAATTGAAAAAAATTCAAAAAAATCTTCTCCTTTTATAGTGTTTTCAAAATAACCGTTAGATGATCCTCATGCTCCTCGTTACTTCTGGAATATATCAAAATATCATCAATAAAACTACCACAATGTTATGAAGGTTTCCCTTAAATACTATATTCATCAAATCCATAAAAATTGTAGACACATTAGTCAAGACAAAGGGAATAACAGAAAACTCACAATGACCATATCTTGATCGGAAGGCAGTTTTTGGAATATCTTCTTTCTTCACCCTAAATTGATGATAACCTGATCGAAGATCACTATTAAAGAATAATTTTTTGCCATGAAGTTGGTCAAATAAGTCATCAATTCTTGTAAGAGGGTATATTTTCTTCAATTTGATCCCATTCAGCTCTCTATAATCAATTCGTAGACGTATCGATCCATCCCTATTATTTGCAAAGAGAATAGTTTCACCCCAAGGAGAAACACTATGTTAAATAAAACCCCTCTCCAATATATCTTTGAGTTGTTTCTTTAATTTCACAAGCTCCACATTTTCCATCCTATACGAGGTTTTTCATATTGGATGAGTTCCATGTATGAAATTATACTTTGATTTGGCTATGATTTGAATTTATGATATTTGAATTAATTGATTTAGTTATTTGTATGCAATGACATGAGTGTTTTTCTGAACCATTTTTTTCATCCCGAGATAGCCTATGAACTAAATATTTCCCATTATGTTTTAGTATATTTCTTTTTAAAATGGACATGATTTTTTTCTAGAATATTATTTGTATCTTATCAAATCAATGACCACATATAATCACATTTAATATGATTTATTCATCTTTTATTTATACTTTTATCCATATAAATTCTTAAATTAGTCCTTTTTTAAGACCCTAGAATCCATTAAGAGACTTATTAGGGAATGAGTCTTATAACAAGAATATCTCTTTCATTACAACCTTCCTCTAAATGGTGTGCATGATATATCAAAGAATAATTTTTTTGGGAGAGACTATATATAGTGGATGGGGATATTTTTCATTAAGTAAACATAACTAGGGGATTATATATTATTATTTGTGGTGTGGCCATGTATTTTTCATTGTAATACATTTTGTGTCTCTCATGGAAATATATGAAAATAAATGACTTCTAATTTTTTTTTTAAAAACAATTGTTTTGTGTCTTGGGATGATAAAAAATAGCCACTTTTAGATTGATGATTGTTTGATTGTATGTGTTTAGTTGGTGGATGCATGACTTTTCTTAAGAATATTTTTCCAAAAACCAAAAAAAAATTAAAAAATTAAAAATTGAAAGAGAGTTTTATTCATCCATTACTATTACATGTAACATGATATAACATTGATATTTTTAGGGTATTTGAAATATGTGGAGTGAGACATCAATTGATATATTTTTAATATTACGCATTATAATTTAGAGACAAACATGCCTTTTACGAAATAAATTTTATATCATTTTCCTATATTCCCTTAGCCTCAGAGTCATTTCAACCGTAATGGTGAATCCCCCATGATAACTTCTAATTTTTTATCTATGGTGTGGATATTTTATATTCCATGAAAGCTTATGGTAATTTGAATTTTTTGAGGTATGCGTTGAATTATATTTAAAAATTGGACCCGGATGATGATCAGAATAATTCAAGATTGTAAAATTTATAATTGAATTAATATTAATAATTTAATAAAAAAATGGATTATTTAAAAGTCTTGAATGTTTCAAAGGAGAAAATTCAAATACATAATTTATTTAATTCTTTGAAAAAAACGTCATGTAGATAATGTTTCTATGAGTGAACCTTTATTTTTTAATTTACAATAAGTTCAATTTATTTTATTCGTATTAAATTTGATTCTTGGTAAAGTGACTTTCCTTTGTAGTGTGTTTGTATTTCTTATTTATGGAAAAGTATGAATTCAAGTTTAGATGTACTTTGAAATATATTTTTCATGAATATATTTTAAGGTTATTTTATAAATTAATTCATGTATTTAAATGATAATTCTATCCAAATATGGATAGTTTGAATTATTTTATGTATTATTGTAGGAAACATCATATACGTGGATGTTGAAAAAAAATACCCAAATTATGGATCAAAAATAGACATCACACCATGATCTTCTCTCGTGCCATGAAATTAATTTTTTTAGGATACAGTGGATATGTGAAACTAGAAGAAGGAATTTACACATCGTGTATTTCTATACATGATGTTAGTTCATCAGGAGAAATAGATGCTTCTATGAAAACTCATTAAGACATTACATGATGTCAAAATCCATTACACGTCATGTATACAATACACATCATGAATGTTTAGGATAGATAATGATGTGAAAAATTTAATACTGACGTGGATTACATATCATGTAAAATTACACATCGGGAGTGTTTGAAGAAATTTAAAAATAATATACATATAATGAGGTTTTTGATTGGAAGATTATAAAATGAGCCCCTCGACCACTCCTATATGGTTATCCAGAACTAGAGGAGATATACTAATGCCTTCTAGAGAAATGCAGCACCCCATGACCCTACTTTTCCACCATTTTATTGTATTTTTATCGTTCTATTTCTACCACAACTCATGGATAGCTTGACGGGTGATTTCATCATGCTATGATGTGTATGATGAATGAGGATTGAATAATTAAGTTATTTTTTATTTTAATTTATTTTTTTATTTCTTGTTTTTCCTTTATTTCAATATCCTTCTCGATTCTTCATGCATGAACTTTTTGAGCAGTGTTAGGAAAAGGGTATAATTTTATTCATTATTTGAGCATGAAAATTGTCTAATTTATTTTGAATATCATTGTTTAATGAGAGGACTAGCTGTAATACTTTGTCTATGATCACTGGGTTATTCTAGACCCTATTTCTAAATAAGGTTATGGTTACACATCAGTTATAATATGATGCACCTGTTGTTTCGTAGTGCCATGAAACATGTGTTCTAGTTTAAGAATCACTACTTCTAGGAGGCTTCTATTGTATTAATTCATGGAACCGGAAAAATCCAATAGTTCTTAATCGAAAATGGTCCTGCTTTCCAAAGGAATGTGTTGTTTAAGTTTTAACTTTATGATTCTTAAGAACATGCATTGGTCAAGAGGATGTGAGGTCAGACTCATCACACCCTTTTCAGGGGAATTATTGTCTACTCTAGGACTCTGTATAAATTTATGTTATTTTCATGAATCCTTATTAATTGACCAAGTATAACATAGGTTTCCCTTAGAATTTTCAATCACTTATTACCATGTGTAAAATTTAGAATCATCTGTATGTATTCAAGGTTCTTCATTAATGAAGATATCTATATGTATTCGAGGTTCTTTATCAATGGTATCCTATCATATAGTATTTATAGATTCATTTAATCATCATTATGATGATACTGGTTTTTAAGCCACTCAATGGGGCCTTCCAGGATTTATTTTCATCCAGGGAGATGAATGTTTGTTTTGATATTGGTATCATACCCATAAAATGAGGAACATATGTATCTTTTTGAATAGAATCAAAACCCTCATTGTTTGGTTCCGCTTAATGAGACTCATCATACCTTTTAAGGTCATGTGATAATGACCTACCCATGTAGTTTAATGTCAAGTGGTAATGACATCTAAGAGAAAGGTTCTCAGTCAAAGTTTGGTGTGGGACTTATGTCGAAGCGGCCCAAGGAACTTGGAAAGAATATGAGTTCCCAAGTAAGATTACATCATGATGGGAATATGGCCCAAGGAGAAAAGGGTTAAATTGATGTGTTGGGATTGAACCTTAAGGATGCTTCCTATGTATCCCATTTGGATGGGAATCAAATCCCACGTAGTTCGATAGGTCCCATAGGAGAGTATAGTCCATTGAGAGAAATGAGTTTGGGATTACTGCCTAAAAAGGATTCCTTGATAATTTGGGGGGTTTAATTTGGGGATTATTCCTAAAAAGGATGCCAAGATTAAGGGAATTAAGGATGGATTCCTGAAGAGGAATAAAATGTCCAATGATCTCGATCCCTAAGAAGGCTTCTTACCTATCCTAATTATGATGGGAATCAGAGTTCTCAATGTTTATTCATTGTGTTGGGGGTTATTCGTAAGAGATTCCCATTGGAGAGGATATTATTTGGTAAACCGTTTTTTAAGGGAACACTTTTGAGCTTGAGCCTTCAAGAAGGCGTCCTACGTATCTTGGTTTGAACATGAATTAGAGTTCGCATAGTTCAAGATTTTTTGCAAGTGTTGTGATAATGAAAAATCTCTAAAACTACGTGATTCATGCTCAGTGTGAGAAGAAAGAGGTTGTTAAAGATTCAACAAAGGCACCCACACTTTTCCTCCTTCACTGGTGGATGGGGCGCACCTACGGTGGTGATGGTGGATGAGGTTGAGTCGACCCAAGAAAGGGTGAGGCAATTATCCTTCGCTCGGTTCTCTTTAAATTGGAAAAGGGTCCAATTAAATGAAGGAGTGATGGTTAAGGAAGTAGAGAAAAGAGAGACTGTAACCTCATACTTGAATGGTAAGGGGATTAACCATGATGGAAACCCTCGTGGATCTCAGTAGGTGAGTGAGACTTCTCCTTTTCTTTCACAAAAAATAAAGCATTAATTTTACCTTCCCTACTAGAGACCTATGTTTCAGGGTCGTAGAGACGAGAACGGGAGGTCAGAACCCAAACCCTAATCCTCCAAACCAGGAACTTCCCAACACTGTTCTTGGAACAAAAGGTCCTTGTGACAAATGACATACTATCCCACAGACACTCCATGAATCCTAACACCACTGTGAAACAAATATAGGAAACCTCTAACTGTGGATATACAAAACCAAATAGGATACACACTGATGTACCTTTCACAAAAGTTTGATAAGTCATGAGGTTTTGGTGGAGGCTTCAACTTAGTCCTTTTCAGATAAGGGAACTAAGGAAAGAGATACCCTACCATGAGTGGACTTAAAGTGGATACATAAGTTGATATCAAGGCCTTATACACAGATCTTCCGCATAAGTACTTTGCATAGGTGTGCCGCGTAGGTACACCATGTAGTTGTACCACGCACGTGTGCCACATAGGACTTTATGTTGACTGTAAAATACATTACATAGGGTAACCAAGACAATATAAGCTTCAAATTGTGAAAGATATTCAAAACATTCTTATAAAATATAATTATCTCTTCTATTGTGTTTTTAGAGTGCTACCTGAGACAATTTGAGGGATCTAGGCAAAAGAGATTCACAATGGGAGCTTTAGGATGTCCTTTAAATTTCTTAGTCCATATAATAGGGAGCCCAAGGGTCTTATTTATAGTCCAGGATGGGGATGGTCAAGCTCAAATTGTTGGTTGTGGTCTACTGCATAGTCCTTCGATACTATTCTGCCACATATGGGTACAGGAAGTATACTTTTGTGATGGTCTACCATGTAGGTGTGCCACGCAGGTCGGTCGCACAGGTCTCATGTGTAGGGATTTTGAAACATTTTATTTCCTTTTAATTATTTTAAATTTGACATGGGATTTTGAAATATATGGGGCTACCATCATAGTCTTATTTTATTCCTATGTAGTGTCAAAAAAAATACCCACGTCAGTATTAGATCTGATTAGAAAGAGGGTTTAGTACAGATTCAAAATTTTTGGGAAACGAATATGTATTAATTGTTGAACTTGGTGGGTTTGTCACAAAGCTACTTCACATAGGTATGCCGCATAGATTTTTGGTGTAGGCATGTCACAATGATCTCTGGCTGGCTATAAATAGTTCTGATCCTTTGCGATTTTCTTCACTCGTGCTTTTATATTTTTTGTCTCTCTTTGCGGAGCTCATTCATCCAACCTCAACTCATTTTACTCTCATGTAGTCTCATAAATATTTTCTCCAGGTGAAACTAGTTTAGCGATGGATCTACAGAGAAGGACTTCATCGAAGGAGTTGCACTAGGACCCCTGTCGAAGGAACTACACGACAGACCTTGTCTAAGGACCAACATGAAGAGTTCCCTTTTCCAAATTTTCAAATTCCATTAAGTTGATATTTGAATTTTCTTAAGTCAAAATTCCAACCTAATAGGGGGAGTTTGGTAATTCTTTTGCATGAAATGGCTCATTTGATAACTTCTACTGAATAACATAAGGCTTGTCAAAAATGAGATGATGAAGATCATCAGACCAGATTAATATAACGTTGTTGAATGTACTCTTCCTAGACTATGTAAAGGTTTAATTATGTATCAACATGAATATCCAAAAATTCACTACCTTTCCATGAATGGACATGAGGTTTTACAATATGACCACATTCCATATATTAATAAATTCTGTCCAAATAATTTATTTCTTGAATACTCCAATAGTCATTGCATGAATATTACTATGAGAGGCATACCGGTTCATGAGGGAGAAATCCACATTGGTTGCATCCGGAATCATAGTGGTCATACTCCTGATATTATCAATCATGTTGTAGATCCAAGTCCACATTTCTATGATTCAACATTTTGAGATTCTCAAACAGATCATTGTAATTCTTGGAAGGGGGATTGGGATCTTCATTCTGAAGGAGGTGTAAAACCTGAATGGATGTGGGTGTTTTGGGTTTTCTGGACTTGTGAAGAATTTAGGAAAGAGTTATCAGATGTTTATATCTATAAAGCTATCTGGATGGGGAAAACTTGGGTTTATAAAAACAATTCATTCATAAATTGTTGAGCCAATGGAGTGCTCAAATTAATTCATTCCATTTGATACATGGTGAAGTTGGCATTAGTTTGTGGGATATCTACCAAATAGATGGGGTTCCTATTCTCAGGGAAATGTATATCGAGTATATTCCTCCAGTAAAAACATGGTGTGATGTTACCATAACACCACCATTGGCTCATGAACTTTTAAAATTGCAAAGAAATTACCCAATGACCAGAAAGATATTCACTCTAGAGTGTGGATGGAATCATTTTTAGAAACAACAAAAGAGAAAGGTACCACTTGTGGATATCCTACTATTTTTCCTTCTACAGATAACCGGGTCAGTTTAGGAACATAACGGCCTACATTAGAGAGAGGTGACTATACGCACTGGGGCTATAATGTCAAGCCTAGTATTGATGCAATGATACGCTTATCCTCCTTCCTTTCCATGTGGTTAAAAATTTACTTTATTCCAGTCCTTGAGTTTGGAGGTGGTGTAAGGCCAGGGACTTTTGTCACCATAGCTTAATTGGAATAAGGGAAGTATATTGGGTGAGAAAATCATGTGTTGCAAAGAATTTACTATTATCTACTTCATTTATACAATGGGACGGATCCATTTAGAATTGCAGGGACAATCCAAGTGTTGTGGGGCTGGATTACAACACACTTTTCTTCATATTCAGGATTGAATTTAGTCAGAGTCCCCATTGATCGACTCACTCCATTGTTACATAAGGTTTCTGGTATTCAGCCTCATAATTTGAATACTAATGTAGTGCTAAAGTCATTGAATTCATCAGAAGAATTCATCATTTTTTCCTTTTGGTAACCCACAAACTTGAACATTTATTGATGATGGAAAAGAAGAAAATTATGAGTTGAGGTCTTATATGATAGAATTCAGGGATAGTGTATTATCGACCAGGATTGATGGTGAAATTATATGCGTGGCTTACATCCGCTAAAGGTTTTCTCTTTAGTTCAGATTTCTTCAACAATAAAACATGTATCCACCCACATATGTTAGACATGAGAAACAACAAATGGTAGTGAGAAAATTTTGGATTCTAATAGCTTTAGAGACATCCAAATTGTCAATTATGTTACCTATATCAGATGCATAAATCATATTGGAAGATGGATATGACAAATCCTGGGATTCTTCATATCCTCAAGGGGATTTGACAAAAGGAATATATCGAGTGGCAGCTACAACAATTTTTGTGTGTAGAAATAATGGTAAGAAGTACAAAGAGAAAGGTGATGCTGAAGTTTCAGAGGTTTTAGAGGCTTCAAAAAATATTCGTGGGAGGAATACCAGGAAGACTAGGGCTAGAGATGCAATACCTTCAGTGCCAAGGCAATCTAGCTGCCGCAATCAGAAAGAGATTCCTATACCATCTGTTGAGCTATTTAAAGAAGAAGGGAGGCCTAAAGAGGCTCACCTGTCAGAAGGTGTTGAATTTTCTCCCCAACCAACCATACTATGATCGAGTAATGTAAGACCTTCAGGAATTCCCTTTTGATATAGAATGACTCGTGGACTTAGGGATGCGTGATCATTCCTCTATCATGGAATTCGAATACATGATGTGGGTGACATTAAGGGACCTTCTGATTGCAATATGCTGAATAACCAGGATGAAATATAAGATTATATTACAGATCTAGAGGTTTTTATATATACATCTAATGAAAAAAAATCCTATCCTCCAAACGAGTATCCCATATGATAGACTTAGGAATACACGAAGGGGTAATTATTGACCTTGAGGAGGAATGGGATATTTATGATAATAATGAGAACATATTTTTCTTTTCTTTTGTAGAAATTTTTCTTTACCATTCACCATCATTAATCTTGATGAAATTCATTTTGAATATTGAATGTCAGTTAGGAAACTCCAAACAGGTTCTTGGATCACTATGGTATGGGCTTACAGGTTATCTCATGGATGCATAAAATGATCCTCCCATGTATCCCAAACATTCTCCAAGAGAGAGAATCGTGACTGGGGTAATGAAGATAGATAATCCTCATCCATTACCTCGTCTTTCTCCTGGTAGGAGGAGTGTTTCAATTTCTCCTAAAGTATATGAAAAGAAACACAAGAGATCAATGAGATTAGTCTGAAGTTTTCACCAAAGGATTAAGTAATTATACTGTCCTCAAGGAATTATAACTTTCCTGATATCCTCTGGTAATCACATTTATCCACATGCATGATATGTATCTCTCTTCTCTCTTAAGGGATTAAGAGCTGATTCTTCAAGTCCAGAGAAGGAAACCCCAAGAAAAACCCATGTTGATGTTGATTGACTTTCTACCTTATAAGATAAAACCTCAAAATATTCAGATGTACCTTATCCTGTATCTATTAAGAGAGATAAAATCGATGGTAATATCAGAGAAATTTCTCTTGAATATTAAAGTCTTTGATTATAATATTATTTTCAACCTATCTTAGATCAGTTTCCTTTTATAATGGATTCTGCAATAATCAATGTTGATATTCTTATTTCTCCAGGAGGAAGGAATGAAGACCCATGGCAGGCTGAAGTAAAATTGATGTTGACCCAAACCTGAAAAGGTCTGATAATGCTATACCAATTGAAGAACCAATGGAACATAATGTCAGCGTATAAAATTTGGGAATCAATCAACATTTTTTGGGTACATTAAATGGTAAGGATGCTATAACATTTCAAGCCGCATTCACAAAAATGATGGACTCCCATATTCCAAATATTGATATTCCAGGTTCCATCATGGAGTTTTGGGATTTTCATGAGGATTTTCAAGGACATAAGTCCTCATTATTTCCTTTTCCATACATAATTTTTCTTCTTTTACATGATAATTCAAATCAAAGTTCACTTTATGTAGATTTGTCTCCAGAAAATGTTGCAAAGTCTCTTCAGGAATAGGGCATTACACTCCATCCTTCTTATATTGAAGTTGGATAAATACCTACTAAGGACCCCTCATTGAGAGACATTATAGATCCTTCAATTATGAAAACTAGGAAAACTCAAGAGAATTCCCCTTCTAAAGAAACATCTCCTCAAATTGCTGAATCTGAGAATACTGGGGATGAATCCAATCAAGTGGCCAACTTATTATTGAGTAAATGTTAGCATCTGTCTGGACTATACTCTATTTTTTTCATTTTTATAAAACTGAAAAAGATCTGGATTTATCATTTATGGTAATCATCTCCCATAGTTAGATTGGAAGGTGAATCTTCTACTGTTCTAAGAGAATCATAAAAAGGAAACTCTTTATGTGATCGGTTTCTAGATTATATTTTACACCATGGTAGTGACATAGATTAAGACTTAGCTATGAAATATAATCTTGGTATAGAACATAAGATGGAATGGCCACATATATTGAGAATAATTGCAAAGAATCCTTTGGATGAGCTGCTGTCCCATTTTGGAAAACTACCAGCACTATTCTGCCTACTGGGATTTGGTGGATTTAATTATAGACCAATCTTTGAGGAAATGAAAGAGACGATTCACCGATGGGATCAGAAACATAAGCTCAAACAAGATTTTGAAAAAGGATAAATGGATTAGTAATATTGAGAGCTTCCAAACTGTAGTAGCTGAGGCCGAAGCCAATCATTATAAGAAGTCGATCGAAATCCGACAATAAATTAAATAAGCCATGAAAGAGTTGGTATATCTTCAACATAAAATGAATGTTGTTCATAAAAAACTCACGAAATTTAACAAAATACTAGTAGAAACCAAATTAGAGGGGATAAATACCATTTCAACTACTAAGGAATCACTTCGGCAAGCCGATGAGGCAGGAGTTTCTCAACTGTATCAACTTCAACAGGCAGCTGATAGGGCTAATGAGGTTGTTAAATAAATGAGGAGTAATACTGAGAGTATATTTTAACACATGACAGAGAGGAACTATTTTGTGGATGTCCCATTGATTTCATATGAATGTAATATTTTTTGTCTCCAATCATATATGTCTTTATTCTTTCTTTTTGTGATTTCAATATTAAAGGTAATGATGTTAATTATTATTATTTTTTGAACATTAAAACTTCATGTCAGAAAATCAGGACTATAATGACAAGAATGGGGACGCCTAGAATTTTCATATTAAGCCGATTGTCCTAATGAGAATAGTTTTATTTTTACTAGGGTTATAGAGACTACCCCACTAAATTTTTTTCTTTTGAATTTCTATTTCTCAATATTTCCAAAACCATACAAAAATGTACGTTTAGTGTGATGGGACTTGATTTGTTTCTAGAGTACCCTTTGCAGGTTTCCAGCCTGGTGAGTACCACGTTTCTTGTTGTTGAAAGTTTAGATTCATGCATATTGGACTATAAAGGGATAATGTTTATGGTCGTATAATTTTGACCATAAATTTGGATATTAGACCCCAAACAAGGCTCAGTGGCTAAGAAGTTCTCTAATAATAGTTAAATATTTTCATGGGGAATATTGAGTCATGATTTTTATGGTCACCAAATCTAACACTTGTATAAACAAAAACAACGTATATTCCAAAAGAGAAGTTGCCATTATTTTAGAAACCCGTTATGGGGGATGTATTATACAGGGCCAACTGGGGTATATGCTACATTTCCAAACAGTGGCATCTTTTGAATGACAATCCTGTTATGTAGGAAAATTTTATGCAAGGCCTTTGGGGGCATGTACTACATATTCAATAAAAATAGATCTTAGTAATTTAACAATTTACTATTGATATACAAGGGAAATAAGATATGGGTGAATCAAGGCCACAATGGGTGGTTTTGAAAATTAAAGGGAGTTAAAGAATAAAGGGATGTCTATGCCAACATATGTCATGAATTGGAAAACCACTACTACAAAAATTTGGTGTATGAGTAATGGTAATTTTTTTTAGAAATGGGAATTTCTAATATCAAACTACGTAGTTTTAAGCCTTGTAGTGAGGACATTGTATTGTGTAGTTTTAAGTCATGCAGTGAGGAAATTGGGTGGTTTTAATTTAAGGTTTTTAGATTTGACCAAATGTATGAGACTCTCCCAATTTCTTGAAATTTTTTATGGAAACATACTAAAATATTTAGGTATGAAAGGGAAGAAATGTAAACTACGATTTAGGAATTTCTAAATTCGAAGAATGATATGGGAACCAAAGGGATAATGGTATTAAAGGAAGTATTTTACAAGAACAAATTTACTAGTATTTGAAAAACTCGTTATTGGGGTTTTATTATGCAGTGCCAACTGGGGAATATGATGCATAAAAAAATATTGGAATATTTTGACTAACATGCCTATTATGTTGGAAAATTATTTAAAGCCACCTTAAGTAACTTATTGTATAGTCAGAAAAAAGACCACTTAAATGTTTGACATTCTATTTCCAAAAGACGAAGTAAGTTTATAGAGATTCAGATACTCCAAAGCATAGAGTTTGGTTTATGAATAAAGGTACCTAAATATGGAGAGAGTATTTCCAATTATGGTTTTAAAAGTATTAGAGGAATAGTATTTCTACGATGCTCTGACCCAAATGTAGGGAGTATGGTGTTTATAGTTTTTAGGGCATACAACTGGGACCAGAAATTGAAATAGTATATGATATGTGGTCAATTATTCAAAGGTTATTTTTATTGCTTTGAACACGTGGAGAGCGAAATGTATAAACCATGGTCTTGAAGACTTTCATATTGAGAGAAAGTTAATGGGGAAAATATAAACAAATGACAGATTTAAAATACATATTCTTATATATTGTAATCAAATTTTGAAGGGGACAAAATGCACTTTAACCAAGAGGGAAATTACCATTATTTGAAAAAACCGTTATTGGGGCTATATTATACAGGGCCTATTGAGGCATATGATGCATATCCAAATAGTGAAATCTTTTGACTATAAGTCTTGTTATGTAGGAAACTTATGAAAGACCACCTAAGGGAACGTAATAAATAGTTAAGAAGAAGAGTTCCCATATATCAGAGACTCTCTCACCAAAAACTGTAAGAATGATTTTGATGATATAAACATATTCAAGATTAAGAGTGTGAAATATGGAAGGGGGTTATGATCAATGTACATGAGGAATATTTGAATCAATATTAGCCATGAGATTGAAGCCCTTTACATATATCTGACTCACATGTAAAATGGAGACTTTCTTTGTTTCCTTTGAATCAATATTGTGTTGTGCATTTTAGAGTCATGTAGTGAGTACATGAAGTGATTCTGATGAAAAAATAGAATATTGTGGCTAGGCCCAATATTGGAGATCTAGGAGTCTCTACATATCTCATATATATGACAATCAAGCCAAACATAGTTCTTTAAACATTCCCTACAGAGTTTTAACTCTTATATAGAGAATAAATGGGGTTTTATCATGGATGGGCCCATGATTGGAGATCTAAAAAACTATACGTATCTCATATAGATGATAATCAATCCAAAAGTAGTTATTGAACAATAATTTCTCACAAAAATCATGTTTTATGTTGGAGATGAGGGATTTAAACATATTCTAGAAGAATTATTTCAATTTAAGATACAAATGATATGAAAATCATGTTCTGTATATTAAAAGATCACTTTTTTTTTGATCTGGTTCATACACAGGAGGAGGAAAAGGGAAATAATAAAAATTTGTTTTTGTGGATGGGCCCATGATTGGAGATCTAGGTTTCTCTACATATCTCATATGGAAGCGAATCAAGTCACACACATTTCTTGAAATGAGGTCCCTATGCAGATCTGATTCAGAAATAGGGAAGAAAGGGACTCATGTACTAATAAGGAGTAGTAATGATGTCCATGGTTCTTGAACATGGATGTTTTTAACGTCAAAATAGATAAGACTTTAACCATATAGTTTATTTTCGTGTAATGAGGACAAATACGCTACACATTTTATCATCTTGTAGCTTGGATGCTTATGGTGTTTATGCAGTTTAATGTCTTGTGACTAGGACCTTGTGTTGTGCAGTTCAGAGTCATGTAGCAAGGAAAATGTGCAATTAAACAAAGTAATTCTTCAAGAATCTAGAATTGGTTGGAGTTGTAATAAGATCTCTCTCCATTGAGATTAAGGAATAATCTCCATTTGTGTAGACCTTATATATAGAATAAGGTCCTTCCTACTTTAGTTCATGCTTTGGAGGTTTCTTTCCTAATATCATTGGAGTCTTGAGGACCAATACCAATTTTCCTATAATAAATTAATGGAGGTGAAATTTCATGTTAATGTATTGTGATATTTCGTTTTTATAGACTTATATATGATGAAAAGTATGAAATCTTTTTTCATCTAATTGTTACAATTCATCAAATCATTTCTGGGACATTTCATCTGTTGAAAATATATCATTGATTGAAACTATGAGTGAAGAAAATTGAATTTCAATTGGAAAAACATATTTGGTGTCATACATCAAAGAATTTTTGGTTGCCTGAGTGGTCGTACAGGTAGTTGTCTGGTAGGCCCTTAAAGCATGAAAAAGTTTGTCAGACCTTGATTTCTAATCATTATCCACCATCTTATGGAGTATATTTTATAGGGTCCTGTTAAAGTACTCTATCTATCCATTGGTCACTGCATGATAGTGAGATGAATGTTTTATTAGATATTGAGCACCTGATATAACTTCAATAGCTCAATAGAACAAAATTTTTTGCCATTGTACATCAATATAGTATGAGGGACACAAAATCTAATGATGATGTTGGTTTTGAAAAAACTAACAATGATTTTGGATCTAATTTCATTGAGAGGTATTGCCTCATCCCATTTGTAGAATAAGTCAGTAGATATATGTATATACTTGAACCACTTAGTCGTAGCTGAAGGATAAGGTCCTACTACATCTATTCCCCATGTGGAAAATGTCCATGAGTATTTAGTTGTATGTAGCAACTCTTGGGGTTGATGAATGATGTTGGCATGCACTTAGAAAGGATGGAATTTCATAGTAAAATCAGTGCAATCGTGTAACATTGAATGCCAAAAGTGTCCAATCCTAAAAATTTGATCATAAAGCTTATGCTCCGACTGGTGATCACCACAAGCTCCCGCATGTACTTCTTTCATGATAGCTGTAGTTTATTCTCCATCAATACACCTGAAGAGGATTCCATCAAATCCTCATTTGTAGAGGATCTTCTGGTGATCTGAACTATCATAAAGAGTAAAATTGGCCACTCATCACCAGATCTGTTCATTTTCATCTTTATCTGGTAAAAGTAATCTATTTTGAAGGTATTTCATGATGGGTGCCATCCATACCATGGTATAACTATATTGCTAAAAATAAGGCTAATTTCATTAATTTCCTCCATTATAATTTTAACAAAAGTGAGCCACATGACGATGGGCTATACTGATGATTGTTTCATCCCTATTGGGATCAACCAGGGCTATGGCTGCATTATCCTGTGCATCAGCTTGGGCATGTTGTGATCGCGGGCCATAAGACAGTGTCATCTATGAGGGAAATTCATCTATTAACCCTCTAACGTAATCACAAAAGGGTATTATCTCTTCTTTTATGATATATTAATCCCAATTTATTTGTTTGATTACCAACTCTGAATCACCTTTCACTTTCAAGTGGTTCCCTTGTACCTGATGTTCCAATTCCAGGCCTACAATAAGAGTTTGATATTCTACTTCATTGTTGGTACCACCTTCTGACAACAGGATGGAATATGGAAACATTGCCTTTTCTTGTGGGATAAGTACAATTCTGAACCCATCTTTGTTATGTTTAGGGTTTTCCATTCTCTTCCCTGTTGGACATCTAGAGGCATCATCAAAGTACATTTCCCATGTTTGGTGATTATCATGAATAGAGAATACCTCTCCCTCAAGAAGTTCAGCATCCAATGATGTATCTTACATAGATGGATTTTTAAAAATTAAATCCAAAAAATGATGGTCTTTTATTGACTTATAAGGTATAAACTATATATAAAACTATTGTAAAATAACTTCCCACCGTTCCAAACACCCTATAAGAATGGGACGACTAAGGATAAATTTGAGTGGGTTACTGCAAGACACCAATTGGACCTCATGATGTTGCAGGCAGTGTCTCAATTTCTGAACTGCAATGATTAATGCGAGGAAGCACTTCTTGATACATGAATATAGAGTCTCTAAGTCATGCATAGTTTTACTAAGATAGTAAAGTCTATTTTCATTCCCATTATCATTATTTTGGGAAAGGAAGGCACCTAGTGATCACTCTAAAGCTATCACATAGAGAATAAGTGGTCTTCCTTCAATAGGTGGCACTAATACTGGTGTTATCAAGAGATATTTCTTGTGGGTGTCAAATGCTTCTTGGAAGTCTTCATTCCATTGATAGGTGACTCCCTTATTCATCAATCTAGTTAAGGGAAAGTACTTTCCTACCAAATTCATGATGAAGCGCCGAATATAGGAAAATTCTCCTTTGATTCCTCTTAATTATTTCAAATTTCAAGGAGGTGACATGCCAAAAATTTATTTTGTTTTCTCAGGATCAACTTTGATTCCATGAGGGAATAGAGTGAAGATGAGAAATTTTCCTAAAGATACCCAAAAATCACATTTTAAGCCGACCATCTTCAAATATTGTTGTCGATGTTTATTGAATATGGTCTCGAAATCATCCAACTGATTCGAACATTGTATGGATTAAAACGGAATTTTTCATCCTCATAAAATTTAACAAATTTTCCTAATAAGGGTTTGAATATATAGTTCACGGAACAATGATACGTTTCACCTGTATTATTTAAGCCTAACGTCATTACCTGATAGAAAAACACACCTTGATGAGATCTGAAGGATGTTGAATGTTCATCCTATGGGGCCATGTGGATTTGATTGTACCTAGAGTAGTCGCCCATGAAGGAAAGAGATTCATATCCACCTGTTTCATCAATTAAAAGCAATGTTATCAGAACTAGAAAGTCATCTTTAGGATAATGCTGGTTAAGATCTCCAAAACCAATAAACACATTGATTTTCCCATTCTTATTTTCCCTAGTACAATGTTTTCTAGAAATTTTGAATATTTAACCTCCCTGAAAAAGTTATCCTTGATATTCTTATCAAGTTTAGCTTCAATTTTATCAGGATGAGTTAGGTGTGTTGTTCTAGCTTCCTACTTGAATCCTCAATGTTCTTAAAGAAAACCCAAATGAAGAGTGGCTACATTAAGATTAAGACATGGAATTTCTGTATAATTCCAAGAAAATATATCTCTGTTTTCTTTACAAATGAGGTATACATCTCATTATCTTCAGATGTCATGACCGAACTAATTAGAATGGGGTGTGGATCTTCTTTTGTACACAGATTTATTTCTCTAAGCTCATCCATAGTTATAGAGACACCTTTCTCAAATGCTAAAATATCATCAGTGAGATATTCTTATCCTTCTTCATTATGTGTTAGTTCTTCTGTTTCTACATTCATATTAGATAATGAAGAAAACCATTCAATGCTTGGGGAGGAGTCAATATTTGGACATCCTGAAGAAGAGGCAACCATTTCTAACCCTACTGATGATAAAGGGTCTTCGTGAAGTAATAAAGAGGAGATGATGGGTTGGGAATCATCATCCTTGTCTACCTATAGTTTTTATACAACATATTCCAATATTATTGGAAAAAATAGGCTTTATAAAGTTTGGTGGATGAAATGAAGACATCTCTTTTTATGCTTCTATCACTGCATGGTAAATCAACAATTTCTCCTATGATGTCAGGCTCGATATCTGTAATTAAAATTATGGAAGTCACCCGATGAGTGTTTATATTTGGTTTTATCCTTTAAATATTATTGATAGGTAACACATATTCTATACTGAAATTTTTGAATGGGTTTACCGAGATCTTTTCCAGACCATTTGGAGCATTGATTCTGGTTACCTCCTTCATTAAGTACCTCGTTCCCTTCGTGTGATAATATTCTGCCTCAATGTATTGATATTCACATGTTATTAATGGATTATTTTTACCATAAAATGTTTCAATTTGACCATTGAAATATTACTAGAGACAATGGTGGTATAACGAAGGTATGGATGCATGTATATGTAGACAAGGCCTACTAAGCAGAATGTTAAAGTCTGTGTCCTGAAAGACAGACATAAAATTTGAATTAGAATAAATATCTCTGAACTGAGTTCTAAGTGTAAAATCTCCCAGAGGATTTTTCTCATTCATATCATAACCTTGTATAATTAATGTGGAAGGAGATTAGTTAGTTCATGTGGGGCCCAATCAGTTAATTGTATGTATAGGAATGAGGTTGACTCTTGAGCCATTATCAATGAAAGCTCATCGAATGTCTATGTCATTGACCTTTCCAGATAGATACAAGGTCCTAATATTTCCATGTAAAAAGATAATCTTCATCTTCATCTGTAAAAGATATAACTGCATGATATTTGGTATTGTCATTGTCTATACGGAAAAACTCAACCACATCAATTTTTGTTTCAAACTCTTGAGGACGTGAAAAAACCTCAACAAGTGATTCTCAAAGATCTTTTGACATATTCAAGGCATCCAAAATCGATAACATAACTGGTAATTGGGCCAGATGCTTCAAAACACTATAATTTTGAAACAGAGGTCTGCATTTCCTAGCATAGATATGAAACTTTGTAGGTGTGTTTGAATTTGACGCTCCTGATATAGATGTACCCTGTATCAGAAAAGAACTTGAAATACTTCTGTCTTTGGTATATTAGACGAACTAGGTCTATATACTCAATGAGAGATAGATATTTTAACCTCTAATCAGTCATCCAAAATAATCATGTTAGGATCAAACCTGTCATGTGTCGAAAAATCTCCTTATTATTGTTGACCCTGCAGAAGGTCATTTCCACGAGTTTCCACTGCATATATAGTTCAAGTACAGGTAGAGTTAAAATAGTATCTTATAGAATACCCACACCTTCCCCTATATCCACAACCTTGGATTCTTCCTATAGTTCCCCAATTAGGTATAGGGAACTCAGGATAATTAGAATCACCATTGGCATTGGGATCTGTTAAGTGGATAACGCTAATGGAAGCAAAGATCAATTCATCATTTGATGAATATAATTATTGATAGGCCAACTCTGATTGTTCTATTTGGCATGGTGGTGCCAATGATTTTGATACATATGGCATGAAATATTCCAGTGTTAAATAAAACATTTTCCTTGACATTAGCTCATCTCATTCATACTTCTCTTTGTCCTTATGATCACATAGCTTCTTTGAGGATTGACTTTTAAAGGACAGATCTTTTTATTAAGGTGTATTTTCTATGGCAGGAGTGGGAGAAGAAAAAATTGGTTGTTTCAACTATGTTTATAGAATGGTATGACTTCAGTTTATCATTTTCTTGATCATCCAATCATCATATTTCTATGCATTTTTATTTTTTACATCCTTCCATTCACTTTCTTCCTCTAGATTAGTAGCAGTAACACATGCTACTTGGGCTGATGCACTTTTCATTTTCGCTTTTCTAGATTCTACCATTTTTTATAGAAGGTCCTTAAAAACAAAACACTCCTGAATGAGATTCCCCAACATCTAGTGAAAGGGACAATAATTCCGAATATCTTCATCTACTTATTTGTTTGGTGTCTTCGTCCTTGGAAACTAAACCAAATTACTTTCCAGAGTTAAGTTGAAGTAACCATGAACCTGCTCATTCCAGAAAGAAAAAAAATTATTCCTTAACTCACCTAAATATTTCCACTTTTTATCTATTTGATCATCTTAACAAATAAGTTGTTTCTGCTGACACTCGGGAGGCTTAGCCCTTCAATATGATGAAGGTTTTGATGTGGAAATAGGTACTGGTGCTTGCGTGAGTGTGACTATAGTTGCCTCTGATTTCCCTATTCTTCCCAGAGCTGATGGAATTACATAGGATTTAGCTTTAGTTTCCACAATGGAATCCTCCACCTATTGGGAAATTGAATCAAGGTCTCAAAACCCTCCTTTGTATTTCATTTCTATCAGTGCTGTGCGTAACTCATCATGAATATTTTCTAGAAAAATTGGCAGAAACTATTCCTAATGGAGTGCTACATTGAAGGAATACATTAATCCTTTCCATCGAGCAATGAAATATGAAACTCTTTCAATTTCCATTTTTTTGCAAATTTTAAGATAAAAAAATGTTTTCCTCAATATCATTGAGTTGGATTGAAGAAGGAATTTCTGATAGAGATCTTCCCATCCAGTAACTGATCGAGACTGTAAACTTGTATGCTAGACAAATGCTGGTCCATGTAATGACTCCATAAATTACCTAATCTTTACTACATCTTGTTATTGACGATTCCCCATAATGTGATCGCAACGAGAAACGAAATGGATTAAGTGTTGCTCCGGATCTCCCGTACCATTAAAGATTGGAAATGTAGTTTTCACAGAATTTGGTGGTAGTGGGGGGGATCAGATCCACCAACTCAGTGTAAGCTCTATTTTCCAGATAAACCGATTCACATTGTTCTCCCATAGCTTTCAATCGAGTTGTTAATGCCTTAGTTGCGTTCATAAGAATTTGGGGAATATCCAGATGATCTGGTACTTACACAGGTACAATATCTAGAGCTTGAATTGGTGCAACGACCGCTAAAACCACTGGTGGTGGTACTACTGGTATTTATTCTGGATAACCCATAGGAACATGTCTATAAAAATGTGTTTAATCTTTCCCTAACTGTGTACCCAACAGAAGGAATTCATTATCTTCATATGTAGTTACCACAAATCCTCTTGGCGGAGTAGCTCCTATAGGATGTGCACCTTGAGGACCTTCCTGGGTGTATGTCAAGAAGAAATGCTGCTTCGATGTAACTCAGTATTGAGTTTTTTCAACTCTTTTATCTACTCTTCTTGCTTTGAAAATATTTCTTCAATTGAAGTATATTTACCTTTGATAGTGGAAAAGTGATATGTGATCTGAATCTCACCTTTCCCCTTGTTAGATACCTTTCTAAGGGGTGTAAGTTGATTATTTGAAGGCATTCCAAGATTCTGGGTAAGCCTATGATTTTTGGTATGCACACATCCTTCATTTACTTTAGTGTGTACCATATTATGGATAAGAACTTAAACTTCTAATTCCCATGAGATAGACTCATTTTCTGGAGGATCTTCTGCAACGGTGTTAATGACATTTAATAACACATAATGCATTGATGTAATTATGTCTGTATATTTGTAAGATCATCACCTTCTGTATCTTCCATCATATTCGGTTCTCCTATATAATGAATTCCCAGTAATTTTTTGATGGAAAATTACCCTATGGGAATCCTTGGATTGTTCAGTTCTGCACTCTCTATGTGGCTTCTTCCCTAATCAAAAGAACAATGACTTTTGTTGAGGTAGGGATTGTAGATGTGAGAAATCCTCCATCCCTGTAGGCTGGGGATGTTTCTGTTCTTCTTCATAAAACCATCAAAATATTTTTATT
The DNA here is from genome assembly GCA_963277665.1 of Viscum album. Taxonomy (NCBI): domain Eukaryota; kingdom Viridiplantae; phylum Streptophyta; class Magnoliopsida; order Santalales; family Viscaceae; genus Viscum; species Viscum album. Next base: position 13,593,592 of record OY728150.1, read on the forward strand.
GAATTTAAATTTTGAATTAAACGAACCCCCATAACTGCAGGATGTGGTGGCTCTGGAACTGCTATAACTGAGATTAGTGCAGTTTCTCTTCTAGTTTTGAAAATTTTGGTTCAGACATTATTTGGGTGAATTATCCGATGACCATTCAAATCACCTGTTTCATAAGATCACTATGCTATTTTAGACATTTGCATCATCTGATGACTGACATCCTTTAAGAGGGAGTCCTGATGAATATTCATAGATGCTTGGTGCAGATGTATCTCAACAGCTTTCTTTCTTGGGGTCTGGCTCTGATGAGATCTAGTAGAGGCCTATTATTGAGTTTATACTTGATTATAAACAAAATCTTTTGATTGTAGGCGACCTGAGGAAATAACATTTCATGAGACCACTTTTGGTGGGATTTACTAATTCTGGAGTGCAGTGAAATGCAATGCTCCATGTGCACCCCATCCACTGATATGAACACCCGAATGGGTATCAGAAATTAACTGGTGTAGCCTCTTTAGAGCATTGAGTTATGCACACTAAAGGGTTCTCTGTTACTTTTCAACTATTGTATGTCAGGAAACTGAGAGAGATGCCAAGTCAATTTTGCGTATCAAACCTTCTATTACCATTACATGATATTGATATTCATAATATGGTAATAATTTTGTTTTCAATTGATGAAAAGTCTTCTATAAGTTGAGGCGTACATCATGAATGCAATCTTCTTCCATCAATTCTGTAATGTTGTATTGAGAATTTTCCAAAGGCCAAAACATGACTCGTACTTCTTCTTTAGACAATTTTTTTCTCATGTTCAACATATCTTCATCATATTTCATTAAAGGTTTCTCCACTTGGTCTGACCAAATTGGATGATTCTCGGTTGTTTTATTAAAAAAATGGAATCAGCCACCTTTTCCCCTGCTGCATTGGAAGACAAATGACCTAAGGGAGGTTCAGAGAATGAATCTTCCCTTAATATGTCTTCTGGTTGACAAATTATTTCATCCATTAATGACAAGGTATCAGACATGACTGGCCTTGTGTTGGAAAGGGCCTTGAGAAAAGAGGGATTTCTCAATACTACATTGTTAATTATAGAATTATCTTGACAATGCAAAATACTACTACAGAGAGAACTTTTGTAGTGAATTCCATCATGGGGAGGACCACCATGCTAGATTACATAAAGGGATAAATCCTCTTGTTCCTTGGTCTTCTAGACACATGGAGGGTTTCCATGGATCTCGTTCAGTGATAGGCTCTCTGGAATGACCAAATTTTCATGAAACAATCCTTCATGATGAAGTGTCCAATGGGGAACTTCAGAATTATTACTACTACACACAAAATTTGTAAATGAGAGGATAGGATATTGAGATACAATAGATAAATTTCTAAGGGATTCAACAACTACATCATTATGTAAAGCTATATTGCATCTTGGATCTTGATTTTCCAACTTTTTTGGCGAGAATTATTATTATATGGTCTCTTACACTTAGTTGGGGACATTTTTTGGGTGAATTGGTTATCATAGGAAGGTGTATGTGCCTTCATTGGAGAGGTTATCATAATGATCTGATTACCTCTACTTGGAATGAGTGTATGTTCCTGATCCTGTTGTCCGCATGATATGGGGGAGTATGCCCCATAACCCTCCTGGACTAGATAAGAGGTATGTATCTCCTCTCGAATGGCATGCCGATGTGTCATACCATGTGTGGGAAAAAAATTTATGTGTCGTTTCCCCCTGGTACTTCGGAAGTTTTTTTTTGATATTCTGGCATGCTACAAGAATATGGGAAGGAATTTATGTATGCCCTTTAACCATTTCTACAATGTGTTTGGTTTCTTCAGTGGCCAGAGTGGGATATACGTCCATTCCTTATTAGGATTAATTGTATCTTCCTTATCATGTCCACCTTTTTTATGTCAATGGGTATTGACTGTACTCTTGTATGAGGGAAGATAGTTGAGTCTTCTCAAGGTTTGTCATCGTATCGTTCTGACTGATTTCATTGTGTTCTCTCAAATGAGACTATTGGTAGGATTGATGAATGATGGAAGGTTTATGTGCCTACTGGATGTTTTCTATCAAACATGGATGATGAAATTTTTTCAATACTAGAAGATGAGACAGCTGGAAGAATTGGTGAGTGTAAGCAGGTGTATGTTTCTATTTACTAGTTTCCACCACATTTGATTGGCAGGATTCCATAAATGTAGTCAGATGATCCTACTGACTGGCTAATAATTTGTAGACAAGTTTATGATCCTGTTCATCTTTCTCCATCAGATTTTCCTAGAGGGATTTGTGGTTCACTACCAGACGAGTATTCTAGGAAATGAAATTATGATGGACGAGTGTCTGTTCCTACTCGTTGTTTTCCATCAAGTTAGGTTGATGGACTTCTCCAGAGGGGGAAAAGGCAACAATCTGCCGTTTGTTGACTGGACGTTGTCCCCGATTGTTCATCTGGTGCACCCCAGTCTGGGGGACTAGAGATGAACATCCAGAGGAAACACCCTCATCATATTGGGGGTTCACTTCGACACTATTTTTCTAGTGACGATTGTTGGTGGGAGTCCTCCGGAAGGATCCCTACATCATTGAATTGAGGCCCTGATTTACCTATTGATCCACCTTCTTATAGTATGAGAGGGACTAGTTGTTTCATTCAAGGGATAAGGACCTGAAACTGTTGGAGATGTTGGTTGGTACTGTCTTCTTCTTGACCATCGGTCTTTGCTGACCAGATGATCGAGGGTTGTTATTAAACTGGAGAGCATGTTGGGCAGTGTGAAATGTTAGTATAGTACCATGCTGATGGTACTCCGTTACCAGAACATTAGAGACCTAGCGTTGAAGATGCTGAATGGGTGATGACATCCTTCTCGTGGAGGAGGATCCGTCTTGAGCAGCGGTTGGAAAATTCACAGGTGTCATCTTGAAGAAATCCATTTTGGAGTGAAAGGAGTTCTAATAAAATACTGAGAAAAAAATAAACTCCATTAAATAAACATCTTTTAGATGGATACTTGTGTGATTTTTCCTTGGTTAGTCCTTCCTCTATCAATTGATAGGGGCTTGACAATTGTGTAACATTATTAACATTGTTAATGATTCAAGTTGGGTTTACTATTTTTGTTTCAAAGTTTTTTGAAACGAGAGTTATAGTTTAAGAATCACTTCTTCTAGGCAGTTTCCATTGGATTTTTTCATGGATCTGGAAACATCCAATAGTTATTAATCCAAAACAGACCTACTTTCCAAAGGCATACATTCGTTAAGTCTGAACATTATGATACTAAAGAACATGCATTGGTTGAGATGATGGGGGGCCAGATTCATCACACCCTATTAGGGGGAATTATTGCCTATTTCGGGACTCTCTTTATAAATTTCATATATTTTCATGAATCATTATTATTTTAATAAGTATATCATAGGTTTACCTTATAATTTTAAATCACTTATTAACATGTTTTAAGTTTATAATATTCACTATGTGTTTGAGGTTCTTCGTTAATGGACATACCCATATATATTTGAGGTTATCCATCAATGGTATCCTCTCATATACTATTTAGAGATTCCTTTAATCATCATGATGATGATACTAGTTTTTAATCCCTTTAGTGGGGAACTTTGAAATTTATTATTGTCCAGTGAGACAAATGTTTGTTTTAATTTTGGGATCATTCTGATAAAATGGGATACATATATATCCTTGTGAAATGAATCATAACTATAATAGTTCGGTTCCGCATAATGGGACACATCATATCTTTTATGTTCATGTGATAAGGACCTATCCATAAATTTCAATGTCATGTGGTAAGGAAATCTAAGTGAAAGGTGATTAGTATATGTTTGGTGTGTGACTTATGTCAAAGCAGCCCAAGGATCTAGGAAAGAATATGGGTTCCCAAGTAAGATTAGATCCTGATGGGAATATGGACCAAGGAGATTATGGTTAATTTGACGTGTTGGATTTGAACCTTTAGGATTCTTCCTACGTATCCCACTTGGATGAGAATCAAATCCCACGTAGTTCGATAGGTCTCATAGGAGAGTATAGCCCTTTGAGAGAAATGATATTGGGATTACTTCTTGAAAAGGATGCCTTGATAATTTGGGGTTTTAATTTGAGGATCATTCCAAATGAGGATTCCAAGATTAAGGGAATTAAGGATGGATTCTTGAAGAGGAATAAAATGTCCAATGAGCTTGATCCTTGAGAAGGATTCCCACATATCCCAATTATGATGGGAATTAGAGTTCCTATAGTTTATTCATTATGTTGGGGATTATTCATAATAGATTCTAATTGGTGGGGATATGATTGGGTAAACCCTTTCGAAAGGGAACCCTTTTTAGCTCGGTCCTTCAAGAAGGTGTCCTACATATCTTGGTTTGAATAGGAATCAGAGTTCTCATAGTTCATGATTTTGTGAAAATGTTGTGATCATGAGAAATATCTAATCCCAGGTGAGTCAGGCTCAGTGTGAGAAATAAGTGGATTTCAAAGATTCAACAATGGAACCCACACATTTTCTCCTCTGATGGTGGAAGATGGCGTGCTTACGGTGGCAAGGGTGGATGAGGTCAATTCGACCCTAGAAGAGGGAGAGGAGAAGAGCCTTTTATATGTTCACTTTACATGAGAAAAGGGTCCTATGAAATGAAGGAGTGAAGCTGAAGGAAGTAGAGAGGAGCGAGACTTCAACCTACTACTTGAAAGGTTAGGTTCCTAGACCAGGATGGCTACCTTGTGGATCATGTTAGGGGAGGGAGACTTCTCCTTTGCTTGCATGGAAAAGAATGTGTGAACCATACCTTCCCTACCAGAGTCCTGGGCATCCAAGTCTTAGAGTCAAGAAGGGAAGTTCAGAACCCAAACCCTAGTCCTCTTAATAGGTAACTTCCAAACATAGTTCCTAGGAGAAAGGTCCATGTGACTGCAGATATACAAACCCACAGACACTCAACGAATCCTAACCCCATTATAAAAAAAATGTAGGAAACCTCTGACTATAGATATAAAAACCCAAATAGGAGACACACTGATGATTCATTACCAAAGGATTCATAAGTCAGGAGGTTTTGGGGGATGCTTCAACTTAGTCCCTTTCAGATAAGGGAACCAAGGAAGGAGATACCATACCACGAGTGGCCTTAATGAGGGTTATTAAGATGATATTTATGCCTTATACACAACTCTATGATGTATGTACTCCATGTAGGTGTTCCACATAGGTTCCCTGTGTAGGTACACTATGTAGCTATACCACGCATATAGCATCCCTCCTTTTTATCACATAATCTTTCATTACATTATACAAAATTGAGGATCTTTAAGGTTTAGTGTCTTGGAAACCAGGAACTTAATACATGAAACAAAAAAAACATTCTTCTTAAACACTTGACAGGATTTTCATTATGTTCATCCTAGAATCATTACTGCATCTCATAACCTTGGGACATACATCAAAAGAAAGGGTGAGCAGAAGGCCCAGTAAGGGAAACAAGGGGAAACATTTTACATGTGAACTTGAGATACATCAACAATGTCACGAAAAAGAACTTTAAGGAATGAGAAAGAAATCATGTGGCATATCATAATAAAAATAACATTTTTCATAATTTGAAGATGTGGATACATCATTTAACATAGACAATCATGAACATATCACCAAGGTCCATCCCCAAGGTTTCATTTTAAAATTACCAAGGTTATTCACCAAGGTATCGTGAAAATTGTAATCTCTAGTGGTTACATCATTACCCAATGCATTGGAGCGCTATCAGGGCGCACCCTTAAATTTTCCTTTATTATCATGTGAGCCACATATATCATCATCAAAAATTTCATAAATAACCCATATAGCATAAAAATAAATGGGTTTCATTGCATAATCATAACGTTTTAAAACTGCTTTAAAGACATGATATTTATGTCACTTTAAAACCCACAGAAAAGGAAGGTGGGTCTCATGTATATAAATCCCAGAATTTAAAATAGAACATTTTGGTATATATATGTGAATACCCCTTTATAAGAAAGATCTTTGAGTATTCACTTCATAAAACAAAATAACTTTAGAAAAAGAGAGAGACATTTTGAGACGGAAATTCTGCAGCATAACGGCTATGTTACGAGGTTTTAGAAGACATTAAAAAGAGAGGGGACATGGGTCACCCACTCATAAATGATCCATAAAACAGTAGAGGGACAGAATATGAAGGTTATATGAACATGGTAATGAAATTTGAAAGATGTACCATATGAAATGAATAACATGAAAGGAAGACAAAAATAAGATTTCTCTTATGAAAGTTCGGCAGCCTAACGACGTCACTTAAACTTCAAAAAATGAATTGACGAGATCAAATAGAGTCTCTCATCATGTGAACATAACAGATCAGTATGATATATATAGAGATCATACCCCAAAATAATAAAAAGGAACTTGAAAGACTTTACATGAAAGTAGAACTTCAAAACGAGAAGGGTGAAAGAACCACTTAAAAATTCGGCAGCCTAACGGTGCCACTTAAAACATCAAAATACTGAATTGAAGAGATCAAATGGGGTCTCTCATCATATGATCATAAAATATCAGTATGATAGATATAGATATCATACCCCAAAATAATAAAAATTAACTTTAAATACTTGACATGAAAGTAGATCTTGAAAACGAGAAGGCTGAAAGAACCCCTTAGAAATTCGGCAGCCTAACGGCGCCCCTTAAACTTCAACGAAAATGAATTGATGAGATCAAATAGGGTCTCTCATCATATGATAATAAAAGATCATTATGATAAATTTAGAGATCATTCCCCAACAAAATAATAAGGAACTTGAAATACTTTACATGAAAATAGATCTTCAAAATGAGAAGGGAGAAATAATCCGTTACAAAAAGTTCGGCAGCCTAACAGCGCAGCTTAAAACTTCATAAAACGAAATAATGAGAGTAAGAGGGGATCTCTCATTATATGAACATGAAAAGGGAAGTAAGAGGAGTATAAAATAACATCCTTTAACATAAGAACATGGATCATAAAAGAAATTACATAAAAGAGATTTCTTGAAAAGAAAGAGAGAGGTCGGATCCCTTACCTTAAAACGTAACTCTTAAAACTCAAAGGTTGGGACCTTGAGGGCTTGGGGGCACCTTGGGAGGACTCCTTGGGAGGTAATGAGACCCGAAATTCGTTGGGGGAGAGTAGGGAGTCGAAAGGATGAGAGTATTTCTTGGTATTTATAGGGAAAGTTAGGCGACAAGGCATTAATGGCCAAGGGACACCTCAAAAGTGCTTTTCTCAAAACCATGTGCTCTCCCATGGAATTTACCATGGAGTTAGGATACAAGGGGCCCCCAATACAATAATTCATCACCTTTGGCCAGCCAACCCTTAAAATATCTCATGAAATCATCATGACATGGTTATGATGTCATTAAACATAACGAAACCCTAAAACTGTATTTTTACTATTCACTGAAAATTCAACTTTCTCAGAAAATTCCCAAAATTTCACCTTAACCAAATATCAATGCTCTGGTTTCAAAAATGAACTCCATTTTATAAAAATAATTTTCTAAATATTTTTAATTTATTGTTTAAATAAATACACTATTCACCAAAAATTCATTTTTTTTCAGAAAAATCCCCAAAAATTACCTTGACATAATATCGATGCTCTGAGTTCAAAAATGAAATCCATTTTATAAAAAATAATTTTCTAAATATTTTTAATTTAATTTTTATTTAAAAAACACTATTCACCTGAAAAAAAACTAATACTTGAATAATAATTTATGAAACCGTTATTTAACCATTTTATTGAATTACATTACTTAATCAAGGTGGCTAGATTATATTAATACTTTCATTAAGTGATATTACTAATCCATTTGGTCACATTACTAATCCTAATCATAAAATCACTATATATAATTTACTATTCATCAAAAATCAAGTTGATCTTATTAGACTCTAAATTTCGTACTGAACATAATTGTAGAAGACCATTTTTGAAAATCATTACACATTTTTAATTATTTAAGGTTTACATAAACATTTTTAAAATATCCTTTTTCTAAAATTAATCAAAAATATGAATACTATATTTATCCGGTCATTTGAAAATTCATAAACTTCATCATAAGAAGAAATCGAAATTTTTATTTAAAACAAAGGATTACACAAGGTAGTTACGGTCTCCTTAAATAGCCCCTTATCACACCAGCATAGGACCTAAGTGTAAGGTGTGCTAAGGTGAGATAATCCGAGGGAGGCTCGACAAACATCGCACGAGTAGTAATTTCTATCAGTTTGAACTTCTCGCGAAGGCGCTCCCGTTCTAGCTTCACACGATGATGTTCAGCTTGGGTTTGGTCCAGAGAAAAGCCCAGTGGTGCTACCTCCTTCCCAAGTTCTGTTAGATGGGCTTCGATCGGTCCAAGACTACTGGGTGAGGCCATCGAATCCTCTTTCTATATTAATTAACCAAGATTACTTGTATTTAGAGTCAAAAATCAAAATGTTTAGTTTCCAACAGTCATATTGACCAATGGTCATATAACAGTCAAAACCCAACAGTCTCATTTTAATTATACTCATGTTATCAAATGAAACAGTTTTGTTGAGTATATAAAAAAAAGAATAACACAAAAAATTATGAAATAAGATTTATTCAAAATTTCGTGACGTTACAATCTTCCCCCCTTAAGAAATTGCGTCCTTGTAATTTTTAAAATTGGGTTTTGAAATTTCATTGAAAGTCCCACAATGAAAACGAAGTTAGTAAAACTATTACTTTAAAAGAAAGAAAGGGAAGTACAAAGGTCACCCGAGTTAACCCACACTAGGATTCTATGTAGGAAAAAATGGACATGGAAGAAAAGAAAATGGTCAAGTTCTGAGGGAGAGTGATAGAGAACATGATTAGGAGAAATTTAACAATAAGAAAATCCCAAACTTATGATGTGTGTAAATGGTATTTGATTACCTAGTAGGAAACTTAAACCAACAACGTTTTTTTTTACGTTCCTTTTCATAATTTTGAGGAATTCATTTACTACATATAAAATATACCTACCTTTATATAGAGTTTCATCCTTTAATAAGTTTCTACCCAAAACTAATCTTTTCTCCAAATGATGAGCATTCAAAAAAAACTTGGTCTCATCAAAACACAAGAATCATATTCTAGAGAATCACATAATCCACAAAGGATTAATTATCTATTTATTCTATCTTTAAACATTATCCCAAAAACAAAAAGGGTAAGGTAAAACAACTCTTCAAAAAGAAAAAATCCCATAGGAATAGAAACTAATTTTAAATATTCAAAGTTCCATGGTAATACCCAAAGTTCATCATAGACCATTCCATAAATAACGGTCCTTAAAATTCCTCAAAACAAACCAAACTAAGATTGAAACCCAAATACAAGAGGGATTTTATAACATAGTCTTCCAAAATAAACTTCATTGTTCATCTCCAAACAACATCAACCACTCCTAACATCTTATAACAAAAGTAGCTAACCTAAACATATTTTACCCAAGATAGGATAATCATTTCCATAAGTAACCTAAATTACTATAAGTCCACCTTAAATTCACCGATTCTTAAAAATATAAGTCAACCTTACTCCTAAATGAAAATACTGTAGTAATCTATTTACCTCGATCATATTTGGTCCCCAAAATAGTGAACGTCTTCCAAAATAATAATCATCTTTTAATCCCCTAATCATCTCTGTCATATTAATATAGAAATAATTGCTTTTCCTATCACATTGGTTATTGGGACATGTTCTTCCATTTCCCACCATTAACTAAGAAGAGAAAGTATAATTATGGGCTTAAATACTTAGCCAATAATCATGAAAAGGAACTTAAAGCATATAAGGATAACTTGTAGAAGAAAATTATACCCTAACTTGTGATCCCCTAGGTTTCAAACTAGGTTATCCATGATCATATATTCTTATGTAAATCTTTGTTTTATTTTATCTTTGTTCCTTTAATAATGGTTCATACTAAGCTTATGAATTTACCAAAGCATATCCCCCGGGAGTGTCGTAACCAAGAGTGAAGCAAGGCCTGTTTTCGTGTACCAGTTCCCGTTCGAGTCTGGTTCAAAGCGGTGTTTTCGGGTTTTACCCCTATGTACATCTATGCCAGAGCCACCTCTACCTTCTCGTATCCAAACAGGGATGTATTTGCATGGCAACCCATTACTCAATACTCACCAAAATAACAGGAATATATCCTATATATAAACTTTTCTATAGGATTCTTCCTAAAGTTTTCATATCCTAATTTCCACAAATAACTAAACCATACTTTGATACCAACTATAGCATCCCACCTTTTTATCACATAATCTTTCATTACATTATACAAAACTGAGGATCTTTAAGGTTTAGTGTCTTGGAAACCAGTAACTTAATACATGAAACAAAAAAATATTCTTCTTAAACACTTTAAAGGCTTCTCCTTATGTTCATCCTAGGTTCATTAATTCATCTCATCACCTGGGGACATACATCAAGAGAAAGGGTGAGCAGAAGGCCCAGTAAGGGAAACAAGGGGAAACATTTAACATGTGAACTTGAGATACATCAACAATGTCACGAAAAAAAACTTTAAAGCATGAGAAAGAAATCATGTGGCATATCATAATAAAAATAAAATTTTTCATAATTTAAAGATGTGGATAAATCATTTAACATAGAAAATCATGACCATATCACCAAGGTCCATCCCCAAGGTGTCATTTGAAAATTACCAAGGTTATTCACCAAGGTATCGTGAAAATTGTAATCTCTAGTGGTTACATCATTACCCAATGCATTGGAGCGCTATCAGGGCGCACCCTTAAATTTTCTTTTATTATCATGTGAGCCACATATATCATCATCAAAAATTTCATAAATAACCCATATATCATAAAAATAAATGGGTTTCATTGCATAATCATACCGTTTTAAAACTTCTTTAAATACATGATCTTTATGTCACTTTAAAACCCACAGAAAAAGAAGGTGGGTCTCATGTATGTAAATACCTGAATTTAAAATAGAACATTTTGGTATATATATGTGAATACCCCTTTATAAGAAAGAGCATTGAGTATTCACTTCATAAAACAAAATAACTTTGGAAAAATAGAGAGACATTTTGAGACGGAAATTCTGCAGCATAACAGCTATGTTACGAGGTTTTAGAAGACATTAAAAAGAGAGGGGACATAGGTCACCCACTCATAAATGATCCATAAAACAGTAGAGGGACAGAATATGAAGGTTATATGAACATGGTAATGAAATTTGAAAGATGTACCATATGAAATGAAGAACATGGAAGGAAGACAAAAATAAGATTTCTCTTATGAAAGTTCGGCAGCCTAACGACGTCACTTAAACTTCAAAAAATGAATTGACGAGATCAAATAGGGTCTCACATCATGTGAACGTAACAGATCAGTATGATAGATATAGAGATCATACCCCAACATAATAAAAAGGAACTTGAAAGACTTGACATGAAAGTAGAACTTCAAAACGAGAAGGGTGAAAAAACCACTTAAAAATTCGACAGCCTAACGGCGCCACTTAAAACATCAAAATACTGAATTGAAGAGATCAAATGGGGTATCTCATCATATGATCATAAAATATCAGTATGATAGATATAGAGATCATACCCCCAAAATAATAAAAAGTAACTTGAAATACTTGACATGAAAGTAGATCTTGAAAACGAGAAGGGTGAAAGAACCCCTTAGAAATTCGGCAGCCTAACGGCGCCACTTAAACTTCAACGTAAATGAATTGATGAGATCAAATAGGGCCTCTCATCATATAATCATAAAATATCATTATGATAAACTTAGAGATCATACCCCAACAAAATTATAAGGAACTTGAAATACTTTACATGAAAATAGATCTTGAAAAATGAGAAGGGAGAAAGAATCCGTTACAAAAATATCGGCAGCCTAACGGCGCCACTTAAAACTTCATAAAACGAAATAATGAGAGTAAGAGTGGATTTCTCATTATATAAAAATGAAAAGTTCAGTAATAGGAGTATAAAATAAATACCTTTAACATAATAACATGGAGCATAAAAGAAATTACATAAAAGATATTTCTTGAAAAGAAAGAGAGAGGTTGGATCCCTTACCTTAAAACGTAACTCTTAAAACTCAAAGGTTGGGACCTTAAGTGCTTGGGGGCACCTTGGGAGGACTTCTTGGGAGGTAATGAGACCGGAACTTCATTGGGGGAGAGTAGGGAGTCGAAAAGATGAGAGTATTTCTTGGTATTTATAGGGAAAGTTAGGGGACAAGGCATTAATGGGCAAGGGACACCTCAAAAGTGCTTTTCTCAAAACCATGTGCTCTCCCATGGAATTTACCATGGAGTTAGGCCACATGGGGCCCCTAATACAATAATTCATCACCTTTGGCCGTCCAACCCTTAAAATATCTCATGACATCATCATGACACAGTTATGATGTCATTAAACATACCGAAACCCTAAAACTGTATTTTTACTATTCACTGAAAATTCAACTTTCTCATAAAAATCCCAAAATTTCACCTTAACCAAATATCAATGCTCTGATTTCAAAAATGAACTCCATTTTATAAATATAATTTTCTAAATATTTTTAATTTATTTTTTAAATAAATACACTATTCACCGAAAATTCATTTTATTCAGAAAAATCCCCAAAAATTACCTTAACATAATATCAATGCTCTGAGTTCAAAAATGAAATCCATTTTATAAAAATAATTTTCTAAATATTTTTAATTTAATTTTTAATTAAAAAACACGATTCACCTGAAAAAAACTAATACTTGAATAATAATTTATGAAACCATTATTTAACCATTTTATTGAATCACATTACTTAATCAAGGTGCCTAGATTATATTAATACTTTCATTAAGTGAGATTACTAATCCATTTGGTCACATTACTAATCCTAAGCATAAAATCACTATTCATAATTTACTATTCATCAAAAATCAAGTTGATCTTATTATACACTAAATTTTGTACTGAACATAATTGTAGAAGACCATTTTTTGAAAATCATTACACATTTTAAATTATTTATGGTTTACATAAACATTTTTAAAATATCCTTTTTCAAAAATTCATCAAAAATATGCATACTATATGTATCCGGTCATTTGGACATTCATAAACATCATCATAAGAAGAAATCAAAATTTTTATTTAAAACAAAGGATTACACAAGGCAGTTACGGTCTCCTTACATAGCCCCTTATCACACCAGCATAGGACCTAAGTGTAAGGTGTGCTAAGGTGAGAGAATCTGAGGGAGGCTCGGCCAACATCGCACGAGTAGTAATTTCTATCAATTTGAACTTCTCGCGAAGGCGCTCCCGTTCTAGCTTCACACGATGAAGTTCAGCTTGGGTTTGGTCCAGAGCAAAGCCCAGTGGTGCTACCTCCTTCCCAAGTTCTGTTAGATGGGCTTCGATCGGTCCAAGACTACTGGGTGAGGCCATCAAATCTTTTTTCTATATTAATTAACCAAGATTACTTGTATTTAGAGTCAAAAATTGAAATGTTAATTTCCAGCGGTCATATTGACCAATTGTCATATAACAGTCAAAAACCAACGGTCTCATTTTAATTATACTCATGTTATCAAATTAAACAGTTTTGTTGAGTATATAAAAAAAAGAATAAAACACAAAATTATGAAACAAGATTTATTCAAAATTTCGTGTCGTTACAACGCAGGTGTGCCACATAGGCCTTTATAATGACAGAAAAATACTTCACATAGGGGAACAAGGCCCATGTAAGCTTCAAATGGTGAAAGGCATTAAAAACATGCATAAACCATCTAATTATCTCATATACCTTGTTTTTTAGAGCTACATAATAAAATTTGAGGGATCTAGGTGAATGAGATACGCAATGGGAGCATCATGAAGTCTTTTAACCTTTTTAGTCCCTAAAATGGGGAGCCCAAGGGTGCTATTTATAGGCTAGAAGGTGGGATGGTTGATGTCAGTTTGTTGGTAGAGGTTCGACTCATAGTATAACCTCATAGGTCCACCGTGTAGGGGTATATAAAGTATACTACTATGTTGGTATGCCTTGTAGGTGTGCCGCACAGGTTGGCCATGGAGGTCGGCCGCGCAGGTTTTCCCTACATGCCTTTTGAAACTTTATTTCCTTTTAATTCTTCAAACTTTTTCATGGGATTTTGATATATCCGCCCCTATCTTCCTATTCTTTTTTTTATTCCTTAGATGTATAAACACCTTTACATTAGATAATTATAGTTTTGGATGGATATCATTTATCATGAACATTGGACTCACTAATACCTCATTCCGATGACTACATGATTGTTAATTTATTATTTCATATCTTGTTATCCCATGAACCTAGATTCATTGATATCTAAAACCTTTTTAATATTTTATCCTCCTACATTATCCCCCAAAAACATGCCCAGTTGTATATATTAAATTTCATCAATTCATTGTCATTTTAGGTCTTTTTTTATTAAATTAATATTTTCTCCAACCCTATATCTGTGGGTTCGTCCTCGGACATTCAATTCCTATACCACCCTATAGTTTGTGTTCTACATGATTCATGTTATAAATTTCAAAATTAGGTAACCCTTTGGTAATTAAAAATCACATTGGGCTATCATGATCTAACATGTCAATAAATAAGTCTGCCAAACTATTGATGAAGAAATATCCACCGATGGTCGAATAATAGATCCAATAACAAACTATTAGATCCATTCATAAATAGGTTCTTCCAACTCTTGTTTGTTTCCTAACCATGTAGATCTTTTTATTTTCTATGAAATATTCAAAAAAATTAAAATATCCTTAGTGAATTGACAACATAGACTAAGAACAACCACGGTGACCTTGGCATTTTACAATGGAAGATCAACAATAAACTTCAGTGAACTCCAAATCATTAGAAGGTTGAAGATGTAAATAAATACACTTTCATGATCAACTAGTGGATACATAATTGATATTAAGGCACATAATGTATCACAGTTATTTTGAATATATGAATAGTGAAATCAGTTTATATAATATCCCAAGACCCGCACTTTGGGATCCTATGCTAAATTCCCTAACTTTACATTTTCGACATTGATGTAGATAATTATGACCCAACTATTTTCATTAAAACTTACAATGTCAATTGAAAACATGGATCACATACATTATAGAGGACCTTATAGGTTTAGAGATTTATAGAATTTGGAAAACGTTTTCCTAAATAATTCACAATTCATAAAATGATAATTTAACCCATTTAAGCCATATTATATTATATCACAATAGGTGACCAAAAACATCATTTTGAAATAATTTATTGGCACAATTTTTTTTAAAATAATTCTTTAAAACATATGTAAAAGGAAACATAATAAGGGTGAGATCAAAATATTAGGGAGGGAAAATGTAATCATTAACAAATTAATGTCATCAATGAGAATAAGAGTTCGTATGGGTACGATGACATAATCAATGTGAATAAGGGAATCAAAAAATAAATCAAATCCATAAATACTTGGAACATAAGATATGGAAATATTTCGATGTCAACATTCATAAACATAATTAATCCAGATCCATGTGATATCTATATCAATCATTGGAAACAATATAAACTCATAATAAGAAATTAACAAATATTTTAATAATTTTGAGCCTTAATTTCCATAAACCATTTCAAAACAATTTCAAAACACTTTCATTTGGAATAACCATATATATATAATTACAAATATTATCCTTACCCAATGCATTAGAGATTTATAAGGAGCTATCCTAGAACTATATGAGCCATCCCATTTGGTATGATTTAACAAGATCACTTGATGCTATCTTGACCACCCAATAGTATCAGTTATAACGGGATCACCCAGTGCTGTTTGGGACACCTCATCATGTATGATTTCCATAAACCAAAATGTGAATAAAACTTATAGATATAATCATTATTCCTTTTAAAACTTGATTAAACCATGAAAAAGAAATGCGTACCATGTCAATCTCTTTATGACACAATTAACACGTGGAAAAGAAATGAACTCCATTATTATCTTGTTGAAAAATGGTTATCACAAAAAAAAAAGGTGTTCCCAAAAAATATATTTAAGACATGGGTATTCCTTGTAAATGCATTGGTTTCTGTAATAATACCATTGAAACATGTTCACCCATGAAAACAATGGTTCCAAAACAATCACATTTAAAAATGATTAATCCATTGAAAATAAAATGGGTCCATAAAAATCTAATTGAAACATGATTAACCCATGTAAAATAAATGGGTTCTATGAAAACATATTTTGAATCATTTTTATCCATTATAAGAGAAACAGTTTCCCAAATAATATCTTTAAAACATAGTTATCCCATTTAGAATAAACAAGTTGTAAAAAATACCATTGAAACATTATCAATCCATGTAAAATAAATGGGTTCAATAAAATTTTCAATGAACCATTGATTACCCAATGAATAAGATATGGGTTCCATAATAATATCTTCAAAACATGTTAACCCATGGGAAATTAATTATTACGTTACAATATCTTTGAAAAAATAATAATCCATATGGAGAAAAAATGAGGATAGAATCAATAAAAAATATCCCCAATGGTGGAAATGTAACAATAAGGGTTGTTAACATTTATGAATGAAAATTACCTTAACAAATCATTAAAAAATTCTTGAGGAACATAATCATTAAACATTTAATGTGTCCCATTCCACTTTGAAACATTTGAATTATAATACCAATGAACAATAAAAATTAAAATGAAACATATAATATCATTTGAAAAAGGATAATCATGATATTATATGTCAAAGGATAATTATAAACACCTTATTAAATAATATTGGTGTATAAAATAACAAAAGTCTCAGTGAAAGAAAATTGTGACAAAAATTCCATTACCGCTTTGGTAACATTGAAACTGTAAAACCAAACAAGAAAGATCATAAAATGGATATGTAAATCTCCATAAATTCAAATATAATAATTGTAAAATAATTCATGTTCAATATATACACCACTCATCAAAAATAATTGGTGAGTATAGAATAAGTCTCGTAGAAATTAATGTGAGACTAGAAAATCCATTATAACTTGAGTAACTTATGAATCATGAGATTTGAGAAAGAATAAGATCACATGAAATATTGAATATCATGAATGAAATTAAAATCATGATATAACAAGTCATATTTTATAATATACACCATAAAGAAATTACTTGGTGCATAATAACAAATAAGTCTCCATGGAATGTAAATTTAGTTGAAACACCTTAAAACTATGGCAAGGTATGAATTAGAACCCTCAAGTGTAATAAAAAAAATTAATGATTTAAATACCATGAAGATAAAATAATTAAGGATATAATATATCAAATTGTAAGTATATACACTACAAAAAAAATAAGTAAGTTGTGAATATGACAATTATCTCATAGATGTAAAAAGTAAGATGAATATCATTTACCATGAATATAATTCATCATGATTGTCATATAAATTCTATAATAAATAAATTATTTTAATTATTTCAATGTTTTAGAAACTATTTAATGTTCATAATTACTTTTTTTAAGTTATTACAATGTTTTATAAAACTACATATTCAATTAAGTTTACATTGTGTATTTGGACCATATTCGGTTCATCTGTCAAAAAAAAATTGGTACATCAACTATGGTCAAAGGGTTCTGTATTTAAACATTAAAGAATAATATTAATTAAATAATTATAATTTTTTTACATAAATTAAACATTTAATTCGAAATAGTAGGGATGAACATGAAAAATGAACCAATGTTACAATCATAGAGATATTAGGCTATATGTGTGCATGAGTAACGTTCCCAGTTTTTAATGATCATTATGGAAAGAAGGTATGTACATTTTTTGTTTATATAATTAAAATTTTATCATAAATAAAATATTATTTATTTATATATTAATTTTTATATATTTTTTTTATGTGGTGATGAAAAAGTAAGAATTTCATTGCATCGAGGAGGCAGTAGTCAAAATATCCACGAATGACATTATTACTATTTTCGATGTGTGAAATGGAAAATGAAAATGATATATTACATGTTTATGAATTTAATGATTTCATTATTATCATAATTCTTTAATTTATATTAAATGTTTTTTTATTAAAACCATCCTTAATTGAATCCATATAAAGCATGAATTAATCACACCGCTTTTAAGAGGAAATAGTCCACATGTCCACAAACGATGCTATTGTATTGTCACAAAATGGATCTTTTGAAGCTATGAGTTATATAATGATTAAAGAAACATTAATTAATTATAAATATAATATATATAATATGAAAACATTATTTACATCATTATTTTTAATTATTATAGGCGGTAAAGTAAAAAAGGAATGGCCTTGTTTTGTGAGGAGATAGTCATCTGTTCACACAAATGATGATTCTGTTATCCATTGGATCGATGCGTGTGTAATTTTATATTAAAACATTAACATAAAAACATAAAATTATATTTAGTATAATTAGTTTTTTATATAATAATTGAATAATAATATTGGATGTTGGGGAGAAAGAAATAATACAAAAGTTCTCGTTGAAGAATATTACCTCTTATTTGGATAAAAAATTTTGGATGGCACCAAAGGACCTTCTTGGGTTTATTTCAGCACAATATGAGGATTATAAGATGATATTAGTCCTGTTGGGAGCTAATATTTTTTTTGGTTGGATGAGAAAAAATGTCTTTATAGGTGTGATGAATTGAGGGGGATGAGTTCTCTTTTATAGTGGGGGAGGAGTGAAATTATTGTAAATACAAAGAGGTAAACCATTTTAGGATCTTTCACTTACGTAATGATCCTCATATATTATAAAAAAATCTTCAAAATATGGTATATGTTCTAAATATTTCCATAAAATGGGGTTTGGACATTTTTTTGGACAGTTGGCCCCATAAGATTATATTTTAACAATTACGTAAACTCGTTCTCACATTAAGTGATGTAATTAATTTTAATTTCTTTCACTAAATGTTTTCATCAAAAAAATATTTCATTAATAGAAATTGTAAATTATTCTGATTTAATATATATAATCGATTATTTCAAATTTAAGTAATAGAATAGGAAGAATTTAATTTAAAATAAATGTCACAAAAATAAGGTGAAAGTAGGTTTTAAATGTGAAAATGTTCATACATTTACTATGTTTTTATATCTAAATTCAGAACACAATAATTAAAACATCCTAATTTAGATTAATAGATATATAATTGATATTATTTAACATTAAATCAAATTAATAATATTATTTATCTTTATAAATAAATTATACTAAAAGGAATCATTCAATTAAAATTTGGTGTCATTCACCATTCATCAAAATTTGAAAGTACATAGAAAAAATACCAAATAATATCAAAAAGAAGAATTTTATATTATTATTTAAAAAAATATTATTATTTTTAAAAATAATAGATAAAAAAGAGTTAATATTTTGTTTTAAAAAAATTCAATTAAAATGCAGCAAAACAAACTTTTAGGGAAAACAAAGTTTTATACTGAAAATTGGATTTATTCTTGTTTTATGCTTATAAATAATATTGGATTATTTTCAAAAAAATTATGAATATATAAAATATAAATTTAATTAATATAAATCATTAATATTGATTAATTTAATTTATTATGATAAAACTCATTTATGGGAATAAAAATAGTTTTTCCAAAAAACACACACTTTATATTCATTAGGTATTTATTTTAATTTATAGTTAGTTGGTCACGAATATATTAGATATATAAACATGTGTAAACCATATTTTAAATATTTATGTATTCTTATACATCCCCTCTATTATAATGGATAGGTGATAACTATAATAATATTAATATTTTAATATTGTTTGGTAAGACTATGCCTTTCACGTAATAGAAGTTATCGGAGAAACATGATGTTATATGCAACAAAAGATAAACATTATTTTGTGTTTCAAAGTAGTTAAACTATGAAATTAATGTAATAGAATATACCCATGAATTTGAACTAATTTGAATGAGTATTTTGTTTAAAATCTCATGATGTTACATCCTACCCCCTTAAAATTAATTTCTCCATTAAATTCATCTTGGTTTTAAAAGTATCAACTTTTTTTGAATTCCTTTATTTAAAACCATATACTAAAAATAAAATAAAGAAAAAATCACATACAAATTAAAGGGGGAAACATAATTATCACTTTAGGAAATGCATAACCAGGAATACCAAGTTGAAGAAAATTGGAGGGGAATTAAACTATAGATATGCAAGGAATGATTAATTCCCAATGAATTTCAGAGAGATATTGTGAATTAGGTCATGATTAAGTCAATGAAAAAATACCAAAAAAATATGTGTAGAAATATTTGTCGATATCATCAGAAAACATTGTAATAGGATAGAATTTTATATCAATATCATTTTCCAAAATTTTAAGGATTTCATTCATCTCTTATAGTAAAAACATGAATAAATATACATACATGAAAAGTTAATTTCATACTTTAATCAATTTCCACTAAAACCACACTTTTTCTCCAAAAGATGAGTATGAATGTTGAATTTTTAATTCATAAATCACTAAAATGTACTTTTAAAGAACACATAATGATTAAAGGGATTGCCAAGATACTCCAAATTTCATTATACAAACACTAAAACTAAAATTGTTAGAACATGCAAATATATTCCCAAAAATAATAAACATTTATATGATATAAGTTTACTAAATATTAAATTGTAATACGAAAATATATAACTAAATCATTATATAACCTAATATCCTAAATAAAATAAAAATTATATATTGTTTTAATGTCAAGGGTCATCACATTTCTTCTATATTTAAAGCCCAAAATATGGAGATCATATTTTGAATTACCCTTAGTCACGTCATCTACAAATCACTTTTCAATAAAGTGGTTATCTATTTGATAATACTTGTGTTCCCACAATTAACTCAATATAAAATATCATATAAACACTAAATTATATCAATACCTTAATACTTATTTCCCAAAAAATTAAATGAATACTTCACATTAAACTAATGTCTTACATATACTTAAATCTAGACAAATTATCCAAAAATTTAAAAAAAGACTTTCGTATCTCATTGTCTAAAACCACAAATGGATGTCTAAGACATTGACCTGATGATCATACTAAAAATTATAGTCCAATTAAGGAATCTAAAACTCTTAATATGACATCATACAATAAAATTTTTAACTCAAATGTTATCTAAATTGACCTTTGATACCAACTATAATAGACCAGGACCCACACTCTGGGAACCTATAATTAAATCCATAACATAACATTTCTAGCTTTGATGTATATAATTGTAACCCATTTTTTTACATCAAATTTTAAAACATAAAATGAAAACATGGATCAATTAAATTATATATATATATATTCTTAGGTTTAGTGTTTTAGACAGTTGGGAAAAACTCCTGCATAAAAAATTTGCAAGTCGCCAAAAGAGAATTTCTCTCATTTAACCCATATTTTCTTATTTCACAATAGGCCATCAACATAATACTGGTTAAATCCTTTATAGAAAAAAATCATTCATCATATTTATTTAAAATCCATGGAATATGAATCATAAGAAGGGTGAGATCAAACGCTCAATATGGAATAATGAAAGCATTAACAAATGAAGGTCATCGATTAGAATTATAGCGCATTAGGTTATGATGACATAATAAACGTACATGGGAGAATCATAAAAGGAATAACCCCCATAAATAAAAATATAAAATATATGAAAACATCGTAAGGGAAATAATAATAAAAAATAATAATTAGAATCCATGTGGTATGCATATCGATCATTAGAAACATTAAAAAATTCATAATATAAAATTGAAACTCTTTTTTGTACCTTAGAAAATCTTTTTCTTAAAACCCTTTCAATACCCTTTAAAACCCATTTCAATTGGAATAACCATACATATAACTTCCAATATTATTATTAAATAATGCATTAGAGCTCTATAATGGTATCACAAAGTGCTATCTGGGCCACCCCTTCATGTAAGATATAAGTGGATCAACTAGTTCTATCAAGGTTTCCCCATCATGTAATCTATAATGGGATCACCATACGCTATATGGGCCGAGAAATTGTGTATAATTTCCATGAACTATAACATTAATAAAACTAAAAAAATCATTATTCTTTTTACAACAAGAATAATCCATGGAAAGGAAATGTGAAACCCATTGAAAAGAAATGGGTTCCATAGCAATCTTCTTGAAACACATATATCCTGTAGAAAATAAATGAGTTCCGAAACAATATATCTGAAAAATGACTAACACATGGAAAATTAATAGGCCACATAACAATATTTTTTTAACATGGTTATCCTGTGAAAAAGAAATGGGTTCTTAAATAATCTATTTGAAACATGATTAACCCATTGAAATGAAATGGGTTCCATAAAAATATATTTTGAAACATGATTAACCCATGGAAAATAAACAGGTTCCATAAAAATATCATAGAAACATGGTTATTCAGGAGAAACAAATGTGTTCCCAAACAATTTATTTGAAACATGATTAACACACATAAAAGAAATGGGTTCCATACCAATATCATTGAAACAAGGTTATACCATAAAAAAGAATAAAGATCCCAAATAATCTCTTTGAATCATGATTAACCCATGGAAATAAAATCCATTCAATAAAATTCTATTTGAAACATGATTAACCCATGTAAAATAAATAAGTGTCGGGGAAATAAAAGTGAGACTACAAATCCCTTTATAACATGAGTAACTTTTGAATCATGTGATCAATTAAATAATAACTATAATTTAGTCATTCAATATGATAAAATAAATGAAAATCCTGATATAACAATCCATGAAGCAGTAGACACAACATATAAAAGTAACTACATTCATAATAACAAATAATTCTCAGTAGAATGTAAATTGAGACGTTACCCATTAAAATGTGGTAACATATAAAGAAAAATACCCAAAAGTAATAATTATAAAATGTTAAATTAATATACAATGAAAATAAAATAATTACAGATACAAGATAATAAAATTGTAGTAGATACACCACAAAAATTAAGAAAGTGGTAAATACGACATTTATCTCACAGATTAACAAAATGAAATGAAATTATCATACCTCGAATCTAATTCATCATTATTTTCCTCTAAAATCATGATTAATAAACATATGATAATTATTTAATTGTTTTAAAATTATTTTCATGTTTATCATTAATTTTATTTCAATTATTACAATATTTTATACCACTAATTAAATAGTTAATTTTATGTTGGTTTTTTACCATATTCAGTTTATATTCCAAAAAATACTTTAGTGTGTCAATTATGGAAAAAGGGTTCATTATTTAAAAAATATATAGAATAATAATCATGTAATTATTATAAAAATATTAATTATATTATATTTATAAAATATAATATGATGTATGGTCATGAAAAATGAACCAATGTTACCATCATGAATATTGTAGGGTGTATGTACATATGACTAACTTTACCATTTTTCAATGCTCAGTATGAAAAAATGTAAGTAACGTTTATATTTACAGAATTAAAATTATATATAAAATAACATGTTATTTAATTATATATATACATATATATAATTCATGTTATGTGGTGAGGAAAAAATAAGAATCATATTGCTTTGAGGAGGCGGTAGTCCAAATGTCCATGAGTGATGTTATAACATTTCTGGTGTGTTTAATGGAAAGAAGAAAATAATATTTTGTATGTAAATATGGAAAATTATTTATTTAATATCATAAATATGTAATTTAAAACATATATTTTTAAAACCCATCCTTAATACATTCCATTTAATGTGTGAATGAATCACAACACTTTCAGGCTGTTGTAATCCACACATACAAAAACAATGTTATCATATGCCCAAAAAATATAATACATGATGGTTTTAGTTATATAATGATTATAAAAACATAAATACATTACAAATATCATATAAATCATATAAATAGTTATTTATATCCATATTTATAATCATTGATGGTGTTAAATTAAAAATCTAATGACAACGTTTCACAGGGCGGTAGTCTTCTATTAACATGAATGGTGATTTTGTTACCCATTTGATGGAAGTGTTTGTACGTATAGGTAAAACCCATAACTTAAAAACATATAAGTATATTTAGTATAATTAGGTTATTATATAATCATATAAAATGAATATTTTGAGGTGTGGATAAATAAATAACACAAAATTTCTCATTGAAAAACGTTACCACTTCTTTGGGTAACTCCTTTTGGTTTATACAAAAGGACCTCCTCGGATTTATTTATACCCAATTTGGAGCTTCTATGATGAAAGGATGAATTTTGTGACATTATTTTGGTACTATTTGGATGAGTCAATATGGATTTATATGTGTGATTTTGTGAGGGGGGAGGGGGTGAGTGTCATTTTATAGTTAATGATGAGTGGAATTCTTGAAAATTTAAAATAGTTAAACACAACTTGGAGAAGTCACATACATCATGTGACTAAAATAATGAACATAATTCCATATAATAGGGTATATGGTCAAACTATGTCTATAAAATGGGGGTTCTAATTATTTCTTGGTCATTTTAACCCATAAGATTGATGTTTAACAATTATGTAAACTCGTTTTTACCTTAAGCATTGTAATTATTTTAAATTGGATTCGCTAATTTTTTTCGTCAAAAACAATGTTGGCCATCCAATAAATTATATATTATTATTATTCCAAATATGGAATTCATTCTTCCAAATTACAGTTATAGAAGTGTAAGAATTTAATTTATAATTAATCCCTCAGAAATAATGGGAATGCATGGCTTTATAGTGAACATGTCCAATATTTTACTAAGTTCTTATATCTAAATTCAATTAAAAATTGATTACAATTAAATATATTTGATTAATATATTATTAATTTATCTATTTTTTTACTTTAAAACCAATTATAAATATAATTATAATTAAATTTTAAGAAAATGATGTT
The DNA here is from genome assembly GCA_963277665.1 of Viscum album. NCBI lineage: Eukaryota > Viridiplantae > Streptophyta > Magnoliopsida > Santalales > Viscaceae > Viscum > Viscum album. The sequence goes on from OY728150.1 coordinate 13,618,788, forward strand.
TTCAATTAAAATTCTTTGTTATTCACTATTCATCAAAATAAGAAAGTTCTTTGAAAATTGAAAAAAATCACCCAAATTATATTTTGGTATTTCACATTAAAAAAAGAATTTTTTTAAAAAATAAAATTTACAAAGGTGTAAAAACTTATTTTTAAAACAAGTATTCCATTAATAGGCTGCAAAACCGTCTCTGTGAAAAATACTCCTTTTACGCTGAAAATTGGAGTTAATTTTTATTTTATGCTGATAAATCATAATTTATCAAATTCAAAACATTTTTTAATATATAAAATATAAGTTTTATTAATATATTTCACAAATATTTATTACATTAATTTATTATTATAGAAGGCCTTTGTGAGTGTGGGGTCCTTAAAAATCCTTAAAGGGAAGGTAAATACTCTCACGAATTTGATAAAAGAAAAATATTTAGGTTGGATAGAAAATTTGAGAAGAAGATTAAAGAAATCAAATTTTTAAAAGGGACAAAGTGGTCAGCATACTGATTCCTGAGAATAGTATGTGGAAGATATGTTCCATGAACCAAATGGTACATGGAGAACCCGAAAAAAATGGCCACCGAGGCGTTGGATAGAGAATGAGGTCATTCACAGAATGAATGGACAATGACACCGCTATTGTATTCCACATTCTTAGTAAATAATGTTTAACTACATTTTACAATCAGAGGATATTTAAATTATAAAGTTATAGAGAAAAGTTACATAATACATGGAAACGTAAAATAATATTTTAAGGTTTTGGAAAGGCTTCAGAAAATGTTCATCCCATGTATAATTACTACATATCATAACTTGGGGATATACATCAAAGTAAAGGGTTAGCATAAGTCTCAATAAGGGTAATCAAGGGAATCATTTTACTTGTGATATAAATAAGAACATTATTAAATACATAAAGACATGGTCAATGTAATGAAAATAATATCATAATAAACAGAACATGAATCATATCATGAAATTGTGGATACAATATTTAATTCAGACATTCATAATCATATCACCAAGGTTCATGCCTAAGGTGTTATAAAAATTACCAAGGTTATTCACCAAGGTATCTTAAAACATGTCAACTCAAGAGATTAATTTCTTTACCCAATGCATTTGAGCACTATCAGGTTGAACCCTTAATATGTATTTATATTCATGTGATACACATATATCATAATAAATAATTTCATAAAAAACCCATAGATATTAAAATATATCAGTTTTATATCAAAATCATGGCATTTTAAAAGGTGCTTAAAAACATGATCATTATGTAATTTATAACCCACAGAAAGGGAATGAGGATTTTATGTATGTGAATTCTAGAATGAAATATATCATTTTTATGTCTTTTTTAATACCCCAATAAATGAAATATGTTTTGGTATTCATATAAGTAAACTAAGTCGTTTTATGATAAAAAGATAGAGATTTTGAGAAGAAACTTCTGCAGAATAATTTCTATGCAACATAGTTTTAGAAAACATTAAAAAAAGAGGGGATATAAGAACCTATTCATAAATGAATCATAATATAGTATAGGGAAAGAATAAAATGGAAATAAGAAAATGGTATTTAATCTTAAAATATATACCACATAGAATAGAACTATATTGGAAAAAGTGATGTTGAGAATTCCCCAACGAAAATTTGACAGCCTAACGGCATCCCATAAAACATAATAAAATGAGTTGACGTGGGAAGAAAGAGTCTCTCATCTTTTTTAAATAAAATTGATATCAACAAGAATATATAATAACATAACCCAACATAAGAAAGTAGAAACTAAAAAATATACCATAAAAGAAGTCTTGACTAAAATAGAAGGGTGAAAGGATCCCTTAATAGACCGCCTTGGAGCGGACTCATTCTCCCATATTCCTGCGATAGGGTTTACTCCAGTGGTGATTCAAAGAGTGAGTCCTTTTCTGCCTCGACTTCTTCTCCCCATCCACTCTTCCCTCCCCATTCCATATTTTCTTCCCCTGGTCATCTTGACGCTCTTATCCTCCTCAGGATTTTGTGATACTTTTCAGTGGTGAAGGCACTTCTCGCCTCGATCTTCCATGCCCTTTATTCTCTTTCCCATGTCCTCTTCTGCCGCTTTCCTGATGCTATTTTCTAGTTGGTCTTCTTTAGCCTCTTACCCACCCTCTTATTACCATTCCCCCACATCATACCTCCCTTTTGGTTCTCTTTGCCGGTTCTTCAGGAGGCTTGGATCAGTGATAGTGGGGGCGTTCTAGGTTCTTATCCTCCTCTTCCCTTACTGTTCAAACCATCGTGCTCGACCCCATCTTGGACGGGCCCGATGTGGGTTCCGGGATGTCTTGTGATGGTGTTGGAGGGGGGCATGTAGCGGTATCAGTGTATTTCTATCACCAGAGTTGGTTTCTTTATCTCTGGGTTGGTTTCATTATTCTTCGATCATAGTGGGGTTTCATATGATGTTGTCTTCCTACATTCAGATATCCTATTCTTTGTTTTTTGGGGTTGTTTGGATGGATTTTTATGTGTTTCGTTTATCATTTTTACTATGGTATTGTGTTCGATTGTGGTTCCCAATGGAGACGACTCCAACGTTTCATTTGTGATGGTACCAATGACTACGATGTGTGCAGATGCAATGTCCATCATGAACGAATCTGTTTGTTTCAGCTCTATGCAAGGTGTTGTGACAATGTCGAGATGGTATGAGTTCTATGGTAGTGTTACGATGCTGGAGAGGGACATTCGCCAGTGGGTGATCTCCAGCCGTGGAGCTGTCATGGTGTGGTCGATTGTCTAGGGGAGTGGCTCGAGGCAACGACACTCAAGTTTTTGTGTGCCAAGAAGATGTGATGGAGTTACGTTTGATGTGTGATTTTTGGATTTTCATGTTTGGGTTGGTGGTCTGAGTCGGTTTGGATGTATTATTATTGATATTTGAAATTTTAATTTTGAATATTTTATTTTTTGTTCTCAATGTCCGACGACTTTGGATGTGAATGACTATGGCGAGTTGAAGATGGTTGTGATGTGTTGATGGCGACTAACTCTCGTGGCTCCTGGTTTTTTGAATTTTCACACTAGTGTATATCTATGTTGTTGTTTTTGTTCTTTCATTTTGGAATTGTTGTGTATTTGAATCATAAATTTTGTGGTTACCACTAACAAAATATTGTATTTTAATTTTTTTTTAAAAGTTATTTCATGGTGACAGGATCCCTTACCTTGAAGAGTAAATTCCAAAAATCGATGGTTGGGACCTTGGGGGCTTGAGGGCACCTCGAGAGGACTCCTTGGGAGGTAAATGGACTATAGAATCGTTTATGTGGAATTTGGAATGAATTTAATGAATGAATGGGTTGGTAATTATAGAAAAAGTGAGGGGTTATTTTATTAATTTCCAAGGGACACCTCATTAGTCATATTTGAAAAATCATGGGCTTGAACATGGTATTTTTCCCATGGTATTGGCCACATTAGACACCTAATATAATATATTAATGAAAATTAGTCTACCAACATTTTAATGTACATATTACATCATTATGATGACATTAAATCACACTGAAAACTAAAAAATTGTATTTTTACTATTCACCGAAATAATAAACAATTTATAAAAAATATCATAAGTTCAAACTAAACTAATATCGATGTTCGGAATTAAAAAATGAACTCCACTTTATAGAAATAATTTTCCAAATTTTATATATTTAAATTTTATGTAAAATTATTATTTACTCGAAAAAATACTAATACATAACTAATAATATCTGAAAAAATTATTTACTTATCCTATTATATAATATTACCATTAATTATGAATAAATTATATTTATACTTACTTAAGTGAGGTTACTATTCCATTAGTCATATTACTATTCACGAGGGTAATATTTATATTTATAGTTTACTATTCACCAAAAATTAAGTTGATCTTATCAGACTCTAAATTTCATACTAATCACAACTATATATATCTATTTTTTGAAAATAATTTCGCATTATAAGTTATTTAAAGTATAGAAAATATTTTAAAATACTATTTATTTCAATAGTCATCAATAACATGAATCTTCTAAAAATTCATCCTATATTTTTTTTACATTTAAAATTCAAAACATTTACCATAATATGAAATAAAAATTTTATTTATACAAAAGGATTACACAAAGTAACTAAGGTCTCTTTAAATATCCCCATATAACACCTTTATATGACCTAAGAGTAAGGTGTATAGTGGTTATAGAATCTTGGGGCGACTCTAACAACATTGTCCGAGTTGCTATTTCAATAATCTTGAACTTCTCTAGAATGATATTACATTCAAGATTACCATGTTGAAGATCATATTGGGCTTGGTCTAGAGAAAATATTTGTGATGCTACCTCCTTCACAAGCTCTAACAGATAATCTTCGTACTGCCCAAATATACTGGGTAAGGCCATCGACTCTTCTCTCTACATTAATTATCCATTATTATTTTTATTTTAAAAAAATTATAATGTTAAAAATTATTATTGATTCTAATGACCATATTGACAAATGTCCATATAATGGTCAAAACACAATGGTCACATTTAAATTATAATCACATCTTTATAAAATGATATTGTCTTGTTGATTACAAAATAAAATGACAAAAAAATTTAAGAAAATAATATTCTTCAAATGTTCACGTCATTATATTCTTCCCCCCTTAAGAAATTTTGTCCTGTAAATTTCAAATCATACCCTAAGGAGTGAAATGGTGTGGGTACTTCTTCCCCACAGAATCCTCTGGTTCCCATGTAGCTTCTACATTTTTTTGGATCCTCCACAAGACATCAACAAGGTGGATAGTCTTGTTATGTAGAACCTTCTCTCTACCATCCAATATCTCCACTGGATGCTCCTCATAAGAGCAGTCATGTTCTAGATATAGAACCTATGGATTTGTCACACATGATGAGTAAGGTAGGTATTTCCTCATCAGGGATACATGGAATACATCATGAACTTGTGCTAGATTTGCATGAAGTGCAAGCTGATAGGCCACTGCTCCTACATGATCAAGGATTTCATAGGGGCCAATGTACCTAGGGCTGAGCTTCAATTTCTTCCCAAACCTCAAGATTATCTTCCAAGGTGAAATTCAAAGAAATTCTTTTTCACCATCATCAATCTCTATTTCCCTTCACCGGATGTCAATATACCTCTTTTGTGGACTCTGATCCGCCTTAATGTGTAGTTGGATGGCTTGACCCTTTTATGTTATCTCTTGCACAAGATCAGGCCCAAGAAGCATTCTCCCACCAGCTTCATCCCAACATGTAGGATTTCTACATCGCTTCCCTTATAGAGATTCATAAGGTTCCATTTGAATGCTCGATTAGAAGCTGTTGTTGTAAGAGAACAATACTAATGGGAGATGTTGATCCAATCCACCATTAAATTCCATTGATCACATTGTTTGAATTTCCTTGAGTGTTTGAATAGTCCTATATGATTGGAAAAAAGTTTGGGGGTGATACTTTGTACTGTAATTCAATTCTATACTTAGAGAATGTTGAATAATTATTCATAATATTTATGTGAACCTAGGATAACGATTATATATTATAGAAAGTAGAAATCCATGCACCATTACCACTTCCTTGATGTAAATCCTAGCAAGTTGATCTAGTTGGAAATCTTCTTAAATATAGATAAAATGGGTAGTCTTGGTGAGACATTCCACTGTAACCCATATCACATTGTTTCCTTTGGATGTTCTCATGAGACCAGTGACAAATTCCCTAGTGATATTGTCTCACTTTCATGATGGTATGGGTAGTGGTTGGAATACCCCTTTAATAAGTTGCTTCTTTTTGTTCACTTGCTAATAATAGGCACTTTTTAGTTTATTCAGTAGTATCAGTTTTCATTTCATCCCACCAATATTGATAATGAAGGTCCCTATACACTTTCATGATCCGAGGATGTATAGAGAATGTATAACTATGAGCTTCATCCATCAGTTAATTCTTTATTTCTGAAATTTATGGAACACATAGTCTTGTACGAAATTTCAGTACACATTATTGATCAATATTCAACTTAGGAAACTTGACATATTTCATTGCCTCAAACTTCTTCTATAACATAGTATCTTATTTCTGATCTTTCCTGATCTTCTCTAGTAATTACATTTGAGAAATCATTTGGGATAGGGTTAATGATGTATCTTCCCTCATAATTCCCAAGTCCATTTTCACTAGGTCTTGGATAAAGGGATCTCATTGAATCCTCATCATGGATAGAACAATTAGGTTTATCCTACTTAATTCATAAGTGACATTGTTTACTCTTCTAGGATGATAATTAATTGAACAATAATAGTCTTTAAGAAGATTAAACCATCTCCCATGTCTCATGTTCAATTCCTTTTGGGTGAAAATATACTTCAAACATTGTTGGTCTATGTATATATCACATTTCTCCCCATAAAGATAGTGCCTCCATATCTTTAGAGAAAAAAACAACTTTAGACAGCTCAAGATCATGCGTAGGATAGTTCTACTCATGGGTCTTCAAATATTGAGAAGCATAAGAAATCACCTTTTAATTTTGCATGAGGACACACCCAAGCCCTTTTTGAGATGCATCACTAAAAATAAAAAATCATTCTATGCCTGAGGGAAGAGCTAACATGGGTGTAGTAACCAATCTCTTCTTCATCTCTTAGAAACATTCCTCACACTCCTTTTTTCAAATAATCTTGACCCCCTTTTGAGTTATATTTGTTAATGGAATAGAAAGTCATGAAAATTATATCACAAACCTCCTATAATACCCCTCTAATCCAAGGAAATTATGAATCTCAATTATTTTTCTAGGATAAGGCCACTCCTCTAAAACATTTTTTACAGGGTTAACTATGATTCTTTCATTGGTAACAATGTTCCTCAAGAAAGAAATTTTTTTAACCAAAATTCAAAATTGATAAACATTCCAAAAAATCCTTTCCTTTCATAGAGTTTGCAAAAGAACCTTTATATGATCCTCATGCTCCTCATGAATTCTAGAATATATCAAAATATCATCAATAAAAACTACCACAATGTTATTATGGTAGTCCTTAAATACTCTATTGATCAAATCAATAAAAATTGTAGGATCATTAGTCAATAAAAAGGGAATAACAACAAACTCACGATGACCATATCTTGACCAGAAGGACGTTTTTGGAATATCTTCTTTCTTCACCCTCAATTGATGATAACTTGGTCAAAAATCAATATTAGAGAATAATTGAGTGCCACGAAGTAGGTCAAATAAGTCTTCAATTCTTGTAAGAGGGTATATTTTCTTCACTTTGATCCCATTCAGTTCTCTATAATAAATTCATAGCCTCATTGATCCATCCTTATTATTTGAAAAAAGAACAGTTTCACCCCAAGGAGACACACTCTCTTTAATAAAACCCCTCCCTAAAATATCTTCGAGTTTTTTCTTTAATTCCTCAAGCTCCACATTTTCCATCCTATACGAGGTTTTTAATATTGGATGAGATCTAGGTATGACTTCAATGGATAACTCTACCTCTCTTTCCGGAGGAGGTCCGGGTAACTCCACGGGAAATATTTCAATGTATTCATGGAATATGGGGACATTTTCTATCCTTATACTCTTATTTCCTTCATCTTTTTCACCAATAAATTCCATATAAGAGTATATATATGGTGCTTCTAGACAAATATTAGGTCAAGAAATATCTCCTTGGAAAATAACTATAGGTTTACCATTCCAAACTACTTAGATTTCTCTGATTCTTCATTTGATATTAGCATTAAACATTTAGAGCTAGTCCATCCCTGGTATAATTTTGAATTAAAACATGGGAATGACTAATAGATTTGTGATAATATTATTCTCACTAATGTAAATTCTAGGATTTTAAAATATTTTTGAGGCTTCGATAGTCCCTCCAGGAGTCTTGACTAATAACTCTACTTTCTTCAATTCATGGGTTGATTCAAAATTGTTTTAAAACATAGTTGAAATAAAAGAATGTAAAGATCAAGAATCAAACAATGTACTTTCTATATTTGAGAGAACAACAATAGTACCTACAACCACATCATTTGGAGCTTCAATATCAGCTGTCGTGATAGAAAAATCATGACCATGATCCACTACCCTTTGCTGAGGATGATGGAGAATCCCATCCACTGCCCTCAGATTTGGATAGTGATTGAAAAAGTGTCCAGGATTTCCAAACATGAAGCATTGGAATTCAGGTATGAACTACACCATCTTCCCTTTCTCTTTAGTATTGGGAAGTTGAGTCTTTACCTCACTATGAAAATTCCACATGATATGACCATCTCTTCCACTCTTGTAGCACTCCCTGCTTCTAAGTAGGCCGATCTCCGGATTCTTCTTCCCACATTTATTACATATGGGACGTTTCACTTGCTTGCATCCCCTCCCCTAATCAACGCTACTCCCTAATCTTGGATCAATTGATATTTTATTCACATTGTATTTATGAGACAACTGAAACTCACCAAACTATATTTCGACTTTCATAGCACTATGAACAATCTCCTTATAGCTATCATCGTCTCAATTGGATGGATTCTTCAAAAGATGAGGTATTCATACACCAAATAATATATCAACATTCCCATTAGGATCCATTACAAATATTGAGGTGTAACGGGAATGTATTTTGAATTTAATCTCATAGATTCAACTAGTTTCATTCTCCTTCAGCATCAACTCGAGAAACTCCTCCATTTTTGTTCTCATCGAATGAAGGAAATACATATTGAAGAATATACCTCTGAACTACTCCCACTCCAATGCTTCAACCTCCACTCTTGGTCCCATGTTTTTAAACAATTCCCACCATTAATCAGCTTATCCCTCTAAGCAGTAAAGAACCAGGGTGACGTTTTCTTATTCTGAACAGCCGAGCACAGAAAAGATCTTATCGATATAGCTGACGCACTCTTCAGCAATCAATGGTTTGATAGATCCCTTGAATGTTGGTGGTCATTGAGGCATAAATTTCTCACCATAATTTTGTTCTAGTCATGGTGAAATAGCTCTCTCATCTTGATTCAAGTTATTTCCAATAACTTGAGTTAGTTTGTTTACCATTCTCATGAAAATCTCTATTCCATCTTCTATTAGAGGGATGTCAGTGCATGGTTCACTGTAGTCACCATTTGAATGGTTCCTCCAATTGAACACCATTTTCTAAAGCAATAAAACCTTAGTGAGAAGATTATTTAATTTAATAATCTTCTAACTATAAAATATTTTTATGTTATAAAACATCATGTTTAAAAATATTATTCTTTAACAACAATTACAATTCTATATAAATCCTTCATAATGGTTCAAAAAAAGCTTGTGATTAATATTTCCGACGCTTTCTCCGGGGTGCATGCATCCATCGGATTTGAAGGGACAACGATTTTTTGACCCGCATTCCCGCTTTCCAAAGGCGGGCAGAATTTGTTCCTTGTTTAGAGACATTTACTCCTTGATTGAAACATGATTATGGGATATTTATTCTTCCTTCTATGGATTCCTCTTCGAAATTCATCACCTAGTCTGGGTCCCCCTTATAGATTTAATATTTTGTTCATGAAACTCTTCCCAGTGCCATATTTCCATGGACTCTAGTTAATTATACTGCTTCTATCAGGATATTCCAAAGGGCCCAGTCATGGCAGCAAACTTCAGTTAGGGGAGTAGTCACATTAGACATCACTGGTGTGTCTAGATGCCGGAACACTAGAGTGTCTGGGATTCTTACCCTTATTATAGGGATTCTCGATGGTGCAGAACCCCAAGGCATCCCACGTCAAATTCAGGGAGTTATATGACATAATAATGTATCCGAGGTTTTCCTTAGCTTCCTATGTTTGACACAGGGTATTCCATGGGTTTAACATCCAATAGAGATAGATTGAACTGATCAGAACACTGACTTGAGTATATCAGATAGGTGTAACCCCTTGGGGGAACACTGATGTCGGGGATAACTCATGGTTTGTTACCCAATTACTGCTTGGAGCAACAAAGAGGTGGATGACATGATACCACTAGGATGTGGCGGCCCGGGTAAGAATTAGGATGGATAATGGATGATGATGTGAGGTGGATGGAAAATGGGATGGGTTCGACTCAAGGGTGAGGATGATGGTGGACTTTAGCCTTAAAGACACATCCTACGTATCCCCGTGGTAGGAAATCAAAGTCTGCGTTGTTCAATGGGATGATGGGACACCCGAGGAGGCGGCCCATGAGAATGGACGCGTGGATGGGATCCAGAGGAAGTGGAACCTCCGGGTTGGGGCATGACCTTCCCAAAACACATAGGCTCGAGGGAGATATCAAGATGAGACATGAGTGATGGGCTGGAACCTCAGGGAGGCTTCCAACGTATCCTTGTCGTAGGGAATCAAATTCCACATATTTTATCTGATGATGGATTTCCGCCAAATGGGTGTGACAACAAGATACCGTTGAACGGGGCGGGCAACGACTTACCACTGAATGGGGCTAAACCTCAGGGAGGTTTCCTACATGCCTTACCTTGGAAAGGATCAATGTCCCCATGGTTCAGGATGGTGGAAACTGGCGTGAAGGGGGTCAGAACTGACATGAATGAGGACCTGAGGTCCATATGGATGGTGGGCTTGAACCCCGGGGAGGCTTCCTACATACCTTGCCTTGGCAAGGATCAAATACCATATTGTTCGGAATGGGGCTTGGTACATCGACATGAGGATAGTCAGGACCAATGGTTGTTGGTCTTAAACCTCAGGGAGACTTCCTACGTACCTTGCTTTAGCAAGGATCAAAGTCCCCATTGTTCAGATGGGTTTTGGTCAAACCGATGTGAAAATGGTCGGAAAGACTTGGTGTTGGGTTTGATCCTCGGGGAGGCTTCCTACGTACCATGTCTTAGCATGGATCAATTTCCACGTAGTTCAGGTGGTGGATACAGTTTAACATCATGTCGGACGAAAAGAGGGTATTCAGTTTAACATCATGTGGGATGAAGGTGGTCCAACGTGAAGGGGGTCAGAACCAATGGATATTGGGCATGAGCCTCATGGAGGATTCCTACATACCATGCCTTGGCATGGATCAAAGTCCATGTAGTTCAGGATTTTTTGTGGGACTTACACTCTGGGATTCCTGGAAAGGAAGTAACGACTGATGCTTACTCTAAGACCACATGAGTCATGATCAGTGTGAGAAACAGGAGGCGGAAAATACCTGATGATCATGTAGTGAAAGGTGCATCCGTGAGAAGTGTGATGGGGCTTACACATGGTTAGTGGCCGAAAGAGGAAACAGGGGCTTACATGTGGCTAGCAGTCTAGGGAGTGAGGAATTGGTACTTACTCCAGGGTGGAGGCCCGATGGTGACAAAGCCCAAAGGGAGTGGGATTTGGCACTGAGGAAGAGAAGAGAAGAAGGGATGTTACATACTACAAAAAAGGTTAGGTGCTTATACCAAGATGCTCGCCCTTTCCCTGCGGACTAACGTTGCTCCGATAAAGAGGATCTCATTCCATGTGAGTAATGGTCACACTCCCGTGCAGACCAGTGGGCATGAAGAATGTCCAAGGTGGGGGACCCCATGTAGGATGCATTGTGGTAAGGTCACAGTTTAACGTCATGTGCTGAGGACAATGGTTCTTGGCAGTTTAACGTCCTCCAGCTTGGACAAGGTGGGTTCTCTCCACACCCCCTAGGACATACATAACCGATACCTCCCACCCCCTGGGGGAGGGAATCCATCGGCAATGCCGTGGTGAAGGGGTGTCATGGAGTGATCCACAAAGGGGTCCACATTAGCATGGACATGCGAATAAGCAATATCTGTTATCATGCCTATGAGAAGAAGCATGATGTAAAGCAACGCAATGGGAAGGAATGTCCAAGGGACTTTGAAATCACTTCGTGAAATCCTGGAGGGTTGCACCAAAAAGGAATTGCAAAGCATAGGGGTTCATAGGCAGGGGCCTTGTGAAGCTCTGGTTCTCCATGTAGTGGTGGGTAGTTGCAAAGGGGTGTGCTTCACGAAGTGGAGAGTCCCAGCTTAAGCATAGGGCATAGGTGCATATGGGAGGTGATTTGCGAAGTGCAATGGCATTCATAGAGAAATTCCTCACGAAGCAAGGGTGCCTCGTGAAGTGTAGCATCGTGAAGCAAGGTGTTTTGTGAGACAGATGGACCTTGCCATAGCATATGGACCACATGTGTATGAGGGGTGTTTCGCAAAGCATAAATGCTACGTGATGACCCAGGTCCCCTTAGGGATCCCCTTCATTCCCAGAGGCCCATGGGATCGGCAAAAGGCATCCCTCCCTAAATAGGGGGTGAATTAAAGCAAGGGAGGATGCATTTTATGATTCAAAAATACCTCTCATAGCTCATTGTTCACAGAGCCGAGAGTGCATCACGATTTAGAAACTATGAATTCGAAAGGTCGGATTTTCCATCCTTTGGAATTGGGAGGAGGACAGTATTTATAGGCAATAGGTGCCACGAAGTAGAGCTCTCTTAGTGCGATTATTGATTTTGGTTGCTCTGCGGTGGGCTCGTGAACATCAAAGGGGTTCACGGGGCATCCCGCCTCCTTGCTCTACAGCTGGCTCGCTAACATCAAAGGTGTTCGCGGAGCCTCCCGCCTCCTTGCTCCGCAGCGGGCTCGCAAACATCAAAGCTATTCATGAAGCCTCCCGCCTCCATGCTTCCTGGTGTCCACAGGGCCAGGGGGACTCAAAAAAGGGTCTTCATGAAGTAGCCACTCGGGCTTTCAGTTTCTTCTTATCCTTCGCATATTTTGGCGCTAACAAATGCCCCCCTCAGACTTGGAGCCATGGAGAAATCAAGGGTCGAAGTGTGAGGGTCAATCTCCAAAATACTTGTTCGTTCGCAAAGCTATCTCGTGAAGAGGTCTCGCAAAGACGGAAAGAGATGGGATGGTTGAACGCACCGCGAAGCTCGCCGTGGTCGAGACGCGCCACGAAGATCCAAGGTCCCTCACTTATAAATAAGGGAGCTGAAATCTTTTTTGTCTTTTCTCCTCTCCATGATTTTGGCATTTAGTGATCTCGATTCATGAAGCTCCACATACTCTGCGATTTCCCTATGTGAATCGGACTTTCTTCTTCGCAGAATATAGCGAGTCTTTGACTTCGTGTCTCAGTACTTTGCGACTCTACACTTGAAGACCGAGGAAGGGCTCCGCGAACAGGCTTCCGGAACGAGCTCTGTGAACGAGCTCTGCAAACAAACCTGAAAATCATCCAAACATAAAATTGAATGTCTCTTCCAGATGCTTCCCGGGAGTCCTTGTGGATTCCACCCTGAGGGATGATATGACAAACAATCTGGGTCTATGGGAGTTAATTCGGAGCCACTCTGACCATGGTTCATTGGTGGTGCTACTTTCGGAGAGCCAGAAGAACTACACGCTGTGTAAGAGGATTCCTTTGTATGGATTCAAGTTGAGGGATGACGTATTCATCCCAGAAGGAATTCAGGATGAACCAGATTACTAGTTTAGGAGCACGTTGTGGCGGCGTCGATTGTTCAGGGCGGCTGACGGCCAAGCCCGGGAGGACTTGACAACCATCACGACTGACTGCATACACAAACACGTGAATAATGTCGACCAGAAGTAATGAAAGCTGGATACATCTCCCCCTTTGTACTAGAAGATATTGAAGGCATCTTTGAGGAACTCAGGGAAGGGGTGGTCTTAGGAGTGGGACCTGCGCCAGGGCAACAACTTCACGACGATTGGGTCTGGGCCTACTTGGTAGGCGCCTCGTGTGAGGATTTCTAGGAAGCGCTATGGAGAGTGGGTTTGTATGAGGCGTATTGGGACTCCAAATTCCACATCTATCAACCGAAACAACTAATGCCAGAGTTGTTGATTAGATGGTCGTTGAGGACCAAGACCTTCCATTTACACCACAGGGAGTTCAGCATCAGCTTGTGGGATGTCCACCAGATTTCGGGGGTCCCGTTATAGAGGGCTATGTAGGATGAATTCCTCCCCATCATTAGTGCATGGGAGGATCCAGAACAAATGTCACGGTTGGTGATGGCATTGATGGAGATGGTACTGGGAGAGGAAAAAGTATCAGTGAGAGATGTACAGTTCAGACGATGGTTCAAGCAGTTCCTAAACATCCCAGAAGACAGGCAGTTTCCGACGAGGCCTCAGACTTTCCCGAAGGGGGCTCAACAGGGCAAGGAGAACTCAACTAGTGGCTCTTGGAGGATAGCTAGTGGTAGTCCTGGGGGATTTGTGTCAGCACAGAGCAGCAGCCGGTTGTTAGGCTGGTGACCTTCATCGCATCTCTCATCTGTGGTTGGATCCTACCGGTGAGGGATACTAACATTGGAGTGCGACCAAGAAAATTTTTCATGGAATCCACGTTGGCAATAGGAGGGCGGCTCAACCTAGGGATCCTGATGCACGCCATACTTTATAAGATGTTGTGGCATATCAACAAGGGGATGAGGCTGTAGAAGATATACGGGCCATTCCCCTTCCTGTATGGGTGGATAGGGGCACAGATCAGGTGGGTTAATGAATACCCGAACACTATCTCTCCTCTGGGCTCGAACTTCCGCCCATACATCTTGAACACTTTCGGGAGCTTTCCAGCCAATCTAACTGCACCGTCGGTTCTGAACCGGGTGTGGAAGGTGGAGGAGTTCAATTTTCATTTGTTTTCATTTCCCACTGGGGTGTTCACTGATGATTAACAAGGAGTGGAAGAGCACCGAGCCTATCTCCTGGCCATTTGAGGTGGAGTCTTAGTGGCAAGAGTGGATCATGAGCCCCTCAATGAGTCGTACACCCCACACCGATTTGCTCGGCAATTTCTGTGTATGCAGAGACTAACCCCCAGGTTTATCTAGGGGTGCGCCACAAGGAACACCCATGTGTGATGAGGCATATGTGTCTCATGCTCACACGAGAAGACAGAAAGATGCAGAACGATTTTCCCCTGCTGACCGCTCTCCTCGGGCTAGTGAAGGAATATTCCCAGAGCTGGGAGGCGGCCTACCTAGGGGAGATGCTGAAGCATCCAAACATTCGGGTCGGTGATGGTGAGCCTTCCCAACCTCAGGGTCGGGGCCAGAAGGCAGCAAGGGAATCCCGCAGTAGCGGGGCTTCCATGGTGGCGAGACCCGCACCGGTCGAGGGTGAGGTAGCAGCGGTGGTTCCTGCAATGGTAGTGGATCTGGTGGTCCCAGAAGGACATAGTCATCCAGAGGGGAGTCCACCGAGAGGATTCCATAGGATACCTACCCAGGCTCTGGGGAAGAGGTTATGCCATATCGACATGCCAGAGAACGTTGTCTTCCCGGAGGCCTGAGACATCTGGGAAGTCAACAGGAAATTCCTCAGCCTGTCTGAGATGTGGAAACACCTGAACCATCTCGGGATGGATTTTTTGAGGATAGGCCCTATCCCGAAAAGCATTACGATGTCCCAAGAGGAGGCAGAGCAATACCTGGAAGATATGGAGGACTTTGTACATTCCTAGGGTGCCCCGGGTCTAATGATAGATCGAGTCAAGGTGTTGCTCGATCACACTACTCCTCTGCAGTTGTCAGCTGCTGATTTAAGGGAACGTTTCCCTATGACGGAATAAGTAGAAGAATCCTCATCGGGGGATGAGTCCAGGAGAGGGATCCCGTTGGAGGAGGGAGAAGTTGGAGATCAAGCCTCAAACTTTGAGGAGTTCGTAGAGACCCCCAAGGTAAAATTATGAGCCCCTTCCTCATGGTCTACTTCCAGGTCATTTTGGACTCCTTACTAACATTTGAACTATGCATGAGGATCTCATACATAGAACTCATTCTCGTCCCTCGACGAATGATGATGCGGGGCCTTCAGGATCTACACCTGCGGTTGCATAAATTTTCGCATCCAACAGGGCTAGGACACCTAAGGTGGCTCCTTCAGAGTTTTCAGACCTTCTGACCATATACGGGGGGCCACGTCTCGGGGTCCCAATGGCGTCAACCCAAGAACGAGACCAGGAATTCTGTCACCATAAGTCTCCTCTACCAAAATTAATATTTTCACCCACTTACCATGTCAACTGACGTCCAATTCCTTTTTTAGGGCGCACATTTCTTCAAATGGTGTGGGCCACCTTGGCGAGGTTGGTCAGGGCTTCTGGAGGCATCTTTCCAAAGGGAATGCTGGTGATCGTAGAGGTGGAGGTACAAACCGACCTAACTGTGGCACTCCCAATCACTGGTGGGACCATCAGCGGGGTTGTGCCTGAGATTATTGAGGTGGGTTCCAATGAAGAGGATCAATAAAATAGCCCTGGTCCCACCACGCATGATGAAACACTAGATGCGGACCCTGCTGATGAGTTCCTAAGGGCATTCCCCGTATATGAGCCTGCCAACCGCGCTGACTAGGATGAAACATCCTCTAATGAAGAAGACATAAAAATAGTCCGTTGTTGATCATGGAAGCTGATCACCTACTTTGCTAATAACACCCCCAAGCACTATGGCTGGATGAGATGGATAGACATCACTCACGACTGTGTGAACTGTGTGTTGGGAGAGTGGATGCCTAGCGTCCTCACATGCTCGTCCGAGATCTTATGGCAGAGAAGATATGGGAGTATTATTGTGGCCTCAGTGTGGGCTACCAGTGGAGGAAAGATTTGAACATTAAGAAACTCTGGGAGCCTAAAAAGAAAGTTAAGAAACTACAGTTTCAGTTGGATGAGCACTAAGCCTCCCTCCATCCACAATCAGGGCTAATATTGCGATTGAAGGCCCAACTCACAGAGGCCGAAGAGGGCATGAAGGAAGCCTATGAGGAAATGACCTTCATTCAGACTGACGTGGAGCAGTCCCAGATTGTGGCCGATGGATTTCACCCCATTACTGCCGAGGAGGAGCGAGAGTTGAACAGGTGGCAGTAAATCCTATATTCCACAAGGCAGAGGGTGGCAAAGATACAAAGCTCTTTTGACGGGGTCAACCCATCCATGGGATGGGTTGATCCCCGGGTTTTGTAATGCACATAACATTTCAACATACATTCATGGTTTGATTATTTTATGCCAACCACATGCATGAGTTATGTTATTTGTGTTGGTTTACTGCATCCTTGTGACATTCATGGGATGTCCAGTGATCATTCCCTAAGCTCATGTAGGTCGGGCCTGATGTGAGAAACAAGTGGTGACCACCTCATTACTCCATTCAAATGTGGGAGTTAAAACCAAGCATCAGGCATCTAGGGTCCTGGATAACCAATCTGAATTCCTAGAAATAAATGGGAAAAGGATTAGCTGGAGGGGGGAGGCCTCAAAACAACTGAATTTCAATTTTTTGGATGTGCTCTTGTGCACGAGCGGAGTAAATCCAGGGGCGTTGGAATTAATCCAAACATATGGGAGTGGGAAGTTTAAATTACAATACCCCAAATTAATAACACTATGGGGGTGGCATGATAAAGAAGGATAAATATTGACCATATTCTAAACACATTATCTTAAATACATTATCCTGAAATGGGGATAACAAATAAGGGTCGACCATTGACCATGTTCGAAACATGGGGCCTGACTGGAAATGTTTTACAATAGTATTAAGGTACGTTAGCCCATGACAGTAGGCGATCCATAGGCCAATAATCCATACTGTTAGGGGGTTCCTTTAGACGTGAGATGGGACAAGGGTCTGAATAAGGGTAACGCAAAGTGTGTAGGGTGGAGTGATGGGTTGTTCGAATGGAGTCTAACACTCTTGAAATTATGCCACCGTGGTGAAAACTCATTGGGTGGGCGCATCAGTCTGATCAGGGATCAAACATAATTCCGAACAGGACCTCTCTGGTAAGGACCTGGAATGATCAGTAGTTTTACGTCATACCAATAAGGATTATGGACACATAGATTAACGTCATACGGTGAGGATAGTACACATAGTTTAAAGGTCATACTTCCTGGACCATGGTTAACAGTTTAATGTCATGTTACATGGACTGTAGGCTCCTTGTTTAAGGATATAGAGAGTAGACTGTGATCGGGGCCGAGGGGCGATAAGGGTTAATGACCCTGAGGCTGGGTCCAAGGAAAAATTCATGGGTGTCGCTACGTATCCCATAAGGATGATAATCAAGCCAAATGTAGTTATTGAAGCCCAGTGTGGTAGGAGACCGACGTTGTTTGGGGAAATACTCCCACGAGGGGAAACTAATGCATCCCATGATTAACATAGGGCATCCTGAACTTGTTCAGGGCAGAACTACAGTTTAATATCATGCATTGAGGACATATAGACTCACGTAGTATAACGTCATACAAAAGGATTAAGAGTGCAATAAAAGATACCAGTAAAGGAGTATGTGGTGCGGTATCTGTAAACTCAATGTGAGTAAGGACATAAGGAGTCAGCAGTGCACCACGTATCCCCGGAAGAATCTTTTTAGGCCAAGCGACCCAAAACTGAAAATTTGGTTGGGCCCAAAGCGAATTGTTCAGGCATTCATACGTACCCCATTAGGATGGGAATAAAGCTGCTTGTAGTTATGTGAGCACAGTTTAACGTCATGCGAGATGATGGAGGGCATGGATGTGCCAGTACACATCCTACCAAAACTACTAAGCCCACGTGAGTCGTGCTCGATGTGGGAAACAAGACGTAGTGGTGAGACTTTCCTGACACATGAAGGAAAATGTTAGGGGCGAAGGGCCACCCAGTGAATGTCGTCCCAATGATGCTATCTCATACATATAACGCACCTAGATGCATGAAGAGGTAAAGCAGAGTACGTCGGAATTCCACTTGAACATAAGGAAGTGGAAATATGTGAATCCTAATGCTCGAGATCTGGACCATGATGATGGAGGTGCGATGAAAGGGGATATATATTGACCATGTTCGAAACACATAATCCATATCATGTTAGCCTGATATGGGGACAGACAGATGAGGGTCGACTGCTGACCATGTTCGAAACTTGGGGACCTGTCGCAAATGTATTTGGGGGTCTTCAGGGACAATGGACCGAGATGGTATGTGAGTCGAGGTGGCATGAGACCAGGATTTGAAGGGGGTACCTTTAGATGTGGATGAGGATGATGATCCAAATAATGGGATCACGAAGCTTGGACATGGAACGAGGGGAATGTCCCCGTGAAAATTACAAACTTCAGGCTCTGTTAAAACACATTTAAGTACAATAATGAGACGTATCAAATAGATGGAGTTGAGTACCTTCCCAAGGAAAAGGGTCCTGGGGTCTCACTCTTTTGACTTAATGTCCTAGGGTGGACCATTAAGGGGTGTCTTGACCTGATGGTCTGTACACAGGGTAGAGAAATATCCAAATGTAATGCGCAATTACCATGGGGAGATCTTTGTTTTTGTTCAAAGAACTCGGACCATTCTTAGAAAAGATAGGGTAAGCACATGGTGGGTATATTGAGAAACCCGACATGAATGAGGACCTAGTCCACATCATGTGTTACCGTATGAGTTCGGGACAAGGGGCTGAAAAATAATGGACATGATTGTAGATTCCTGGGGCTGTACCTAGAGACAAGTTTCCTGGGCGTTCCTACGTATCCCATGAGGATGGGAATCAAGCCAAACATAGTTATGGAATGTGTCATGCAGTTTAACGTCTTGCGGAAAGGATGATGGAATGGTCTTAGTTTATGGTCATAGATCTTAGACCATGGATGGTGCGAAATGCAGGAGACACATAGTGATGTAATTACAAAACCCGACGTGAATGGGAACCTGGGGTTCCAACCACCATGTGTTCCTTGGGGAGGTTTTTATGTTGAGGGAATGAAAACAAATGTTAGGCTAGGCCTGAGACAAGGTGCACGACCTTTCCTACATACTTCATGAGGATTGGGATCAATCCATGAGTAGTTCTAGAAGATGGAACAGTAAGATACAAGTGTCAGGGAGCGAGTTTGGCCCTTGTATCGAAAGGAGCGGTATTTGATATATCACATTTTTCCTTTAGGATGAATGGGTGTTTTTATTATGAAGCGATAGACCCAGGATAGAAATTCCAAAAAATTCCACATGAATCAATCCGTATGTCGGTATTGAAAAATGGTATGGTGTGTGACTGATACCTAAAATGATGTCCCCTCGAGTGAGGACACCATGATGTAGTGCCATTTTTTCGTCGTGCAACCATGAAGACAATGTCACAGTTTAGGGTCATGTAAATGGACCAGGTGACATAGTTTAATGTCATATGGCTTGGAAGTATATTGGAGAGATGATTTTCAGGAGGGGAATGCACACTGTGTGATAAAACATACCTGATGTGAATGAGGACCTAGTCTACATCACACCATGCGCGGTTCCATGAGAGAAACCTCGGGCCGAGGGGCCAGGACAGATTTGAGGAAAAGGGGAGGAGAAACTAGTTCCCAATTGAGCTAGACCTAGAGACGATATGTCTTAGTGTTCCTACGTATCTGAAGCCACACACAGTTTCTAAAGTTTCCTTTTAACATCATACTTGACAACATAAAGTTTAATGTCATGTGGGATAGGAAGTAGGAGGGACTAACTCCATGTAAGGGGCATACGTGGTGCGGCTAATGCAAACCCGACGTGAATGGAGACATAATCCCATACCATGCCACACAGTCCCGTGAGAGTTAAAGCCCTGAATACATAACAGAAGAAAAAAATTAGTGGAACTCGAGCTAGACCCAAAAGCAACATGGCTAGGTGTTCCTACGTATCCGATGAGGATGGGAATCAAGTTGTACGTAGTTCTAGAAAAGATCATAATTTATGGTCTTAGAGCTCAGACCATGGAGAAGCGGAATCCTTCCAAATAGGCGCAGACCTCATTCCAATCCCTAAGCTTATGTGAGTTGAACTCAATGTAGTAAATAAGGGAGGAGGAGATCCTGAAATGCCTGGAATGTGCTTAAAGGGTAAGTTGGTGCGGAGTCCCAAACAATGCCTTACCACCACTTTGTCTTCCTAATGGGGAATGCGAACTAAGGGATAGTACCCAGAGTGTCGAGATTCCACTCGGACATGAATGGGAGGAAAGTGATGTGAATCATGTGACCGATAATTTTGGCTTAATAGGGTTGGTTCGACGATGGATGATAACTTTTGACCATGTTCGAAACACAGTATTCTTATCGTGTTACCTGAAATGGGAATAAAAAATGATCATCAACCGCTGACCGTATTCGTAATGCGGGACTTGTATCAATTTTTTGTCCAAAACCCTTGAGGACGTTGGCCTGTGATGGTAGGAGGACCCTTGGGCCAAGCATCCATGCCATGTAGGGGGTCCCTTCTGCTGTGAAAGATGATGTAAGCCCTATTAAAGTAGATCACAAATCCTGGAAGGTGGGTAGAGACATGTCCGGGTAACGTATGACACTCCAAGAATTGAAACAGGGTACTATTGGGCACATTGGTGAATCAGTGTAGAGGGTCTAGGGGCTCAAATTTTAAGCAACCAACTTAAATAGATGAGTATAGAACAAATGGACGAAGTACTCTAAGGAGAAAGAGGCATTTGGCGTGGTTGTTAGAAACCCATCATGAATGAAGGAATAAGCATGTACCACACCATATATCCCTCTCATGGACGAATACCAGCCAAGGGATCTAGATAAATTGGAGATTTTTGATAGATGGGGCTTGACCAACAGAAAAAATGTCTGGGTGGTCCTATGTATCTCATAAGAATGGGAATCAAGCTACATATAGTTCTGAAAGGCCATGTAGTTTAGCGTCGTGCGGTGAGGACGTGGAGTAAGGGCAGGACACCCCAATGAGGGACGTGTACAACACGATGAGTAACCCGACGTGAATGAGGACATAATCCCATACCACACCATACATTCTTAAGTGATACCTCTATCCCGAGGCTGGAGAATGTCGAGGGACCTAAGGTTGGGCTGCATATAGAAGATCACAACCAGTTTGCAGATTAATTTCTTTCAGGGATGATGATAATGATCTTAGTTTAAGGTCATAGACCTCAGAGCATAAGTGCCTAGTTTAATTTCATACGCATGGTACAACTGAATGAAAAGGGTGAATCATCATGCATCTAGAAGACCACTAGGTGGCATTGATGATAAAGGAAAGTTTTTGACAAAATTCACAACACAACATCCCTCTTCCCTTTTATGACTGAGGAAATCAATTGGAAATCGATCTTTGACCGTATTCGCAACATAGGACTTGTACCATTTTGTCTCAAAAAATACTCAGGGATGTTGGCCCGAAATGGTAGGATAAACCATAGGCAAAATAACCATGCCATTTGGGGGTCCTTTTGGATATGAAATATAATGGAAATCCAAATGATGGGGCTTGCGAAACATGGTGGGGAATATGTTTGCGGAAGGGGCGTTATGGTGGGAGGAATGTCTCATGGGGATGTGTGGGGTGTGGAAAAATAGACGGATGTGAACGAGGACATGAGTCCAAACCACACCTCACACTCCCGAATGAGGAATGGGGCCAAGGGGCCAGAAGGGTCAAGGGACCAAAAATGGACGAGGTGCCCGAGGGTCGAGGGACCCAATGGGATATTCTGAAGTTTGGGCTAGGCCAACAAAAAAAATGTCTAGGTGGTCCTACGTATCCCATGAGGATGGGAATCAAGCCACACATAGTTCTAGAAGGCTATGCAGTTTAGCGTCGTGTAGTGAGGACATGGGAGAATAGAATAACGAGAAGGGAGCACATGGTGCGACCCTCATACTCCTGACATGAGTGGGAGCTAAATACGACTACACTACACCATGGTCCTATAAGAGAACTATAACAAGGGGGAATAGTCCAAGAAAAGCATTTGGGGACTGGACTAAAGATGTAACATCTGAGTGTTCCTACCTATCCCCTGAAAATGAGAATCAAACCATACGTAGTCCTAAAAGGTGCAGTTTAACGTCTTACGGGACGATGTACAATTTAATTTTGTGCAGGACAAGGCAGTTTAAGGTCATTCATGACCATATAGTTTAAGGTCATGCGGGACTAGGTGCAGTTTAGGGTCATGCCAGACCAGACAGTTTAGGGTCATGCTGGACCCTGTGGCTCTGGCAAAGTATTTCTTGAGAAAGTTGGCATTGGTGGGAGGAGTTATATGCTCACCATCCATGGTGACTAGGGAGTATGCTCCGTTGGGGTAAAACCTATGAACAACAAATGGTCCTTCCCATTTGGGTTCCAATTTGGGTGGTTTCCTACCAGGAATCATTGGTGTTCTAAGGGCCAGTACCAAGTTTCCTTACAAGAAGGAGCAGAGGCAAACTTTCTTGATCAAATCTCTATCCATTTTGTTCTGGTGTGTTTCAAGATTGTGCAGGGCACGAAGCCTATTCTCATCGAGCGCTTCAAGATCATCTAGACAGATTTCAGCGATTTTATTAGGCACTTGCTAATCGTAGAATATTGTGCACAATGAGGGAAACTGAATCTAGATGGGAAAGACGGCCATCTCTCTATACACCAAGGAATATAGGGTCACCTAGGTGGAATTACGAGTCATTTTTCAATAATCCCACATGGTGTTGGGGTGCTTATCCAGCCAACTCTTATTTTTCTAACCAATAATTTTCTACAAAATGTTAGAGAGGGGATTATTGAACTCCTCAATCTGTCCACTTGCTTGCTTGTGGCAGAGAGATTTATGGTTAGAACGGATGTTGTACTTGACGTATAATTTCTTCAGCTCGGCTGATCAGAAGTTGTTTCCGTTATAAGTATGGATGACGTGAGGGACTCCAAATCGATAGATGATATTAGAGCGCTCAAATTCAATGATAGAACGGGCCTTGAACTCCTTGAGAGAATCCACTTCTACATACTTGGAAAAGAAATCCGTAGCATTCAAGATGAACTGGCACTGGAGAGCTGTTGCCGGTGGATGTGGTCCCACGACATCAAGTCCCCAGACTGCGAAGGGCCAAGAGTACTTGGTAGTGTGGAGAGGCTCTAGTGGCCGATGAATGAAGTTTGCATGAACTTTGCATGCCTAGAACCTCTTGGAAAACCTAATGCAGTCATCGATCATGGAGGTCCAGAAGTACCCCAATCTCTAGATCTGGTGATATAGCTTTGGCCCAGTTTGGTGCGCCCAGAAAGAACCAGCATGTACCTGTTGCATGACTTGAGAAATCTCGACTCCCTGAATGCAACAGAGGAGAACTCCATCGAACCCATTTTTGTATAGGATGCACTCATGGCCCGAGCCATCCTGGAGGGTGAACTGTAATGCGCAGTGTCAGATTTCCTCACACTCAGCCCGATCTGCCAGAAGATAACCATTTTGGAGATACTCAACAAAGGAGGTGCTCCAATCATGAGAAAATCATGTTGCTGCATCCTGGGGACATGGGGGTCCTGATGCGGAAGCGCCAGCAGTAAGGTAGCTTACCTGCGGGCTGTCATCATCATCTGGGGTGATGGGAGTAATGAGTCTTTGGTGCGCCACATGGATAATCAGATCATCCTTCTCGGGCTCTGCAAGTGAGGTAGCTAGGCCTAGCAAGGCATCTTATCTACCAATCTGTGACTGGGGGACATGGGTAACCTATGGCCGAGATGGGAACTGGGCCATTAGCAAGATATTGTGCTCAAAAAATGGTATGATCTCTGGAATTTTGATGATATAGTGACCATTGAACTACTTGATGACTAGCTCAGAGTCCCCTTTCACATGAAAATGGGGAACGTCAATCTTGAGGGCCATCTCGAGACATGTGATGAGAGCCTGATACTCTGCCTCATTGTTGGTGCAGCCTTCTGACATTAGAAATAATTATGTCAGAACGCGTTGTGTCGGGGTAATGAAGATGATAACCAAGACTACTCTATTGAGTCTGGGGTCATTGAGCCTTCTACCAGTGGGGCTCCGGGAGGCACCATCAAAGTTCATTTTCCCACAGGGGATGGCATGATCCACCGAGATGATTGCCTCATCGGGAAAATCTAGGTCCAGAGACTCGTCATCATGAGCTGGATGGGCAGAGAGGAAGTCTGCTAATACTTGTCCCTTGATAGCCTTCCGGGGTACGAACCTAATGTCAAACTGCTGGAGAATAACCACCCACTGAGCTAGATGACCTATCAACATGGGGTGGTTCAAGATGTACTTCAGTGGATCTACCTGAGACACCTGTTGTACCTCAAGTTGTTGTAGGTAATGTAAAAACTTCTATACTGTGAATACCAGTTCAAGGAAGCTCTTCTCGATAGGGGAGTATCTGGTCTCTATATCAAGGAGCATGTGGCTGAGATAGTAAAGGTTGTTCTCCATCCCCTCATTGTTCTTCTAGGCGAGAATGGAGTCAAGGGATCATTCTAGGGAAATCTCATAAAGGACCCGCGACTTTCCTGAGACAGGTGGCATTAAGACCTGAGGCTGGAGCAGATACTACTTGATTTCATCAAATGCAGTCTCACATTCTTCATCCCACTCGTAGAGTGTGCCTTTGTTCAAGATCCTTGAAAAGGTATTACACATTCTGGCCAGATTCACAATGAATCTTTGTATTTAGGCTAAGTGGCCTTGAAAATGTAGAAGCTCAGATAATTATCGGGGGAGACATTTGGCTGATGGACTTGATCTTCTCCGAGTCAATCTCGATGCTCCGGTATTTGACAAAGAAGAGGATAAACATTCCAGATGTGACTTTGAATGAACACTTCAATGGGTTCATCTTCAGGTGGTGAGAAATGAGGAAGCTAAACACTTTCTCAAGATCCTGGAGATGGTCCTGGCGCTGGAGGGATTAGACCACCAGGTCGTCCACATAACATTACACCAATGTTCTAAGGATGTGATTAAATATGTGATGCATGGACTACTGATAGGTTACACCTACATTCATTAAGCTGAAGGGCATGGCTTGGCAACAGAAATTACCTTATGGTGCCCTGAAGGTTGTAGACTTCTCATCCTCAGTGGCCCATTTAGATATGGTTTTACCAAGATTACCCATCCATGAAGGAGAGGGATTGGAACCATGTCGTTGCTTTAATCAAGAGTTTTGTCACAAGAAGGGGAAATAACCATTCAGACAGTGGTGGTTTAGATCCCAGAAGTCGATGCAGACTCTGATTTTTTCCGTTATTCTTCCTGACTGGTAAGATGTTGTCAATCCATTTGGGGTACTAGACCTCCTTGAGGATCTAGTCCTTGCATGTTGTCGTAACTTTCAGAAAGCACATCACGATGCTATTTAAGGAAATATATGTACCACTGTTTGTCCTCAGGGGGCATGGTGGCACTAATCAATGTAGGTCTTGGGTCTACCTCGCTACCAAGGTTCACCTGTACCAATTCTTCTACTATGGCGGAGATTCCCTCTTCAAAGGTGGGAGGATCATCCTCTAAATCCTCTTCTCCACTTATGGAGGAGGGATCCTCTGCGGGGGGAGTTGCTTCCGAGTTGGTGGATCCTGATGGGAGGATGGTGCCAGCCTGAGCGGTAATGGATACTGTATTAGAGGACTCTTGTGCCACTACAACAATAGTGATGAAGGTTGTTGATCTAATCTCATCTGGCATTCGGCCTAATGGGGCTGTACTTTATGATGTCGAAGTAGTAATGGCACATCGGCTTGATCCAATTTAACCCAGCTCGGCGAAACAAGAATGTATGATGTTTTGGCATTGCCATAGGGCAGAAATACATATATCTTATAAGAGTAGGGGGCTCCAGGATAACCTGATCCTGATTTCTATAGGAGTGGGAGGTAATCTTCCAGCGTCTCTTAGACATGGGAATGTGTTTCCCCCTTGTTCCCGAAACAACGAAGAATTGTATCATATCCAGGGTTATAGCCTCCAACTGGTGGATTAGAAAGACATAGGCATCATCCAGATCTGTCCATGGGTCGGTCGCAGCCATGGCATGCTCAAATGCATTGGTTTTAATTTTCATTTCCTTTATCTTGTAGTAGTCAGCATCTAGATAGAGGGCTTCACAAGAGGAAAAGGGAGATGTGTCTCCCTGGAGCACGCCAAATCGACCATTAAGGGAGTACTTGAGGCACTGGTGGTATAATGAGGGAACTGCCACATGTAGGTTGAGCCATTGCCTTCCCATCAACGCATTTTAGGCGGTATCCTAGGAGACAACCATAAATTTGGTGCTGGAAACTAGGCCACTGAACTGGTTCTTCAAGTAGATCTTACCGACCAACATTTATTTCATCCTATCATAACTCTGGATTCTTAGGTCAGAGGGGCCTAGATCATCTTTAGACAATACCAATTTCTATAGTGTCTAAGTTGGGATTAGGTTGATCTCAGACCCTGTGTCAACAAGAAAATGTCAGACCTCCACGCCATTGAACGGACCAGTGATGTATAGTGGGTGAATGTGCCCCGGTACTGGAGATACTTCACGTTCTCTAGATAATGAGATAATGGAATGGCATTCAACATTCTCAATTTCCTCAACATGGAAGTATTCTGTAGCTTCCACCTCCGTCTCAAACTTGGGGGGTCTTCTTAAAGCCTTGGCGAGTGATTCACGCATATATGATGACAGTCGAAGAGTCTTGAGGATGGAGAGACTTGTTGGGATGCTAGAAATATGGTTAAGGACATTGTAATTTTGTTCTAGGAGCGAACATCTGCTTACAGGAGTTCTCTCTATGACATGAGTTATGGTGGGCCCAACTGACTGGACAAGCGGATGACTGGTGCTGGTAACGTCCTGCTGCACACTAGTAAAAGCCTACGTAGGGACTACTAGAGGAGAACCAAATGACCAAGATCGGCCTATAGTAGGGTTTGGTGGGTCACGGTGAGGGCTGGGCAGCTCTGCCTGATCCAGTAGCATAAATGGCGTGGAAGGCGGACCTGATGACATAGGATGAGAAGACTGTACATGCTGGGATCGACACTAGTCCTGATTCCTAGTTTCAGTAGCACGTATGGCCTGACTGGATGTTCTGACCGTATCACTTCGACGAACCACATAGAAACGGCTCCACTGATGCTGATGATGGCTGGGGATGTTGGGAGGCTCTGCCTGACGATCCTCACTGTCAGGAGTCATCTAGGGGCTTACTAAGTCTACGGTATTAACTGAGGTGCACCCATTACTATCACTTCAATAGTCATCTGCTACTAGGAAGATTCTGGGAGGAATTGTCATCTCCAAGGGCATGAAGTCACCGAGAGTACATGATAGTGATGGCATCGGCGGGGGACTTTGTTTTCCCTCGCTATCGACGCTTGATATTCTGGGAAGAGGAAGACTGAGATGACGATTCCAAAATATTGGATGTGGCCTCTGAAGGATCTAGACAATTCAGACATGCAAGGATTATACCATGGGCACAAGGAACTATTTTGCGAGCCACCCAGTCATCGTACTTCTGAGACCCACTGTTAGAAACATGTTGCCACTCGTCCTCGCAATCAGTGCTGCTATCTAGTATCAGGAAGACGCATGCCACCTATGTTGGGGTTGGGCCTAACGGTACTATGTAGTTATCAACATGGTCTTGGATCCAGTCTTTGAACACATATCACTATTTGAGATTGTTCCACAGGATCCGGTGACAAGGGAAGTAGTTGGGGCGATTAGTGAGGTTTTCCTCTTCTGGACATTTTCATTCAGGAAAACGCATGATCCTATGCTCTAAGGCGATGCAGAAGTAATCAGGGACTTGAGGATCATTTAACGAGTTGGTCTGGTTTCTCCTGTTCGGAAAGGGGGCCCTTGGAGCTTGACCCTGATGAGGATCTGGAGGATCCTGTCGAGGTGGTGGCGCCTGGTTATATTGCCTGGGCGGTTGCGGTGCATTACGCGAGGAAACCTACTGATTATCAGGTGGGCGATGCTGGGCCAGAGGCTGCGCCTGAGGTGGAGGGCCTCTATGAGACTGTGGAGCCGATGCCACTGGTAGAAATTCTAGTTGCCTTGGGGCCTCCATTTGGGCCACTACGGCGGGCTCATCTCTGGAGTCCCTTCTCGCTGGAATTACTGGAGGCAATGTATGTTCCTGGATGTCCCGTTGCAGTGCTTCCTCTAGGTGCTAGTCCTTATCAGAGTATTCTTGGAATCCCCCGAGGTAGTTCTAGGTGATCAAATAGGGGACCAGTTCATTCTTGACATTCCCTATGCACATCGTCAGTAGTTTCTCCTACGTCAACGGTATGTCAAGAGAGTATGTGAGACCTTTACACCGGGGGACAAAGTCTCCAACATGCTCATCAGGACTCTATTTTAACTTGAAGAGGTCTGAGATACTCGTCTTCCAGGTGGTAGAACTAAACTGGTAGAGTAATTGCCTCTTGAGGTCTTCCCAACAGGCTACTGACCCGATGGGGAGCTGGATGTACCAGAAGAATGCTGGTCCCTCCAAACTCTCTACAAAACTCCGGAGTTTGGAGGCTTCCCACTTTGTTGGAGTCCCCAACATGGGTCCACACCCTGAGATGAAGTGGTCCAGGTGCTATGGCGGGTCACTTATCCCGTTGAAGGGGGAAAAGGTGGGATTCCCAAAACCCGGGGGTGCTGGCATATCATCCACCCACGCTGGATATTGCTTGCCATCAGGTGGGAGTGCCACCTATCTTGTCTCCAATGCTCCGAGGCGGGCAATTAGTGTTTCCATTGGATCATCTGGGTGGGGGTCTCTTTATTGACGGGAATCCCTGACCACCAGTGCTTTGTCGGGTATTTCAACATAGTAAGCAGGCCCGACGGCTCGTGGAGCGGCTAGCGGAACGACCTGTGGGGAAGCTGGGGGAGCCCGAGATGGGTTTCGAGGGTTACGATGTTCAGGAGGATTTGCCGATATATACCACACCCTCTTGTCGTGAGATCCGGCTTCAACCTTGTCTACATGATCAGGATGGTCAGGGTCACCCGAGGGTAGCTCGCCAAGGGGATGTTCTGTCTGCCCCTGCTATCCTAGCTGAGGATCACCGTAGTCTGGCATTTGTTCCGCAGCGCGTTTGGATAGGAAGTCTTGGACCAACTTCTTTTGTTCAGCAAGCTTCGGATGCAGCGTGGCCTTTTTCGAGTCTTCTTCCGTCTTCTACACTGAGCCAGACGGGTTGGAGGGTTTGGCGGCTCCGAGGTGCTCCTTACCCTTACCAGGATTCCGGCTGAGGACTAATTCCTTAGTGGGCGTAGGGAGACCCAGAAGATTTCTCTGTTTGAGAGTAACCCTTCACAATGGATCCAATATAGGTGGTACACTTTCAGGGAGAAGGTCCTCGTTAAGGAGTTCTATCTCATTCTCATATTCCGATAGGTTGTCCTTGTGGTCTGTGACTCTACCCTGGGGAATTCCCTCGATATCTAATGGTAGGTCGGGCTGCCGCTAGATAAAACTGAAGAGGAGGGTGGTGTATTTCCCCCAACCACGTATTTTCACATGGGGGGAATCCTCTTTGATAATCTTGCAGAGTACCTTGAAACTTTAGATGCATCTTTGCTGGAGGGACTTATGGTGACCTGGTGACTCAGGGAGCCGGGCCACTGGGAGTGCGGACAGATCAACTAGATGACATTGTTCGCCGATTTCCTCAAAGTGCGCTTGGCTCTTCAGATATGCCACTCACTGGTGGTGAATGTGGAAGGGTGTCTCCCAAAGGGTTTGACGGAAACACTCATCTTCCTATAGGGTGAGAGATTATGGCACACATAAATTCAGCACTGCAATCGGCCAAAACTTCTTATGGAAGTCGTCCGACACAAAGATATTCCATAATCTCCTGGGCTCGGATTCAGGGTCTGGCCCTTAATTTCCCCAATCTTCGACCGGAGGCAGTTGAGGAACTACTAATGGTAATGAGGTAGACCACTAGACCGGTAGGCCAGCTGGTGGAGAATACAGTGAGCGAGCTGACAAACCACCGAATCTCGAGCTATCATCCAAAGAGTATAGTGACATAGCCACCACATCGCAGTAGGAAAGGCTAATGGCCGCAGTTCCTAGTATAGGGACTAGGGATACTGGAGAAGGATCATGCTACAGATCATCCACCATCGGTCCCCAGAATAGCTCTATGTGATCTATAGTCGAGGTTGAAGAATTATTTTGGTGACGATGGAGGTGATTGCATGACCGTAACCTACAGGATTTCCAAATTTGAATCCTACTGGATATACCTTTATAGGGATGTGGGAATCCGGTAGACTTCACTTTCTGGGAGTACGAGGTAGATGTGCCTCGTTCCCGCCCAAGCCCTTTACATAGAGGACCGAGGGGAGGGTTCCATTGCTGATTCGTACTCTGGTATGGAATATGAGAAGCCAAATGTCTTGATCTCAGTCTGCATATTCATAGTTCTCTTTTTATGGTGATGAATACCCACCCTCCTGCCCCAGGATGGTTCTTCAGGACAGGGTAGATTTCTGGCACAAGGAGGACCTTCGGCCCTACAAGCGCTGGGGTAGAGAGGATTTTCGTCTGAGTAAGTCAGGGTGCGAGGAGCACCAGGGTAGATATTGAAGGGGACACAGGGAGGACCTCCATGGGATGTCGTGGAGAGGGTAGGACCTCTGCTGGAGCTAACAGGAGCACAGGTAGGACCTCCATGCTTATTTCCCCTGGTGACGTCAATGTGAAAAAGGACCTCATACTGGTCGAGCCAAACACAGGTAGGACCTCCGTGATGGGCGCCGGTGAAGTGAAGTAGACCTCCACCCCTTTGATTACTAGGTCTAATAAGACTTTCTCCTGTTTCTATGAGAACATGGGGAGGGCCTCCACATTGGTGAGCGATCGAATGTGCAACGTCCCTGCACCGGTGGTCTGTAGCAGGAGGAACGACTACATACCTGGTATAATGAGCACGGGAGAGACTCTCGTACTGAGTGCTTCTGTCATGGGGTAGACCCTCATTTGGACTGAAAGTGGAATGAGGTGGACCTCCATGCCCATCCTGGAAGCGGGGAAGGCCCATGTTCTCCATGAAGGAGGTACGGTGAGGACCTCCGTACTGGGTTTCGTCGCTGCAACTTGGTCCGCGATAGCCATTGCCTATGCCAGCGACCAAGAGAGTCGACCCAGCCTGCTCGTGGGGCGGTTGGGGACTCGATCCAGGTCAGGCGTATAAATTCACCTACTCAGCATACATTGGGGTATGGTGATATACTTCGGCGGTATCTCAGGAAACAATAGCTGCTGACGTGGATGCTCCTTGGAGGGTGTCCTCTTTGCCTTGTGCCCAATTCTGGAGTCGGGTCAGATGTTCAGGGCTCAGTGGTACAGGTACGTATCTTACCTTCTCCTCATCTCATGGGTCTGGCTGGCGGCACTGGCACAGCCAGGTGGGGGCCCTCTTTGGGGGGCCCTGAAATGGGATCCCAACTGGGCTGGCCCAGGCATCCCTTACCTCATCGGCATAGGGAAGGGAGTCGTCGAGGTGTTCCACGGAGAGGCTCCCAAAACGATTGTACATTAGAGTGGTGAGTAGTGGCTCCATGTACGGCCCTTGGGGGTGGAAGTGGTGATGAGGCGTAGACACCTCTAGCTCTTGGAAGGCCATATCCCTAGTGAGGATAATTCCATCATCCTCGTACTGACGTACGAGGTCGTTGATCACACTTCACTGGATGAATTCAGAAGGGGAGATACGGCGCGGGCGCCCAGTAGTCATGGTGGTGGAAGTCATCACAGATGTGGTGGAGCCCTGTGGGGTTGCCACATTGGAATTTACCCTACCCATGTGTCGGTGGACAAGTGGCGATTGATCTTCTGGTGTAGTAACTTGGTTCCTAAGAACCCGGGAGATTGGACCATCAGTGTTGATACTAAGAGGTTGATGTCCAGTTCCCCAGTGTCATTCCATATTTCATGGCTGGTAAGAGGGATCCACACTGACAATGTCGCAGACCGATATTCCCAACGTTTTGATTTCCCAACTTCTGGTGAGTTTCACGCCAGTCCCGCTATTTTCATAGCAGGACCCGGCACCAGATAAATGAATCTGGTGACATGATAATCTATTGATGTCTCGAACGCTACTAATCTCCACATTGAGGAGAAGAACTTCACGTTGGGTTCACCATTTCTATTTCCAACGCTTTCGCTGGGGTGCGCACGTACATCTAATTTGAAGGGACGACAACGTTGTTTTTTTCCCCACATTCCCACTTTCCAATGGCGGGTGATATCTGTTCCTTGTTTAGGGATGTTTTCTCCTTGATCGAAACGGGATGATGGGATATTGGTTCTTTCATCCATGGATTCCTCCTCAAAACTCATCATGTATTCCGGGTCTCCCTTATAGATTTAATACGTTGATCATGAAACTCTTCCTAGTACCATATTTCCATGGACACCTGTTAATTAAACTGCTTCTCTCAGGACATTCCAAAGGGTCCAGTTAGGGAAGCAACCTTCGGTCGGGGGAGTAGTCATGTTGGACACCACTGTCATGTTTGGACGCTGGAACACTAGAGCGTCTATGATTCTTCCCCTTATTATAGTGCTTCTCGAGGTTGTGGATGCCCAAGGCATCCCACATCGAATGTGGGGTGTTATATTACATAGGCATGTATCTGAGGTTTTCCTCATCTTCCTATGTTTAACATAGGGTATGTCGTGGGTTTAACATCCAGTGGATACATATTGAACTAATCAAAACACTGACTAGAGTGGATCAAATAGGTGTAACCCCTTAGGAGAACACAGATGATGGGGATAACGCGTGGTTAGTTACCCAGTTGCTGCTTGGAGTAGTGAAGAGTTGGATGACACGATCCCATCGGGATGTGGCATCCCCTGTAAGAATCAGGATGGATGATGGATGCTACAGTGAAGTGGATGGAGAATGGGATAGGGTCGACTTGAGGGAGATGATGATTGTGGGCTTGATCCACAAAGAGACTTCCTACGTATCCCCATGGTAGGGAATAAATGTACACATAGTTCGATGGGACGATGGGACACCTGAGGAGGCATCCTGTGAGAATAGACGCATGGATGGGATCTGGAGGAAGTGGAACCTACGAGTTGGGGCATGATCTTCCCGAAAAACATAGGCTCGAGGGAGATATCAGGATGAGACATGAGTGATGGGATTGATCCTCAGGGACGCTTCCTACATATCCATGTGGAACATAATCAATGTCCATGTAGTTCAACAGACGAAGGTTTATTGCTGAATGGGGGAGACAATGGCTTACCGTTGAATGGGGATGAAAATGTCTTACCACAAAATGCGGAGGAACATCAGGGAGGTTTCCTACATACCTTTCCTTGGGAAGGATCAATTTCCCCATGGATCAGGATGGTGGGAACCAACGTTAAGGGGGTCAGAACTGACGTGAATGAGGACCTGGGGTCCAGATGGATGGTGGGATTAAACCTCAGGGAGGCTTCCTATGTATCTTTCCTTGTCAAGGATCAAAGTCCATGTACTTAGGAATGGGGCATGGTACACCGGCATGAGGATGGTCGGGACCAATGGTTGTTGGGATTGAACCTTAGGGAGGCTTCCTATGTACCTTTCCTTGGAAGGATCAATGTCCCCATAGTCCCTATGGGTAGTGGGCGAACTGATGTGAATATGGTCGGAACGACCAGGTGTTGGGCTTGAACCTCAGGGAGGCTCCCTATGTACTATTCCTTGGAATGGATCAAAGTTCACCTAGTTTGGGTGGTGGATGCAGTTTAACGTCATACAAGACGAAAAGGGGGCATGCAGTTCAACGTAATATGGGATGAAGGCGGCCCAATGTGAAGGGGGGGTCAGAACCAATGGATATTGGGCTTGAGCCTCAGGGAGCTTCTTACGTACCATGCCTTAGCATGGATCAAAGTCCATGTAGTTCAGGATTTTGTGTGAGGATTACACTCTGGGATGCTCGGAAAGGAATTCACGGTCGATGCTTACTCTAAGCCCATGTGAGTCATGCTCGTTGTGAGAAACAAGAGGTTTCAAAGACTTGACAATCACATCGTGAAAGGTGCATCTGTGGGAAGTGGATTGTGGCTTACACGTGGTTAGCAGCCCGAAGAGGAAACAGGGGCTTACGCGTGGCTAGCATCCTAGGGAGAGATATATTGGGACTTACTCTAGGGTGGAGGCACGATGGTGACAAATCCCAAAGGGAGATAGATTTGGAACTGAGAAAGAGAGGAGGAGAAGGGATGCTACCTCCTGAAAGAAAGGCTAGGGGATTATACCAATATGGTCTCCCTTTCCCCGCGGACAGACGCTGATCTGATAAAGAGGATCTCATTCCATGTGAAGAATGGTCACCCTCCCATGGAGACCAGTGGGCTTAATGAATGTCCAAGGTGGGGGACCCCAGTTAGGATGCATGGGGGAAGGTCACAGTTTAACATCATGTGCCGAGGAGGATGGTGATTGGCAGTTTAACATCCTGCAGCTTGGACAAGGTGGGTTCACTCCACACCTGCTTGAACTTACATAACTAATATTTCCCACCCCATGGGGGAGGGAATTCATCGACAATTCCATGGTGAAGGGGTGTCATGGAGTGATCCACTTAGGGGTCCATGTTAGTGTGGCTATGCGAAGAAGCAATAGTCGTTAGCATGCCTATGTGAAGAAGCATGAGGCGAAGCAACACAACGGGAAGGAATGTCCAAGGGACATTGAAATAACTTCATGCAAACCTGGAGGGTCACAAGGGAAAAGGGATTGCAAAGCAGAGGGGTTCATAGGAAGGGGCCTTGTGAAGCTCTAGTGCTCCATGTAGTGGAGGTTGCTTGTGAAGGGGTTTGCTTCACGAAGTGGAGTGTCCAAGAATAAGCATAGGGCATAAGTGCATATGGTAGGTTCGTCACTAAGTGGAAAGGCATTCACGGAGCAATGTCTCTCAAAGAAAGGGTGCCTCACGAAGTGTAGCATCGTGAACCAAGGTGTTCACGATACATAGTGACCCTGCCTTAGCATATAGACCACATGTGTATGAGGGGTGTTTCACGAAGCATAAACGCTCAGCGATGACCCAGGTCCCCTTGCGGATCCCCTTCTATTACGGAGGCCTATGGGATCCGAGAAAGGCATACCTCTATAAATAGGGGGTAAATTAAAGCAAGGGAGGAGGCATTTTTCGATACAAAAATACCTTGTGTAGCTAATGGTTCGCAGAGAAGA
This sequence comes from Viscum album, assembly GCA_963277665.1. Lineage (NCBI taxonomy): Eukaryota > Viridiplantae > Streptophyta > Magnoliopsida > Santalales > Viscaceae > Viscum > Viscum album. The sequence goes on from OY728150.1 coordinate 13,654,923, forward strand.
GAGTGCTTCTCGATTCAAGAGGTAAGAATTCGAAAGGTCGGATTGTTCGTCCTTTGGACTTGGGGGGGGAGGTTGGTATTTATAGGCAAGAGGCACCGTAAAGAAGATCTCGCTCTGCGCGAAGATGGATTTTGGTTTCTCCAGAGCGGGATCACGAAATTCAAAGGGATTTGAGGGGTATCCTGCCTCATTGCTCCGCGATGGTCTCGCGAACGTCAAAGGTGTTCGCGAAGCCTCTTGCCTCCTTACTCCACTGTAGGCTCGTGAATGTCAAAGCTGTTCACGAAGCCTCCCGCCTCCTTGCTCCACGGCGTCCACTGGGCTAGGGGAATCCTCGAAGGGTCTTCGTGAGGTAGCCACTCGGGCTTTCCGTTTCTTATTCTCCTTCCCACATTTTGGCTCCAACAATTAACCAATCATATCCCCAAATAGTACTGTCAAACCAGGAGTGAATCAAGGCCCTTGGTGGTGAAACAATTCCTATTTGAGTCTATATGAAAGCAGTGTTTTCAGATTTTACCCCTAGATACATCTCTTTTAGATCCAAATCCACTTCTTTTTATCCAGATAAGGGTCAATTTGTTTAGAAATCACTTAATTAATATTTAACCAAAAAATAGGAGGTTTTCCAATATTTAAACTTTTCTATAAGGGTATTCCTAATGTTTTCAAAACATAATTTCCAAAAATAACTATACTATCCAATGATACCAAATATTTCCTACCACCTACTTATTACATAACTTTTCATTAAATTTTAAAAACATATGATAATTAAAGTCTAGTGTCTTAGAAAAAAGGTACATAATACATGAAAATGAAATAAAAAACTTTTAATGATTTTGAATTGATTCTTTAAATGTTCAACCTAATTAAAATTATTGTGTCTCATAACCTGGGGACATTAATCAATGTAAAGTGTGATAATAAGGCTGAGTAAGGGTAAATTTAGTGACCCAAGCCTTTTACATGTATCATTACATGATTTTAATCATAAAAATACATTAGAGTACAAGCCAAGGATTATACAGTCTAGTGTCATGGAAGACTAGGTTAATAAAACATTAAACATTGGGCTAAAATAAGATTCATTATTTAATCTCCATAATGAAATCATAACTTCCTTTGAGACCTTACATCATCATAGGGTACCCTGAGGAACACATGAATAAAGGGATGAGCTAAAAATCCCAGTAAGGGTATGAACAAAAGGATATATCTTAAGCACATGAGTTAGGAGTAATGACATAATGATATCCAAATCATGGAACATATAAAATCACATCATATAAGCATAGTGTCATATAAACATGGAATCATATAAATGTGGAAGAATCATAAAACATTTCTTAGTATGGTTCAAGGCTAACCGCCAATCACGTTTCCCATTTTAGTACGGTTCAAGGTTAACCGCCAATCCCATTTCACATCTCATCTCATGAGACTTAACTTTTCCCAATGTATTAGAGTTCTATCTTGGGGCAAACATCTCAACATTTTCATGAATATTTATTCCACATAAATAATCTTTCCATATAAATAATCATACATAATCAACAATTCATAAACACAAGGACACCCATGGAAAGAATTGGGTACCACAATCAGGACATAAAGCATAACTGAGGAGCATATCATGAAAGTGTCCATGAAAGAAAGGGATTAGAACATACATGGAAGTTAATAAGGTAAATAGGAATATAAAATAGTAGGTGGTGTCAAATAGAATTGACAACATATAAGAAATTTATTTTAGAAACATTATCATTAAAACATTTTTGTGCGGTTTGAAGGAAAATACTACAGAGCTTTTAAAATAGAATAGAAAAATATTTTATATAAAACCATAATTGAACCAGGAAGGTTTTAATAAAAACATATAATGATTTTATAAAGAAAACAATGTCTTAAAATAGAGGATATAGTGCACTTGAAATTGGGTAACAATTCAGGATGTTCTGTTACAACAGTTGTGCTTATTGGGAAGTATCGAGGATGGATTCACATAAAAGCATGTATATCCACTAAAGAGAATGAGAGATGTATCTTGGAACATGATTTTGGAGCATATAAACAGAATTTATAAGTTTTACATTAAAATAAAAGACAACTACATTTTGGTATAAAGAAATATAGAGCAACCCGAAAGAATAAAGGATGTTCGGGTAGAATTCATTACGGTTTATCCGGATGGTATCAGGTGTAACTAAGAGGGATTGATGAGAGAAAAAATGGTTTCTCATCACTTATAAATAAAGAGGTAAGTATGGGGGAGGTGAATAAATAGAACCCATCATTAGGTATTACACATATAATGGCATATCATAGGGGAAAATATTAATTAAAGAGAGAAATGGAGAGGATCACTTACCTAAAATCTGTTGGTGTTCTCCACTTGTTATTAAAGACCCGAATAAACAAATTAGGCTTATTAATTAATAATCCAAGAACCTATTATATATTTAATTTATTTTTTATAACCCTTTTTAGTTCATTCTATGGATTTTTGATTAGTTATAAGGTTTAATTTCATTGTTCGGGCTTGTTTGTTTACTTGGTTTTAAAAGGTCGGTTCACTTATATTAATGTTCGGATATACATGAAATATGGAAGTGGTTGTCCCTAAATGAATTTATATTATATTAGTGAACATCCAGGAGATTACATGGTTTTAAATTTAATTTGGTTTCTTAGATTGAAGTCGAATTGTTATATAAAAACCTAGCGACAACCGTTTTTGTTAATCGATTGGTTTGATTTCAAAGAAAATGTTTTCTTTTATACCATTTGAACAAAAGGATTAGAGAACCAAAAAATTAGGATATATTACATATATAATAATCAGGTTCCACCATAACACAAATGGTTTCATGACCATAATTAAGGATAAAAAATAAATTGATAAACTATTGTCCTTAAAAGGGCTAAATTAGCACATCTCAAACGGTGTTTTCATTTCTTTCAAATAAGTGGTGTGGGAAAGGAGATAAGACAATGAAATATCCCATTAGTATAAAATATTCCAGTACATTTATGTTACTAGAGTTATCATACTATTTGGTTGAAGGGAGGTGAGGAAAGAAACCAAAATATAACGGAACTTAAAAGAAATGAAGGAATTAAAAAGAGGAATTTACCTCTTGAGACTTCCTACCATGAGAAGCACTTAAGTGGAGAGGTTTTGGTATTTTTAGGATTCTAGGAGTTTTTGTACATGGGGGAGGATCATGGGGAGATATTTTGGAGGAATATTCGCAAGGTACAAGGCTTGAGTGGAGTGAAGTGAAGGGGGAGTGGGGGGGGGGGGGGTTATAATGTAGGAGATGAGTGATTTCATAATATACAATTCATTAATTTATTATTTCCCCAGAAGACAAGTAATAGTGAATCTACTATGATGAATAATAATAAAAAATTCATGTTAGTTCTAGATTTGGGTGCTTACATCACTTGCGAGGTCAGGAATAGTGGATTTGAATTATAATGTATTTATACGGTAAATTAATGTATTTTACTATTCACTAAAAATTCAAGTATTTTAGAAATATCCAAAAAATTCACCCTAAACATTTTTCGATGCGTAGAATCCAAAAATAAAATCTTGTTTTAAAAAATAATTTTCTAAATATTATTATTTTAATAATTAATTAAAATCATAATTTATTATCAAAAACCAGTTTTAAAACATTCATTTACTTATTCTAAAATATCGATATATCGTACTTTCAACTAGAATATTATTTATATATTATCATTGGTAAGGATACTATTCATTAGGGTATATCAGTATTCAAAAGGGTATCTATTATTCATTAGGGTAGGTTACTATTCACCAAAAATTATGTTTTCCATATCGGGCTCCAAATAACATACTGATCACAACCGTGTATGTCAGATTTTCGAAATTATAAACATAGGAGTGTCAAACTTTTGTTTAAAGGTCACTTAGTATTTTATTTTGTTTCGTTTTCATGTGATTTTATGACATATTTATAAGAAGGGAATTTCCATTTGAAAACATTTGGCCGTTACATTCTTCCCACCCTTATGAAATTTCGTCGTCAAAATTTCGTTTTACATTCTAGGTTGTAATCATGTGAGGGTAATTTTCCTTCATTGCTTCCTCCAATTCCCATGTTGCCTCTTCGTACTTATGGTTTCACCATATTACCATGACTAGATGAGTAGTCTTGTTGCGTATAACTTTATCTCTACGATCTAAGATCTACACTGGTTGCTCCTCATAGGAATGATCATCCTCCAACTTTACCACCTTTGAAGAGAGTACATGTGTAGGGTCTGGTATGAACTCCCTTAAAAGGGATACATGAAAGACATCATGTACTTTCGACATAGTAGGTGGAAGTTCCAGTCGATAGGCCACATATTCGACTCGATCAAAGATCTTGAAGGGGACGATGTACCATTGACTTAACCTCCCTTTCTTCCCAAACCTCATGACCTTCTTCCACGGAGATATGGGTAGAAATACCATGTCTCTAACTTTTAACACATGGTATCGTTGATGGTTATCTGCATAACTCTTTTGTCATCATTGGGATGCCTTGATATGCTATAGAATGGTTTTCACCTTCACCACCAATTCTTTGACCATTTCAGGTCCTAGAAGCTTATGCTCACTGACTTCATCCCAACACGCTGGTGTTCTTCACCTTTTCCGATAAATGGCTTCATATGGTTCCATTTAGATGCTCGAGTGGAAACTGTTGTTGTAGGATAATTGAACTAGTGGAAGATGTTGGTCCCATCCTCCTTTGAATTCCATAGAACATGATATCAAAATGTCTTCTAGTGTCTGAATAGTTCGCTCTGATTTGGCATTGGTTTGAGGGTGATAGGTTGTACTAATGTTCAGTTCAGTGCTAAGAGCATGTTGGAGACTATTCCAGAACATCGAGGCAAATATCGGATCACAATCGGATAAAATAGATAGTGGTGCTCCATGAAGCCTTAAAACTTCATTGATTTAAATCTGTGCATGTTGATCGAAAGAGAAGTCTTATCGAATCATGATAAAGTGAACTATCTTTGTAAGACGATCCACGACGACCCATATAGAATTATTTACTCTGGATGCCCTTGGAAGTCTAGTGACAAAGTCTATGGTAATGTTCTCCCACTTACATGATTTTATGGGAAGTGGTTGCATCATCCCCTTAGATGTTTTTATCTCAACCTTCACTTGCTAACATACCAGGCACTTTGATTTATATTCAGTAATCTCCCTTTTCATATTGTCCCACAAAAAGTTTTCTCGGAGATCTCGATATAACTTTGTTCTCCCTAGGTTGATAGAGAAGGTCGAGCTATGTGCATCATTCAATTGATCCTTCATTATCTATGGATTTGGTGGTACACATAATCATTTCCCAAATATTACAACTCCTTCCTCATCAATTTTGGAATCGGAGGATTTCCCATTTCTGATAGATTCCACCATTTTCAAAATTTCCACATCTTTTTATTGAGAATCCTTTATTTTATCCAAGAGGGATGGTTGAGAAATCATTTGTGAAAGGATTGATTATGTTCTTCCCTTAATTATTTCCATGTCCATCCGTTTTAAATCTAAAAAGATCAGATCCTTTTCAATTCTCCTCATTGATAAAGATTCAGTATCCTTTCTACTTAGAGAATCTACCACCTTGTTTTCCTTACCAGGATGGTAGTGAATTGAGCAGTCACAAATGATTTTCAATGCAATGATCACCGCCACCAACTCCATGTCATGTGTAGGATAGTTTTTCTCATGGATTTTCAGCTGTTGTGAGGCATAGGTTATCACTTTTTAATTTTTCATTAGCACACAGCCTAATCCTTTCGTAGAAGTGTCACAATACAACAAAAATAGTTCAACACATGTAGGGAGTGTGAGTGTTGGAGCAGTGATAAGCATCTTTTTCAAATTTTTGAAACAGTCATCACATTTCGGTGTGCAGACAAACTTTACTCCATTCTATGTCAGCTTTCTCATTGAGTTTGAAAATTGTGAAAATTTCTTCACAAATCGTCGATAATACCCAGCTAGACCCAAAAAAGCGGTGGATCTCTGTTGCAGAAGTTGTACTTGGCCACTTTTCAATTGCCTTCGTCTTGGAAGGGTCCATTGATATCCATTGGTGGGTGATAACATGCCCCAATAATGACACTTCTTCCATCCATAACTCACATTTAATATACATTTCATACAACATATCCCTTTGCAAAGTCTTTAAAAAAGTATTCAAATGCTCCTCATGTTCCTCCTTTCTCTTGGAGTATATTAGAATATCATCAATAAAGACTACCACAAATTTTTACAGGTAATGTCTAAACACTCTATTTATTAAATCCATGAAAATTGTTGGAGCATTAGTGAGTTCGAAGGAAATCACTATGAACTCATAGTGTCCATACCCCGTTCGAATGGAATTCTTGGGAATATCTTCCTTCCTAACCTTTAGTTGGGGATATCCCGAACGAAGGTCTACCTTAGAGAAATAACTGGCCCTACAAAGCTGATTGAACAAGTCATCTATCTATGAGAGGGGATACTTGTTCTTTATCAAGATTTTATTGAGCTCACGATAATCAATGCAGATGCGCATTAATCCATCCTTCTTCTTGATGAAGATGACTTTTACACCCCACAGTGAAGAACTAGGGCGTATAAAACCCTTCTCCATATTCTCCTTTAACTGCTTCTTCATCTCTTCCTGCACATCGGTGGCCATTCTGTAAGGTTTCTCTGAGATAGAAAGAGATCTAGTGATAAATTCAATTGATAACTCAACCTCTTGGTTAGGAGAAAGACCTGGAAACTCTTCAAGGAATACATCAGTGTAATCCCTTATGATGGAAATGTCTTTTTCCATGATTCATTCTTTTTCCTTAATCATTTGAGCTAGATATTCATGCCCACAATGAAGCAATAACCACACATGAGATAATGATTCTAAAGGAGATTCATCTTCCTCCTTAAACTTTTAAAGAATTAGAGGATGATTCGAGATATGAAAAGTGATATCCCTTTCCCAAAAGTGGATGTTGGCTTTGTATAGAGATAGCCAATCCATTCCCAAGAGAGCATAAAACTCCACTAAAGGAAGTATGAATAGATTTTATTGTAGGTTCAGTCCTCAAATGTTAACTGGGGAGGAGTTATAAACTATAGACACAATTATTTCCCCATTCGATGTTCTCATAGATAACATTTCCTCCAAATTTTGAGGTGGTGTTTTAATAGTTCTACTAAACTTGAAAGATATGAAAGAATGCATAGAACCAGAATCAAATAATACATTCTCTATTCTTGAATAAATAACTAGTGTACCTATCACCACATCGTTTTCCTGCTCCACCTCAGCAGTAGTGATAGCATAAGCCCTTCCTTGTTGCCTTGGAGGTTGTTGTTGATTTCCTCTGACAACCCTCATCATAGGTAAACTATTTTCATAATGCCCATGATCCTTGTAGTTGTAACACTGCACTGCAGGCTGAGTGTTGACTTGAACCTTCCTTTATTCTTCCTCGTTAGTGGGATTATTAATATTTGGGTGGCAGTTCTTGGCTAGATGGCCAAACATTACACATTTGAATCAATTCTATGTCCCCTTCAGACAGTTACCAGGATTCATGTTCCTAGAATTTTTGTAGGGGGAAAATTCAGGTTTCTTTCCATCATGGGATTTTTTTGATGGAACACCAATGTTTTTCTATATTTTTACCCTCATTTCATTGGTCCCATGAGACCACTTGGTGTCTAAAATCTCCATTTCAACCTTGATGGCATAATAAACAATATCCTCATAACAGTCGAAGTCTCTAATAGCCAATGCTTTTCATAGACTAAGATTTAGTCCTCTAAAGAAGTGATACACCTTGCTTTTGGTTTCAGGACAATGCCACATGTGTACCTTGAAAGCCTTGTAATGTTTTCTTCATACACCCCGATGGACTCGTCTTCCTTCTGCATGAGTCTTAGAAACTCTCTTTCCATCTTAATATGGAGGGTTCAAGGAAATTATTTTTTGAAAAACATCCTCTTAAATTCCTCCCAATTCATGTAATCAATTTCCTCTTGTGGATTTGTATGCATGATTAGTGTCCCCCACTGATCAGCTTCCCCATCAAAATGATAGACTGCCAGTAGCACCTTCTCTTCCTCCGAGCACTGGAGGACGAATAATATCATTTCAATGGAGTTAATACATTGTTCTATGAGGAGGGGATCAGAAGACCCACTAAATATGGGAGGCATTTTCTACATGAAGGATTATAAGGAAACATGCTCTTTCCGTGGATGATGATCACATTCCGCCTGATTCAAGTTATTATTCATAACTCGAGCCAGCTGAGCAAGTACTGTCATGATGTTTTGAGCACCTGCACCCATCTTATCATGAATATCATTATAGAAATATTCACATTGCCTATCACATTGGTTGTTGGAATGTGTTCTTATATTTCCCTCCATTAACTAAGAAAAAGAATGTATAATTACAGGTCTTGTATACTTATTTATTGAGCATAAAAATGAAACTTTGAACTTAAAAGGATCAATTTAAAAAGATGAATTATATACTATGTTGTGATTCCTTATGTTTATATCTAGGTTATCTCGATCTATTTATTAAATTATATTCTTAAAGGATTTTTGTGTCCCTTAACAATGGTTTTTACTAAGCTCTAGAATCTACCAAAGAACATCCCCCGGGTGTGTCATAACCAAAAGTGCATCAAGGCCCATTGTGGTGTACCAGGATATCCCATGAAAAGCCTGAAACTCCTTGTTGGAGGTTTCACTCATAGGTACATCTATGACAGAGCCGCCTCTACCTTCTCGTATCCATACATGGACATATTTTCTTGATAAATCACTTACTCAATACTAACCAAAATTTTGGAATGTTTTCTTATACTTAGTCTCTTCCTTGAGGTTCTCACTAAGGTGATCTATTCATAATCTCCAAAAATAACTAGACCTTACTCTGATACCAACTATAGCAACCCAAGCCTTTTACATATATCATCACATGAGTTTAAGCATAACTATACATCTCAGTACAAGCCAAGGATTGTTAAGTCTAGTGTCTTGGAAGACTAGGTACATAAAAAATAAAACTTGGGGCTAAAAACACTTCTTTATTTAATCTCCATAATGAGACCTTAACTTTCTTGGAGCCCTTACATCTGCATAGAGTACCCTGGGGAACACATGAACAAAGGGATTAGCTAAAAATCCCAGTAAGGGTATGAACATAAGAATACATCAAAAGAACATGAGTTAGAAGGCATGACATAATGATATCCAAAGCACAAAACATATGAAAGAATATCGTATAAGCATGGGATCACATAAACATGGAATCATATAAATGTGGAAAAATCATAAGAAATTTCTTTTGTACGGGTCAAGGCTAACCGCCAATCTCATTCCCCATTTTAGTACGGGTCAAGGCTAACTGCCAATCTCGTTTCACATTACATATCCTGAGACCTAACTTTACCCAATGCATTGGAGTGCTATCTGGTGCACCAATATCAATATTTTCAGGAATATTATTTCCACATAAATAATATTTCAACATAAATAATTACACATAATTAGTCATTCATAAACTTAAGGATACCCCTCGAAAGAATTGGGTACCACAATCATGACATAAAGCTTAACCAATGAGCATATAATGAAGTGTCCATGAAAGAAAGGTATTAGAACAAACATGGACGTTCATAAGGTAAAATAGGCATATAACATGTTAGGTGGTGTCAAATATAAGTGACAACATATAATAAATGTATTTGAGACACATAAACATTAAAAAAAATTCAGCGGTTTTAAGGAAAATACTATAGAGCTCTTAAAATAGAAGAGGATAATCTTATATAAAAAACCATAATTGAACCCATATGGTTTTAATAATAAATATAATTATTTTATAATGACAATAGTGTCTTAAAACAGAGGATATAGTGCACCTTAAATTGGGTAACAATTCGGGATGTTCAGTTAAAACATGTGTGCTTATTGGGATGTATTGAGGAGGGATTCACTAAAAAGCATGTATATCCCCAAAATAGAATGTGATATGGATCTTGGAAATTGATTTTGGAGCATATAAATAGAATTTATAAGTTTTACATAAAATTAAAAGACAACATCATTTTGTTAAAAATAATGATAGAGCAACCCGAAGGAATAAAGGAAGTTCGAGTAGAATTAATTACGGTTTATCAGTATGGTTTTAGGTGTAACTAAGAGGGCTTGATGAGAGAGAAAATGGTTTTTTCATCACTTATAAATCAATAGGGAAGTATGGGGGAGGTACTTAAACATACCCCAACATTAGGGATTACACATAAAATGGCATATCATAGAGGACAATATTGATTGAAGAGAGAAATGGAGAGGATCCCTTACCTTAAATCCATTGGCGTTCTCCACTTGTTATTAAGGACCTGAATAAAAACATTAGGCTTACTAATTCATAATTTTGGATTCTATTATATATTAAATTAATTTATTATAACCCTTTTTAGTTAATTCATGGACTTTTGTATTTGTGATAAGGTTCAATTTCATTGTTCGGGCTCGTTTGTTTACATGGATTTAAAAGATCAGTTCACTTATATTCATGTTCGGATAAACATGAAATATAGAAGTGGTTGCCTAGAAATTAATTTATATGCTATTAGTGATCATCCATGAGATTACATGGTCTTAAATCTATTTTTGTTTCATTTATTGATGTTGAATTTTTATATAAAAACATATTGACCACCGTTTTTGTTAATCAGTGGGTTTGATTAGCAAGAACATGTTTTGCTTTATACCATTTATAAAAAAGGATTAAATAATCATAAATAGGATATATTATATATATAATAATATGGTTCAACCATAACACAAATGGTATCGTGACCAGAATTAAATATAAAATAGAAATTGATAAACAGTTGTCCTTGAATAGGCTAAATTAGCACATCTCAAACTGTGTTTTCATTTTTTTCGAATAAAAGGTGGGGAAAGGACAGAAGATAATGAAATATCCCATTAGCATAAAAACATTCTATTACATGTATGTTACTAGATTTATCATACCATTTGTGTGAAGGGGGTGTGGAAAGAAACCAAAAAATAAAATAACTTAAAATAAATGAAGGAATTGGAAAGAGGAATTTTCCTCTTGAGACTTCCTCCTTTGAGAACCTCTTAAGGGGATAGTTTTTTGTATTTTGAAGAGGCTTGGAGATTTTTAACGTGGGGTAGGAGCTTGGGGAGACATTTGGGTAGAATATTGGCAAGGCATGAGGCTTGAGAGGAGTTAAGAGAAGGGGGGTGGGGGTGGGGGGTTATAGTGGAGGAGAGGAGGAAATTCATAATATAAAATTCATTAATTAATTATTTCCCCAACAGAAAAGGAATAGTGTGTCTTTTATCACCAAAAATAGTAATAATTTCATGTGAGTTATATATTTGGTTGCTTACATCATTTGTGATTTCAAGAACAGTGGATTTGAATTATAATGTATTTATACGGTAAATTAATGTATTTTACTATTCACTAAAAATTCATGTATTTTAGAAAAATACCAAATTTTCACCCTAACTATTTTTCAACGTGTATAATCTAAATATGAAATTCATTTTTCAAAAATAATTTTCTAAATATTATTATTTTAATATTTAATTAAAATAATAATTTATTATAACAAACTAGTTTTAAAACATTAATTTACCTATTCTAAAATATCGGTATATCGTACTTTCAACTTAAATATTACTATATATATTATCATAATTAAGGTTAATATTCATTAGGTTATATTTCTATTTATATGGGTATGATACTATTCATTAGGGTAGGTTACAATTCACCAAAAATTATGATTTTCTTATCGGGCACCAAATAACATACTGATTGCAACCGTGTATGTCAAATTTTCAAAATTCCAAACACAGGAGTGTCAAAATTATGTTTAAAGGTCACATAGAATTTCATTATGTGGTGTTTTCATGTGATTTTATGATAAATTTATAAGAATTGAGTTTCCATTGAAAACATTGGGCCGTTATAGTAAACAAGGGAATCTGTTTACTTGTGATATTAATAATAACTTGATGAAATACACAAAGACATAGGTAATAGAAATGGAGTCATATCATAATAAAAATAACAGGAACCATAACATGAAAATTTATCTACAACATTTAATCTTGACTTTCAAAATCAAATCACCATGGTCCATCCCCAAGGTGTCATAAAATTTACCAAGGTTATTCACCAAGGTGTTGTAAAACATTTCATCTCTAGAGATTAATTTCTTTACCCAATGCATTCGAGCATTATCATAGCACAAACATAATATTTATGTATTTTATTTTCATCCAAAAATATAATAATAAAACATTTTATTCATTACCCATATATAATAAAATAGATTGGTTTTATATCAAAATCATGGCATTTTAAAATGTGCTTAAAAACATGATCATTATATCAATTATAACCCACAGAAAGAGAATAATAGTTTTTTGTATGTCAATTAAAAACTAAAATATATCATTTTTAATTATTTATGAATACACTAAGAAATGATATAGGTTTAGTTGTTCACAAAAACAAAATAAGATAATTTCATGGGAAAATGGGATATTTTGAGACGAAAATTTTACAGCATAACGGCTATGAAACATGGTTTTAGAAAACATTTAAAATACAGGGGATAGGGGTAACCCATTGATAATAGACTCATAATAAAGTATAGGTATAGAATAAAATTGGATTAATAACATGGTTTGTAATCTTCAAAGACATTCCACATATAATAGAACATGAATGGAAAAAAGAGATGTTGAGAATTCCCTTACGGAAATTTGGTAGCCTAACGACGTCACATAAAACATGAAAAAATTATTTTATGAAAGATAAAAGGGACTCTCAAAATTTCTACATACAATGTAAAAAATAAGGATAGAGAATAAGATAACCCAACATAAGAAAATTGAAACTAAAAGATATAACATAAAATAAGTCTTAACTAAAAGAGGAGGGTTAAAGGCTCTCTTAACTTCAAGAGTAACTTGATAAACTCAAATGTTGGGACATTTAGGGACTGAGGGAACCTTTGGAAGACTAATATAGAGGTAAAAAGATCATATTTTTGTTGAGGAGGAATTTGGAATTAATGTAATAAAGGAATGAGTCATTATTTATAGGAAAATTGAGGGAATATTTTATTAATTTCCAGGTGACACCAGATCAGTGGTATGGAAAAACCATGGGTTTTCCCATGGTGTTATCCAATATTTTTCGACACATGTGACACCTAATATAATATGATAATCCAAATGAGTCAACTTGAATTTTAAATTACATATTACATCATTATGATGTCATAAAACATGGTAAAAACTCAAAAAAATATATTTTTACTGTTAACCTAAAACAAAACATTTTTAAAAAAATATAATAAATTCACCCTATCCTAATATCAATGTTATACATTCAAAAATGATCTCAGATTTATGAAAATAATTTTCTAAATATGTTATATTTAGTTTTTATGTAAAATCACTATTTACCCAAAGAAAATACTAATACTTAACTAATAATTTCTAAAACAGTTATTTACTTATGCTATTATATCATATCACCATTCAATATGCCTAAATTATATTAATACTTAATTAAGTGAGGTTACTATTCCATTGGTCATATTACCATTCTAATTTATACTTAGTATATTTAGTATCTTAATGAAACAAGATAATTATTGAAATAAATGTAATAATAAAATGCTTCTTAAGTGATTAAATATGTATGGAATGAGTTACGTCTCAAGGTAAAGTATTTTTCATTAAAATGTTATTTTAATATTTTTAAACTCTGCTTCCTCTATGGTTACGATATTTAAAATTTTTCTAGAATGTTTTTTATTAAAATTAAATGAATTTTCATTGTCATTTTAACTACTTTTTACATTATATTCTGTGGTTTAAAAAAATATTTTCTATGCTTCTCAAATGGACTTTTGAACTCCATTTAATAACTAAACAAATTTCAATGTTTACTTCATGTCCACATTTCCAAACCCTAATAGAAATTATTTTTTATCAATATTACTATACATGTTTTCATATATCATCATACAATTCATTTTCCCATTTTTCTATGAATTTTTTTTTAAATGTTTTCAACAGAAAAACATATTTCTTATTTTTTTTCAAAGTGACACTCTAATGCTATTATACATCTGTTTTTCATCTACATAAACAATATTTAAAGATTATTATGTTTCATTTGGAATATAATTTAATGATACATTAAAAAATATTTCTTTATTTTTCATATTATCACATTTTTCTATTTATTAACCATGGAAAATATCATCATATTTTATGTGTAACGACCAGACCAAGAATCCCAGAGCTAGTGTATGCAATTAATTACATTGGCATAATTACAAGGAATGAATCCTTGAAGTTCTATATATTTTATCATTATTAGAAGTATATATTACATAAATGATACCTATAACACATTTTGAAATTTGATATAAAAACATGATACATAAAAACAAAAATAAACTACATCCTTGAAAGATTATTCAATGATATATTCTTCAAAACCTTGGGAAATGAAACATAATAAGGGCGAGCTCAAATTATCTGTAAGGGTGAGTAAATAATAATAAATAATGAATAAGTGGAAATAATCCAACATGGAAAAGAAAATAAATGATAATAAATTCCATTCAAATAACTAGATAAGTCAAAATTAATATAGAAAGGCATGAAATCAGAACACATTCTGTTTTATCAATGAATATAAAATTAAATGTATCCATATATATGTCAATGAAAAATATAATGGATGAATAATAACTAAAATATCAATGAAATAGATTCTTAATTATTTTAAGTCATGTATTAGGAACAATAGGACATAAACATTTAAGATCCATCATACGGAAAGTTTAAAACTACATGTATAAACCTGTTTAATTTGGAAGACGTAATCGTCTCATGAGAACCTATCGATGCATCAAGGAGCTATATAAATTCTGAGATCAATCAATAAATGTATTTAAAAATAATTCCTCATATGTAATAATTAATTTAATCATTATAAATTATTCCTTATAACATATCGGTAATGAATAAAATATAAGAATTTATCAATAATTCCCCAGTAAATCAAATAATTTTCAAAGTAAACATTTTATAAGAAATGATATATGGTTTATAAAATAATAATATCAAACGTCTCAAAATATTTAAATTCAAGTAAATTTCCAAGGAAAAATGATTATAATAAAATTATTTTTTCAATATAAATTTAATAATCACAATAGGATGTGATATTTCAATGATAGTAATTATGTATGTTCTTGAGGATAATTATATTTAAACATTTCAAAGTGTTACATACCACATTGATACATTTAAATCATAATACCCATTAAGGAATGAAATTAAATGAAACTTCTAATATAAATAGAATAATTATATTCATGATATTAATTTTCATTGGTAAGTATATACACCATATAAAAGTGAGTGGGTGCATAATAATAAATAAGTCTCAATGGAATGTAAATAGAGATGAAATCCTTTACCGTAACCTTCATTTTGTTATGTGGTATTTATCCTCCATTATAGTGGTTTAAAATATGTAACTAAATTATAATAGAATAGTAATCAAGTTTATAATATAACATATTATATTTTATAAAGCCTTATTACCCATTTGTTAAGAATCATTCTTTATTTTCACTTTTTCGTTTGTTAATTGCTTAGTTTTCTCACGCATGTTTTGACTTGATATTTTGTTCTCATATTAATAAGATCAGGATTTAATAATCTATATAATTTAAACCTTAAGTTAAATATCTTAATGATTCTGTACATAAGCATTTATAACAATCAATATAGTTTTCTATATAATAAATGAAATATCCCTTTCATGGAGACGATAGGTCGCACGTATGCATGAACGCTGCTATTTTTTTCTTTATCATCACAAAAGAATAAAAAGTAAATGATAAATATGTATATTATAATTCCAATATAATATATATTTTATATATTTTACATATGTTTATTTAAATCATCCTCAAAAGTTTCCATGTATAGAGTGAATGAGTGACATTGCTTTGAGGAGGCGATAGTCCACCCTTCCACAAACATTATTATCATATTTTCAAAAACATTAAATTATAAGGTTTTGTGTTTTTATAGAATTAAAGAAGAATGGAGACATAATATATATAATATATAACATATATAAAAATATTTTCATCATAATTACCACCATGAGAGGTGGTAAACTAAAAATGAACAATCATCGTTTCGTGGGGCTGTAGTTCATTGTACACAGAAACAATATGTATATTTCTCACTAGATTGAGGTGTGTGTAAGTGTAGGATTAACCCTTCATATAAATACATATAGGTATATTTATTATACTTTTAATGTTATAAAATTATGAAATAAGATTATTTAATGGATTATATAAGTGAAATAAAACTAAAAATCTTGAAACAAATGTTACCTCTAAATCAGTAAACATATTTTGGTGTGTACCAAGAGAATTTTATGGATTTCATTCTTCCCAATAATAATATTATAGGATCATGGTAGGAATTTTAATAGATATCTGGGTAGATCTTGGTTAAGAAAAAGTTTCTATGGAGGTTTGGGGAAGTGGGAGGACAGGAAGCCTTCTTATAGTGCAGGAGTGGAACTCTTGTAATATTTTGAAAAACAGAACTATATACAAGTTTTTTATATCTAAATTGGATATGATAATAGACCAAAATAGATATATATTATGATATGGGATATATATGGCCATAAAATGGATCTTGGACATATGTACATGTCATTTGTGCCCTTAAGATTAAGGTTCAGTGCATTATTAAGGTTAATTTTCCTTAATAATTGTAATTTATTTTAATTACTTTCACTATTTTTTGGTAAATAACTATGTTAAAAGTATTAGATATTATAAATTACTCTGATTAGAAATATGAAATCCATTTTTCCAAATTCAAATCACATAAGGGGAATAAATTAATTTAAATTTAATCCCATGGACGGGATGGAAATGCTGGTTTTTAAGGTAAAAGTATCCAAAAGTTTTCTATGTTATTATAGTCTATTTCCAAGTTACATTGATTAAAAAGACCTAAATTTGATTACCTGGAATATATATTGTCTAATTAAACATTAAAAACAATTTTAAAAATAATATTTCCTTTTAAATAAATTATATAAAAAAGTAGTTTTGAACTAAAATTCTGTATTTTCACTATTCATTTAAAAATGAAACTTCACAGAATAATTCCGAACATTTACCGTAACCTATTTTTTTTATGATATTCAAAATATGAAGTGTATTTTGTAATATTAAATATATAAAAGGGTCAAAATTTTTATTTAAAATGCGTTCTCACTCAAAAGGTAGAAAAAATACATTTATAAAAATATAGTATTTTTATGTGTAATATTAGTTTTTATAATATCTTAATCCTATTAAATGTTTTGTATTAATTTAATTTTTTTATTGGTTATAATATATATATATATATATATATATATCAGATTAATATCACAAAAAAATTGTAATTAATTAGGCTAAAAAAACATTCTGAGGATAAAAATAAAAATATTGTTTTTATATTCAATTGGTTTTCATATTAATTTTTAATTAATTTTTAACCAATTAATTTTTAGTATATTTTTTTAAATTATACATATTCATATTTTATTTAACCCTTTTAATATCTATTAATTTAATTTCTTGGTTATATTTAATAATATGTTAATAATATACATTGTTATTCGGTAAAACTCAGTCTTCTATGTAACAAAAGCCATTTGAAAAACACACATCTTAACAAGGATTTATAACACAACTTATTATTAAGATATAATGGAAATTAAAATGGTCATGTAACGAGGTTACCTAATAATATAACATAGGTGGGAAATAGAAATAAGGGTCCATTTCATTCATTGGAAGCAAAAGTACTAGGAAAACATATTTGGTTTCATGATCATTTTTCATAGAGCTGGGTAATTCTTTCATTGTCTAAGAATATAAGTAAATATACTTAATTGGTATGTTTTTATAAGTAAAATATTATCCTTTGGTTTTTCATTGAACTATTTATACATCATCTCTTACAAAAATATTCATCATAGAGTTGTTTCATATATTAATAAATAAAAGTAGATCCAAAGTTCAACTTACACCATTTCATAAATAGTTATCCCTTCCAAAACATTATGATTCAAAACAGTTGAAATAAGGTAACTAAATTTCCAAAACTATTTTATCATTATACATTAGTAAACATGAATAACCTTT
Source organism: Viscum album (assembly GCA_963277665.1). NCBI lineage: Eukaryota > Viridiplantae > Streptophyta > Magnoliopsida > Santalales > Viscaceae > Viscum > Viscum album. The sequence continues at coordinate 13,673,304 of OY728150.1, forward strand.
AAAGTTTCACATTATAAACATGTGAATAACATCATCATGCCACCACATGAAATATGGTAATAACTCTAGTCACCATAAGAACATATTTACAAAAAGAATTCTTCCTTATTCCTTATGTAAGACACATGTTATTGGATATATTCCTTAAATAAAAAAGTGATGTAAACTCCATCAATGATATCATAGAACACTTTCAACATGTTATTAATCTGTTCCATGGTAGCCAACACTTATCCAAATAAATCATTTCTTCATCATTATCCCAACATCATGAAAATATTAAGGGTTGGATTTCCCTCAATCATGGGTTTTCTAAAAAGGTTAACTTTATAATGAATAAATTTTCTTGGTACCATTCAACATATGATCTCATATATGTATTGACAACATAATTCAATAAAATACTTATATATTTCATAATTCATATGAAGATAACATCATAAATGAAATAAATTTACAACATTTTTCATAGATCTAAATATAGAACAAAATGAATTATTCAAATTAGGTTATTTCAATAACATATGCCTGACCATGATCCCTTTTCTTCACTGGACTTATATTCCCTTAATTCTTGGGGAATTCATTTTCATAGTTCCCCATATCTTTACAAAATGTAAAACTAAATAATATTGTTTTATTTCATTCCTTTGCATTCTTTTTACAGGTTAACTTTCTCGTTGAATTTATTACATACTCCCAATACATTCAATCATTTATAGTTGTGATTATTTCTAAAATTATCACATTTGGGAAAATAATTATTTCCCTTTGTCTTCATTGAATCGTTCCCATTTTCATGGTGATCATATGGCCACTTCTTGACTTGATTTACCTTGAATATGTGTGATATTTAGGATTACTTTTCTATTTTGATGTAACATATAAATATCTCTTCATAAGATGATAAGGTATAAGAAACTATAACCCTTCAGATATTTTTCTTAAGTCCTCAAAATATTTTTTCAATCTTTAATTCCGTGTTGCGTATATAATTTTTAGCACACATGGATAACCTAGTAAAGGGAAATTCATAATCTGTAACATTCTCTTGTTCATTTTTATTTAAATTAAGGAACATCCTCTTCATCTCGGTTTGTTGACCACAAGGGAAGTATTTATTAAAGAATTTCTCCTTAAAAGTTCACAATTCCATGAGTTTTATTTATTCATTCTACCTAGTATTTAGAATTAAGGACCACCATTCTTCAAAATCACCTTGTAGAAAATACATCACCTGTGTAGCCTTCTCTATTTCACTGTATCCCAAGGAGGTATATATAATATCAGAAAGATTAATCAATTTCTAAACATCCATTGGATCCACAGTCACACTAAATTACGGGGGCCTTTGTCATATAAAATGATCCAACGTAGGAGATTCTCTCTACGGTATAGGTTCCTCCATTCAGTAAAGTTTATTTGTCATAACCCAATAATGTTTCCCTAATATTTCCATAACTGTCTCAATTCAAATAACAAATACATTGACCTTATCAATAGGGAAACCTCCACTTTTGACATGCGAATTGATATCATTATTCCTTCCATGTTCAATTTCTATACAATGGAATACAGTAGATTATCTCATAATTTATAATTAAAAATATGGTATAACCCACAACATAAACGTATGCATAGTAAATATTAGATTCATATAATTTGGTTACTTGGGGAGAATGTTTACTTTTAAATCATTCATAATAGTAGGTAAATAAAATGTGAATTATCCTAAAAATATCCCCTAACAATTTCAAACCAGGTGTGCATTAAGCCCAGTTTTTGTGTTCTGGGTTAACCAGAGGCAGGCCTGGAACACCTAGTTAGATTTATTACTTATATTTATATCTATACCAGAACCATGTCAACCTGTAGTATCTAGAACTATATTTATTTTTAGGAATACCTACATAATATATACATTAAAAAATTTAAAGTACGTTATTCTATAATGATCCTCAAAGTATATCGTGGGGTTATGTTCCTGAATCTATATTTTATAAATCAAGTTTCTAAGGTTGTTCTTAAAATTACTCTAGTACCAACTGTAATGACCCAACCCTAGAAGTCCGGAGCTGGTGTCTGCTATCAATTGCATTTCCATGATTACAAGTAATCATGCTCTAAAGGATAAAATATTTTTGAAGTATTGGAAAGCCATATTACATACTTGATACCCATAAAATAATGGGGAATATTAAATACAAACATGATACATAAATAAGAAAATAATTTTTCCCCCCTGTAATATTATTCCATGATTTCTTATTCTTATCATGGGGAAAGGAAACATAATAAGGGTGGGCTAAAATAATCATTAATGATATGTAAAGTGGAATAAATGATGAATAAATGGAAATAATAAAACATGTATTGGTATATAACTGATAAGACACTCCAATAAAAAACCAGATAAGGAAAAATCAATATGTAAAGTTAAGAAACTAAAACACATTCTATTTCATCACTAAACTTTAAATTTAATGTATCTATAGATATGTCGACAGAAAACAACATGGATGAATAATAACTGAAATATCTGCAAAGTAAATAGTTAATTTCTGGAATTCATGTATTAGGAATATGAGGGAATGTACTATCGAGATCCACCCTCAAGATAGTTAAAACTACAAGTAGAAACCTATTTAATTTTTTCAACTTAATCATATCATGAGAACCTATCGATGCATGAAGGAGCTATATAAAGTGTGGCAACCACCCATAATTTAATGTCCAAATAAATCCTCCTATAAAATAATAAATGTAATAAATATACAATATTATTTATCCAATATCTGTATTGAATAAAAGTTAAATATTTGTTATTAATTCCATAGTTAATTTAATAACTATCATAGTAAACATAAAATGTGAAATGATATACTATTATGGAAATAATAATATATATCATTTCAAAATATGGATATTCAAGGAAACATATAATGAAAATTGATTAAAATAATATTATTATTTCTATATAATTTTCATAATCACAAAAGGAAGTTTGATTGTAATGATAATCATTTAGAACATTCTTGAGGGTAATAACTATTAAACATTCCCATGTGTCCCATTCCACATTTAAACATTTAAATAATTATCCCCATGAAGTTATGACATTAAATTACAATTTTAATACTATGATAACAAAGATATTCATGATTTTATTTTCTAAAGGGTAGTATATACACCATATGAAAGTGAGTTGGTTCATAACAACAAATAAGTCTCAATGGAATACAAATTTAGAAGAAATCCCTAACCTCAACTTGACTATTGATGTATTGTAGAGACCCGTATCTTGACGTACATGGACATTACATTACATTTGCGGAATACTTAGTACATAACAAAAACACACACACAAGGACCGTAATAGTTTAGTGTCTTTGGAAACTCGCAATATAATCTTCTAATCGTGGTGAAAGATCTTCAACATCTCCCATAAATATCTTCTTTTTTTTATACCTAAAACATTTCTTTATATCCTGGGGAAAAGAAAACATAAAAGGGTGAGCTCAAATGCTCAGTAAGGGTAAACAAAAGAAATATCAATCACATCATATACATAAGCACATAACTTTTGGAAATCTTAACCTGCAAAAGAGATCATAATTTCATAACATGGGGTAAATCATGGCAGTGAAATGTAATCACAATAATCATAACATAAAACATGAAACTTTGTGGCATTCACACATAATCATAGAGAATCATTTCTTGTTAGTCAAGACTCATTTCCAAGACTATCTTAGTGGACAAAGTCCCTTTCTGAATCGAGTAACCCTCGTTTCAGTCCTGTTTCACTGAACCGGTATAACCTACCATTCCATCCATGTCTATCTCATGAGATATAAAATCATTACCCAATGCATTGGAGGGAGATATAGGTCCCACCCATCTTATAATGAATCCTTTCTTATGTGTGCCACATAATCATAAATCATACATCATCGCATAACCCATGTAATAAAAATGGGATTCTTAAACAACATGACATCATAAAACAATTCATATAAGATAAAGGAATTCATAAAAATGTTTCCATCACAACATAATCAAATCCATGTAATAATAGGGATAAAAACAGAACCCTTTTATTATCTTAGATGGAAAATAATTTTGATAAAATACTTGAACTCCATTCTTGAGGAAAATATTCTTTCTACTTCAAAAACGTTTTTCCTTTCATAACATGTCATACGACTTTAAAATAAAAGAAATTGATTAAAAATAAACTTGAAAACTTGTAAAGGAAGCTTCTTGGAAATAATGTTTTAAGAATCCATCCATGCCGTATAAGTTAAAAAAAATCATTCTTCGTACTTTTGTCGGAAAAGTCAAAAAGTACCTCGTACGAAAAACGACAAAAGATTCCTTTCATACATATTACTAAAAACTCATTGAAGGGTAAAAATGGATTTAAAAAATTGTAGGTGGATGGAAATAATATTACATATTGATGAAACATGGATGTGGATGATAAAATACACCCCAGTAAATACTTACGAATAAACAATCTCGGATAAAAATGAGATTGTGATATTTCCCTTACCTTAGGTCCGATTTGCTTTGTTTGTGTCCGAAGCTCCTGTATAATGGTTTAAATAATGTTATTGACTTATTCCTGAATCATACATATTGATATGATATCATATATGGTCATATTATTAGCTTCTTGTTAGTAATATTTCATTGTTACTTGTTACTCGGGTCTTTATAACTTTTTGTTCTTATGCGTGTTTTGTCGAATAAATTCTTATTCTTATCATTAGGTTATAGATAATTCATTTACAGAATTATATTAGTGTAGTATATACCATATTCATTCATTCAATTCATTTATATAATCATTATGAAATGAAGATCATGTAGAACGAGTCGCATCACATCGTGGAGACGGTATTCCGTACGTACGCACGAGTGATGATATCGTTCCTATGATCGTGGAATTGTATTAGAGTATATATATATATTATTTCAGTATCAATATTACTTAATAATAATCATATATAGTTACTCATTACACCATTATACCCATCCTTGTAAGGTGATGGTGGAAAAATAGATTACACCACGGCGTGGAGACGGTATTCCGTACGTACGCACGCGCGGTGATTTCATTTTTCCGTAGGATGGATAGAAGGTGAATTATGGTTGTTTAATATTTATAATAACATATCAGTATGTAATTAATACTGATGTTATTACTTTATCATGAAACAACTAAAGAAGAAGAAGTTGAAGAAGAAAGAAATTGAAAAGATCGGTAATGGATATTACCTCTTCTTTGGAACGCCTCTTTGAATCCTCCACTTAAGGAACTAAGATTGGTCTTTGGAGAATACCAGGACCTCAAGTATTATTCTAGGGAAGTGGAGAGGAGAAAATGTCAGGGGTTGGCCGAGCTTGAGTGCTCAAATTGGTGTGAGGAGGAGGGGGAGGAGGTGCCCTTTTATATGGGAGGAGAGGGGCACCTTAGGAATATCTCAAAATATTATTTTATATTAAAGTCAAAATCGGTTTATAATGGTTCCAAAGGGTCTTATTTCGAAGCTAAAGTGGGGATGGGTCGAAATCCTATCAACCAATAGGATTTAGACAAGTTTAGGGTATTATTTTAACCTTATCAATTAGATTTAACTCTAAGTTAATTAATTTAACTTTTACCGTGTCTTTTTGTTTTCTTTCACTATATGGTTAATACACTTACTATAACATGCCAAAAGAACCCCAAATTGTTTATTATTATTATATATATCCTTATATAAGTCATTTGGCCGATCCTTAGATTTTTAGGAATACAATAACAATTAATAATATAATATTTGATTTAAAAACTATTTTGTGTCAATTTTGACACTATTTGATATATGATTTTTGTGAAAGTCATAACAGAATTATATGTTCAAACCAAGTTGATTAAATCAACATTAATATATCATAGTAACCTAGAAAATTAGTGGAATTCATAAAAAGTCTCAAATTACATTCATTTGAGCATTTATAACATCAATTATGTTAATATTTCCTTAAAAGGGTAATTACTGCATCATCGTTGTGTCATATATAAATTAATTTATATAAAGTCTAAAAATTATAAATAAAATATCATTATGTAGGAAATCTTTTTAGATTTCTAATTAATATTTACAATTGAATTTATCTTATGTATAACTCCATATTAAAAATGATTTACTTATTAAACTTTGATTTTAACTATTTTAACCCTTCTTTAAATAAATTAATAATAAATGTCCTAATCTAATCCAAGTGGGCCTAAATGGTCATATTATATTCATAAGGTTTTTTTTGGTCGAATTACACTTATCCAATAGAATTAGGACATGTGTTAGGGTAATAGTAATATCATATTTACCCTTAGTTACCCTATTTACTATTAACCACGGTAAAAAAAAGTAAAAAGTTACTATTCACCAAAAATTATTTTTATCTCATTGAACCACATTTTACTTACTGATATCAACCGTGTCTGTCGGATTTTCGAAATTCCATTCACAGAAGCGGTAAAATTAAGTTTTATGCAAAATTCAGTTTTTAACCTACCACTTAGTGGTTTCACTATTCATCAAAAATTGATATTTTTCAGAACAATGCCAAAATTTCATCCTAAGCTATATTTCATATTCCGAATTCAAAAATGAAGTCTATTTTACCAAATTCATATCATATAATTTGCATTAATTAATTTTATAATTAAATCCCGCTGTTAAAACAAATAGCGTGTTTTTAAGAAACAATATCTATCAAAAGATTGACACTTGATTATGTCTGGTTTAAATGTGAAATTACATCCAATGACCAACATTGTATTAAATTGTAAAAATATATTCTAAATATACTTTAAAACCATTCAAATTAATAATTTATCACTATTAATTATTTCGATTAAAAAAGTTGTTTTTAATTATAATTTAGTAATTTTCACTATTCATCAGAATATGAAAGTTATCCGAAAAGTACCAAAATTTCACCTTAGGCTAAATTCGATACTCCGAATCCAAAAATGAAGTTAATTTTGAAAAATAAGATTTACAGAGTTTTAAAAAGTGGTTATTACTGTTCATAATGGCTAGTTTTATTAATATTTTAATAGCATATCGTTGTTTAGTGAAACTCGCTATTGCGTATTACACACGCTATCGAGGAAGGTCGTGATTGCGTGTAATTCAAGGCAAGTCAAGGATGCGTGTTGTGCAAGCTCCTTTTGGTGTAGCGTACAACACAAGACTTTAATAAAATTAAAAAGAATATTTTTTTATAAAATCTTGGGCTGTTACATTCTACCCCCCTTAAAATGAATTTCGCCCTCGAAATTCGTCGGGGTTATAAATGGTTTACTATTCGAAAGTTTCTTTAATAGAAACCCACATAGTAAAAAGGAATATCAAAACCAATCTTTAAAAACAAAAGTATGAAACGTAACGGTTACCTAAATAAACTAATCATTGGGTTTCCACATAGGTGAAAATATGGATATGGAAGAGAAATCTAACCATCATGTTCTGATGGAGAGTGGTAGAGAACATGGCTATGGAAAAGCCAGTAATCACAAATCCATAGATTTGTGATGATATAAGGTACCATCTGATTCATCAGGTATAAGATCACTAGGACAACATTTTTGGTTTTCAAGATCATTTCCCTAAAGTTTAAAATTTGAATTAGAATAAATACTTACTTTATTTTGGTACAATCTCACTATTGTTCGTGCCTTGAACAATTTCCACTTCATCTCTTAAATAAATGAAGTTGAATTTGTAATTAGCAGATCATGTGATAGAATGACGGGTCATTCCATCTGTCTCAAACAAAAGGTTAGCAAACATTATATGCATAAGTCGATCTATAGTGAGATTAATCATATATGGTTCCTAAAATGGACTTATACTTCATATATCATACTGCTTAATATAATAAAACTAGTTTCTACTAAACAGGGACTTCCTGTAGGCCAGTGGTAGGCGATAAAGGCCAGTTGCACTTCGGTTGTGGGTTCGATTCCCACAGCCTTGTTCAAAGCGATGGGCTGTCGCCCGTCCTACAGGTTGTCCTTTTTCCAAAACTATATAACATCCCATCAATAATATCGAAAAAACAAACAATACTAACTTATGTCCAACATAATCCATTCCAATCTTTTAGGCTTATCCATAATACTGCAGTCGACTCTCATAATATAGTGAAAATGATTACCAGAGATTTAACACCATCATCGATCCCCATATATCATAAGATATGTTTCGTTGGTCACATTCCAAACATTCAAAGTCCTTAATCGTGTATTCTCTTGAATACCTTAGTGAAAACATGAATGCAGTTAAAAGTTAACACCTTCCACATACTAAAATCCTCAAAATTCTATATACTCAAACCATGATATCACTTAGTCCTTATATCAATCATGAGCTCATGAATACTATTAAACATTTCATTTTCTCATTTTCCCTTCATTATGCGCATAATATCTCAATCACTTTGAATACCACATTAGACCAATACATAAATATTCCAATATTCCAAGATACAACATTATTTTGGAATCCCATTACATAAACACTTAATCATTCCACCACATCGTTGTCATATTCAACATTGCCAATAGTGATCGCATGTGACTTCCCTTTGTCCTTTGCCTTAAGCGGTTGCTCATGTCGATCATCACTAACCCTTGGATTAGGGCATTTATTAGCATAATTCCCCATTTCCATGCACTTGAAGCATTGAAGTGTTGGTTGTACGTTCTCTGCAGTGTTTGCTTTATTCACTTCATTAGAATCCCATTTTCCATTACTTCGACACTCAGCTGCTCGATGACCTTATTTTCCACACTTAAAACATTTTCTAGTCCCTTTAAGACAATCTCCACCATGCTTCTTTCCACACTTTGCGCATAAGGAAACATTCATCTTCTTTTCACCATTATTCTGAGTTTTCTCCTTAAACTCCATCTTTCGTTTCTTGTCAAACCCATGAGATGGATATGTAACACCAACTTCCATTTCTACCTTGATAGCACAACGCAGAATTTCTTCATATCTATTGAAGTCTCTTATAGCTAATTCCCTTCGAAGACTTGGTTTTAAGCCACTGAAAAATCGATCAACTTTACTTTCAGGTTGGATGATAATACCAGAAGCGTACCTTGCAAGTCTTGTAAAATTTGCTTCATAGGTACCAACAGATTCATCATCCATTTGCTTCAGTTCAAGAAACTCTTTCTCCATCTTTGTTCGGAGAATACGAGGGAAGTAATTATTGAAAAATAAGTTCTTGAACTCGTCCCATTCCATAGACTCAATTTCATCCCTTTGCCTCGTATTCTTAATAAGATTCCACCATTGATCAACATCTCCTTCCAAACGATACACTGCTAGGATGACTTTATCATGTTCAGAACATTGAAGAACTGAAAATATCTTTTCAGTAGTACTAATCCATTGTTTAGCAACTAATGGATCAGTAGACCCACTGAAAGAAGGTGGACGCTGCCTCATGAAGGATTCAATAGAATGTTGCTCTTTCCTTTGCTCGTTTGGAAGTCCTGCATGATTCATAGCTTGAGAAAGTTGTGTGAGCATGGCTACAAGATTTTTCATTCCAGCTCCCATATCGTTTGGTTGCTCAGGGGGACAATAATTGCATTGCCCATCGCATTCCGCATTAACACGGTTCCTTCGGGTTCCAGCCATCATCTAAAACCCCAAAAGAATAGTATGAGAGGCAAAAATCATGCTAGGGAAAACAACATAATAAAGGGGTAGTACCCTCAATATCTAACATCTTAGGTTAAATTCGAAGATCGTTAGGGAAATTCTAGGACTATAACCTATACGTATACTTAACCTTAGAGACATCCCTAGACATACCTTAGAAATATATCTTGGGATCTCACTAACGTTTTCGCATCCTAGTTTCCAAAGGTTGACTAAACCTTTCCTCTGATACCAACTGTAGCGGTCTAGAATTACTTCCAGTGGACTACAATTGATACCTATCAGGGCACTCCATGGGTGGCTACACCCCCTGGGCGGGACACACCACCATCCCCAGTGGCAGCCATTTCCTCATGAAGCCCTTGTGCGGAGAGCCATGCTTCGTCCAACGCACACATGTGAGAGTTCCCAAGGATTGGATACATTCCTACCTCCTTTTCCTATGATACCAACTGTAGAGACCCGTATCTTGACGTACATGGACATTACATTACATTTGAGGAATACTTAGTACATAACAAAAACACACACACAAGGACCGTAATAGTTTAGTGTCTTTGGAAACTCGGAATATAATCTTCTAATCGTGGTGAAAGATCTTCAACATCTCCCATAAAGATCTTCTTTTTTTTATACCTAAAACCTTTCTTTATATCCTGGGGAAAAGAAAACATAAAAGGGTGAGCTCAAATGCTCAGTAAGGGTAAACAAAAGAAATATCAATCACATCATATACATAAGCACATAACTTTTGGAAATCTTAACCTGCAAAAGAGATCATAATTTCATAACATGGGGTAAATCATGGCAGTGAAATGTAATCACAATAATCATAACATAAAACATGAAACTTTGTGGCATTCACACATAATCATAGAGAATCATTTCTTGTTAGTCAAGACTCATTGCCAATACTATCTTAGTGGACAAAGTCCCTTTCTGAATCGAGTAACCCTCGTTTCAGTCCTGTTTCACTGAACCGGTATAACCTACCATTCCAGCCATGTCTATCTCATGAGATATAAAATCATTACCCAATGCATTGGAGGGAGATATAGGTCCCACCCATCTTATAATGAATCCTTTCTTATGTGTGCCACATAATCATAAATCATACATCATCGCATAATCCATGTAATAAAAATGGGATTCTTAAACAACATGACATCATAAAACAATTCATATAAGATAAAGGAATTCATAAAAATGTTTCCATCACAACATAATCAAATCCATGTAATAATAGGGATAAAAACAGAACCCTTTTATTATCTTAGATGGAAAATAATTTTGATAAAATACTTGAACTCCATTCTTGAGGAAAATATCCTTTCTACTTCAAAAACGTTTTTCCTTTCATAACATGTCATACGACTTTAAAATAAAAGAAATTGATTAAAAATAAACTTGAAAACTTGTAAAGGAAGCTTCTTGGAAATAATGTTTTAAGAATCCATTCATGCCGTATAAGTTAAAAAAAATCATTCTTCGTACTTTTGTCGGAAAAGTCAAAAAGTACCTCGTACGAAAAACGACAAAAGATTCCTTTCATACATATTACTAAAAACTCACCGAAGGGTAAAAATGGATTTCAACAATTGTAGGTGGATGGAAATAATATTACATATTGATGAAACATGGATGTGGATGATAAAATACACCCCAGTAAATACTTACGAATAAACAATCTCGGATAAAAATGAGATTGTGATATTTCCCTTACCTTAGGTCCGATCTGCTTTGTTCGTGTCCGAAGCTCCTGTATAATGGTTTAAATAATGTTATTGACTTATTCCAGAATCATACATATTGATATTATATCATATATGGTCATATTATTAGCTTCTTATTAGTAATATTTCATTGTTACTTGTTACTCGGGTCTTTATAACTTTTTGTTCTTATGCGTGTTTTGTCGAATAAATTCTTATTCTTATCTTTAGGTTATAGATAATTCATTTACAGAATGATATTAGTGTATTATATACCATATTCATTCATTCAATTCATTTATATAATCATTATGAAATGAAGATCATGTAGAACGAGTCACATCACATCGTGGAGACGGTATTCCGTACGTACGCACGAGTGATGATATCGTTCCTATGATCGTGGAATTGTATTGGAGTATATATATATATTATTTCAGTATCAATATTACTTCATAATAATCATATATAGTTACTCATTACACCATTATACCCATCCTTGTAAGGTGATGGTGGAAAAATAGATTACACCACGGCGTGGAGACGGTATTCCGTACGTACGCACGCGCGGTGATTTCATTTTTCCGTAGGATGGATAGAAGGTGAATTAGGTTTGTTTCATATTTATAATAACATATCAGTATGTAAGTAATACTGATGTTATTACTTTATCATGAAACAACTAAAGAAGAAGAAGTTGAAGAAGAAAGAAATTGAAAAGATCGGTAATGGATATTACCTCTTCTTTGGAACGCCTCTTTGAATCCTCCACTTAAGGAACTAAGATTGGTCTTTGGAGAAGACCAGGACCTCTATGATTATTATAGGGAAGTGGAGAGGAGAAAATGGCAGGGGTTGGCCGAGCTTGAGTGCTCAAATTGGTGTGAGGAGGAGGGGGAGGAGGTGCCCTTTTATAAGGGAGGAGAGGGGCACCTTAGGAATATCTCAAAATATTATTTTATATTAAAGTCAAAATCGGTTTATAATGGTTCCAAAGGGTCTTATTTCGAAGCTAAAGTGGGTATGGGTCGAAATACTATCAACCAATAGGATTTAGACAAGTTTAGGGTATTATTTTAACCTTATCAATTAGATTTAACTCTAAGTTAATTAATTTAACTTTTACCGTGTCTTTTTATTTTCTTTCACTATATGGTTAATACACTTACTATAACATGCCAAACGAACCCCAATTTGTTTATTATTATTATATATATCCTTATCTAAGTCATTTGGCCGAACCTTAGATTTTTAGGAATACAATAACAATTAATAATATAATATTTGATTTAGAAACTATTTTGTGTCAATTTTGACACTATTTGATATATGATTTTTGTGAAAGTCATAACAGAATTATATGTTCGAACCAAGTTGATTAAATCAACATTAATATATCATAGTAACCTAGAAAATTAGTGGAATTCATAAAAAGTCTCAAATTACATTCATTTGAGCATTTATAACATCAATTATGTTAATATTTCCTTAAAAGGGTAATTACTGCATCATCGTTGTGTCATAAATAAATTAATTTATTTAAAGTCTAAAAATTATAAATAAAATATCATTATGTAGGAAATCTTTTTATCTTTCTAATGAATATTTACAATTGAATTTATCTTATGTATAACCCCATATTAAAAATGATTTACTTATTAAGCTTTGATTTTAACTATTTTAACCCTTCTTTAAATAAATTAATAATAAATGTCCTAATCTAATCCAAGTGGGCCTAAATGGTCATATTATATTCATAAGGTTGTTTTTGGTCGAATTACACTTATCCAATAGAATTAGGACATGTGTTAGGGTAATAGTAATATCATATTTACCCTTAGTTACCCTATTTACTATTAACTGCGGAAAAAAAAAAGTAAAAAGTTACTATTCACCAAAAATTATTTTTATCTCATTGAACCACATTTTACTTACTGATATCAACCGTGTCTGTCGGATTTTCGAAATTCCATTCACAGAAGCGGTAAAATTAAGTTTTATGCAAAATTCAGTTTTTAACCTACCACTTAGTGGTTTCACTATTCATCAAAAATTGATATTTTTCAGAACAATGCCAAAATTTCATCCTAAGCTATATTTCATATTCCGAATTCAAAAATGAAGTCTATTTTACCAAATTCATATCATAGAATTTTCATTAATTAATTTTATAACTAAATCCCGCTGTTAAAACAAATAGCGTGTTTTTAAGAAACAATATCTATCAAAAGATTGACACTTGATTATGTCTGGTTTAAATGTGAAATTACATCCAATGACCAACATTGTATTAAATTGTAAAAATATATTCTAAATATACTTTAAAACCATTCAAATTAATAATTTATCACTATTAATTATTTCGATTAAAAAAGTTGTTTTTAATTATAATTTAGTAATTTTCACTATTCATCAGAATATGAAAGTTATCCGAAAAGTACCAAAATTTCACCTTAGGCTAAATTCGATACTCCGAATCCAAAAATGAAGTTCATTTTGAAAAATAAGATTTACAGAGTTTTAAAAAGGGGTTATTACTATTCATAACGGCTAGTTTTATTAATATTTTAATAGCATATCGTTGTTTAGTGAAACTCGGTATTGCGTATTACACACGCTATCGAGGAAGGTCGTGATTGCGTGTAATGCAAGGAAAGTCAAGGATGCGTGTTGTGCAAGCTCCTTTTGGTGTAGCGTACAACACAAGACTTTAATAAAATTAAAAAGAATATTTTTTTATAAAATCTTGGGCTGTTACATGTATGGTCTTTATACTCTTATATAGTGGTTTATAGTATGTTAATAACTTATATCAGAACCAAATAATGTTTATAATATTATATATCATCATATTATAACATCTTATTACCTATTAGTTAACAATCCTTCATTATTTTTACTATTTCAGAAGTTAATTTCCTAGTTTTCTCAAGTATGTTTGACTTGTTATTTTCTTCTCCTATTAAATTGATTATAATTAAAAAATCTCCACAATTTAAACCAATACTAAATTATCTTATTTTTTCTTTAAATATGTTTATATAATAATATATAAAGTGTTGAGATAATAAACGAAATGCATTTTTCATGGAGACGGTAGGTCATACGTACGCATGAATGCTATTTTCATTTCATTTTCATATTAAAAGGATTAAAGTTATTTATTTATATTAATATTATAATTTTAGTTTAATATATTTATTATATATGTCACATAGGTTTATTAATTTAATCTTAAATTCATTCCATGTATATCATGAATAAGTCACATCGCTTTGAGTATATGGTAGTCCACACTTCCACAAACAATGTTATCATATATAGAAAAAATGGAAAGTATAAAGGTATATTTAGAAAATAATTAAATAATAATAAGGAGATAATAAATATAATATATGTCATAAATAAACATATTTTCAATTATGATGGACACCATTAGAGGTGGTAAATGAAAAAATAACAATAATTGTTTGGTGCGGCAGTATTTCACAAAACACAGAAACAGTATGTTCGTTACCCATTAGATAGAGGTGTTTGTAAGTGTAGGTATAACGCTTAGAAAAAAAATATCATTATTTTTGGGATACAATTTTTTTAAATCATGAAATAATAATATTTTGGGGATTGGGGAATTGAAATAAAACTAAAATGGTTATGGAAAGATGATACCTCTTAATCGGGTAACTCTTTTGGGTTTGTACCAAAAATCATTCTTTGATTTATTTCTACATAAGAAGAGGCTTAAATGATTATGGTAGGTAGTATTATTATATACATGGGATGATCTAGTTCAATCTAATGTGGCTTGAGACATGCGAGGATGTAATAGGAGATGACGCCTTTTTATAGTGGAGGAGTGACACTCTTGTAATATTTTGAAAAATGAATTTTACACACATTTTTTATAGTGAATATGGATCACATAAAGGACCAAAATATATTATCTGTAGTATAGGGTTGAAATATGTCCATACAGAGGAGCTTGGACAAGTGTATAGGTCGTTTAGGCCCTTAACATTAAGGTTTGGTCCTATATTAAGTTTAATTTTTCCTTAATAATTATAATTTTTTTTAATTAAATTCAATTATATTTTTTGTCAAATAATATATTGAAAATATTATAAATTATAAATTAGGATGATTAATATTATGGAATCCATTTTTTCTAATTCCATTCAAATAATAAGAAGAAATTAAATTAAATTTAATCCCACATATGGGATGACAATGCTAGTTTATAAGGTAAAAAATACCAAAGTTCGCTACGTTTTATAGTAGATTTCAAAGTACAATTGATTCAAATGTCATAAATATTATTAATTTTGAAAAACTATGATATAATTTCACTAAAAAAAACTATTTGACATATTATTTACCCATATAAAGAAATAATATTGAAAAGAGATTTTGAATAAACATTCAATATTTGTATTATTCATTAACAAATGAAACACCACATAAACAACAATAACTTACCCTAAAATAATATTTATGTTTATATTACAAATATGAAGTTAATTTTTACATATTAAATTTATAAAATGGTAAAAAATTGTATTTAAAATGGGTTCGTCTTCTGAAGGCCAAAAAACTACCATTATAAAAATATAGTATTTTATGAGTAATATTGGGTTTAATATTATCTTAGTCCTATAAAATTTATTTGATTAATATAAAACATATTTATTGGATACTATATATATATATATCAAATTAATATCACTAATTTATTTTAATTACTTATGGTAAAACCTCTTTATGAGGATAAAAATAATAATATTTTCCTATATATTTAAAAAATTTTCATATTAATTTTTAATTAAATTGAAACCAATGAATTTATTTTATATTTATGAAAACCATATATTTTAACATATTATTTTAACCATTTAATACCTACTAATTTAACAACTAGGTTGTATTAAATAATATATTAATAATATATATTGTTATTTGGTAAAACTTTGTCTTGCGCATAACACAATCCATTTGAAGAAACTCATTATTTCATGTGACATATGATAACTCATTATCTAGTTCATTGAAAGATATATCATAGATTTAATTTATTGAAATTTTAAATATATTGTAAATCCATGGGGTATTATATCCCCTCACATACATCGTGATTCGTGTGCTACATGATACCAAATATAATGTTCTTAATTTAGGATTTCGGGGATTATTGTATTCTAATTTTTATATATCTATGTTTTTTTATATATGATATTTTTGTTAAATCCAGTTATAGGATGAGAGAATTGGTTATCTTAAGTGAATAGTGGCTCCAAATTTGATATCCCCTTAATGATTTGGTAGGTCTCATGAGACAACATTTCCTTGGTATTTGTTATATATAAGCCCAATTATTTATGATTACATGGAATGTGGTTTTCATAGTATTTTTATGATTTATTGAATCATGTCCTTAGAGACAACATTATGATGTTCAATATTTTAAATTACATAATTATAAAATCAGTTAATGTTTTCCATGTGATTATTTATATTTTCATTAGATAAATTTCACATTCATGTTATTGATGGGTTTTTATTGAAATATTTTTATCTGATAAGATATGTGGATGAACATATTATTTAAAAGAAAGTGTGTTATATCATAATGATGAAAGAGATACATAAAATTAATGGTTTTAATAATTTTTAATGAAAATATATTGAATTATTATTTTCCATTATATTTTCTTGTGAAATGATTTTTGAAAACCCATTTGAAAAATTACTTTTTTGGAGTATGTATGTTATTACATTGAGCATATAGTTTATTTTGGGAAATTGAAAAATTCCTTTTGGGGATTTCGGATGTTCAAATTGATTAAAATATTTAATTTAATTTTGTATATTTTGTTTTAGATTATTTTCCATCATTAATGTTTTTTTAAATGTTTTTTATATGGATTAAGGATTTGTAGGTATTATTACAAGTTCAACGATGGCATGTATTTAAGGAATACCAAAGTTCCCTAAATTAAACATGTTTATAAATGAAGGTACCTTCTTTGTTGAAAAATTTACTTTGAGTAATATTGTCCACATTATATATAACAGATTTCTTAATTCTATGAAAAAACTAAACTATCTTTGGGATTTAATTTACTATGTATTTTTTTAATTTTAATTATGGAAGTTTAACATTGGTCACATCAGTTGGTATCAGAGAAAATAAGTAAAAAAAAACTTATTTTAGGACTAGATCTCATAATATAAATATTATGTGATATAAAATTAATCATTTTCCACCAAATATTGTAGAATAATCATGATTCATGAAGTTAGTGAATAATAAAGGTTCCAGATCTACCACTCTATTCAATGTATGTTCAGAGTCAACAACATAAGTAGTTACAAATAAATGGAATGATGGGATGGCCAATGATTTATCCCTTAAGAAAAAATTTCCATATAATACGAATATCATTCTATGGGGATTATTCTAAATAACATGTGGTATGATCCTAAAACATCTAGATATTACAACAAAAATATTATAAAACCATTAAATTCATGTTATTTTTCCAAATGAACCATTTTTTTTAAAAAATAACATAATATATAATCCTTTCTATAATATCCCCAAATTTTATCAAGAATTCATAAACTCTATTCATAAATAAAAAATGCTAAAAAATTGTTTCACTCTATATATATAACCAAAAAACTACTTAACAACATTAAATATAAAATTACCAAAAATGGAACAATAAAAAAATTTGACAAATCAATAAAAAATCAAAAAACTTTATAAAGACTCTCATGGAAAATATATCACTTTATAATTTAGACACAAGTCACGGTTTAAAAAAAATTAATTCATTAAATTCATATTTCAAAAAAAAACCAAATATGGTTTCAAAATAAAATCATTTCATGATTTCAATTATTATAAATATTTTTATGAAATTAACTTATACTTTCAAGAATTCCACTAAAATTCCCCTTTTGTTTTTAAAATAATTTACAAATTCGTTTTCACATAAACCAATATTGAATAAATTCTCTAAGAAATTATAAATAATTTATCAATTATCCACCAAATTGGGTTTTATATGCAAAATTTTCATGACATTATATTTCTATATAAAACAAGATTCTTAAAATCTAAATTTGATTAACACATAACATGGAACATCAATAAATTAAACTCCCTAAAAATGAAAACATACCCAAAATATATTTGATCATTCTCTAATAAATGTAAAATTCTAAAGGAGCCATTCCAAATGAAAAGTTGTCTATGAATCATTTTTAGGAGGGATGGTGAGTTGTTTATGGGTTGTCCACATGGTTTGGTCAACTATGAAATTTATTTGTAAAGGTGCCTAAGAAATATCCAAGAACAAGTGATCGGGCTCCACATAGATTTCATGTACATGTGACATAACCTAAAATTTTATCTTCCCTTATACCTTCATCAACAAACTCAATCAAACAAAAATGTATTTGATATAATTTAATGGGGACCAATACCTAATAACAATTATAAAAATCAAAGTCCTAATTGAATAATCAAGGCCCAAACGACCTTATAAAGTCATGTCGTATCAAAAAATGATGTGATTGGTAAATACCTTTTGAACCACCTCCTAAGTTATGGAAATAGAACATTTTGTAAGATATTATAATACCAAATTAAAAGACGGTTCACTGATACGATTTTGTAGTGATTATTCCCAGGGAACAACCAAACTAGTTTCTAATTCGATCCTATAGAAGGCCAAAAGAATATTACAATTCACCATGGATTATAAATTATATAATCTTATCAAAATAAATAAATAGTTTGAATGATTTTACCAATAAGTAAATATAATAATACTGATGTAGTGAAGCTGACAATGATTCTGGAATAGTACCTTTGTGCTATTCACTAACAGGCATATTAAGTTAATATATACAATTTATAAATAATCGAAACAAGGAATACTCAAGGTAGAAACTAAAATGAGACATAATAAATAAAATTGATTAATAAAATTCTAGAATAATATTTAAAATACAACAAATAATATCACAAAATATGTTATAAAAGAAAAATACATCAAGTATCACAAAAAAATACACCTTGCTGAATTATATGATACATCAAAATCCCTTACAATAATTAAAACCCAAGACACTTCTAAATAACATCCATGTAATCCATTGTCACTCAATGTATTTCAATCATCCATTAATGGAATACCCAGAATATATCCTAACTAGAACCAAAACTTGGTAAATTTTATAAAATCATAAAGGCCTCATATTCACACAAATGTGTGTGTGATGGGTGTGAGGTAGACAGTCCCAGTTTTATTTCACTAATGATTATTGGAAATTTCATTTATAAAAATGTTCCTAAATTTATTTTTATAATATTTAGAAATAAAATTTTCAAGATATATTGTAAAAATAAAATATATATATTACATAATTATTTTCTAAAAGCCAAATGTCAAACTCATGATTGAAAATAGTTCACTACATAGTTTGAAAACCATGATTTAAAGCCCAAGTAAACAAATCAATATTTTTTATAATACACCTTTTCAATATCTAATTTCACCCATTGAGTGTTGTAAGAAACCTAAACCTTATATCCATTCCTATAAGAGTTTTTGGTGTTGTAGGTTTATGGAAAAGGATTAATTGTGATTTAGAAGGTTAATTAAGAAAATGTGGCACCAAAATAATTTGCTCAAATGAAATGACATAGATCCACATGATAAATTGTAATCAAGGATACTACAACACGATATCCATGCTATGGAATACAATAGATCAAGGGAATATTTTCACATATATGACAATAAAGGTAGTGGTTTCACCTAGGTGGTTTGTTGTGGCGTAAGCCCTTCATGGTGGTCAAGAACTATATCTTGGTGTGAGGTGGATGCATAGTAGTTATTTTGGATGGCTCTACCATTTTTGGGCTATCCATGTCTTTGGGTTTACACTACATAATACTCTCTTTATTAGAAAGTGCAACATTAGGGTATAATGTATTACCTTCCATTCGGTTTATAAGATCTTCATTTTGGATCCATCCATGAATATCTAACTAGGTGTTGGTCTGGGGGATTCAACATGGTCATGTTCCATTACTCTGTAGTCCTCATGTCTATAAAAAATCTATGTCAAGGTATTAGTAGTTGTGTCATGGTATTTAAAAAACCATTCTACTTATAAATATCCCTATTCCCCTCAAATATCACATTTCTTCTACCTATTCCTATAATACTCTAGGTTCCCCAAATTTCTTTTTGAAGGATATGAATCCCATTTCAATGAGATTTAATCCATTTCATTTGGAAATTAATACATAGTTATTTTTGGTATGTTTTTAAACTTTTCTTGTAGTTTATCATCTATTTTGTCCCATATTCCTCTCATTATTCTTTCTATAATTTTGTGATTAATCTCCATCACTCTTATAGTGTATTAAATGACGTTTTGGGAGTGTTTATGGAATGATGTATATGGGATGTCATAGCTTCCTTGTAGGTGAGGTGAATAGAGATCTATGTTTGCATTCCATTTCCATTTCATGATTATATAATGTTTATCATATGGGATTCAATGTTAATTCTATTTTTTATGAGAAATTGTGAATTAACCATGGTTTATCACTTTGGATAGTAGTGGGAACAACTAAATAAGGATTTTACCAGAATAGATAATGAAATTAGTTTATATTTAGTGATATCATGTTGATGTATTCAACTTTGATGTGGTTTTCCACTTGATTTTTTTGAAAATGTTCTATCTAGAGTATTCTAAAATTAAAATATTATTAGTTTGGTTATTTGAAGTAGAAATGTATTAAATTAGATAAGAAGATCATGCCAAAATTAATCTGTTATCTTATAAATTAATAAAGACTCGTGATTAATAAATTGTGTGTCTATTACAATTTTATTGTAGTCAAATTGATGAATAATGAATGATTAATTAAATGATAATATACCATATTTTAATGTAATTGGATAATTAATATGATTTATAAATTCTAGTGGATGATATTAAAGATTAATATCTTGTTAAATTAAAATTTATATTCCTTGAGTATTGTTATATATAGAAAATTTTAGAAATATTGCTCAATTAATTGAATTGATCATTATAGAAAATGACTTAGGTTACGCATAGTTGGAACATATGATTAATGAAATGGTAAAATAAATATAGAATAAAAACTTATTGTTTGAACAAGATCAATACTAGGGCTGAGAGAGCTGAGTTTCAGGTGTAGGCTGATTTCCTTGTGGTTGGGAATGTGAGATCCTGATTTCATTCAAAGACAAAATGCCTTATTTTTATATACATGTTTCCCCATTGAATATTTTTGATGTTTACTTCCTTATGTGATATGTTCTATATGTGAGCCTTACTACGTGATGTGATGTAAGTATAGGATGGCTGATGAGATATGGTATAGAATGACTATCATTGTGGTAGTAGTTGACACATGAGATATAGACATGCATAGTGATATGACTGGGTTTTGGGGTGGAATTGAAGATGATGGAATGCTTTTAAGTTTTGATGACCTGTTACTGTTCATAATATGGATACAGAATGTTAGTGAACATTTTTATAGCTTAGATGACCAGGTTTTAGTTTATCTTCATTCCTTTCACACATCATTAGGATGCTTGATGTGCATTGTTTCATTTCTCTCAAATGTAAAATATAATGTTTCCTAGAGTTCGTAGAATTATTAAATTATTATTTATTTTTAATAAACGAATTAACCCATATGGATAGTGAATTTTTTAACAGAAAAGATGTTAATTTTGAGAAATGTGGAGTTAATTCGATTATTACTCGAGGGAATGGACTTTGCATTATTGGTTAATGAGATATAAACAACAATTACTTTATTTTTCAATTAATAACTAATGAATTAAATAATTTTCATTTAATTACTTAAGTAAAATAATGTAATTTAACATATCTCTTTGAATGTTTATGTGATTATATGATATATATTCCAAAGCAGGTTCAGCCCAGTTTCTGAGTGATGATAACTACAGATGAGACTATGACTAGGTTATTTTTTATAGTGTAGTTCTGATCTGTATTATATCTTGTATGTTTGTTTTGGATAAACTACACCACCCATGTTGGTTAGTGTGACTGACACATATTGGACTCTGGGGAGGTGCTTCCCCAATAACTATTTTGATAAGGGATGGATGGAAAACTACCCCATCTTACTTTGCTCTCTTATCTTGATATTATTATGTAATTTTATGAAATATTGTTGGTTTCATAATATATGTGTAAATATTGTTGTAATGGATTGTATTTATTTCACACACAAGTATATTTAGATGTACTACCTAGATGGTGATTTTGTATATGACATGAATGGGATGTGAAATAATGGGTTATATACTGGATATGTGGGATGTGATTCAATGAGGAAAAATACTCAATGTATGATACATGACATATGGGTTATTGTGGATCCTAGAAAATAATTGGTTACTCGATGGATATGTGGAATGGGATGATGATGATTTTTGAATCACGAGGTTAATTTTGATACTTAGTCTAGGCTTCTACAGGTTTGCCTGTTTTTTTGATAGATATGGATTACGATGTAAAACATCGTGGAAGAGATGTAAATTTTGGGGAACTATTAGTGGGGTACCAATGTAATATTATTAATATGATACATGATCAATTTTATGTGATACTTTGTGATATATATTATTAGTGAGGTTTTTAACACTATATAATTATTTTTATGATGAGTTAGTTTAATTTTCTGTTCACTAGGAATTCAAAGGGTTTCATCATTTTTGTATAAAAATATCTAGAGAAGATCCTACTGATTGTACCAGTTATAATCACCCAACAAATAGATCGAATATTATTTATATCACTTGGTTAATATAGTATATCATGTTAGATATTACTAGATTGTGGTTTTTCATCATCTATTTGGGTTTCATGGTGATGGATGAGTTTATCATTCGATACATATAGTTTCCCTTCATGTCCTTTTTGTCTTATTTGACAATAAACATCTTTACATGTTATTTATATTATCTATAAATGAAGGATAATATTTTTTTATCTATTTTATCAATATCTTTTTAATATTCAATATTTTAATCTTCCTCATACTCTCGGTGCTTGTATCCAACCAGGGGCCTACTAGAGGTGTAAATCGGGGGGGGGGGGGGGGTTGTCAACTTCTACCTTCTCTCATTATTAGCCCATGATGGGTACATTTGGGGGGAGGGGTTGTGAAAGATTTAAATCATTGAGAGGTTTAGTTAAATAATAGAAGGTAGTTTTGAGTAAGACATGTGAGATGACTACATGGGTAGGTAGGGAAATGGTGTCTTCATAGTTTAGTAAGAAATGTAAATAAATTACACCAGTTATGTCATATGTATTGAGTCCCCCATGTTATTTTATGCATATAACTATATGTTTATTGAGAATACTTTTGATTTTTTTCTATTTTTATGGTAGTGACCATGGAAATGGTCTTGTATTATTCTTCATTGAAGTTATGTTTGAAAATTTCAGACCACGAGATGCGGTTAAATACTTAAATGAATAATTTAAATAACTAATTAATGATAGATATTATATGTTATAGATTAATGAGTCTCTGACCATTTTTTAATTGTAGTAATTTCTCTAGGGAAACATCCTCATCTAGTTTGTGATCTCTATTTTCACCATGATGAGAAAATAGATATGTGAAGAGTATAGGTCAATGACCGAAAATTTAAGAGGAGAACACTTATTGAGTTTTAGTTATAGTGTAAACCTAAGAAATATGTAACCATTTCATACTCAATGATAGAATATTGGTTAGATGAGGTTGAAATAGATTTTAGTTCAATATATCCATAGAAGGAGCACTACGTTTGATTGGATATGATGATGCCTAATGGAGAAGAGAATCTATGGTGGATCTTGTTCCTTGGGGATTTGACATGTTGGAGGTATCATGGGTTATGTTCAATGAAAAAATCATAATAGAGTTTATTTATATTATTTTGAATGATTTTAGTAACTAGTAGATTCAAACCCTTTGATATGGGAAATCATGCTTGCAAGAGATGTGGATTGATTTCAAGACCCTTTAGATATATAATTCAGTCCTGTTTCAAGATGGAGTGGCTATGGTGAGGACTTTTATGGAGGTTTTACATCTGGAGAACAATTAAAAATTCAAACCATTCCTTTTTATAGAAATATATTTAGTTTATGGTGAGATAAAAGGTTATTGGGAAGATACAGGCTAGAACTAGATATTCATATGAGTGGACTCATTAGGATTCCTAAAAAATAATATATATTGTCTATGGTTATAAATTTCCTAGAAATAAGATATTTTAAACATCTATAGGAAAGTTCCAACCCTCAACATATATTTTATACGGGGGTGGTGGCTCTCAACACTTTTCCAAGTGATTAGATATATGTTTCTCTTATCAAGGAAGAGTTCATTATTAGTGAGATTTCCCAACCATTCTCAGTATGTATCATTCTCTAGGTTTTCCATATCAAGTTCTTTCATTGGGGTAATTTCATTTGAGGAAATATTTGTATGATTTTCTAGGTAGGGGTCAATAGATAGGATATGGGGTTGGATGATGACAACTTTGAGATTTTCCTCTCAATAAGGGAGAAGTGTGCAGTAATGGAGGTGGTCATCATTAGGGACTGAGATTTCATGGAGTATTTGATGGTTAGATTCACTCTATCATTCCCATTGTAGAGAGAGGTAGACATCAAATGAGGTACCCTTTTCATTTTTTTCTACATAGGTGGATGCCTTGTTTTATCTTTTAGTTATACACTCCTTCATATCACCTGTCTTAGTCCATAGTTTAAGACAGGAGGTCTAGAACCTTATAGTTCCCTTTAATTTGACTAAACTAGTTAGATGTTGATATTAATTGTATGATGTATATAGAGATTACAAGAAATTGTTGGGGTAACACCTTCCTTTTTTATAATTACTAAGAATATGGATCTTATTATTTGACCTCATTCCTAATATTAATTGGCTATATTTAATAGAGAAATTGGTTTGATTAATTTAGTATGTTGTTTGTGTTCTATAATGACAATGGATAGCTAGTAGGTTTATTTAGTGATAAAAATGCTCAAATGGTTCATTTCTAGTTTGTGTCCTTATCTTTATTGATGGTAAAGGTGATTCGGAGTTCATGAGAGGATCAACTGTTAGAACTTTCTATTGTTATTTGAGAGTACCATGTTGTTTTTCATGAGGAGGATGTGGCATTACCCATCAATGATTGATAAATTTTGGGACTGATCTATAATCGAAAATTTCTCCAATCATGATGTCTCCATATAGTATAAAGAATTTATAATTTTTGGGGTCTATGATTATAACTCACTGATATACTATTGGGATGTTTTTTTCGGATGAGTGACATCACTTTGGGTGCACTAGATTTATTTTTGAAGAAGGTAGATTTAATTTTGATCCATTATTTTTATAACCATTTCTTAAATCAAGTAATAGTGAAGAAAAACTATCCAATTATGTAGATCGATGATTGATTAATTCAGTTGAATGGAGGAAGATGGTTCTCAAAGAGCAATCTATGATCAGGGTATCATCAGATGCAGTTGAAGGATGATGATATCATGCTGTTATATTTCTAATGTCATCATTATTATTATGAGTCATTTTTTAATTCAGTTGGTGTGGAAAACACTATAAAATTGGAAATGGGTTTAATGAATTCAACTTTTAGATGTTTATTGTATGATTTCATCATATTTTTAATTTATGGTATCCTTGAGCAATCCACATCTAAGGAGGATAATATAGAGCATCTATATATGATTTTAGGAGACAATAATTTCCAACTCTTTTCGATGTTATATAAGAGAGAGTTATAGAATCATGTTGTTCATTTCATGGGACATGTCTTTCAAATTTTGGACTAGTATTGTATCCTTTAATGATCATGAGATTCATTTTTTGGTCGTAACCCAAGATAGATATGCAGGAGAGATGTTTCCATGGTCCTGTAGGATGTTATTGGAGGTTTATAGTTGGTTTCTCTTAGGTTGTTACTCCAATGATTTCCTTGAATAAGAAGGATCAAGCATTCATGTGGAATAAAAACTATCACGTATATTTCAATAACATGAATTATATTTTTTATCTCTCTTGTCTATTTTTAAGCTGAGGGGGTTCATTTTGCAGTTTTTTGAGATGATTCATGTCATGGGTTATGTTTTGATTTGATATACTAGGATCAATTTTTTATTATTATTATAAACAAAAATGTTCCCATGCGATTAACTATTCCAGCTAAGATCTATAGTTTTTTCTAGTTGTGTTCATTATGAATATGTTGTGAATTTATGTCATCATTGAGTGTTTTTTGGTTTTTATTAATAAAAAGATCCTAATGTATGTATTCCCCAAATGGGAATTAAACATTCGATAGTTATGGTGTTTGGAAATCATGTAGGATTATAACTTTGAGATTTCAAACACACCATGTGAGGGTAATTCCATAGATGATGCTATGAGCAGGAATTTATATAGTGATATCATGTCTGAATCTAGAGATTCATGATGGGTAATGGAAGTTATCTCTGCAATCCATATTGATATAGAAGAGGTTAGTGGAATAGTTTCCTTTATCATATGAATGTGTTATTTTCATTGGTAATGTATGTAGTTGATTCAAGGCTAAGGTATTATATAATGGAGGTTCGGAGAGGCTAGGTTGTTTTTGGCGATGGCTCATATGGTTGGTTTATAGATGAAAAAAACCTATTGTTTCTATAGGGAAGGAATGTTTTCCATTTAGAGATGTGTGAGATGATACTGAATGAGTTCCATTGATCACCCTTAGCATTCTATCTGGATGTGAAAAATATTTACCAAGATATGAGAGTTATTTTTTTGCAGTCTCGGTTGATGTGTATTGTTGTAGAGTTTGTTCCTTGATGTTTTGTCTTTCAGAAGGTGAAGAATGGGCAACATGATATTGGTGGTTTTTTCATCTATTACATGTTCATCAATGGAAGTGGTAGAACATATCATTGGACTTCATTACCAGTTTACCTCAAGACCATAGAGTATTTTATTTTATATGGATGATAGTGTATTTTTTGGTGAAATCAAACCACTCCATATAGCTATATGAGTTGATCACAGTGGTGTATTTATTGAGGAAGTATCTAGAAGATGCGGTGAGACTCCATGGATTCCAATGATGATAACACATGATCTTGATCCTCATTTTACCTCCAGTGTGTGGAGTGGTCTCCCACATGATTTTGGTTCCTAGTTATTCTAAAACACTAATTTCATCTGTAGATGGATGGTAAGATAAAGTTGACAATCCAGACTCTTGAAGAAACACTTAATTCTTGTTTCTTGGTTTATAGATGTTTTTGGTTGAAAACACAAATTTTGGTCATGTTTTATTAGTATAATAGTGTTCACTCCACCTTTTTTATAGAAAAATTTGAATAATTGTATGTTCCAACTTGATGTTCTCCATTGTGCTTGTATGGGTATAGAAAGTTATCAATTCTCAGGAAGAAACAAGTGAAGAATAGAAAAATAGTTTTTTAGAAAATTCATAAGGAATAAAGGTATAATATCACATTAATAAGACCAATTTATATCATATGAGGGATCATTTGGAGTTCATCAATGAGGATCAAGTGTTCTTGAAGGTGACCCCTCATTTTGGGAAATGATGGTTTGGTCAGTGGAGTAATCATTATCCACGTATTGTTAGGAAATTCAAGGTTTTAGATCCTATAGTGAGGTGGTGTATTGGAAACCACTTCCCCCATATATGGTCCACCTACAAATTTTTTTTACAATTCATATATTCAATGTTACCTTCATAGTGACTCTCAGTTAATTATTGGAGTGGCATAGAAAATGATGAGGCTGCAAACTTAAAGGTGTGGCCTATGGAGATCTTGGAATTCTAGGAGAAGATGCTACGTGGGATGTTATTCAATTGAATTATGTCCTTTTTAAATTGTGTATTTTGGAGGAGATTAGCTATGAATGTGAGTAAAAAATTTGTTCCTAGTACCTTGATCTAATTTTTGGTTTTCTTTTCTCTTGTAATGTTTTATATTTTTTGGTTGTTGAATATTTTAGGTTATGATATGGTGTTATCTCCAATTTTCATGTCATTTATTTTCTTGAATTTGAGAGGTCTATACACTAGGAGAGTGATTAGAAGTTGGTTTTTGTTTTGTGTGTGTGTGTATTTTAGAGTTATTTCATATCAGTGTGGGGATTTAGATCATGTGTTGGTAAGATAATTGAGAGGTATCTTTCAGGGTGGTTTATAGACAACCCTTTTCCCATTTCACTTTTTCTATGGGTTTCAATTAATTAGAAGGAGAATAATTTTAGAGGTATATTTTGTTAATCCTTGGACCATAGTATCCCTTACATTATGATTTTTTGATAATTGGATATTCCTAGAGAAGTATTGAAGGAGTTCTATAGGGAAAATGGGGGAAATGGGGCTCCACTATAATTTTAGGAAAGGTTGCATCATGGATCCAAGTAATATTCCATTATAATGGTTTCTATGGAATAGTATCCATGTTGTCTCATAAGTTTTATCTAGGGAAAAGTATTATAGTAATTTTCAAGGATTGATCCGTCAGGACAGACCTGACGGGCAGAAGGTTTGATTTGACATCGCAAAGGCCGACTCCAATAGGATCGGTACCAGTGTCTATAATTAAAAGGAAATAATTTAAAGGGAGGAATAAGAATAATTAATTGTACGAATTCACATATTTATCTTTATGTATAAGTATAAAGGAATATAATATAAACTGCAAAAAATATAGATTAAAACGTTGCATTCAATAAACTCTAGGTAATTCATCAGAGTATGAAAGTATAAACACAATGTATAATGGTGAAAAATAAATGCCTAATTAGAAATGAATTTACAACCAAAAAATTACATTAATAAAGGAAAATAGAGAGAGATCAGATCCTGGTCCCCATTTCTTACAATTGAATATGGTTAATACACCAAAGTATCACTAAGATCCATTGATGTCACCACCGATATTATTATTGTATACATAAGACACATAATGTGTCAAAAAATAACATACAAGGGCAGGTATATACATACCCATTATGCCAAAATAAAAACCAAACATGGAGAAAACATAGATTTAAAACATAAGTCATCTCAACCAAAATAAAGTGGGAAATGAAAATGAACATAAATGATTAAAATGATGCCCAAAAAAGAGATAAAGGGGATATCCATACCCATATCCTAGATATTTATAATGATTCATCTTACAACTTCATAATTCTACCTATTATTCCCACAATCTTTCAAATATTTGAAATAATCTTTGTGGAGGGGGTCACATGTCACCACTTCACTCCATAGTCAATGTTGATGCAGTCAAGTGGATGACTTGCGCCTCGCCGGAACAGGAAGACAGGGGAGTACGACTCTATAGAGAGTGCAATCACACCATGATTTAGTTTAGGGGAGTACTTAATCTACCTTATAAAAGAGTATGGGGACCCAAAATTTGGGTAAACTAGGGAGTACTTACACTAGAATAACTCTGATTAGCCTTCCATTGTCACTGAATTTATCAAGCATCACATAAACAAAAATATGTCTTATAACAACTCACATCATACCATGTATTCTATAATGAAGGATATCATCTTGTTCTATATTAGAGAATACTCTATATAGGATACTCAAGTGATAAAATTTGAGTCATAATGAGGACAACAAGGAAGGTAAAACTTCTTATTAGAAGTGAACAGCATGTGAAAGGGGTCACATGATATGTGACATCACCTAGTTTCTTGGATGTGTTCTAAACTAGAAATTACATGTGATTTTATGTCATACTATATGATGTGTACAAGTGGTACATGGTATGTCTCATCCATCTAGGGCATTCCCATGTCCTTCAATCTATTTCCCATGTCCATAGGCCTCTTCCCATATATATTGCCCAGTTTGGGTATCCTGATCATGTCTAATTACATGGTATTCTAATATACTATGGGTGTGAATGTGTGTCTTGACATTTCAATTCTTGTTTTCCCTTAAAGTAATTGATGAGCTACTAGAACTAAGTCACATGGCTTGTACATAAACATACATGGCGTGTTATATTAATCTCACCTCCAACCCTATACATCACAACCATGGTACTAAACGTTGTGTGTTCTTCATTGTACATATCATTTAGTTGGGTTTTCATAGGATGTAAAGAAAGTTCCTCATATGGAGTCTAGATTATACCTCTCCACAAAAAATCCCAATGTTTTAATTCTTGAAATAAAAGGGTAATTCCTCCAACCTCATGTTACCATAAATTGGAATCTTGTAACCATGCTTGAGTCTATCATGTTTCAGCTTCCATTCACAATCCAATATACAATATCCATCTCCATAAAATCATGATCCCATCAAGATCAATATCAAAATTTCCAATCCTTCCATTTTTATTAACAACACCATGAAACTGGGGGGTTTAATTTCACTCAAAGCCTCCTAAAAAATGTTAAACAAAATACTCAATATGAAAATGGTGAAGTAGGAAAATAATATTAGATAAAATCCACAAAAACAAATTTGTTGAGCATCATGGGCTGATGAGATTCCAGAAAATAATCAATAAGTGGGGAAACATGGGGTGATATCATGGAATAGAAAAATACATTAGAAAAAATAAATAAATTTATTAAAAGTTTCTCATCTGAAGGGTGGTAACCATTGATAATAAAAATAAAGATGTGGAAATACATGCTTATTAGTCAAATAGGGAGGAAGATAAAATCAATGATTCATGAATCTGGTATGGATTTATTATTGTTGAAGATTATATTCTGAAATGATGATGAAGGTCCCTAGTCTTCCATTCCTATACCCAGGTCCACCTCAATCTGATTGTTTCTATTCTCTGATCCCGACTATTCAATTAAAAATTCTCTCCTCTAATCATCCCAGGGTTTTTTGGATCACCTTAATGAAATAAAATAAGGATGTATTTGTAGAGGATAGGGAATGTTTTAATCATTTAATTATAATAGATAATTTATTTATCTATTTTATTAAGTGAACTCACCAATGATTACATGATTTGGAACATCCTATGCTAACCAACCTTATATTTTGACATTGGTAAACCTTGAGTTCTGGAAATATCCATGGTCTCATATTTACCATCAGAGGACTCTACAGATAGGAAAACAATTAAAATCCAAATGTTACAACACAAGAATGATAATGTATTAATATATTTAATATATTATTTTGGTGTTTATGAGAAACCCAAACATTATGTTGACTACAAGAATAAATCTATAGAGATACATTGAAATATTTGAAGGAAAATCCATCATAACCAGTGTCATTACTTCTCCACTCCATCATGTATTTTCACCCAAATAGTGAAAGATATAAAAAATGTTAAAGTAATGAGACTATATATGTATCTCATTATAATTGGTTCACTCTTTCACACTATAATAATATGGAAACATAGAAAGAAAAGGAACCCTCCATTGACACATTATCCTCTCATACCGATCCTCGAGCGCCATCATGTACTCCACAAAGTTGTCTTCATCCTCGATGCCTATAATGAAGAATATCATCACATATTTCAAGATTCATCTAGATATTACGTCATGATATTAAATATGGACTTGGACCGAAAGGGATGAATCATGACAACCAATAGGTTCCACAAAAAACAATCTTCACTAAGAACCAATTCACACTATCAGTAGATATGAGATATCATAGAATCATGCCTACATAGAACCTCTGGAAGAAGCTGCTAAGCTATGGTCTCAAAACATAGATCTATATCTCAAAATATGGATATAGGGATGAAGTAATGACATGTTATTGCATTTAAAATTACTTAAAAAAGTGTATAAAAGACACAAATTGTACGTCAAATCATTTTGCATGCATTCTTGTTATAGCCCTTCATAGCATGCATCTGCCTGCGACCCAAACCACCAACACCATGAGCCTATCATGGGCCACCTGATAGTTATGGAGGAAGTTTATCATAGAATTTACTACTACTATAATCTCCTCCCACTGAATCTCCACCCACTCCTCTTCCAGCACAGACCCCATGGGGAATGCCCTGACTACACCTGGGAGACCCATGATCAAGAAACTGCAACTACATTGGAGTTACATCCTCCATCTAACAATCTTAATCATAACAAAGGGTTAGGAAATCATGTACCAAGGGACCCCTCCCATCATAGACATATAATTTTACTTTACTCAGTTGGATAGACCCTCTACATAGTAAATAGGAAGAAGATCCATGCATATATGTTCAAGAACAAGTATGTATTCTCTACCAAAACCGTGATATCTAATACCTACTAGAGGTTGCCAAAGAATTAACCACACAATGTAAACATCTTTCTCTATCCACCAGGTGTCCCTCTACGAGGAATCTCTCAATAACTAGAGACCGTTCTAAAACTCTAGCATAGGTTAGAATGCACAAATAGACTATTCTATCTTAAATGTCTCTACGATGACCTTATTCCTACATCCATTACAATAAAACCCATATTTCACCATAAACATAGAGAATGAGTGAGGTTATTAAACACCAAAAAATGATCTGAAACTATCATATCATCTTGATATAGATCAATAATCTCCTGAATCTTCATGGAGCACAAGTATGGTGGGTAATACTCTTCTCAAAGCATCTATTGGATGTCAGACTGTGAGTGTGTCATCTCATTATATAT
Source organism: Viscum album (assembly GCA_963277665.1). Classification (NCBI taxonomy): domain Eukaryota; kingdom Viridiplantae; phylum Streptophyta; class Magnoliopsida; order Santalales; family Viscaceae; genus Viscum; species Viscum album. The sequence goes on from OY728150.1 coordinate 13,706,564, forward strand.
CCAGCTAATTAGAATATTACAATTCCCTATTGATCCTTGAAGAAGGACAATTATGAACACAAACATCTGATCAATTGGGGTTTGGATGAGCCTAAATACTTGGACCACTAATGAAATCTAATCCTCTCTTGTATGTAGGTCTGTCTTACTGCAGAACTGTTGTGGTCACTGAAAATGGAACTTACAAATCATGTTAATTTGAAATATATTTCCATCCTAAAATTAAATTAATATCTATTTTTTAATAGATTCAAGTGCTACTCCATAGCCTCCTTGAGGAAAAACCCTCATGAAATATCTCTTGAACTCGATCCTCATCTCTAAATGAATCATCATCACAATCCTATATCAGTAAACTAGATAGATGTATTCATGGATTCATCATTAAAGTTACCAACATGTACCATAGTTACATGATCATATATATATATATATATAAACATATGGGAAGATAAATAAATAAGTAAAGTTAAGTACTAAATATTATATGATTCATTTTCAAACATTTTATGAAAATGATTTCTCAATTTGTTTCTTCAACAAGAAGGTAGTCATAGTCCTAGAGAATGGATACATTGGCCTCCAATCCAACACTAGGTTACATGGATTCAAATATACACGGAAGACACTCTGACACCATTTAATTTATTTCCCAAAATAATCCTCATCATGGGTCAAACTCGAAACACTAACTTGAGGAAGAACCACCTTTGTTACAACACTATCATAACCCACCACACAAAACCCCTTGCTAGAGTAATGCAAGGTGTGACAACCCAAATACCATGGAAAATAAGATAGGGCATTGAGAAAAGTTGTAAGATTTAATAAATGAATAGTAGGACTTAACTTATCGCCTATATGAATTCACAAAACCATATCCTGGATGAATTATTGGGGAATATGATAAATAACAAAACATCAAGAATACCTCAATGAATAACATAAACTCTAGGGAATACATCCGAGTATGATAATATAAGTCCAATGCATACAGTTGTAAAATATATGCCTAACTAGAAATGAAATCCCAACATAAAAAAACTAAAAAGGAGGGAAACTAAAAGGGACTAGCTTCTACAAACCATGTCCATTGACCAAACAAAGTCAATGCACCAAATAATCAATAAGCTCCACCAATGGAACCATTAATCTAACTTTCATCTACATAATACAAGACACATGTAGAAAAATCCCATCCATGGGTGAGTATATACATAACCAGAAGGACACTCCAAAACCCAGAAATAGTGAAAAAAGATATATATAAAATATTTTATCTCATCCAAAAAAAGGAAGAAGACCCAAATATAAATTACCATAAAGAAACCCATATGATAGAGAATGGGGATCTCCATATCACCTACCCAGTTATGAAAACGGAATCTGAATATTCCTCCAAAATTTCTTGTTCGATTCACAGAATCATGCATAACCATATAAGAATCTGTGTAGAGGGGCCCTCACATCACCACTATGCTCCGTAGTTGATGGATTCATTACCCTTGTGAATGAACTTCTTCCCACTAGAGCTAAAATATGGTGGGAGTACCCCTCCATAGATAGAGGGAATGTATACTAATATAGTATGGGGTATTACCAAATATAACTATGTAAAGAGTATGGTGGAACCACATCATGTCATGATAGGGTATTACTGACCCTAGAATCACTCTGATTATCGTTCCCTGATAAATAAAATAAAATTTTATATGATGATGTAAAATCACAGAAATAAAACCACAAATGATATCTTTTATGCCATAATGAAGGCTACCATTGCATTCTATGGGGAGAAACACTTAGGATATGCTTCACATGGGCCAATATATGATTTCTAAAAAGGAATACATGGAATGTAGTTATTTCTTGTAGAATTTCAATGCATGTTTATGGGGTCACACAACATTTGACCTCAACTCATGACCTATTAGTGTTCTCTCGTTGGAACATATTGTGAATCCATGTCATTATACAGGGCGTGAATAGTTAGTATATGGAATGTATCATCCATCCAGGGATTTCTCATGTTATTACAGCTTATTACTTTGTATATAGTCATGTTCACATTTACATAGTCTCATCTGGGTATCCTGGTCATGTGCAAGTACATGGTTGTTCCCATGTAATCTGTTCGTACCCATATGTCTAGCCATTTCTCTTCTTGTGTACTCTTAAAATACATGTGGAGCTTCCAGCACAAGGACACACAATGTTTACATTGACATAAAAAAATATTTTATTTTTATCTCACTCAAAACCCTAGTCAATGTAGCCAAGGTACTAAATGGTGTGTGTTCTTCATAGTTTATGCCTTGTAGATAGGGTTTTCACTGGCTGTAAGTCATATTTATCAATTAGTATCTAGATCCAACCTTATTTCCAAAAATACCACCATTTTAAAATTATAAATGGATTAATAATACATTAGACCATGAATTCATGGCTTATGGTAGCCAATAATTATAATACATACACTAACACTAGAATCCATTGCGTTTCCACTGCCATTCGGGGTCTCGATACCTGTAGCCATCTCTTGATAATTAGAATCCCATCATGATCGGTTACCAAATTACTAATACTTCTATTTTCTTATAAACGTCATGAATCTTGTGGATCTATCTTTATTGAACGTACCTTATAAATATAAAACAGAATCACCAATTTGACAATAGTGAAGAATGAGAAGAATAATTTGTGAAACGAACACAAAAAAGGTGCGTTGAGAACGATTGGATGATGTGATACTATAAGAAAATGTGAAAAAATGGTGATATATTTGAATAAAAATTGTAATTGGATATAACAGTGAAATTTATTAAAATGTTCCTATGATAAGGGTGATAATTTCAGATAAAAAAAGTTGATCGAAAAATTCATCCTCATAAATAAAAAAATGGAGGAATGCTCACATAACGAGTCTTACCTTAGACATGGATCAATAATTGGTTATGATAGAATTCACCAATGATGAATAATATCTTGTATGTTCACTTGATACCCATCGATACACCTAAATTGAATTGTTTCGATTCTCTAATACTGATCGGTCAATGAATAATTATGTCTTATAATCATCTCATTGATATATGGATAGCCATATAGAATCATCATAAGGAAATATTTTTATATAATTATGATATATGAGGTATTAAAATTAAAATTAATAATTTTTTTATGTATTTTAATTAATTCACACACTAACTATCACCTCTCATAGTACATCTGATATAGACAAGCCTTATGTTATGACTAAGGTAAATCTTGTAATTAGGAATCAATCGCGGTCTCATATTTTACATACGGGATCTCTACCAAATTTTAAACCAATAAAACCCTAATGATCTATTTGAAAGCAATAAAATATATAAATATTTTTAATATATTTATTTAGGGGTCTCAAGACACCCAAAAATCATGTTGGATCTAATGATGAATGTAGATATATGCATAGATAATTACAAAGTATAAATCCATCATACCAGAGTTTCTACATATACTTCTCAAATAGTGGTTGATGAAGCATGGTAGTTGGCTACATTAGAGGCCCCTACCTATGGTTGATCACTATGGTGTGGAGTGAAGTTATTGTTCTGTAGCAGTTTTTGGATATTTTTTTAATTTTAGCAGTGTCTATGCCGAGGGGTTCGATCTATGACATAACCTTCTTATTGGCCAAGTGAGTTCTACGACACAGTGGTAAGTTGTTCTATTGTCCCTCCAATCTTTTTTATAATATCTACATCATGGATACAACAATGGAACTCACAAATGGAGTTAAATAAGGGGTTGTATTTTAGTATTATTCCATTATAACGTAGTACTCATATCTCTCAATAGGCCATGACATAGTCCTAGGGGTTGTGTTGTGGCCTTCTAAAAATGAATCCTCCTATAAATTTCCAATATGCCCTCCAAAAAATGTTTCTCCGTAACATTCTTATTGAAAACTAAGTTCATATAAGTCATTTTTTATGGATTTGATGTCCCATTTGATCATATTCAAGTAATAAATTATAGAGATAAATTTGTTGTATTTGGAGGTAGATTCTTCCATGTTTTTATGGTCTATGCTTTGTTTAATATTCATCTCCTCCCTTTATTCTATATATTCTTTGGAATTTTTTATCCATAATTAAAATATATTTTTCCTTGTTTTTTTGATGAATGTATATCAGGGAATCCTTGGGAGTTCATAGTTTCCTTGAGGGATGATGATAAGATATATATATTGTTGTTCCATTTCCATTTCAAGAACATTAAATGTTTTCTATAAGTGATTTGGTGATTCTTCTATTTGTTTTTATGAAATAATAAATTGAACAAGTTTTATCCATGTGTATAATATTTTAATTAATCTAATGAATATTAAAATGGACTAATCAATGAAATTAATTTATGTTTAGCAATCTCTAATATATTTTTCTACTAAGACAATGATTTTCCCCTTGATTTCCTTGATAGTTGTCTATATATACTATTCTTAGTTTAGCATGATTTTTTGATTTTTTATAAAATTTAAATTGAAAAAATAATATAAATATCATAAATATATAATTAATTGGTTGTATTAACAATTAATGAATATGAATTACTAATAAATCTTGTGTTTCTAATAAATTGATGGCAATATAATTAAAAAAAATTCATGTTTAATCTAAAGTTGTAATTCCATGAATCAATTTAATTGGATGTTAATATGGAATTATTAGGAATGAGATTAAATATTAATGGGGAGTTATATGATAATTTCAATCCCTTAATTCTTGTTAAGGTTAAAAAAGTCATGAGAGCGTGTTTAATTAATGTAATAACTTATGATTGTTGAAAAATTAGGTTTCATATAGTTGTAAACTGTTATAATTGAATTAGTTTATTAAATTTATAATAAAAATTGTTTTTTTATAATGTTAAATGTTGGGGATAAGATATATTATTCTATTATGGGGTCTAATGGCCTTGTGTTTCAGCTCTTGATATCTCATATGTATGAAAATGTTAAATACCATGTTTTTAAATCCAAGTTTTCTAATATACAATGTTTTTATTTTGTACCTTCTCTGATATGATTTATATTTGAGACATACTGTGTGATCTGATGTGATCCAAGGATAGATTATGAGATATTGGTGTAGAGTCCAGAGGTTATGGAAGAATTTGATGCTTATGATGGTGAGATGCATAGTAAAATTCAGGTTTGTGTCAAGGATGGAACAAGAGATGACAGAATTGGTTGAAGTGGGGTTTACCTATTTTTATGATTATTATAAATTACTACTCTTAATGAACACTTTTAATGTTAATATGGTTGGGTTTATTTTTTATCATCATTCCTTCCCCAATATTTGAGAAAGCTAGATATTCTTGGATTTATTTCTATTAATTATAGGTTAGGATGATTCCAAATGTACCTTAAATTAGGTAATTCGTTTTAATGTCTACGAAATGGAAAAAACAATGGTGTTAGTGCTTTTTGGAATGAATTTGTTTAATCTAAATAATCATGGACTCATTTGGATTGTTCATATAGTAAAAGACTAAGCATTTTTTGGTAACGAAATGCAGCCTGAATTATTTTTATTATTATATTAGTATCTACTGTATTAATTAGTGGTAAGAGAGTTGTTTAATAATAAAAATTTAATGTAAGAAATATCATTTACTATTTTTTTGTTGATTATGTAGTCTATAACATTGGTTGCTAGGTTTCCAAGTGATGATAAATGTTGTTAATCTAAGAACTGGGTTATGTACCATATTTTTTTATCTGATTATTACTAAATCCTTTATGATGTGTGATTTCATATGCTACCCCTCCCATGTCCTTTAGGGAGGAAAAAACATAGTGGACTCTAGGACGTGTTTTTACCAAACATATTGGTTTTAAATGGATAGATGGTTCACTACCCCCTCATGACCCACTATCTTCTAATGTTAATATATTTTTCTAGTGTTAATATTGTTTAGTTTTCCCTATATGTGTGTATAGGATTATAATGAACTTTGGTTATTTCACTCACATTTATATCTAGATATAGTATCTAAATGTTTATTATCGGTGTGATGTGTGTTGGTTATGATGGATTGTGGTACATAATTGGTGTATCGGTTGTGATGGATTGAGGTATAATACCCATTATATGACACATTATATATGGGCTATGATGGATCCTAAAAACAACTTGGTTACTATATGGATATGAAGAATGTGATGATGAGGTGATATGATGCACAAAGATCATGTTGGGATACATATACCTAGTGTCATCATGATGGATTCTTTTAGAGTTAGATGGATCATGAAATACAACATTAGGTAAGAGAAGAAAACCCAAGGGGACGTTGTAGCAGGATAACCTTGTTGATTAATTACTATAATGAAGTTTCATTTGTATTTGACACTTTATGATATATAACTATTGTGAGGCTGGGAATTTAGTATACATGTTTATGTGATAAGTTAGTTTCACGTGTTTTTCAATAGGCTTTAGCATCCACTCTTTATCGTTTTCATGGGAGACTCTAGGGATTATCCTAATGATTATACATACTATGGTCCCCATACATTAATATAAACTATTTTTTTATACTATACTAGTAGGTTAGAGACTGAGTTAGATATTACTAGCTCATGGTTTTCCAGGATATGTTGGGGGATTCATGCTTGTTGCTGAGTATATCATTTTATACATTTAGTTTTCCTTCTATCTATTTTAGTATTGTATATTATCATATTTATTGTTTTTGGATTCCTTTTTTATATCTCTGATGGAGTTGATATATTCATCAAACATATCTCTCTCATAATCATTTTCTATTAGAGTGCAAGGCCTACCATTCATATGTTCATTATACCCTCAGTGTTAGTCACCCATCTGGGGCCTACTGGAGGCTGAACGAAGGGTAACCTTATCCCTTCTATCATTACTATCCTGGTAGGGCATCCATTAAGGTAGGGTGTCATGAAATGTGTAATACAATATTTAGAAATAGAAAATACTTTGATACGTTTAATACAATAATTCTTAGTTTATATTATAATAAGTAAATAATTTTCCTCTAATTAAAAATAATTCAAAAATACCATATTTCAAAAAACAAAATGTAACCCACATCATAAATATAGATCAAAATAAACCATGGGAACCACCATAACCAGTAATCATACTATATAAAAAAAACTAAACAAAATTTCCACAAAACCCAATTAGAATAAATTGGAGAGTAATACCATGTTTTTTAGAAATAACATAACTAATATAATCAATAAGTGGGTAACATTAAGGGTAAAATACATAAGTCATAATGTGGGGTGGTCTTGGACATAATCAAGAGAATAAAACCATTGAAATTATACCATAGTTCTATTAAATCATGTCAATTAGCTTATATTTTTTTATTAGTTCATATTCATTATATCGCATGGTCTAAACATGCCAAAAACATTTGTATGTCCTTTAGTGAATCAACCACTTCGCTAACCTAGTTACCTTGAAATATTAGGTAGAAGTGAGTAGGGAGTAAATAAAATTCTCATAATTTATATCCAGATTTAAAAAAAAATATCACCTCAGTGATCCAATCATGAAACAACACCTTTTGAGTAAATAAGAATAAAGTTATGGTAATAATAAAATGGAATCCCATAAGGGTGAAGGGAATAAACAAGGAATAAAAGAAAGAGGTCAAAATTAGGGTATTAAGACCATAAATAAACTCATATTCACAGTATAAAAATATATCCATTAAATAACTCTAAGAAAACCCAAGACAAAATCTCCTTTTGAAAACTAATCCAGGACTGATAGCATTAAAACATTATTTTCCTCTATAATTTACATAAAATATAATAACTCTATTGATAAAAAATACCATTAAAAATGGTTTTAAATTTTAGATATAAAAATAGGGTGAAAACCCATTTATTAAAATTCATATTCATTTAAAATATCCTCTTATTATTTTTCACGGAACCATGACATGCACGAACATTTGGTTAAAACAGTATGTTGAGAATTAATAAAATAGACTCTATGAAATGTAAAAATAAAACATGATGATGTTTGAAAAAAACTCATGGGTATAATATGTACATGTAACATGACAAGGAAATAATTTTATAAAGCTACCAATTTTATGATTTGTGATGTAAAATAATTTCATAGAAATAGATACCTCAATCAAGGATAAATCTATAGCCCTCCCTGGAAAGAGACAAACCATGAAAGGGAATAACTTATAGGTTTACTAAACAAAAAAATTACCACTACTATAAACATTTTGAAACATAAATTTTACAAAAAAAATCAATTATAAAGATTTATGAAACAAAATATTAGGGGAATGTAATATGGAAGAAGAGAGGTAGAAAACCCAAGGAATAACATTGAAGAACCAATTGAAATCGAAGACGAGTAACCATGTAAGAAATGAGGTAGTATGGATAGCAACATAGAATTTATTCCATGGTAGGATGAATTAGAAATTAGATAAAGAGGTTACATCCCCCTAAAACCATAAGAGGGTAAAATAAAGAAATTCACAAAATTAAAATTTTGAATTGGAATGCCAAGATCCAACTTACCCATTAAATTATAACATCCTTCATCGAAGTACCACTTTCTAACTCTCAATGGCTGTGTAAAGGGATGAAAATCCATATCACATTGTGATTAACCATTAGGTTTTTGATCATGATGATATGGTTGATCATCACTCAACCTCATAATAACGATAATATATCCAACATATAGTTATGGCGCAACTTCCTATTTAACGGTGAAATGCCTTTTACACTGAAAAATAAAAAAATAAAAACCATCTATCATGGAGTGTCCCACAAATCATGATGTGACCACCTAAAGTTAATAAATATTTTCTATCGAACGCACTAATCATGGGATGTCCAACTTTTATCGTAGGACTACTGATTGTAGACAGAGTTGTATAACTATAGAAATACCCAAACATACTCCCAAATCTAGATGACAAGATTTTTTTTAAATGACTCAAAATTATATAATAATTTTTCAAAATAGTTTTATGGGTGATTTAAATTTAACATAGTGGACCATGTGATTATGGATGACACAAAATCATATGAGGGATTTAAAATTTTAGTCTCAATTGTGAAAAACGTAATAATATGATTTTCGTGTTTTGTTTATACCTTGGTGTTTATATGGTTTCTATATAGAAACATTGCTATGCATTATAACATGTGATGATGGAAGATTGAAATAGAAACGAAAAAATATTTAAATTCACTAATTCACAATGGAAATTTATTTTCATTATTCATGTGTGACAATTTAAATTTTATTAATATGCTATATCTTATGTGGAAAATTAGTTAAATATAATATAATATATCGTATTTAGAATATTCTGTTTACAAATTATTATTTTTGATAATTTTTATTTCCATACCCTATTTAATACATTAAAGGCCTCATTATATGATTACATAGAAGTAATTTTTTCTATTCCATAAAGAGTGTGGTAATGGATACCAAAAGTATATATCTTGAAGTGGAATCACTATATAAATAATTTTAATTTTATTTAAGTTATTAATTTCTTTAAATGTGAATGAAACATTATATTTGAAGACTTTTAATGTATCAAAAATGAAATAAAATTAAAAAATATTTGTTACAAGATGATACAAAAAAGTTATTATGAACTTCTTTTGAAATTTATCTAATATAGTCATCATTGAAAAATGTATTTTCCTTATATAAAATGATTAAATGTAAAATCTAAAACAATTACTAAATTCCAAAAACTATAAACAAAATTTATGAAAAAATTTATTTGAGTGATTTTTATAACAACCTTCCTTAAGTTTTATATAATTACATAAAAACAACCAATAAAATAAACATAATCAGGGTATATTATTCTCCCAGTTCATGACCAAGATTCCAGAACATTAAAAAGTGAATCAAAATCAAATTACACTTGAATACTAAAATGACACATAATATTTATATAATCTAGTAAATGTAGCTACAAATATTTTATTATTAAAAAATTAATTAAAAATAGAATTTTATGAGTATATTATATAATTAATTGACAAAAAAACAATAACTATACAAAAATTAAAATTATCGAAGAATGTAAAGTTATAAATGAATACAATATCATGTTCACTTATATGATGAAATTGCAAGAATAATTGGATCAATGCAAAGAAAAAATAACTAGACATAACTAATCCTCTTACCACCCCATTTTCACTCTCATAGATTGAATCATTCTCCAAAATTATACAACTATTGGGTTGATAAAATGAGGTAGTTCTTCCAAAAAATTAAAAAGTTTGGAATTTTAATTATTTACTAAAATCACCCCATGTTATATTCTCATAGAATCTTATCATCAACCTCTACATGGGATAAGTTATTATTCAGCATCAACATTGGTAAAAAAAAATCAATTGAGAAATAATCCTTTAAAAAATGTTCTATAGAGCATGTGACTATAGATTAGAAAATTATTTTTATGATATAATTTGCCTCTACTTATGATTATTTTAAACTATATATAATCAACTCAATTATTTTAACATGTTCTCTATTATTTAGCTCCAGTTCATTGGAAATAATTTGGCTCACATTACACTTTATTAGTGAACATGTCCTAGCTCATAATGAAATTTGAACATTTATCTATCATGAATATAATTGGAAAAAATAAATTATCTGACAATCTAAACCCCTAAACATTAAAAGGTGTAATATTTATAGAAAAATCTCAAGAAATTAACATAACCTACCACTATATATTTATATCAATTGTTCATTAGATCAAATAAATTTGACCTTAAATCCTTCATCCATAGCTAAAATAACAAGGATAAGAACACAATTTCGACACTTTAGCTCAAATTAAAAACAAGTTATAGATCTAGATTTAGAAAACACATTAGTATTATAATTTATAGAATGTTTCAAATGAACCCAACATGAAAACTAGATAGTGGACTATTAACTACTCTAACCACTTGAAAAATAAGTCCAAATATTTTACATTGATAGAAACAATTGAAAACAATGATCTATGTGTGAAAATTGAACTAACCTTGATCCATAAAACCATGAACTATAGACATTAAATTTAACAATATAGTAAAGCTCCTTACATTTTTTTCAATCTTATGATTAAAAATTATAAAATTTAAAATTTCAATAATGAAACATAAAACGTATTGGATGATCTCAAATATCCTATCAATATATTAAATCACCAGAACAAACTCAAAATTGGATAGCTCTTCAAAAATAAAATTAATCCAAATTTGTATTGTAAAATATTAAAAACAAATATAATTTTGACTTATAAGATACTTCTCCTGAGTGTTATACCAACCTCAAGAAATTGGATGATTTTGTATTTATGTGTTTTATTGGATCCTCTTATGATTCTTATTGTTAAAGAAATTCATTATATTTCCTAATATATTAACTTCAAATAAAAAATATGTGGGGGTAAATAAAATATAAATTGGGAAATTTTCCATAAAGGATTCTCCATATTTATCAATATTGATGGAGTATACTTGATTATGACTACCAATAGTCAATCAATATAATCTCTCTTTCATAAGTATGACATCGTCCCCTATAATCCCAATACACTATGAGAGTTCCCCTAATCTGAAAAGTGACATAACACATTCATTTGAGACGAAAATGGATTATTAAAGTATTATACAACTTTATATTATACAAAAACTATATCACATTTCCCCAACATGAGTATCACATCCAATTATATGGACTCTTTTATGCAATAAAGGAGGTTGTGTGTTGACTAATTATATTTGTAAGATGACATGAATTACTCATAATTCATGATCTTCAAGTTTTTTGATATTTTAATTCTTTAATGATATCAATATTTTAAACTCTATGATATTTTAAAGTAAGAACATTTTGTTTGATTGTTTACGCGACATGAAACACTGAGTTTAAAGGACCCATGAATTTTTTTTTAAACGACTGTTATTACCTTCCATATAAATTTGAATAAATGAATATCTATAAAAAAAATTTAAAATTAAATTGTTTGAAAATATTTAAATTATATTCCTTGTTTATCAATTCATTAGAAATTAAAATAAAAAATCATTTTAATATCAATGAAATGTTATTTAAAAAAACATTTATGTGTTTATTGTGTATTTTCTTAATAAATTTTTCTAATAATAATTAGTGAAATATTTTATTGAAATTTATATATTATATATATTTATTAAAATTATTATGATTCATATAATATTATTTTTAATCATTTTTTTTAGAATAAATTCATTTTTGTGCTTAAAATCAATTTTTTTTCGAAAAAGAGGTCTCATCGGGTTTTGTGTACTTATTTAAAAAAAATTACAAATTTTATTTAATAATATCTCAAAATATTAACTTAATTTTTAAAATTATAATTTCAAAATTATCTTTGATTAATTTGTTTATAATTTTCTGAAATAATTAATTTTTTTGATGAATAGTAAAAAATAATAATAATTTATTGAAAAATATTGGTTCATTTAAATAATTTAAAAGTATCCTAAAATTATAAATTAACCTAAAGGTAAATTTAGTTCAATAATATTATATTTAATATTATTTTGGTCGCTCGAATCAATTAAATGTTCAATTTTTATATAAAAACAATTTATACTTTTGAAATATTTTCGATTTGAAAACTATTTTTTCACTTCGTCTATGGGATTTATTTAAAATTAAATTAAAAACATTATATTTATTTAATTATAAAAAATTGGTTAAATTTTATATCTATTCATAATTTATATTATTTAATAATTCCAAATTAATTTTTTTGTCATAATGCTTAGTAATAACAATAGTAATCAATTGTCGTGATTAAGGACTAAATGAGTTTACCCTGGGTTAACTGTTAAAGATAAGTTTCATAATGACCTAAAAACATTTATAATTAAACATTAATGGTGATATTTATACCTTTTCACATATATGGTATGATAATAAGACATCTTAGATTCTTTTTTAGAGTGATAAACATGAGAATAACTTATGTTTTTGAAAACTTTGAAGTGTGTCCACTCCCCCGCTTATAAAATCCCAACCCCTGTCATATCCCATTAAAATATAAAACCCATTTGGTTCATCCCATACCTAAACCAATACCATATTTAAATCCCTCCCCACTACCTATATTCCATGTTTTAATCATAAAACCATTCTATCACTTAAATAGGTAAAAACCTAAATAAGTTATCCAAAGAAGAGATATATTTCCTAATCACGTGTCTTCATTTAATATATTACTCTAGCACATTAAAATATTCATATAATATGATATAATAAAAAGAACAATATGTTTTAAATATTTATATTTTAATATGATAATTTAATAAAATATATCCATATCCTTTTCAATCAAATGGGAAATGAAAATATCAATCATTGGAACATCGGACTACCCCCTTATGAACCGATTAAATTCATTTTCTTTCACCATCTCTGTTGGATGGATAAAATCATGTATTTTGTGTTCATATATTATAGTTATGAAATTATTATACTTATTTAAATATAATAACAAATATATATTCTTACTATACAATCCATTTTAAAATAATTTCGCTCTTGCATATGTGTGGACAACCACCTCGATGTAGAAATATGATACGTTTAACAATTTATTTTCAAATGGATAGAAATAAGGATATATATAATGAATATATATGATGTGATAATTATTCATTAATTTGGATATATTATTTAACTTTATTTCCTTCCATTCATTAAAATGATGGAAACAACATTTATGTGTATGTAAGACCAAACATCTCCAAGAATAGTGTCATTCATATTTAAATCTATAAATTTTATGAATGGTTCTAAATACATATATGATGAATATATATAATATTTAATTCATTTTTATAATTATGGATAGTGTTTAAATGTTATCATTATAATAGACTAAAGCTACCAAACCAAAACATATATGGAAAATAATGCAATTATTACCTGGAATAGTGAGTTTAACAAGGAATTGTTAATAAAAAGTTGATAAAAGATTATAGTCAAATCATATATTTTATGATATATATGGTCACAGTTCTAAAAAATAAAATAGTGAGTATATATTTATTAAAAATTATTTTTGGAAATGTCTGATATAATTCAAATATGAGGTTTAGTTTTTTGGCCAAACATTTACTTTCGTGATACATATACAATATTCGCCACTTATTTCATTTTTTTGTGATGTACATACTACCCTTGGGTATTTTAGTTAATGAAACACTATAAAATAATTTTATTTAAAATTTTCATTTGATGTTTTTTATTTAATGGGGATTGTTATTTAAAATATTCCCAAGTGGAAAGGGTTTATTTTCATATTTCATCATTATAGAGATTTTGTATATTTATTTCTACCATTTTAGAATTGTTTGATATTTCAATGGTTATGATAATATATTTTCTTATACTCAATTTATTCATTAAATTTTAATGTAATTTTACAAATTTCATATCTTTGGTGTTTAAAATTATTGATAAAATGGGTTTTTATAAAAATATGATTATATTTCTCAATTATTTCAACAGTTTTTTTCTTATATATCAATTTTTCTAGAAATATATTCATAAATTATTATAAAAATAAATATAAAATTTCAAGGAATTTTTTCCAATGTTTTAATTTTAATAAAAAAATTTATAGGAATTTTATTCTTATTTTCTTAATGTGGTATCTTATAACCTTTTTATAAGAGTGAGAAAATAATGATTTATAACAGCATGTATAGAGTTACCAAATATCATGACCACTCTTTGTTTTGAATATTCCATTAAATTTTTAACATGTTTCATATTAATTAAAAAAAATTCAAAATATTCTATAAGTTCTTTATTTTCTAAATGTTGTTGTGATAGTGAAATGGGTATTCCCCGCAATTAAATTTTAATTATATTTTTATAGTTTTTATACTCATTAACAACAACAACCCTTATTTTACTTATTTTACATTGGGGATATGTTTTAATGTTTCTGTCCAACTTATTTATCTAGATATTTTATAATATTTTTATTAGGGATGTACTATTTTCATACAATTATCTATATTACTCTAGATGGTTCATGATTACGTTTATTGATTGGGGGAATTTTTAACAATTAATATACTAGTTTCTAAATATGTATGTTCAAATTGTTTTTTTACAATTTCATATAAGGTATTTATTATATATAGTATGTGATAAGATGTTCTATTATAACCCCTCAATTAATCAATAGGAATCATGAGATAAACTAGCTTGGGTATTCGGATGAGGCCTCACCCATTTATGTAACATTTCTTCATATGAGGTATTAAAGACATGGTTTTGATTTACACCGTTATAAATTCACTCATTATAGGATTAATTCTTTATGTCAATGTGACTATTCAATTAGTAATAATATTATCATATATGTTTCAAGATGATGTTTTATTTATATATAATTATCTTATCATCATTTTTCATTCCATCTTAGAATACATCTTTATGTTTTAGATTAAATGAAATTTCTTTTTAGTAAATTTTCATTGCTTATTAATGTTTCTTTATTTATTAATGATAGATCCCCATATATGCATACCCTTACTGAGAATTATTGGTCACCCATTTCTTATGTTTCCATTCAATATGATTCCACGAAGTGTATTATGATTCATATCTAGGGACCTTCCAAAGGGAATAATGGTATTCTAAGAGATAATATTACGTAATTTTTATGTTTTCAATTATCACGTGAGATTAAAATTATTGTCTAGTTTATAGGACTACAAAATTATTATTTAATTTTCGTTTTGATCACTTGTATCTAGTGACAATGTAATAAAGTAACCACCTAATTTACTAGGTTTGGGTTCATTGCAGCAGGTATTAGAGAGAGGTTAGTAGAAACCTTGTGTACTTGATTTGGGAAAACATAAATTTGAGACATAACCTTATGAATAACGTTTTTTGTAAGTCTGAGTATATGATAACATCTTATGGTTTTGATAATTTAGATATTATAGGGATTCCATTGATATAAACCCCTGTATAGATACAAAAAGTTGATGTTCATCTATAATAGTTGTACGTATGGGTAATAACATTGAAATGGGGAAACTAGAATTTAGCATGATCATTAGCTAGTGAATTATAACAGACCCTGATACACACCTATTTTTATACTCATAAGGAATATGCTTATGATTATTCATATTTTCATTACAAACTAACATGAATTATTTGAATGTATTATGATATGAATAACATATGTTAAACTAAAGGAATATTAGATTGTGAAGAAGGATTCATGGTTTTTTATTTATCTAATATGGTTATGTTGTTTCCCAGTGTGATTATTGTTTCTCATAATTTAATTTTAGGTTTTAGTCAATGTATGGAACTAGGTGAAATCTTATTTACCTAGAATGTGACAGACAATGTGGTTTTTTTTTTGAGAAATTAAAAGCAATGATGACTGATGTCATATATCATTTGTTTATTATTAATTAGTTATCATGATATATGATTAAAAAATTTCAAATTAATTATTTATAAAAAACACTAATGGAGTTAAGGATGGTGTTTTTTGAGAGATCATATAGTGGAGACTATGGAGGAAAGAAGACTCAATTTACATTATGAAGAAAATGTTTAAAGGAAAACATGGGAGAATTTATGAAAGTAATGGGAAACGTTTTTATGTGTATAAAATAAGGGAATAATTCAATAAATTGTTTAGTAAACCTTAATTTTATGATGGAAGGAAATAAATTTCTTTTGAGGGAACTATTTTTAGTTCATTTTTTTAAATTTGGGAAAATTTGAAATTATCAAATTTAATGACCTATTTAAATGCCAACTCCTAGACCAGGTAAGGACCTATTTTATAACTATAATTTAAGTAAATGGGTGGAAGTATTATGTATTTTAATTCATGAATTATGTTGTAGAAGTATTTTTATCAATGTTATTTTTCTTATAATAATAATGAAACATTTAAGGATTGTGATAATTATTTTGATGCATATATGTCTTCATCTATAGTGATGGATATCATCATTGGTTCTTGATTTTATGTCTTATAAAACTTTAAATGTCTTAAAAATCCATTTTTTGGTTTTATGTGATGGTATTTTATAAATATTAAGGATATTTTTGGAGACATTTATATAAATACGACCCATTGGTTTTGTATATAGTTAAGTGAAAAAGTAATTTAAGGAAGTGTTCCTTTACATTTTGAGGATATAGGTTTATAAGTGTTAGTAACATTTATGTATTATACAATATTTTTGTGTGTGGTGATTTTGGGTTATTTAAACTAGGAAATTTTATTAGAATGAAATTAATATAGTCTTGGAAAAGTGATAACCCATATTCTGGGTGATAACCCATCTTATCTGGAAAGGCTACTGAGCCTGATACCACAACCAAATGGTGACTATGAAAACCCTGCTTTTTATTACAACTTAAACATGCTTTATTACATAAAACTTCACTTGATCCAACAAAGAAGATCGAGAGGTTTAGTGTATTTGGGGCTTAGGATCATTACATAAAAACTTTAAACTTGAAATACAACATCTTTATTGAAAACTTCCTTTACATGACCACTACATTCCTTCGTACTTAGCATTGCATGGGATAACCTGAGGACATGCATAAGAAAAGGGTGACTTATAAAGCCCAGTAAGGGAGTACACAATGAATAACATGAGGAGTACAATACATGTTAGTAAATAGGAACATCAATAGAGTATAAGAGTAACATGAACATAAAGACATGATAAAGCATGATAATCATAACATGGAAATGTGGCAACAACACTTAACATTGAATTAGCATGAGCCAAGGCTCATTGCACATGGAGCATGAGTAAACCCTCATTGCACTTGAAGAATGAGTAAACCCTCATTTCACTTGAATTATCATGAGTCAACACTCATTGCACATGACGTATCATGATACTATACTTTACCCAATGCATTGGAGCGCTATAAAGGGCACACCCTTCTTGAACATTTCATTTCATGCCTAAGTGTGCCACATGGATCATAAAACATGGATTCATAAAACATAATAATTTATTCCACGATAAAGGAATGTGTAATTCATACATGAAACTTTATAATCAATTAGTAAATGTGCATAAAGGTGAATACCCTTGATGGAGAAATGGGCATGGTATTCACTACACAATGATATTGGCTTAGAAAATCGGTGTGATTTCGGCAGCATAATGGCGTGACATAAGAATTCATAAAAATGGTTGATGAGAGAGAAAGGGGTTCCTCATCATATTTAAATGTAATGGGCATTAAGGAGGTCATATATATACATGTCCCAACAATTGAAAAGTAATTTAGATTCATGATACAAAAGTATTGCTTGAATATAGAAGGGGAGAAAAAGGTTCCTTTCAGAATTTCGGCATAGTAACGGGTGTACATGGGAGGCATTTAATGAGATAGAAAGGGGTCTATCATCATTAAAACAATAAGAGGGAAGTATGGGAGAGGTGAGAAACCATACCCCAACATTCATAATTGAAATTAAAAGGGAAATACAATTTAAGGAAAATTTACAAAAATGAGAAAGGAAGAAAAAACCCTTACTTAGAAGTGTGCTTCCAAAGGCTAGAGAGAGGCTTGTGAGAGGCTTCTTGG
The DNA here is from genome assembly GCA_963277665.1 of Viscum album. Lineage (NCBI taxonomy): Eukaryota > Viridiplantae > Streptophyta > Magnoliopsida > Santalales > Viscaceae > Viscum > Viscum album. The sequence goes on from OY728150.1 coordinate 13,725,277, forward strand.
GAGCTTGGGGCACCTTGAGAGGATTATAGAGAGAGTAGGGCAGAGGTTGGACGAACTTCAAGGGCTTTGAGTGAGGAGGAAGTGGGAGCTTGGGTGGGTTTATATAGGAAAGGTGAGGGAATTCTTTATTATTTAGGTTTGGGACCCCTTATATTAAAATAATCCAAACCACAAACCATCCCATGGTATTTTCCCATGGTTTATAGAAAAGGAAAGAGGAAAACAATACTTTACCAGGACAAGGTCCGAACTTATTAAAAAATTAGGGTTGCTTATGTGGAGGTGAGTCACACTCCCATGGAAATTAATTTAAAAAAAACAAAGTGTTGAATAAGTCTTGAGGGCTCCATTAATGCTTTGAAAAGTAATCCAAACAAACCCAAAACCTCATTATTTTAATGATAAAACAAATATTGGCCGAACATAAGGATTATGGTATTTTATTACATCACCATTGGTTCATTATGATGTCATAAAACACATTATATATTTAAATGGTATTTAATTTTTACCCAAAAATTTGACTGTCTCAGAAAATTATGAAAAATTCACCGTTGGATAATTTCGACGTCCTGATTCCAAAAATAATATTTATTTTATCTAAATAATTTTCTAAATATGTGAATTTTCACTTTTAAAATAAAAACCGACATTTATAAAAAAAATCACGGGTTTTGACAGAAATGGCTTTCAAACCTTAATAAAAATTTTAATTGCATTCATAAAATTATAAGATCATTTATATTTAATAAAAAATAATTTAATATTAATAATAATATTTTATGAAAATATTATTTAATTCAAAAATCCTTTAATTTAATAAAATATAATTCTTAATTAAATAATAACTAAAAACACCATTTGTACTTTAAAAACTAATTACAATGTATCAAAAATGACTCGAAATTATATTCATTATTATATACAGAAATAATGTACATGAACATGGTGCTACTTATTTGTTACATAACCCCTTAAAATAGCCGCATAAGACCTAAGGGTAAGGTGTGTGATGGTGACAGAATCTTGGGGTGGCTCGGATAACATCGCCCGAGTTGTAATTTCAATCAACTTCCACTTTTCCCGTAGACGATCACGTTAGAGCTCGACTTGATGAAGCTGAGCTTGGGCTTGGTCAAGGGAAAATCCCAAAGACGCCACCTCTTTTCCGAGCTCTGAAAAATGGGCTTCGTAAGGGGAAATTCTACTGGATGAGTCCATCGCTTCCTTTGTCTGAGTAGAAATGGGTTCGTTAAAGCCTTATATTTATACTACTCAGATGATCACTGTTCAACGGCTATAAAAGTAACGGTCACAAATCTTAACGTAAAACTAAAGAAGTTGACATCTTATAAAAACATTTTTCATAAAGAAACATTTAACTGGATCAAGAGGGATTTTCCATTAATGAAACTTTGGGTCGTTACAGTGACAAGGGTGAATAGACTACCAATATCCTATGTAAATTATTAGATACTATGAAATTATTTAATGTATTTTTTTGGGTAAATATTTTGTTTAATTTTTGAATCATGTAATAGAATCAATTATTTTTTTGGAATTTTTATCATTTTGAGGAGATTAATGATATTTCAGGAGACATTTTATTGGGATGATAGACACACACACACATATATATATATATATTTAACCATTTTGTATAACATATTTTATTAGTTTAGAATAAATAAATTACATTTTTACTGATCAAATCTAAAGGTTTTTAGGGAAAAATTCATATGTAATAGATTACATTGAACTTTGTCTGTTACTATTTAGGTTTAGAGATTAATTTATTATATTTCATAACATGTGATAAAGATTTTGGTTTTGTTAAATATTTTTAGATATTAATAAGGAATTTTACCTCTTTTATTTATCTTATGACCACTTATAAAGTTAAATTTATTTCTTTAGTAATAAATAAATCATCAGATATTCTTTTCATGAAGTGAGAAATGAAGAGTAAAATGATCTAAGAACAACCAAAGGATGAAATTGTTCTTATGAAATTTAAATATATCTTGTAATTTTATTTTCAGGTGTTATCAGTCAATATAGTAAAATAATCAACCAATACATGGAAAATAATAATGAAATAAAAAATTTAATACATTAACCTTAATTTATAATGAAATAATGGACTTTTCACCCATCAATAATTTCTGACTTTGTGATCATATACATTCTATTAATCATTCACATTATTATGATAATTGAACTACATTACTCTCCATAATTAGTTACAAATTTATTCCATTACACACATATTTTTTCCTAATAGTGAACCTTGTTATGTGATATTTTATATCACTTCATACTTCCCTTTCTCTCTTAGAAGTACGATGTTGTATTAACCCTGATTATAATGTGGGATTTAATAAAAGGTATTCTAAAATATCAAAATATTCATTTCTTAGAAGATGTAAAATTTTGAGGATGAAATTTATTGAACATTGAGATATAGTACAACCCTGATATTTTAAAATAAGATTATTATGTTTCATAGCTTATATAATATGCAACACTGAGCTTAAAAGACCCGTGAAATATATTATTTACAAATAAACTATCTAACCAAGAGATTTAATTATAGGATATGGATAAAACTAACTAAATTATGATAATTATATAGCCTAAACATGTGTAAAATAAATTTATTAGTTATCATTTGATTATAAATATAAATAAAAAATCATTTCAATGTATAAGACATGTTTTTCTACAAAATGTTTTTATGCATGCCTTGTATTTTTATCCAAAAAAATAAAAAATAATTATATTTGATTGGATTTATTGGAATATAAATATAATATATTTTTATAATCAAATTTTTCATCATCTCTCTATTTTTTTTCTATTGGATAAGAATAAACCTTGTTTTATACTTAAAAACTATAATTTTCTAATTAGTTTTTTTATCACATTTTGCACACTTATTTTAAAATAAGATTTCAATACACATATAAAATTATTTTTTCATAATTTAATTTATTTTTCTTGTAATAATTTAAAAATTATCATAGTGTAAATATTTGACTCTTTTCATAAGGGATTAATTTGTCACTGAATAGTGAAAGTACAAATTTGTTTTTAAAATTTGAATTTTCATTTAATGAAATAAAAAATTATATTTTTCTAAAAATTTGTTAAAAACTAAAATAATAAAAATAATATTATTTATAAACTATTCTAGGTTATTAAAAATAATTATATATTCAATTTTAATAAAAAAACATTTTATACTTTTGAAACTATTTCATTTGGAAAACTGATTTTTCATTGAATCTGGGGGTTTAATATAAAATTAAATATTGATAAATATTTGAATATAAAATTTAAATTTCAATTAAAAATATTTAATCTTAAAAATTAATATTATATAAAATTTTAAACATACCTTTTGGTTATAATTAATAGTAAAAATAATAATTAATTATTGTGATTGTGTTTTAAACAGGATTATGGGGGGATAAACTTAAATGAAATGGGTTAAAATGACCTAAATTCATTTATAAGTCCTATTTTATGGACCTATTTAGACCATATTTCATATAATGTTAATAAATTATCAATTTTTGAATCCTTTGGAATGTAAACAAATAGAGGTATACTTTATTCTTTTCAAAAATTCTAAGTGTGTCCTTTCCCACACCTATAAAAGGCCTCCCCCTCTCCTCTCCACTTAAAAAATAAAAGTCACTATGGATAAAAATTAACTACCCAAGTAACTTATATAAATCAATACCAATGACTTTTAGTCTCTTTTTTGATATAAATCCACTCTATAGATTATTTAAGAATAAAACTAAATAGGTTCTCTGAAGAACTGGTTTAGTTATTAACCTTCTATCTTTGTTTTATTTCTTCCGATACCCCTATAAATATTATACAACCATTATAAAATAGTCAAAAATGTATCATCCATCTATGGATATATTATTATTTAAATTCAAGAACCTATATCTATCTCATCTTCTATCAAATTGGAAATCAAACCATTGATCATGTGTATTTTGGACTACCACCTCATGAACCGATGTAAATTATTTTCCATCAACATCTCTCACTGATGGATAAAATTATGGTTTCAATAATTAAATAATACATTTATGGAATAAATATACTTTTCTAATTATAATAAAACATTTATCTTCTTACCTTTAAATATATTGGAAAATGATTACATCGCTTTGGCGTACGTGTGGACTACCACCTCCACATAACGATGTGATATGTTTTCAGTTTATTTTGTAATGGATGGTAGTAATAATATATTTTATGAATATATATGATATAATAATAATTCTAGAAATATAATACAGTGTTTAACTCCCTTTTATTACAACTGGTAAAATAAATGGAAACAATGTTCATGTGTAAATGCAGCTAACCGTCTGGATGAATGGTGTAAGTGAATGTTCTATTTCAAAATTTTATAGAATATGATAAATACATATTTAATGAATATAAATATAATTTATCTAATTTTTTGAAATATTACTTGATGGTACTGTGATCAATGTATAGGGACTAAAACTATGAAACCAAAACATATGTGAAAAATTTGTTATTACTCAAAATAGATATTTTAATAACGAATGGTTAGTAAAAAAGTGATAAAAAATATAACTAAATAATATATGGTATAATATAATGTTAATGTTTTTTAATATATTTATAATTTTTTTTATTCTTTATAGTGTTTGATTCTATACGTAGAAAGGTAGTTAAACATGAGGTATAGGTTTCTATTCCCACTATTAATTCTATAAGGCATTTTTCCTTTTCCTAAGTTATTTTTTATAGTATATAATGACCATATGATATCATATATCATGAATATCTTTATCTTCTAGCTATTTTTATTTTTCCATTTTAATTTATTTCTTTCATGCGACTTCTGATTCAAATGTTACTGAAGTGGTGTGGTTTTATTTAATAATATCTTCATTATTTGTGGTTATTTTTGTTTAACTACTTACGTGTAATTTTTTGATATTTATAGCATAAAATTAATTTAAATTTTTTTTATTCTTTTATTGTAATTTCAAATAATAATATCACATTTCCTATCTTTGGTACATAAAATTACATAAAAAATTTATTGGAAAATATGATGTTTTTTCTATCCTTTGTTATAAATATTTTTTCATACATTTAAATGTTTTCAAAAAATATTTTCAAAAATGTTTTTAAATTTAACAAAATTAATTATTGAATAATTTTTTACCCATGTTTTTCTTTTTTTTAAAATGTTTTCAAGGAATATTATTTTTAATTTTTTAATTATGTACTTTGTAACCTTTTTATAACTTTTTGATAAGAATGTTTTTTATGGAATGTATTGAATTACCCACAATCATGAACCCAAGTTTTTTTGAATCATACTTTACAATTTTAACAGGGTTCTTTTAAAATAATATGTTTACATAATATTTTTGGTTTTTTTGTGTTGAAAGTAATTTTTAATGTCAAATGGGTATTTTCGTCAATAATTTTTCAACGATGTTTTATTATATTTGTATTAATCAATAAAAATAACCCCAATTTTACCTATTTAAAATTTCAGATATATTTTCATGACACTATACAACATTTTTATTGACATTTTATGTTTACATTTATTGGGGAAGTAATATTTTTATACCATTAACCATGTCACTTGAGATGGTTCATGATTATGTTTATTGATTCGTGAAATTATTAGAATTTAATATGCTAGTATTTCAATATTAATTATTATATAGATTATGTTTCTCCCATTTAATTTCAGGATTTCATTTTACAACATAAGTGATTGGAGAGGCATGATATAGGTCATTGATGAATCGATAGTTCTCATGAGACAAACTATATTGGTTATTTCACCAAGACCTCTCCCAATTTTTTAAGATGTATTGGAATGAAGACATGATTGTATGGTTATAATGACCAAAAATATTTATTCCATCATTATGTGGTTAGTTATTATTGTCCATGTGATTATTCGATTACTTGAATATTTGTGGATATGTTTTATGTTAATGAGGTTATTTTTAAAGCATTATATAATCATCATTTATCCCTTTCAAATTATTATTAAAGTTAATGTTATCAATTAAAGGAAATTTGTTTTGGTTATTTTCCTTTCTATTCTTATTATTCCATATTTATTCTTTATATCATATGATATACTCATTCCCTTATTGAGCATTATATATCACCCCTTTATTATGTTTCCTTTCCTCAGAATTATAATAAGTGTATTATTATTGTTATGCACGGATATGCTAAAGGGAATAACGATGTTATAAAATAAAATACAATGTTGGTTTTTATGTTTTCAATTATAATGTGATATTCATATATTTATCTTGTTTTCCAATGGTTCTAAACTATTCGATCATTTTGGATTCCAACATTTTCATTTAGTGCTAATGTAATAATGTAACCACTGAATATAGTAAATTGGGGTTTTTTATTTACATTATTATTTTAAAATCAATGAATGAATCAAAAAATTGATTAATAGCTAATGATATACCATTTGGATGATTTGGAATTGACTTAACACTTGAATCCATTTCTTTCATATCATACATTATAATAGGGACAACTGCAATATAAATCACATGCATATTATAGAATACCACTCTTGTAATATAATATAATACAATATAATAATTTTAGTGCATTACCAAATATCCAAAATTCACTAAAATTCTACAAGGACATTATTCCATTCAATAATGTTTTGTATTGTTTGAAAATATTTATTCTTGATTTCATATTTTCACAAAAATAGTGAAATCTAGGAAAATATTAGTTCTATAAAATCTGTAGAGTATTTTAGTGTGATCTCAATCAAATATATTCATATCTCTATATGAAAAATAATATAAAATATGTATCATATAAAGGATATTTTTACATATATAATACCTTTTCCATTAAATAGAGTGACCACTAGACATGAAATACATCAACCTAGTATAGTTTTACTCATATATTCCTGAATCTATGAAACAAAATAACAAGTATGATTGAATACATCAAATGTAATTCAATAAAATATCTAATCGTGTCACATGTCACTCAAATATGGATGGAAATGAAAATCCTCATTCTAATTTAATTGAGTTCTCAATTTTCTCTTGTCATTATATAATTAGTCAAATCCCATATCATTTAATAAACCTCTAATGACATGATCAGGGTCATACCCAAATGAACTCTAAATAGCTAATCTTCAAGGATTGCATAATAATGGTATCAAATTATGAAATTTATCATTCTAGGTATCCCTATATATTCAAGTAATAGAGATTATTAATAATCATATGCCCCTTAGTATATTAATGACCATAAAGAATTCCATGTTATATTCTTTGGCAGTTCAGTGGAGTTAATATATCTAAATTTATTATATCCTCAGTCAATTCTTGGTATATCACATATAACTCATTAAATCGATTATGAGATTTTTCTCATGGTAATATTTATAATGACATCAATAACCATTATACTCTATGATGATAATTAGTTATATGAAACTGTTAGTCATACATTCTTGGGATATTATAATTTCCTTATGCATAGAATATAAATCAAGCACATATGAATGAATGATAATTAATTATTTCCATTAATAAAAATCTATTATACATTTTAATAACACAATATATAATATTACATATATATAATAATAAAATATTTAGCATGAACCTCCTGATTGTGTTTTGTTAATGTTCTTTTAAAATGATATACTATATTTTAATACGAATACTCCAAAAATATCATTCTATCACCTATATAAAAAATCACACATACAATATGTTTTTTGAGATGGATGTGTGGAGACCTTTAGTGATACTAGGGTTCCATAGCCTAATATATTCCTCAACATGTTTTATAATAAAGATAAATTTCTCCCAAAATTTTAATAAAACCACCTATTTAAATTGATGAACTTCTTGATCTATAAAACTTCATTTATATCGTCAGATATAGTAATTTAATTTGTTTTTATAATTGATTAAACTATAGTGACTTGTTGGGAACCCATCCAATTGGTAGATCAACTATTTTGAAAAAACATGAATCCATATTGATGACTAATATATTATTTTTCATATTGGAAGGTAGTATTAGTGGAACTATTTTAAATGATCTCATCCTTTATTATAACAACCACGGACATATCCTCACCTATTATAATGTATATAAGAATAGTTGTATAAAAATCCAAGGACACTCACCAGGATTGTACTGGTTACCGATTTTTATTTATAATGAATAAGAGACATTATGTTGAGTATATGACATATTATAATTGATAGAACCTATGGAAGACACATAAGGAATCATATCCATCCTTTTTAACTCATTCGAAGGATTTTCATTTGTCCAATGAAGCATACCTTGAAATACTAGTAAAAATCTTTTTTTGGGGTTGTCCATGAGAAACCACATTATCCCATTACTAATATATGTGTTCTAAATGAGGATAAGAAACCTATTTAATATATATTTATAGATCGTTACAACTAGTATATATTCATTATTTCCAATTTCATTCATTTAGAATATTTTTCTCAGCTATATCATTAATGAATATAATTTCCTGGAATAATTTTGAACAAGGAGTGTTCCATCTATATATAATATCAAAATAAATAGAAAAACTCCCTATAATAATCTTTTAAACACCAGAATGATATGTTTTCTTAATTAAAATTAACACTTTTATTTCACAATCACACCAAATGTTTGAGCTCCATGAATCTTGTTTCAATCCATAAACAAACCAATGAAACATTCAAACCTTAGAATACCCATTTGGAACATTAAAAACATTGAGATATATCATATTTAGGTCCAAGAATTAATTTTTTATTATGAAAATAAATTTTATCTTCTTTTTTTTATACCTCGTAAAAATAATAAGTGGGTATAAAAAGAAATATCCTCATAGAAATTATCAATGAAATTTGGAAAATGCATTTTTTAGTCAATACAATGAATATTTTTATATCCATTTACCAAAATAAAATAATTCTGGATGGGCACTCTACCATCAATATTAGTTTTCTTATATAAAAACCACTTTCACTTGATAGGTATCATGCCATGAGGATCACCCACCATGTTCCAAATCATTATATTGTACATGGATTCTATTCAAAATTTCATTGAATTTATCTATTTTATAAAATAAAAACTATAAATGGAATCCATGTAGGTATTATGTTTCTCATAAATGAATATTATTTAATCAAAATTTTCCACAATAATTACTTATCAGATAAGATCTTAAAAACCTACCTGACCATCGAGGATATTATGTAACTCGATTTTATTCATCTTCAACAACTATTACTAGAACTTGCTTAATTTTTATCTCATCAACATTTCATAATTTTTATTATTCAACTCTTCCATGTTAAACATCTCTCCCACTAAATCTTCACTTAATATATTAATTCTCAATGAAATATAATATTTCAAGCCTTACAAGCTTTCTATTCAATGGAATTGTATAAATACTCTCTATCAGTTTCTGTAGGAAAACCCAAAAAATAAGAATTTATCAAATTTTGAATCATGTTTATCAATATACAAATGTGTTAAGTATGTTTTAAAACCCAAAATCATCAGAAAATACATATGAGGACATTTAGAAATCCATATCTCATATACTAACTTTATAAGTGAATGATATAGAATATAGTTAAACAAGAATATAGTATTCTCATGAGAATATCCCCATAATGAAATTAAAGGTTCACACTATCTAATCATCAATCCAACAATTTTTAAAATTGTATGAATACTCCTCTTACGAAAACATTCTTTTATTTTATTCACATATGAGAGAGTTGGAAAAAAAATCCAAAATCTCATTAATGATTGGGGAATTAATTGATTCAGTATTCACCAACTCAATTTGATCAGATAATCGTAATACTTTTTCCAAGATTATTGTGTACTTTTTTAATCTCTATGAATATTTCAATAGTTTCACTATTTTTTCTCATAATAAACAAGAAAACTTAATGACTATAGTCAACAATAAATTTTGAGAATTTCCCAAACACTCTTCATTCTTAAGTATTCATTAGTTCACAGACATCACTATGTATAAGATCCAATGTACCAATTTACTATCACATTTTATAATAAAATGTTTGTTGATTATTTTTTCTAATTAAAAATATTCATTATTATCTAATGATTCACAACAAAATGATTTCAAAAATTAGTCTCTATTTGTTAGTTGAATTTTATATATTTTATATTTCTATGGTGATAATTACAATTGTATGTGGGGTTAGAATCAAGCATGATTCTTTCATTCCAAATGTCATAGATAGGATCATCTATGTTAATAATGTATAAAAATATTACCATATTTCTAATTCCATCAAAAATTTATTTTATATATATATATAATAACTCTTATTCAACAAATAAATTAATATTATATCCATTCCAAAATTGATTTAGAAATTAGATTTATATATATGGAAAATATATCAATATTTATTTATGATTCACAAATTAATCGATGATATAGTATTAGATCATAAATGTCAACCTCTAACATAGAAAATTCTTCCCAAATTAAAAATTATTATTAATTCACCTTTAAATAATTCTATCATATCATTTTTATATTCTTGTTATAAAAAATATCTAATGCACTCAATATATCTGATGTTGATGAGTTATTTTTTATGAAACTGTTTTTATGACACTCATATAAACATTCTCTAAATTATTTTCAATGAGAACACTTCTCCACCTTAAATACCATTATATTATTGTTTAGTTATACATACATATAAGCAACAAAAAATTAAAAACATTGTTATCTCAATAATTTAAAATAAATACATATTTATAGGTTATTTTCATGTGTTATGTCATTTATTCATGTAAATTTCACGATTTTACTCCCAAAATAATTATGACCCCATGTATCATTATATTCAGTACTCCAAGATTAATACTTCACTATATATTGTTTTTTATTTTTTCTATCTCTCACCACCTAGTGTTTTTTTATTGGGAATCATCCAATGCATATCATACAAGAATATTGTATATTATTGTAGGTAACTCTATACTTAATCTATTATAGAGAAAATTTCAAATATATTTCTCTAGTAACATAATTATATTATGTTTTACAATATATGTATAACCTAAAATATTTTCCAAGAACATGAACTTAATTCTTTTAGGGTATCCCATTACATACTTTTCCAACATAATATAATTTAGTGGTCCCTAACATTGGGATGAAAGGCCCAATTGGATGATCGTTGTTGTGGAACATTTATATTTAGAAGTATTTTCACATTTAGTATATGATGGGTTTTGTTTTAATGTCTCAAAAATTTATTATACATCATATTCATATTATATATCCATATATTGTATCATGTGAAATCATTATTATCTATTTTTTTTACTTTTTTTTATATTCATGCTTCTTATGATTTTTTTCAATCCCTATTTCATCATCAAAATCTATATGTTCAAACCATTTTAATATGTAACTATTTAATAAAATCACAATTTCTGTTCCCCATTAAAAAATAGAACAAAAAAAATAACCATATCCAAATTAATCCCATAAATTATTTATATTAACTTTTCATTTAATAATTTAAAATTATATGAACATTATAATCCCCACATGTGTGAGAATGGAGAAAGAGATAGAAACAATCACGCATTTCAAGAATAAATCATAAACATCTAGGCCGTTGGGAAATCTATCTCAATATCCCTAAATACAATGATAGTTTAATCAAATAATATTTCAATACAATCATAAATCTAATACATAATATGTATAAAAATATTCAACCTCTAAAATTTAATCTAATAAATTTTACTACCAACTAAATTGATGAAATATTAAAAATAAATCCTATGTTGTCATAAATATTATTGAATGGCCATTTTTAATAAAAACTTGTACACATAAATTAATGAATCCACAATATTCACATCATTTTATAATTTTATATTCATGAATATTCAAATATAATAAATTAATAAAGACATATTATTTTTCTAAAAACATTATATAATACGATGAACCATTTATATTTTATTTAATATTGAAAAATTCTTACTTATAAAACATAATAGTTATATTATGTAAAAAATTTATGATCATTAATAAATTTAACCAAATTTTTTCATTTTAGAATATATCATATCTTATGGAAGGCATGGTCCTTAATATGTTGTAATTAATTATTTGGAATCTTAAATGTGTGATAGTTATACAGTATCTTATGAAGGTATCTTACTCATGTTTTGGTGCTCCATACATAGATATTATAACATGGGTTTAAAATCCCCTTATATAGGTTCTAGTACTACTTACATAAGAACCTATTACCATCCATTATGTGTTAGGGGGTTCCCATTTATTTTGATGTGGGTTGCCTTTGCATCCCTAATCAAGATCTATTTCATTGGCCAAAATTAGATAGAAGATAATAATTATCTCATTTAATCAAACATAAGGAATATATAAAACCATGAATAAGTAGAGTTTATGACTCTTACATAGGGAGAAATAATAATAAGTTATATCACATAAATTTTAATTACAACTTGATGATAATTTTTTTAAACTCATTGTTCGAGACACCTCCCATGATATGACCAATTCTATAATATATAAAACATAAAAAACTAGAGATTCTGTTGTTTCATGACTTACTAAAAAAACTATTTATTACCTATAAATAAGGCTATAAATTTCAATATCCTATAACATAATCTTGAATGAGTGATAAGAAGACATATATTTAGCCACGACATATCATACTCTAAAATATTTTATGGTACAAAAATTATTCAAAAAAATTGTAGATATTCATATTTAATTAATTTTTTATGTGGTGTTGATAAAATAGATGGGACATTTTAAGTCCTCTTATAATTATTTCATTGGAATAAACCTATTATATTTCCATATTTCTCATTTATGAATTAAAATGTAATTAAAATAGAAAATTATAAACATTCAAACCTCATATACAGTGTTACCAATATTTAGTGATCATTATGAAGCATGATTGATCATAATTACATATGGATAGCCAATAGGCACACCCTTTTACAGGGTTTAAATTGTCTACTAGAATCCTTATACACTACGAGGGGACCCTAGATCTCTAATGGTGTGATAATACCATAACATGTGGAATCAAATGTCCTATCAAGGCCAAATAGATATTCCTATTATTTAATAATAGTATCACATTTCCCAATTGGATGATCCCATCCCTTTATATAGACTCCATCATATAATTAATGGGGTCATGGAATTCCTGTAAATTCATGGAATATAGAAATTTTTACCCAAAACCATTTCTTATTTTGGGTTTTGTGATCATTGAAATTTCTATTGGTAAAAAATATTTTTAAATTGATATATAAATCGACATAAAGATTTATAACTAATGATATACCATGTATAAGATTTTATTTAACTATAAAAAAATACATCATTATCCTACCATATAGTATGATATAGAAAACTTAAATATGCATCACATTAATATCACATGTTACGATCTAATATATATTAAATAATATTATATACCCATTATAATGCATTTCCAACTTGAATAGCTGGAATCAGATAATACCCCTAAAAATAATCACTATGTTGTTGGAGTAATTGATAGGTGGTGTGTCACATATATGACATATTATAAAGGTATTTTTAATTTAATTTCCATTATTTCTTTGTTTTTGGGGCTTCCCATGCATTTTGGGGGAAATAGGGGGTTTTAAAATTTGGGCCAAACCGTGAGCCCATTTATAGATTTAAAAATAAATTTGGATACATTTATAACTCTTTCATTTTTCAACATTGTTCATCCATTCCAATTCCTAATTGGGATCCCTTGACCAAGTAACACATCCATATCAATTTGGAACATTTAGTAATGCATAATCATGGTTTATTAGGGTTTTTATTTATGGAATCGGGCCAGCATGAAATCCCATTTCCCATTAAAATAAAAAAAATTATTATTTAAAATAATATTCAATTTTAATTAATTTTTTGTCCTTCAACATCACACCTGAGACCATGGATCCTAGGCACGCCCCCATTATCTTATCCCCCTCTTTGGAGCTCATTTGCTTCACAAATAAGGTAGAAACATATAAAGGTGTCAAAATTCATCCATATTTGAAGAGGTAAATTCTTTCCTTTATAACTCCTTCAATTATTTCTATTTTCCCCAATTTTAGTTCTCACATGACCTTAAAAGACTTATTAAAACATCAATTGAATTTTTGGCTCTTTTGAAATTCATCTGCAGGTGTATTTTGGGAGATTTCATCAATATCCCTCAAGTGAGTGGGTCTCCTTCATTCGTCCTACCATTTTCTTAAGGTTTTGTTTCCTTTTTATTAGAGTTTATTCCAATTAATCTTGATTTTGATAATTTACATAAAGTTGGTATTCGAACCTATGGTTTTATCATGGATTTATTGTATTTTTAATTTCATTTTATGCTTGATCTAAGTCCCTTGAGGTGCGGCAATGGTGCGATTGAATATTCGATCTAGGGATTACATATTTTAACAATTTTGGTATGCGATTCCACTGTTTTTGAAATCCTTGTGACCTAGCTGTTTTTTTTATGATATATTCATATTTATTTAATTTTATTATTTCTGCAAAAATTATTTTTAGTGGTCTTCGTAAATAAAGTGAATTTTGAGTGGATGTTTTTGGTGAAATTGTGGGTTTTTCATATAAATAATTTATTGGTTCATTTGGGGATTCCCTATAATTTCATAGTTGATTCTATAAAATTTAATTAGGGTTTAAAATAATTTTTTCAATGGTTACTATCTTTTTTTACCTAAAATGTTTGTTTAAATGTTTTTTGTGAAGCAAATGGACTTTAAGTTCCATGTGTGTGTGGAAATTTAGTTTTTTAAAAGATATAACTTCTTGGTTCATATGGGGATTCCCCATAATAGAATTGTTGGTTTAATTGATGGTTATTGAACTTAAATTTTGTTTCAATGACTTAAAGGTTTGCACATAGTGTGCAAAGTGCATAATTCAAAATGATTTGGGTGAAAAACAATGTGAGATTTTGAGAAGTTGTTTTATTGAAAATCAAAATGTTTTGTTGTATGTTTTAAGTGGTATAATGTGTGTACAACTACTATATGTTTTCTATGTGACCATTAGTGGTGTTTTTATATTTATATTTATGTTTTTTATCATGCTAAAATTATTTTAGCACAAACGGTGAAGTTCAGGTACCTAGGTGGGCGGATATATACTAGTACTGCTAGTGAACTGGATGAGTGTTGTCCTTATTTCAATGAGAAAATGCATAAAGAAACCTATAAATAAACTATATGGATGATTATGGTGGACCACTAGGTTATGGGTATTTTTCCTACTAGTGGATCGTGAACAGGAACAGATTTTTCAATGGTTACATTACACCGAGGTACGAGGTACATAGGGCCAGAGACTATCTAGTGCCAAGGGGCGTTCCCGGTTTTGGTGATAATTTTATTTTTGGTATTTACCATTGTCATAGGGTGTGTTTGGATGTAAATTATGGTATATAATATGTCTTATTAAAATGTGTTAACATTATAAATTTTTTAGTTTGAAAACTATTTTCAATTGGAAGTTGCATTTTCGTGGAATTTATCACTGCTTTTCTTTACATATTAAAGATGATACCTTTTTCACCTTGTATTTCATACTCTTTGGAATATTTTGGTGATATAATATTGGGAATAGTCACAAACCCTACATACACCCCTTGTGTGTAAGTATACTTCATTATGATTGACTAAGGTAAAGGAAAAGCCTCAGGTGAAGGCGGTTCGGGTTGTTAGTCCCCTCATATGATGCAGTGTTGTGGAGACGACACAAGGGTGATGTCCCCTTGTCATGTGGAGTCATTTTGGCGGATGTTCTACTATTTATTATTATTTTGACCTCTTTTACATTGTTTATAACCACATATTCCGATAAGATTTTGTTAATACTTATTTGGAATGAAAATTCCAGATTCTTATTATTGATTGTTTTTAAGGTTTTATGCTTTCATAGTCAGGTGAATCATTACCAAACCCAATTTATGATACTAGGGAGATTTTTCCAGCCTGTGGGGATAGATAACCCCATTTAGGACTTGTCATGGTCTGGATTTGGTGCTGGTATTAGTGGAAACTAGATCCAGTTCGTGAAAAATGGTATCCGAGTTGGTTTTTTTGTAGAGAATGGGATCCTCAGTCTGGTCATACAGGATCTCCACTTTCAGATTTAGGAAGTATTATCTCTCATTTATCTTCGTCCACACTATAGGATTATGTTATGTCACCTGAAGGATCACTACCTCTTGTAGTGAATGAGGTTTCGGAGGAATTCTCAGATGATTTTTGAGGTTTTCCCCTGGAGCAGGATGTGGAGTTCTCGATTGATATGGCATTGGGAACACATACAATATCTCTTCCCTCATATCTCATGGCCTCTACCTAGCTGATGGAATTATAGATACTGTTATAAAACTTGTAATACGAAGGATTCATTTTCCCGAGCATCTCTCCTTGGCCCACTCCTTTGTTGTTTGTTAAAAATGCTGACGAATCCCTCCTGTTGTGCATTAACTAGAGGTAGCTGAATAAGGTAAAAATTTAGAACAAATACCCTTTTACCATGATAGATGATTTGTTCGGTTAGTTGAATGGGAAAATGTGGTTCTCAAAAATAATCTTTCATTTGAGATACCATCATCTCAAGGTGAGAGAGGAAGATATTCCGAAGACAACCTTTCAAAGCAGGTATGACCACTTTGAGTGTTTGTTCATGCCCTTCGGATTAACCAATGCTCCATCCATCTTTGAGAATCATCTTGGGAACTTTGCGGGATCACCGGATCTATTCAAAGTAGCCAAAGTGCACTTTTTGGATCAGTGAGGTGAAATATTTGGGGAATTTAATCTCATAGTCGGGGGTTTTAGTGGACCCCGAGAAGATAGGTGCGGTCATTTCATGGGAGTATCCAAAGAATTTGTTCTAGATTTGGAGTTTCCTTGTCCTGGGTGGTTATTATAGGAAATTTTTTTGGGATTTCTCTCATCCTTCTTCACTGATGTCTGCGCTCACCTAGAAATGGGTGAAGTTTCTATGAGGACCAGAATGTCTAGTATCGTTCGAGGATCTAAAGTGGTTGTTGACTACCACCTCAGTTCTGATTTTTCTTGAGGTTGGGAAGGGGTATGTGGTCTAATATGATGCTTCAGGTATGGGTCTTGGGTGTGTTCTTATGCAAGATCATCACATGGGGGAATATGGATTTTGCTAACTCATACCACATGAAAATAATTACCCAACCCACAACATGGAGTTGACAGCGGTGATGCATGATTTCAAGACTTGGCGTCACTATCTCTTTGGGGAGAAGTTTATGGTCTACTCTGATCAAAAATGCATGACCTATATTTTATCAGAGAAGGACCTCAACATGAGGTAGAGTCACTGGATTGAGTACTTGCAGGGGTTCTACTTTTACATTGTCTACACCCCAGTAAAGGGTATGGTGGTAGCTGACTCCTTGATCCAAAGAGTTCTAGTGAAAGCTTTGAGGAATCCAGTGATGAGTGGACTATGATGTGACTCTTTTCTCAGATGCATGTGGAGACCAGGGAGCTCATTGGAGGTGCATTCATGGTGAGAATTCAGTTGACTCTATCTCTCTTGGAGTTGATTCAGCGGGAAAATCCTAGTGATGATCTTTTTCAGCGGTCGATGTAGTTTCTTCACGGTGGGGAGACAACATCTGATTGGTCGTTGTCTCCTGAGGGCATGTTATGCTTCAAGGTCTACTCAATAGTGCCATAGTCTCTACTGAAGGTGGTGATGGATGATAGACACCAGTATTAGTAGTCTATCAATCTGGGTGCCACCAAGATGTATTATGATGTGCGACAACAGTTTTGGTGGCCAGGTATACAATAGGACATATAAGACTTTGAGTCGAGATGCTACAGATTCCAACAGGTGAAAGCAGGGCATCAGAGGCCCTCATGTTTTCTCCATACATTACCCATTCTTACTTGTATGTGGTATGAGTTATCCATGGTCTTCATTGTTGGATTTCCTCATACACCTCAGGGTAAGAATTTCATTTGGGTGAAGATTGATAGTCTGACCAAATCAGCCCACTTCATTCCGGTCAGAGATACAACTAAAGTGTATGAGTTGGGCCTTTTTTATCTTCAAGTGGTGGTGAGACTCCATGGAGTTCCATCATTAGTTGTTCCGATAGAGACCTATGTTTCACTTCTCAGTTCTAGGAAGGACTTCAGAAGGCCTTGAGGTCTCAGATTAAAATGAGCATGACATACCACCCTCAAATGGATGGTCAGACAGAGTGGGTGAATCAGATTTGGGAGGACATGCTCTGTTAATGTGTTATAGACATTGTAAGCTCCTGGGATATCCATTTGAGATTGGTTGATTTTGATTATAATAATAGTTACAAATCCTCGATTCGAATGGCTCCTTTTGAGGCGCTCTATGGTCGGCCTTGTCGATCCCCCTGTGTTGGGATGAGGTAGGTGAGACCTCACTGTTGGGGCAGAGTATGGTGTATGAGACGTCTTATAAGGTCAATATGACATGGAAGCCCTTATTGATACCTCAGAGTCACCATAAATCATATGCTAACTAGAGGCGTGAAGACCTAGAGTTTTATATGGCCGACATGGTATTCGGGAAAGTGGCCCCTCATCTAGGCCATCGTCGATTGGGAAAGAAAGGGAAGCTAACGCCGCGATATTTCAGCCTTTTGAAGATCACCGACAGTATTGGAATGGTTAAATATAGGTTGGCCTTAACTTCTTAGATGACATTTATCCATGACATCTTCCATATCTCCATATTGAATAAATACAATCTCGATTCGTCCCATGTGCTGAGTTGGGAAGAACTGGAGATAGAGCCTGACTTGTCAGTTTCTGAGCAGCCAGTGCAAATAGTGGACTCCAAAGAGATGATTCTTCGGGGGAAGTCTTTTCCACTAGTCCATGTTTGTTGAAATCATGGTAGTGATAATCACGATACATGGGAGCAGAAGTCATGGGTTGAGGAAGAGTACCCGTTTTTTTTATCAAGATTTAGGTTGACTTTACGATATGAAACGTTTTCATGGTGGGTAGAATTATCACATACATGACTTATTTTAAATGTATATTTCATATAATTTCCATTATTTTTTTGTTTTTTGGGTCTCCCATACATTTTGTTGGAAATGGTGGGTTTCAAAATTTGGGCCAAACCCTGAGCTCATTTCAAGATTTAAAAATATTTTTTTATTTTTAAAAGTCCTTAATTTTTCAACATTTGTTATCCATTATAATTTATAATTGTCCTCCCCTAACTTATTGAAGCCTCTATATCAATTTAGACCCTTTATTAATGAATAATCATGGTGTATTTGGGTTTTTATTTAAGGAATTGGGCAAGCCTGGAAGCCCATTTCTAGTTTTTCTTGAAAACATTATTTAATATCATATTCTATTTTAATTATTTTTTTATGATTCCACCTCCCACACAAACCCACTGAACCTAGGCGCGCACCCATTATCTCTCCGTCTATTTAGAGTTCATTTGCTTCGCAGATTAAGTCGAAACGTCATAAGGTGTCACAATTAGTCCAAATTTGAAGAGGTAACATCATTCCTTCATAACGCCTTCAATTCATACACTTTTTTCCCATTTCAGTTCTCCCATGAACTTATTATACATATTCGAACCTCAGCTGAATTTTTGGATATTTTCAAATTCAGCTACTAGTTTATTTGGGGTGATTTCTTCAATATCCCTCAAGTGTGTGGGTCTCCTGCATTCTTCCTCCCATTTTTCGTAGGGTATTTCCTTTTTATTAGGGTTTCATCCAATTATTCTTGATTTTTATAATTTCTATCAATTGGGGATTAGAACCCAGGTTTTGATCTATGATTTCTTAACCTTTTATTTTAGTTTTAGGCTTGATCTAAGTCCCTTGAGGTGCAGCGGTGGTGCGATTGAATTTTCGCACAAGGGATTCAAAGTTGTAACAATTTTAGTAGGTGATTCCAATGTTTATGAAATACTTGGTACCTAGATGATGTTTTTATGATATTTTCATGTTTATTTAATTTGATTATTGCAACAAAAATTTGTTTTAGTGGTGTTCTTAATGCAAGTGAATTTTGAGTGCATGTTATATGTGAAATTGAGGGTTTTTCATATAAATCATTTATTGGTTCATTTGGGGATTCCCAATAATTACTTAGTTGATTATATTGAACTTTATTAGGGTTTAAAATCAGGTTTTTAATGGTTACACTCTTTGGTTGTTTCTGAAAAATATTTTAAATGGTGTTTGTGAAGCAAATGGACTTTAAGTGCCATGTTTGTGTTGAAATTGGGTTTTTTAAATGATATAACTTTTTGGTTCATATGGGGCTGCACCATAACCGAATAGTTTGTTTCATTGAAGGTTATTGAACTTCCTATTTTTTTGGTTACATAAAACTTTTCACATTGTGTGAAAAATTGTTATTTCAAAGAGTTTTGGGTGCAAAACAATGTGATATTTTGAGAGGTTGTTTTATTGAAAATCAAAATGTATTGTTGTATTTTTTAAGTGGATTAATGTTTATACAGATACTGTATTGTTTTAATGTGACCAGTAGTGGTGTTTTTATATGGAAATGGATGTTTTTAGAATTCTGAAATTGTTTGAGCACAAAAGGGGAAGCCCGAGTACCTAGGTGGGAGGATATATAATATAACATCAATTGAACCTGATGGGTGTTGTCCATGTTTCACTAGGAAAATGGATAGCAAAAACTCTAAAAAACTATATATATGATTATGTGGGACCACTAGGTTATGGGTATTTTTCCAACTAGTGGATCATGCATGAGAACAGATATTTCTATGGTTGTTTTACACTGAGGTACGAGGTACATAGGGCCTCAGATTATCTAGTGCGTGGAGGTGTTCCCGGTTTTGGTGCTCATTGTATTTGTGGTATTTACCCTTTTTAGAGAGTCTGTTTGGATTTAAATTACATTTGATAACATCTCTTATTTATATTTATTAAAATTATGAATGTTTTAGTTTGAAATATATTTTAAATTAGAAGTTTCATTTCTAGAAATTTATTGCTGCTTTTCTTTACATATTAAAACTGCTATCTTTTTCACCATGCATACTCGTTGGAATATTTCAGTGAAATCCTATTGGGATTAGAATTAAACTCTACTTACACCCAATTTTTGTATTTATACTTCATTATTTTGGACTCAGGTAAAGGAAAAGCCTCAGGTAAAGGTGGTTCAGGTTGTCAGTCACCTCCTTTGGTGCGATGTTGTGGAGACAACACGTGGGTGATGTCCCCTTGCCATGTGGAGTCATTGTGGCTGGATTGCTTCGTTTTTTTATTATTATTTGGATTTATTTTTCTTTGTTTTAAAACATTTATTCATATCTGGTTTTGTTAATATTATTTGGCATTAAAATTTCATATTCTTATTATTGATTTCTTTTAAGGTTTTCTGCTTTCATACTTGGGTGAATCGTTCCCTGTCCATATTTATTGGTACCCGGGTACTTGTGCCAGCCTGTGGGTATATGGAACTCCCTTATGGAATTTTCATGGGTTGGATTTGGATCCGGTATTAGTAGATACCAGATCTAGTTCATGACAGGGTGCTTCTCACCTTTCAAATTATCTAACAATTACAAATCTATTTTTATTTCACTTCCACCATATCTGTGGACAATGTTTTCCCAGATATCGCATTGAAAGTGGGAAACTATTCATAAAGTTGAGGATTTAATATATTATAGATATAAAATCTATGGATCATCCTTGACATTGTTTTTAGTCGTAGTAGAAACCCATTTGTGGAGACCAACATCAAAATTCCAACTTAAATTCAACATAAATTCAATATACATACAAGAAAAAATTATTTTGAAAAATTATACACTAATAAAAAAACTAATTAATGTAAATTGAAATTCAAACCCAAATTTAATTGACTAAAACAAAAATTTTAAACAGTAATGTTATTATATTGGGTTGAAATATTTATTTCTACAATAATTTTGAATGTTTCAATATATAACTTTGTTGTTTTTTTCTTACAATTAATATTCATGTAGATGTATTACATTGTTTTATGTCTCTTTAATATTGATTCTATCTTCGTCATATTATTCTAAAAAACCATTCCATGTGTTGGTTTACCAGATTGAAATGTCTATGTATGTTCTGATTATTCCAAATATATTTTCTTAATATATTTCTTTAAAAAAATAATTCTGTTTTTTTGGGAAGGATAACTATAGAATCAATGTAAAAAGTCATCAATCGATTAATATAAAATTTATATCCATTAGAAATTTATAGTAATTATTTTGATGATATTTGTAAAAAAACTCGTGAATCATAGAATTAAAACTCTAGAGTTAGTTATGATCTTTTTCTATAAAAGGAATCGATGGGAATGAGATAACGTATTATAATATGATTAAAATTTATGTGAATTTAGATTATGTTTCTAGGAAAAAAACTTCTCATTTCCTTGAGTTCTTCTGTTTTAAAAATTTTTAGAGAATATTTTTTATTATCATCATCCATATATAAGGATCTCTTTTGAATAATATTAATATATTTTTTGGCCTATTTCATCAAATCTATGAGATCGATGAATATTGTAGTTAAGGGGAAAAATTTAATTCTAATCAGGTGATAACAATTGCTTCAAAAGGGATTACATAATTTTTTTTAATCTATTTTATCGATGGATTCTATGGTTTTAGTTGACATAACAACTAATAGAATTATAATCAATGATTCCCAATCTTATTTATAAAGTTTTACCTTCATATTTGGGTGATTAAAGTTAAAACCCTCAACTGAGGAGTTATAAGTTGTATCTTTTAGTCTTAGATCACATATATATTTTATACAATTATCTTTTTTTATAATATTTTTATTATATATAATTCCACAATATTTTTATTTTTAATTATATATGAAGAAGATCATTATTTTTATTTGAATAATCAAATTTTTAAAAACAATTACCCACTCTATCAGTTATTATTTTTACAAAAGTGCGAATTTTTCTATAGTTAAAAAACATAAAATTAACCCCTTACCCCCTCATGTGTTATATATTTCATACACCTTGAGAGCAAATAATTTTATCTATAAATTTATTAAAAATTTAAAAGATATATATTTTACTAACATTGATGAAATATGAGGAGGAATGTTTTAATAAATCAATATAAAAAATAATTAATATTAAAACACAAAAACATTGTATCCCAAAAATTTGTAAGAAACAAATATTTACAAAGAAAAAAAAAGAATTTGATCACATAAATAAACTCTCTAATATATCACTTACCATGTCTTTTGAAAATATCTAGTCTCAATGATTATCTATAAACTGCTTCTGCTATAATTTGTTAATACAAGAGTGGAAAATGTTAGGTAGTTACTTAAGTGGTGTCATATGAGACATAGTATAGTCATCTTTAATAGTTATCCACCCCCATAATATGATTATTTCAATGTGTATCCTCAATAAATAATTTATGGAAAAAACCAACCTCACAAAAAAGCATCCTCAATTTTGATAATATTCATCATCATCTCCCATCATGCTACCCATGGCTCACCATGAACATTCTCACAAAATAAAAATGAATATATATATATACATATATTAATGACAATTAGAATGGGTACTCATATATATAGTAATCATTATTTATTAACAAACTTAATGTGAAGATATATGTAATAATTAGAATGGATACTCATATATGTCCTCTTTTGTCTCTATCCAATAATAGTGATGAGTATTATAATGGTTACTCAATCACTGAATTTAATATCATCCAACCATTAAAAATTTGAAAAATAAAAAGTGAATTCAATTAGAAATGATATCAGACTATCCTATCAATGATTAACTTATCTACCTTGAGGAACCTACAGAAAATCCTACGATAATAATCTCTATTATTTTCATTACATTATCATATCCAAATTGAGTGAAAAATTATTTTTAATTTTTGGAAAACTAAATTCTCCAAATTACAATAATATTATTATCAATAGATACTTTATTATCATGATTATATGCATCACTTCTCCAAGAAACCAATCACTTTACTTTTTATGGTTCAAATCATATTTCATTTTCATCTTCACACGAATAATTTGTTAGTTAAAATTTATTTACCACATCACCAAATAGATACTGTAACATCTCTAGAATATTATATCATCACTGAAACCAATTGTTTTAAATTTTTTAATCACTATTTAATTCCAAAAATTTATCATAATGCATTAATATAATCTCAATAATTCTCATTATATCATATCTAGAAAAGAAATACACATCTTCTAGTGTAATCATAAATTTAATCATAATTATTATTTTTCAATCAATTATCAAATATATTCCCTTAAATGTATACATTCATCCAAAAAAATTCTTATCTTTTTTGAGTATTTTGGGGAATCATATATAGCTCAATGAAACTTGTAATTTAATAATTACTTGAAATGATCAAAATAAAAATATTTATTAATTTGAGGATTATTTTTTATTTTTTAAATAAATTATTAATCATAAAATCATAAATATATTAAATCATCATTACAACAAGTACAATTTGATATAAAACTTACATAATTTCAATAAAAAATTATTTTATCAAAAGTTTTCATGGGAAAAGGTCAATATAGACCTCTAATAAAGTAAATGAAAAAGTCATTTAATTGGTTTCAAAAATATTTGATGGCCAAATTATGACATTATATATTGAAAATGGGTAAAATAAAGTAGTCAATTTCATGAAGTAGAAATTTTTTGAAATTCTAATATTTAATTGAAACATTGATATAATGGGTCATGTGGTAATCCCTGGGAACTTACCATTTTTCAATGTTTCCTATCATATAATGGTAATGTATTATTTGTTATAATGTATCAAATTCCATGTCATTGGTGAATTATAAAAATAATTTCGTACCAAAATGCTATTAAATAGGAAAGATTGATGATTAATAATAATGATCATTATCAGAAATAGTTATTGAAATGGAAAACAATATAAGAATAAAATATATTGATACTTACAAAGAGAACAAAATAGACATTATTATTATTATTATATTATTTTAATTATTATAAATCATTTGGAAGGGGGGAATAAAAAAAGAAAATACCAAAAAAAATGTGTATAACAATGAACATCGTAAGACATGAAGTCAATACCACCCTAATACCCTACAGTTCTACTACCACTAAGCCACATCCATTGAGAATAATAATCAATATATGATATTACTTAATTATAAAAAATTAAAACAACACACATATAAAAGATCCAATCTAAGTATTCCCACACACTCCCTCCAAATATGGATTACACACTGGGATCCTTATTATTTCATGATAGATAATACATGGAAAAAACCCCATGATTAAATAACATACATGTAATGAACATGTTGAAGAATCCTATACATGAAATCTCAATTCATGTAATGAATCAAAACCACCAAAGCATTACCACATCCAGCTTTCTAGCATTTTACCCAAAACTCATCTATTGTTTATAGAGGTGTCAAATAGAAGACTAAATACGCTTCTTAATCTGATCTTTTTAAAATATTCCATGATATATACTCGTATTAAATCCATTCCAATGTCATTACACTACACCAAAGGTAAAATTACCAATTGTTTTTTTTTCATATCAGGGGTGTTTCAAACTGCTAAAAAACCAATCATTGGTCTTTATTTAAATAATTATTTCTTTCACTACTAACCATAAAATAACGGTGGTTAAAATATATTTAGTAGTGGTTTAGTGATTTTTTCCCCATATTTAGCAGTAGTTTTCATAAATTTATCACAGAGTTTTAAATTTTTAATATATTACATATTATATAGTGTTTATTATTCTATAATTTCGTATAAATATTTTTTGGGTGAGACTTGAACCCATAAAGTCTTGGTTATTCTACAAAGCATTCTCAACTCCACTATGTCGTTAATGTTGGGACTAAGCAGATATTAACATACTCATATTATTATATTATTAGTATAGTTATATATAAAAATAATTAAATGTAGATACAAATATACGTGTATATATATATGTTTTAAATTAATAAATACATACATATAAAAAGAAAATTAAAAATAAATTTATATAAATGTATATCTGCATAAAATTCAAAATATATGCATATATATATATATCTTTTAAATATATATAATTATAAAAAATTTACATTGATGTATATAAATAGATATATATATATATATATGTAAATACAATTATATTTAAGTACAAACACACACAAATATAAATATGCATATATATATATACTGACATAATATATATATATATATATGTAAATTAATATACATAAATAAATATAAATTTCTGTAAATTAGAATAAATTTAGAGAAATATATATACATGAATATGTATATATATATATATAATATATATACATACATACAAATATATATACACACACCCACATAATATATATATAATTAAATTTAATTTCATACAGACATGACTATTGATATATGTATGTATACATCTAAATATAAAGAAATATATACACATATATATTTATAAATATATGTAAACTTATTAAATGTATTTAAATATATATAAACATAATTACAGATTAATGGATGAATCATAGACGAAATGTTGATCCTGTGCTGCGAGCAGAAGGTCGAACCCGACCTACATACTAGTGAGAATGAAAAAACCTTCTTTTATGATCTGGATTGAATATGGAATTATTTTATCCTGACTGGTAATAACCCATTAGGCTTCCCCATAATGAATCAGAGGTAAACTCTCACTCTTATTTTAATCCCTGAAAATACCTCTCTTTCGCTGAAGCACTTGTAGGTCCATCGAATGTTGCTGGCAATAGGCCACCTATGCCAAAGAAATTAGGGGATGGATCCATCATGAATTTTTCTTACTTTGATTCTCTTCAACAGAGACAATATCTATGAAAATATTTTATGCTAGGTTTCATCTCATATGTAAAATGGGTGAAACCATGGGTATTTACAGATCTTAAATGGATAATCTCCCATTAATGGATTATTTGGAAATGGAGACTAATCCAAATTACAAAGGGTTATTTTCATACCATTTTGGAGAAGCAAGAGGATATGGACATGGTTTGGCGGGTTAGAAATATAATCCTCAAACTAGGGTTTCTCAAGATTTCGGAATGAGATCCCAATTTCAATCCATTTATGCAGAAGCTCTCCCTTTCTTATATATGGACTAAGATTCATGGCCTTCCATAGATTTTCTGGCATCCTAAAATTCTCAAAGACCTAGAAACTGGCATTGGCACCCCTCTTAAGATCGACCAGTGCACTATCGATAGAGATCTATGTCTCTAAGAAATAGTGTTAATTGAAATCAACATGTAGCTACCCCTGCCATCGAGGGTATCCCTGGCTGTAGATGAGCATCAAGTGGAAATCAACTATGAATTTGTAAGTCTTCCTCCCTTCTGTGAAAAATGCATGATGGTGGGACATGAAATCCATAACTGTTGTGTGGTGAAGAAAATGGTTGACCCACCAATCAACACTAATTCTTGAAAGGAAGTCACCAATGAAAAAAAAATCTCAGATGATTTATTGTAAAAATGATGCTTCTGATATTTGGAATGGAGTCTTGGCTAAAAATCCAGTTCCAACTAGTTCCTCATGGGAGGATCTCGTTAAGTAGGAGTAGCAATAACACGGAAATATGGTAAGTGAAAATGGTGAAACTAAGGTAACAATGCATCACACTCTTAAATTCTATCCCTTTGACATCCCATCAGACATATTTTCCACTACATTATTAATTCATGTTAAGGATTTTCTTATTAATATAGTCATTTCCGTCATCAATGTGTAAATGCAAAGAGAGGGACGTCGGACAAAGCGGAATAACAACATCTCACCGATGCGTCAATTCAGGTGACCAATGTGGCCACTACCAATCAAAAAATGCATTCCCACAGCAGGGTGGATGTTATTGACCCTCAAATATAGAAAAAAATAATAGTATAAATACTGTGACCTCTATGAAAATTGTTATTAAGGAGGATGTTGGAACGGACTCAAAACTATAACAAAAGATTCGGAAAAGGGACAAGATAATGAAACATGTAGTGAAACAGAAAATCTCTATTTGAAAACACCCATCAAATGTGACTGCTACACATATCAAAATAAGAATACTTATGATAAAAATGACTCCATAACATCACACATCCTACTAAGGTAGGTATTACAGCCATGAAATCTCAAATATAGATGGATATGAAAGGGTAGGGGTAATCACCAAAAAAACCCCAAATGAAGATTGTTTTTTGGAACTACCAGGGGATAGCCAACCCTATCACTGAAAGTTCCCTTCGGCTCGTTGTTGGTAGGTACAAACCTGAGATTATTGGAATCTATGAACCAAGGATTATTTGATCTGAAAAACTACTCTTCATAACAAGGGATACTCTAGGATGGGAGCTATCTGTTTAGAATCCAGTTTTGGCCGTATATGGCTCTTTATTCACAGTAGGGTTGGGAACCCCATCATTATCCAAGAGGACAACTATTTTATCACCTGTAGCCTAGATATTGAAGTAAAAATACTATTTTTCTTAATTTTCTTATGTTGTTAACAATTACATAGATATGAAGGCTCTATGAGATAGAATCAAGGACATGTATAACACGATCACAGAACCATGGTATCTAATGGGTGACGTGAACTCTATTCTACATTTGGATGAAAAACTATGACTCATTTACAGTTTTATTTCTATCAAGGACTTCATGGATGACATCTAGGAAACTATGCTTACCAAATCAAACACTTTGGGGAAAAGTACACCTAGTATAAGATAAATTTAAATGGAATGAGAGCTAGAAGAATTGACATGGCCTTCACCAATGTCCCTTTTCTTGGAAAATGGAAATTAGTTACATGTGTTACACTGTAAAAACACAACTCCAATCATCATCCCATCCTAGTTATCCTATTTGACTATGAGATAAGGCATCCTCTACCATTCGATTCAATAATGCTTGGGTTGAGCTATCGAACTACTCAAATATAGTACAAGAGTCCTAGTCCATAAATGATAGTGGTGGAAGCCCCATGGAATGAATCTCAAAGCTCAAGACTCTATAGGTAAATATGAAAAACTAGATAAAATCTATTTTTAGATCACGTGGTTCCAAAATAGAGGCCTTGGAATGATCTCTATATGAAACTCAAAATCTCTTCACCATGAATGACTTCTCGGGGGGTCCATAGCATGATTTACAGTTTTCAACCAAACTCCAGAGTCTCATTACTCTTAGGAACAATATTCTATTGGATATCTTAAAAGTTAGGTGGATTGAGGAAGGAGATAGAAATATGATATTTTTCAATTAATTTCAAAGGATACAAGGGAAAAATTGTGTCTATCCTTACTTAAATATGGGAACAGCTTCTTGAGGAAAGAAAAAACTTTCCTATCACATTGTCTCACACTATATGTCAATTTTTAATGGGAAACCAAGGGATAGGATTATTAGATGAAAAATTATTCACAAGAAGATATATGAAGTTGAAAAATCTTTTCTCACATCTGTACCGCTTGATACGGAGATCAAGGAAGCTGGTTTTTGCCTCAAGAAAGATAGTTCATCGGGACCAGATGGTTTCAAAAATGCATTCTTTCAGAATTTCTGAGACATTATTTAGGAATATTTTTTCAAGATGGTCAAATATTTTTTCAAAGGTGGAACATTCATTAGAGAGTTCAATGCCCAATTCATTGATTTAATTCCCAACGTAGAGAACACATGTTAGATTAGTCTATTCAAGCCAGTGGATCTTTCCAACACTATTCGAAAAATAATAATGAAGAATATTTATAATAGGATCACCCATGTCTTGAAAAAAATTATTTCTGGGAACCAATTTGGATTTGTGAAGGGAAGAAGCATACTCGACTACTTGCTAACTACCTCAGAATGTGTTTATCTTCCAAGGAAGTTGACTAGGGGTGGTAACATTGCCCTCAAACTCGATATCAGAAATGAATTTGATATAATGGATTGGAATGTCATAAGAAATGTGATGCAAAGTTTTTTTAGCATGCCATTTAGTCACTGGATTATAACTCTTTTGTGATCTTCCCATATATCCATTATTTTTAATGGATCCATGGGGGATAGGGATATCCTCCTTCAGATATTATTTTTTCATTTTCTGAAGACCACTTGAGTATAATATTTTGTCACATGGTTAGCACAGGTGAAATGGAAACTATTATATAATCTAGAGTTATATATACTCCCTGTCATTTATTATTTTCTAAAGACACTGTCATTTTCATTCACGGAGACATGAAAAATATACAAAATATAAAAATGATATTGTTCACTATGAGGAAGCCTCTAGAAAATAAACTAACTAAAGGAAATAATTTATTTATTTTCAAAAGAACTTCTCAGCGGAATGAAAGAGATGTATCATCAATGACTAGAGATTTAGAGAAGGATCCATTACTTTTGTTTACCTTAGAGTTACCATGTTCTGGGGAAATCCTCATGCTATAAAAATTTCCAATGAAATGATAAATATCATAAGAACTCTTTCATCTTAGAAAGGGGAGTCTCTCTCAATGACTAGATGAATCTTTCTTGTCAATCATGTGGTAAAATCAGTCATTGTCTACTCTTTCATGTTGTACATTTGGCCCTCAACAGCCATCCAGGAAATAAATTATATGATGAGAAATATTGTTTGGAGCGGAAGTGTGCATGGAAGATAGATCAAAAAGGCCCCTTGGAAGAAATTTTGTATGCCCCAAGAATTTAGTGGACTTGGAATAAAAAATATCACCCTCTTCAACCAAATCCTTCAGGCTCATTTTTTGTGGAAACTTATCAACAAGAGATAGGCCTCCCTAGGTTTCATTACATCAAGATTCATTACACATCTTCCCAAATGAAAACCAAGGTAAATGGAATCACTAATATAGACTAGTATTTTTACTTTCTTTCCAGAAATAAACAGACACTCTCATTGGACTGTCAATTTGAACTCCTCCCTCAACTTTTGGAAAAACAAAATTTCACTGGAGAGCCATTAATTAATCATGTTAGCTCAATGGATTCTTAGGTTAAACATGATATTTCAATCATTTATTAGATTTAAAATCATGACATGCTTCCAAATGAAATTGTTAATATAATTTCTAACCATGAGTTTATTAAATAGAAGGACATTATTATTTGTAATAGGTCAAAAAATGGTCACCTGGACTCCAAATCCTTTCAAAAACAACTAATTTATATGGAATCCAAATAGACTAAAAGATTTAATAAAAAGTGGTTCGATCCCTCATGATTTACTCTTCTCTGGAGAATGTATCTCAGGAAAATTCATATAGATGACAATATGCAGCGGGCTTGGATCTCAATGTGTTCAAAATGTGTACTCTGTAATCAACATCGAGAGGATGTTAATCATATATTCTTAAGTTTAAAAACTGCTTATTCACTATGGAGTGTGCTACCATCAATCAGACTTGCTGCAAAGCTTTCTATAGGATATTCATAATTCTTGGTTCTCCTAAAAAATTACCAAGCTATTCAAGGTGGAAACTGCTGAACTGTTACATGCTATATGGTCAAGTTGAAATGATGTCATCCACTCCAAATCCAGATTCAACCAAAAGAAAGTGTTTTCCGTGGTTACTACTCTAATGAAAAAAGAAAATTATTTACAGACAGACTATTACTGCAATTAAATCAATGAGTTCACTATCCTAAACTGCTTAAAATTTCTAGGTAACTTCCCCAAGACCCGTGGAACTCTTGAAGTCTTTTGTTTTTCCCCCTTTCATAAATGACCAAAATGCAACACCGATGGTTCCTCAAGGGGAAGCCCAGGCCCATTAGGATATGGGGCCATCTTAAGGGACTCGAAAAGAGATATTATGGAATGCCACTATGGTTCCAATAACCATGTCACTTCCCTTTAATCGAAAATTATGGGTTTTATTGAAGTAGTTGATCTTTCATGTAAAAGGGGCTGGAGGGAAATATGGTATGAATGTGATTCCACCACTATGGTTCAATCTATAAGGATGGGTCTGATCCATCTCTCCTAGAAACTAACAGAAAAATTTGTGAACTTTCTGGACAAGCTCTCCTCCATGAATCACATCATCTCTCATGTTTATCATGAATCCAACTACCTAGTATATGGGATTTCAAATAGAGGGGTTTCAGAGGAGGACCATATATGATCAAGTTGTCTTCTTATTGATATGATAGTAATTTATCATCATGATAAATGTAAAATGCCTTCATTCAGACTGATTTCACGTTTCTTTGATCCAAATAAAGAGCCTATATTCTTACCATTCTTAAAAAATTATAAATATAATTATATATATAACTAAATATATAAAAATATATTTATATAGAACTGAACGTCTATAAATTATAAATAAATATACATAAATATAAATAAATACAATAATATAAATGTATTTTAAAAAATTATATGAAGAATATTAAAATATAATTATAAGTAAATATATTTAAAAATAAATACATATAAACATACATATATATAAATGGAAATAAATATTTATAAATATAAAAATATACAAAAATATTTGTAAATATATATAAATAAATATTTGTGTGTGATGTCACAAGTCAATATCTATTATCTCATATGTGAAGAAAAATGAAAAATAAGCAAAATTACAAGATAATGGAATGAGTTTATATAAAGAAAAATTTCCCTCAATCCTTAAAAATTCCAAGCAAGACAATAACCGAGCCATGAGTCAAACAACTATAAACCATATAGATAATGAAACTTCTAAATAAAAAAGAAGTATAATGACCAAATACTCCTAACATAATCCATGATTCTTCATAAACTTCTAATTTTATTATATATTCATGTTTTGTTTGGCCCCTTACTTCCTTTTGAATGACGTCGATATCCTTATCTCTAGTTTTCACTATTTCTCATGGCTCACACTCAAGGTAAATTTTAGTACTATCATTCCATAGATTAGAATACCCACATACATATTCTAATTAATCCCCAAATCTATATCCCATATACTAAGGATATTTAAAACCGTAGGGTTATCAACCATACCTCGATGCATTCACCCTCTTCCCTTATCCATGTTCATTATCTAATAACTCTACGATGTTTACAATATGAAATCATTCTTCAGGATTCTCATGATGAGCTTTGATTTTATCACAGGACTAGAATTTTACATCCATAGTGAATTCTCTATTAGTATAGGAAGCACACGAATCTATGAAAAATTAATTAGATGTTAACACCTTTATTTTAACCCATCTATTTATTGGATCATTTAAATGAGGAGTTCCCTTACTGGACAACCTAACTCATTATTTATGTCCATATTCCACCTCTACTAACATGATAAATGGTTAATCCATGTAATTTCTAACTATATCCATTCCCTTATGGTCAATAGTGGAGCCTATCTCCATATATTGTTCCCCTCATGATCTACCTTCAGAATAAGAACCGTTGATTTCATTCATAGATTGATATAAATTATATATATATATATGACTATATATAAAATATATATTATTAATTATAATTATATAAAATAATATATATTTGTGGTAAAAAAATATATAAACACATTTAAATATACTTACATACACATATATATATATACAACCACATAATATTTATAAAATACATAAATATATATAAATTTAAATAAACACAAGAATATATATATATATGTATATATATATATATAAATATATCAATATTCATTAAAAATTATCAAAAATATCCAATACTAGATCCAAAAGTCCCTAACCAATTTATTAAAAGAAATAAAAAATAGAGTATGCAAATATGAAGGCAGACATGGTGAATGTCACACACGAGCTTCAATTTTTGAAATCATTTCATTCTAGGAGAACAATAACAAGTACACATATATTTGTGAAATATTGTGATTTAAATATAAATTTAAAAATAATATATATTTTATTTTGTCAAATTAATATTATTTTAAAATTTTCATCTCCAAAATTCACTTAGGTAATTTTGGGTATTTTTCATGAAATGGGAATGTTTGGGTGAACTATTAAAAATACTGATTTTGCAATAAGTACCACTTTTATAACATTATAATGACATAAAAATAACAAAAATATTATCAATTTTTCTAGAATATATATATATATATAATTAATAATTGAATAAATATAAAAAAATAAGGTTTAACATAGATGTTTATTACTATTATTTTAGAAATATATGAATTTTTTTTTGTTCAGAAATTTTTTTAGATATTCTATTTTAATCAATTATTTACATGGATACCTCAAATTTTATTAGTATTAAAGAAAAATAATACTTATTTTTTAAAACAAAATCCAATTAATTCTATTGGAATCAATATTATACTTTATTTTTTTGTAAAATTTTATTTAAACATAAAATAATATTTTTTCTAGAAATGAGTTTCAATCTATTTTCCAAACTTATTTTCTTCCACTTATATGATATTTAACTTGTAAAAAATATATTCCATATTTCTGATCATCTTAATTAATATTAGGTATTAAATTTTTCATAATTAATTGTATAAAACAATAATCATTGTTACCACATTGAGGGTTAAAACAGGTTTATCTGGGTGTGGGGGGGGGGGGGGTTAAACCAATAAATAAGAGTAAAAATTTCAAATAAACTCATCAAGACCATATTGTATTAATATATTTTGAACAAATATTATATTTAATGTAAATTAAAATCCATTTTTTACAGCATGGGAATTATAATGATATTTCATTATTTAAAATGTTTAAAGGAACACGACTATAAAAATGCAATATTTACAAAAATCTACTCCCTCAATTTACTAAAACATTAGAAGTAGGATATCTAATAAATTGTTTATTTTAAACCCGTGGAAAAACATATTCTCATGTTCAAGTTCCTCACCAGCCTATCGCTCCCATGGTTGTTCCCTCCTCTATCCATCACAGTAGATCCCACCCCCACCTCAGATGATCCTCTGCAGATGCTCCATGCTAGTATGTACCAGCCTTCATTATTCTCTTGGAGATCCTCCTCTTCCAACGTAGATATCCCACCTACCCACCGGTGAGACTCTGACACAACCACTTCACCTTCATATTGATGCAGCTCCGATGAAACCTCTCCACCCCAACCACGATCCACCTCCTATGATTCAACTCTGACATAGCTTCAACACGGCCACCCCACCTTCCCTGAACCTCAACCTCTCCTCCATCATGATTCAAAAATCACCATTTAAGATTTTTGGAGGTGGTAACCATAATAAATAAAAGATTTGATCCACATGATTCCACTTCCATTAACATGTACCTATTAGATTCTATTTTTATTCATCATCACTAGTATATACAAAGTCTACATCATCATCCCAAGGTTTTAAAGTTTCTTACCTGAATTCTAAAGATCTAGTGATTGAAGAGTGTTCATAAGGTTATGTGGTGGGATCATTCAAGTCTCATTATGTGGGCTCCAAATTTGGGTTACTTTAATAATAAGTATTTAATTTGAGTACTTTTGAAAAGGATATTAAGATGATTAAATGAAATAAGTAAATTTATGTTGTAGAATGTAATTGATAATGATGCAGATAAATTATGATAATTATATGAAACTTACTAATTATACATAAAAATATTTATTATAATATGGGTATTGATATAGATCAAATTAGGATTCATTTGGTTGGATACATAAATGAAAAACATGTAGATATTATTGAATTGTTAACATCAGTTTTCAAAGGGCTAGGAATATGAGGATATATTGATGATGATATAAAAACATTTGATAACTATGTATAAGGTCATATATGAATTATAGGGGATATTTCATTTCATTTAAATGATTTTTTATATTTATATATATTGAGATGTGATGTGTCCTAAAGATAGATTTCTATTGATTATGATGTGATATTGTTTTGGATTCCTTTTCACACCCACTGTATAAGGATGCATTGAGATGACTTATACAACTATATGTTAATACTCACCCATAGATCTAGGATGATAAATTCTAAAAATTCAAAAGGTTATTAGTGGTAATTTTTAATTTCCATATAATATACAACATAAGACTGGTTAAGATGTCTAATTCATATAGTATCCTTATAATGAAATTAACAGCATTATGAAATGAATTGCATTATTTGTTTCTTATGTTTTCCCAACATGTTTTAAAATTTTTACATGAGTAATTAGGTAACATGGATTTTTCTAATTAGGTAACACGAAAATTTTCAAAAAATAAAAATTCA
The DNA here is from genome assembly GCA_963277665.1 of Viscum album. NCBI lineage: Eukaryota > Viridiplantae > Streptophyta > Magnoliopsida > Santalales > Viscaceae > Viscum > Viscum album. The sequence continues at coordinate 13,761,819 of OY728150.1, forward strand.
TGAACTAATCACCATCTAACAGAGATTTTTAAACTATCATTTAAGTAATTTTCTTTTAACTATGTTGTTTCAACATGTTTTTAAATTATGGGGGCCTTGACCAACGTAAGTTTATTGTTAACATTCCATTTATTACAGTTCATTATATTATTTAATACTTATTGTACTATAGAATATATGCATATATACCATAAGATTATTCATTTTCCTTTTTTTAGTTAGATGATCTATCACTTTTTTATGGATGATTTATAAGTTTCATTATGTCATATTGATAAGTTAAAAATAGATTCGTGGTTTTAGGGGATGATAAAATGGTCATTTAAACATGTGGAACTTATTGGTCATGAGGAATAAGCATGTAAAACCTAATTTTGTGAATTAAAATAGAATGTGTGATGATGTTCCTTAACTGGGTTTGTTATGCTGTGAGTTATAATGCTAAATTTATATGTAATAAAGCTAGAAATTAATCCTTATATGGTTACATAAGATGAATAATTGGGTAATGGTTGGGTAATTAACCTTTACATGGAATATGGGATATTGAGACCTTATTATATGGTCATTATGAGTATTGGGATGCGTAAATTTTGATAATTAAGATTGAGAATGGATTTTCATTTCCACTTTGATTTCACATGCTATGAAGGGGAATCAAATGACAACATGATTTTTCCTAGGAATGAAATAATGTAATATGATTTGGTTTTTTTATGAATGATATGTTTAGTACTAACCATGGTGTTCTATATTTAAGATATGGTAATGGTCACTTATAGGTGGCTTATGGTTAGATATGTAATGAATTTCAATGGTATGAAAAAAATGGATTTGAAGGAAATTGACCCTTTTTTCATACACTATTATTTATATATTCACATACAAAACCCTTGAGTTAATATAGGTTATTGTGATATTTACTAATGGTTTCGTCCTCAGTCACTATAAATAACACCAGTTGTGGGTATAAATTGAACACATTATGTTTCAGGTAATTAAATGTGGCCCTTATAGGTGAGTATTGAATTATAATGACATTTTGAAGCTTAATATACAATATTACAGATTATTAAGGAGTGTCTCCTCCACACGGTTTGTAATAATTTATTTTATCTATCATTTAATTATATATTCAAAACTCATTATAATAGATTCCTTTATTTTTTTATTTTAGTTTATTTATTGATGTTTTAGTGATTCTATGTTAAATTTGTTCCATAAACTATAATTTTATATTTTTATTTTATTGAATTTTGTATGTTACACACTAATATTTTTAGACCATAAAGTCCATATAGTTTATATGTTAATTTTATTAAACAAGTATAAAATTAAATAAACATATAAACACAATTTAAATGTTTTTTTATTATCATAAACAATGTGATTTATTGGATAGGTTTGATCAATCCCTGATTGACTATTTCAAAATGGATCTACATACATATCCCTTATTAATTATAAATAGAACATTATAAAGAGGGTCAACTTACCCAACCCTACATGATCATGGTATGTATCCCTTTGGGTTATCATATACATGTATTCATAGCTTGATATAGTTGAATAGAATTTTCCACTATCCAGAAAGTAGTCTCTTAACATGAACATTTGGTTAACGTCAAGAATAAAGTCCCAATTTATAGAGTCAAAATCATTTTTAACATCCATTTGAAGATAAATTTCATCAAAATTTTGGAAGAATTACATTTCTAAAAAAATATAAATCATTTTTAACTAAAAATATATCGATAGCAATGCCATGGAATCCATTGTGATATTCCCAGTTTGTTTTCATTTCGTTTAATGAACCTCTTGATCATTGGTTCATTATTGTGAATATCCTTTCCTACCATAATCATGATCACTTTATTAACATCAATTTTTTTTATTTTTAATATAATTTATCTAACTATAATCAATACAATCTTCACATTACAATAAACATTACTTATTTTTAATAATAAAATAACCCTTAAATCTCAGTACCTAGATTACTCTTATTTATGTCTTCTACAAATCCTAGTTTAGTTAACGTGATCATTCAGTGAATTAACAAAATAGAAAACTGAGATATTAATATATTCAAAACATTCAATATTTATTAGAAACATGGAAACCCAGTTTCAATTTTATTCTTCAATGAATCTTATGTCCTTTAACTCCTCTTGAAATCTCAAAATTAGCTTCAATATTTTTAGAGTTATCAGGATAACGTTTTTTAAGTTCCTTAATAAAATTCCTATGAAATCGAAACCACATATGCATCTTCATGCATGAGGTTCCTTACACCAACAAAACCTCTTACTGTTGGGGACCAACTAGGAAACTATGATTTATATTTTCTTCTTAGATCCAATTAACGAACATCACAAAATTCATTGAAATACTTTTTCTTTCCAAATTGAATTAACCTTTCATCTTCTATAAATCCTTCATATACAAGATACATACTACATTTTAAATTTCAATTAGTGAGGTTCACCACATAGAAATGAATTATCAAAAATTTATCTAATCATATTGGGTAAGAACTAGGTGTTAGAAATAACATTTTTTAAACATTTTCAACACCATCAATGTTTACCACTAAATATTAATGAGATACCAAAACTCCCGTGATCTCAAAAAACCTCTCAAAAAACTATTAGTACATAAATATAAAATCATATATGTGAGTAAAATACCAATTTTCCAATTTTCTTTGGAATTCTACATCAGTATTTTGGAGGTTTCAAAATAGTATCCTCTGCTCCATCAGTCTTTGGTGGTTTGTCCCATGGTCCTAGGTATAGTAGACCTAGGAAGTCTTCTTCATTTTTATAATTTCTCCTCCATTCCATTATATTTCTGTTGTATCATCCATTTTAACTATCTTTATCCCCTCTTATTTCTATTGTATCCAATAAATTGATATCATTGTTTAGTTAAGCATGTTTCAATTTTTTCATAATTTTGTTCTTGTGTTTTATCATTCCTTTTTCCAATTTATAAAAAAGTCATCCAAATAGATTATTTATGATGAATAAAAGTATATTATGTTGTTGATTTTGTCTCATTATTTATTTTGTGGTTGTTAATACCATTTAATTATATCTAAATTACTTTTTGTCCTCATTTGAAATCTACTGTTGGAGCCTAACCTCCAATTAATCTAGGAAATATTTCTTTTTATTTTTTTCCATTAAATTTTTTTAATTAAAAAGTGTACTATGATGTGAAGAGGCCAAGGAGCTTCTTGAGGTGATAAAACTGGTAGGGGACTTTGTCAATTCAATATAATAGGTATCCTCTTTATCTAGATTTTCTGTAATTCAACTATTTTTAGTTAATTTAACGTTTATTTTTAACCACTAACAATTTTTATGGATTTAATAGGTATTATATACATGGAGAAGAATATCATAGGATGGATTCAATTATAAAAATCATTATTATCCTATTAAATATATGTTTTTATAATTTTATAACATGTACATGTTTGATTCCACTTATGCATATTTTGTTATGATTTTACCCTTTTTTCATGAACCATTTCTAACTTTTCCTCCATTAATATATTGGGGCCCTAGTATACTCATATCACTCTCGACCTATAAATCCATATTTAATTATTTAAACTATATAAGAAATCATTAATGATATCCTTTGACACAATTACAATTCTTGCAAAAAATTATCAACCTCAAGGTGAGTATCAGAGTGTGTAATGACTATCTGCAATACATTTCTATTACACACCCTTATATATTCAATTTTAAGACTAAATCAATATATAATCTATTTTCATATATGAAGTATACTATGATGGGAAAATAGAATGTTTGAATTCAACCAATCCTCTCTTAACCACAAATTATGAATATGTTACCTAGCTCTACAGAATTAATTCTAAGAACATATATAGCGCAATTTATCATTATAGAGATCCATTTAGATAAGTGAGAAATACCATATCATCTAGATGAAAATCCGTAATATCCAAAAAAAGTATAGAATATGCCTTATTATATAGAGGAAATAGATCCTCATAATCAGAACACATAATTAACTCTATGTTACTCAACTGATCGATAAGGAAAGTTTCAAACATAGGTATGATAACATCACAACCCCATATCTAAATATTATTTGGTTTCCTTTCAGTAATATCCCTTATTTCACTGGATAAATCCTATGATCACTAAAGGTATATGTGTGAACTAACATACAAAGGTAATTAATGATTATGAATTAAAACTAAATGATACCTCTAAATACATACATGAACCCTGCAAATGATACCTTAGAGTTCTATTTAACCTAATAGGTTGTAAATATTTTGAAAAATTGATATGTTCTCCACCTCTCCTATACTAGGTTTACTACTATGATAATAAAACTCATGAAATCCATATCATTCCTTTGAAAATTAATAATCTAATTCACATAATACAACTAACTCAAAATATAATCCTCTATTATTTAGATATGGGAACGTTTTAACCCCATCTATAAACATGGGTTTTTTATTTTTCGATAATATCATCTATTTTATAAGATGTATCCTATGATCAGTAAAGGAACATGTGTGAGATAACATACAAATTGAATGAATGATAATGAGTTACAACTACGTGATACATGTGAACACATACATTTACTCTACAAATGATACCACATGGTTATATTTATTTATTTCATTTTTTATTTTCATTATCCATTTTTGATTTACTACTTACATCAATATTCAGAAAAATTCATTTTGAGTGTTTGGAGAAATAGGTTATTTTCTATATAGCAACATCAATATGGTATTCCTCCATCAATCCCTAAATAGATTTCAATATTTCATTTATATTTTATTCCTATAAAATTTTACTTTTTATGGATTTTTTTTATGATAATTTAATGTGTTTTTAGAAATAGTTATCTTTAGGTCATTTGATGATAAAATTTGTCTACCACAAATCTAATCAGTGAATGATATGTATTTAATTTAAATTATATGTTGTCCTAATAACCAACCGGAAAATTTATTACTAAATTTATGTCTAAATATATTTTCTATTGACATACAAATATGACAGGATTTTAGTTTATCTTGATGAGAATTTTGAATTATCATGTTTTTTTGTATTTTCATAGCAGTTTTTCATGCATCTATTTTCATATGCATAAATCAGGTCATTATATTTGATTTTACACATGGAAAAAAATTCATATTAAAACCTATTTTCCTTATGTTTTCTGATATAAAACCCTATTTTTATTATACATTACTATTATTATGCTATAGTTATGTGGAAAAATGTTATTATACGTTCTTGTATTGTGTTTTTTTCACACCTATTATTAGGTAACATGAATTATTAATTTTTATTTTATTTATCATACAGACTTGAATTTTGTTAAAACCTACATTATAATTATATAAAAACATGTCATGCATTATTAAAACATGTTATAATTATATAATAGTTCATTAAGTTATCTACATTATGAAAACCTACATGATATATCATTTTAAAAAAATATGTATTTCTAACAGTGTATTTTGTTACCAGTATTGTGTATAACAATGAATTAAGATAATATATGGTGTTCCATGATTCAACATAAAGTCCCCCTTTTTTAGTTTCATAATAAAAATGATGTTTTTTCATATAAATTAACTCCCTCTAGAAAGGGGCATGATATTTACCATACTCAGAATGATGGTGTTGTTTTAGAGTTCTTGTTTCCATGAAAGTGATCTATAGATGGATCCAAGGGCATTAAAACTCGACTTGTACTTAGCAAGTGACCTTTTGAGAATGATAAGAATCTATAAGATGGATCAAAGAGGATTACAACACCAATTTTACTCATCTAGTGACATTATGAGGATGATTAGAAGCCGAATAATATCAGAAGAAAATATTGCAACATACTTGTGGTTTGATTAGGAAAATGATGAATGTTGTGGCCTCATTTCAATTTTTTTTTATTTCACAATATAAAAAACTATTTGTCCTGTAGTTTGGGGATTTATGCATTTCGGTTGTGTATGTGTGGATTTAGGCATTTATATTAGGTGTGTTTGGATTCGTGCATTTTTTCTCTATGTGTGTCAATGCAGAAATTTGTAGGTAAAACAAATTAGTTTTTTACACTATATAAAGGATATATCCATGGTTTTAACATTGGTAGTATCCTATAACTTCCATGGTCAAACCATGGATGTATCAGGTAACATCCATGTTAAAAACCATTGTATATTGGACCTATAACCATTGTTTTAACTATATTGTTAGGTGACCTATTTCCATAATTGAACTGTGGAGTTAGGTGACATATAGCCATCGTATAAACATTGGAAATACATGACCTATTGAAATAGATCTACTGTCCATAGTTTTGGAAAACTATGGCCATTGTCTATTGTAACTATTTTTAGGCCTACAACCATGATTCCATACCATTGCTAAATTCCATGTGTTTCCCTACCATCTCATATAAAAAGGGAAGCTATTCTCCTCCATTATTCGTAAAATTTGATAAATATATATTTTAAAATCACTTCCAAAAAAACCTTTCTATATTACCTTTTTTGTTATTGTTCTTATGTTCTTCTCTTAAGAACATCCTAAGATGTATTAAGGTGTAAACTAGAGGATTTATCTCAATGAATAAGTAATTGTCTTTATCGAATCTTTCAATGTTTTTTTAATCTTACACATCCAATAAATATATTATACCCCTCATAACATAAATAATTTATTATCATATATATTCTTATTTTTATTATGAATATAGGAAACCAATTTTATACCTCCTTTACCAATTATGGAAAATGAATACGTCGCTCGATATTACATATGAAATGTTGTCTCTATATAGTGGTGTATTTCATTTTTCATCACCAATTCACTAGGATAGTTTTAAATATGAAACTATTAGATGAATATTATATTTACCAAATAATTATGATTAGAGAAATATAAGATATCATTTAACTTTTACCCTTCCACCCATTAAAAAAGATAATATGGCGTGTGCGTACATGTGGACTACCATATTTATGAAGTTATGTGATTCATTTTTCATATCCAAAATTAATGGATGATTAAAAATATGTATATAGTGAATATATATTATATTTATATAATTATCAAAAATTATGAATATTATGGAACCATGATCAAGATGAAATGAACATAACTACCAAATCAAAACATATAAGAAAAATAATGAAGTCAACACCTAAAATGATGATAATAATAAATTATTGTTAATGAATGATTGAAATATTGTTATAATAAAACCATTTACGGTACTAACTATTTTAATATTACTTTGGTATATATTTATAATAAATTTAAATTTGTTATATTGTAGGTTAAATTCACTTACAAATAAATTCATCCATAAGGTAAGGGTTTAACTCATAATCACATTATTATTCAATATTATTTTTTTTATGTTTACATTTGTGGATTTTTATGAAAATTATGTATTAAACATATATATTTAATTATCCTTTTTCTAATTTATAAAAATTAAAAGTTATATTTTCCTTCTCTTCTATCTTTTTAATTAAATATCTAAAATATTGTTTTTTAGAAAACAACATTGTACTCATATTCGATTAGGAATATTTTTCTTCCATGTCCATATTTCCATTAAAAAAAGTTGGAATGTTTTTATGATCTTCCAAATATTTATTAAAGTCATTTGGATGATATTTACTTTAATTAATTTTTTTAAAAGGAAACATCTTATCATTTTTTATCAAGGAACATTTTACTAATGGTGTGAATGGAATATCTATTTTAATGTTTTCCACGTGAATGAATTTTCCCACAATTATTATTTTACATGAAGAAAAATTTACATATTTCCAAGGTTCATTTCATGGAAAATATAATCCGAAATATACTGTAAATTTTTAGATTCTAAAGATGTGCTTTAAAAATAAAAATGGAATTTTCCAAAAGAAATTATCCAATAAACATTTAAAATTATAATCAACCATCTCAACATCCATTGATGATTATTATAAATTACTAGGTATTTAATATAATGATACAATCCACCATATTAATAAATATGGATTTTGATCATGTTTTCCTATTTATTGACTAGGTAAAAAATAAAATTTATTATACTAGTTTTGAATTATGATATTTTCTTTTTATTAGGTACTATATTGTAATTTGTATCTTTTATATAAAGAATACATTACACATAATATATTTTTTGTGAGGCTCATTATAGCCCATCGATGTGTTACTGGGTCTCGTTATACCAAATTTGTTGGGTATGGTTTTGTCTTCCATACCTATTTATGCATGATTTCATTGTATGAATCATTGATGGTAGGATTTTCATGTATGGAATTATAAATTCACTAATTGGGAAACTAATGTTTTTTATCTTTGTGATTATTAATGTTTTTATGTCATACATTGATTCTATCTCCTTCATATGAAGTTTTTTATATGGAATATTTAATTTTGATTTGTCTATTTCATATTTATAATTTCTCATGTAAACCATGATATATTTTTTGTATTATTTCCCTTATATAGAATCTAAGATCACTCTTTATTATATTTTCCTTTCATAGGCTTACAGATAATGGATTTATGAATTATTTCAGGGATATAGTATAAAAATAGTAAAATAGAAATATAATTTTTTGTTTTATATCATGTACTAAATTATAATATAAGAATAATATATATATCAATTATCCTAACAAAAATAAACTATTTAATACTTTAAGATGTGATCCACTGTATGTTGTGATAATTTAGTAAAAAACCCATCTTCAAGTCACTAGAGTTATGGTGTTATAGTTGGAAACAATTGATGTTTAATATAAACATTGGTAACTAGATTTTTGAAAAAATCGATTAGAGAGCATAGCCTTATCAAATACATTGAGGATAATTATTATTATAAGATAATATCAAAATATGGTAATGTAGAGATTGTTTGTATTTCTTGAAAAATACATCTCATAATGGATACTGATAAGTAAATATTGTTTTTAAAAGATTCACCTAGAGGTACAACCTATAAAAGGGTCAAATAGAGTATTGGTATGATCATCATTAGCACACGATGTGCAGGACTAATAGTAAACAATTGGCTTGACACTCCCAGGTGATATTATTTTGTTGATTAACATGATTCTTATAAACAATTATGAAAAATTTAAAAATGTTCTTAAGAACAAAGGACATCCCCAATGATACAAAAATTATGATTTCATGATTAAATAAGTCTATATTTCCAATTTATGTTAATTTTTACATCATATTTATAGTCATCTACTATTATTTTACATCTATTATGTTATGAGCTAATTTAGTATAATCCATGAAATAGAAATGTAATATATAATAAGTAATGAAAACTGTATCAATTCACATAATTTGTATAGGTATTTCCCTCCTAAGAAAATAAAAATAATTTCGAGTAAGAGGTGAACAAGTTATACCAATATTGGGGATGATGAATCAGGTTATGACAATAGACCTTTTCCATATGATACATCATTTTGATCCCAAACATGCGTAAACAATGTTGGATAACTTCTTGTGACATCATACACTATAATTAATTCGTAATTATAATCCTCTAGTTGCGGATGTATTACCCCAATATTTAAATATATTATTACCTTTTAGTAAGTTAATGTGTTATATATATTTCTCTACATGCAACATCAAACAAACACAAAACCATGATATATTTATATAAAATATAAATATTTAAGTTTAACTTTTAAAAAAAATTAATTAGAGAGAGTGAATTAAACTAAATATTTTTTGAATAATATATATATAAATAATAAAGTCCACTTTTAATATGATTGAAATTCAACTCATTTCCCAAAATTGACTAATGAGTTCATTTTTTTCATTTTTGTGACCGACATTTCTATTTCATGAAATATATGATTACAGGAACATTTTGTTTGATATTAATACTTTTTTTAACACTAATTGAGTTGGTAGATGATATGAAATAATTATACATATAGTTAATATTAAAATATTTTATTTTTAAATTAAAATGTTGTTTTAAATTTTTTTGTAAATTCATAAAATAGATTTAAAAATAAAAACCCATAAATTGTATCTTCATAGAACAATTAAAATCCATTCATTCCAAAATATAATTTATGTTTATATTTTTATATAATTTTCTTATCACGCTTATGTAAATAAATATAAAACCACAAAGTGAACAATTACACACAATATCAATTATTCCAACAATAAAAAACCTATAATATATAAAAAAATTATTTTGGTTAAATATAAACATAATTTTTATTTTTACTTCATTATTTCAACTAATAATTATTAAAAATGAATGATTTTTTTTTTGAAAATATGGAATGAGGAAAAAAACCAGTTATCAACATATAAAATGAATGAATGAAACTCATTAGTGTTTGAATACCGCTAGGGATTTCCATTTCTAAAAATAATCTCTAAGAACTTAATAAATATTTTATTAATGAATAAATTAAATTATACACCAACATATTTTCAAAAAAAATTCATCTAAAGATCATGAAAAAAATAAAATTCATAAAGGTTTTATTTCAATCTTGAAAAATTCATAAAAACTTGTTAAAAATTGATAAATTTCACCCTTAATAAGCATCATATAATTCCATTTATACATATTATCTATATATTACGCTATGAAATCATAATATCTCTATAAAAGCAAATAAAAGGAATGAATAATTCATATAGATAACTTGGGACATAATTTTAATATCACTCTTATAATCACTTTTACAAATATAATAACCATCATGGTAGATTCCAATAATCTCATAGGTGAAATATATAACTTGTTTACACCGTCCCTTTATCCAGTCCATTTGAGAGTTATATCAGGATCCCAAAATATCAATAGCCATATTAAGATAACATATCATCATAAAAATACTAATAACAATTCTATAATTGTGTCACATGAAAACTATTATTTCATTAAAAATAAATTATGTACCCATAAAAATATTTCTAGATATCAAAATTTCCTTTCAATTTGAAACTGAAAAGAAATCACCTAAAAAATTGTGAATGTGGATTTTTTCATGAAGAAAATATGAAGTATTTTAAATGAATCCAAAGTTACAATGGTGGTTATGGTTGAATTACAGATCATTGATTTTAGATATTTTAAAATAGAACATTACATTAGGTTTTGTTTCATACCATTCCATTTTAAATTTTCACAAATATGCTCTTTGAAAACCATTCAAAGAAATTTAAAATCTATATAAAATTTCCATTATAATTCACTTGTGTCCATATAAAAATAGCAATAAAATTATTTTATGAATATAGACATGTCCGAAAATTATTTAGAAGATAAATCTTGAAAACCATTAAAACATGGTATTAATTGTAAAATGTCCCTTACCCCAACTTCTGAATCATCACATACATTTCTTATCTTCATGAATAATAAAATTATGTTAAATATTTACTAAAATAATAAGAAATTTCTTTTTTATTATTACATTTATTTTATCTATTACCATGTTATATAAAATTACATAATCATTTATGTTTATATTGGATTTGTTGACAATATTCAGATTATATGTCCACAATAAAAATTTTATGATTACTATGATAAAATAGGGCATTATTATATCATCTAAAAAATAATAATAATTAAATAATTATTACTATTATAAATTAATAATGATTTTAAATCTCTCCAATAAATATGGTTATGAAAAATGTATTATATTACAATCATGGTGTAATGCCCAGACCCAGATTCCATTTTAAACAGTTCCTTGGGTTGGTTGACAATTGGGAGTTAGGCACACCTCTCTATAAGAAAACATGCTTCCGAATAGTAGATATGGTGTAAGGATGGGATATGGGATACAATAAACTCATGAGATAATAATAATAATGGTTTACATATATATAAAATAGATTAACAAGGTCCATAAAAGAAAAAGAGAAACAGTAATAAATAACAGAAGCATAAGTAGAAAGAAGTAATAAGAATAAAAAAGATCAACCATACTATATATAGAATAAAACACCATATTTATCTGTGAATATATATCACATCAGGTCATACAAAATAATAACCTAAAGGGTCTCTCATGGCCAACATTATCAGTATATATGTATAATAATATTTCTGAAACAAGAAAAACTAACTAAAAATTGAACTCAAGATAATGATGAATCCTCCGAGTTCCCTTGAAATCCACCCCATGATCAACTTACAAGTATGATCACTAAGTTCAATATCCTAAACCCAAACCCTTACCTAATCAGAAATGAATAAAATATTCACACATCCTAAGGGTCCCATATTGTGTATGAGAATTAATCTCAGTAGGTCACCAACATTATGTTCTTGTAAGAAATTTTAAAAAATGAGAATGTTATAAATATGAAAATATAGTAATTACATTCAAAATAATTAGATAGTTTTTTTGCTTATGCTCAGATACCAGAAGGAAGTGATCACTTTCACTAGAAAATGTTGGTATTCAATGTTCCCCCAGTTATACATATGGAATATAGCATGTTACTACATTTTTATGACTATATTGGAAAGGATACTTATCATCCAAAGGAATACTCTAGAGTGTAACAAGTGGTATATCCCCCAGGAGCCTCCTAGAAATTTATAATAGGCATCCCATTCCTACTAAAATTTCAAGTTACTAATCAAGTCATCATAGTCCAAAAAGACATTCCCGACATATACTTGACCCGTTGAACCTCATCTCAATGGTGTCCCCATTGGCTATGAAGTGCGATGTTTGGGGAACATCATTACCATTCATCTATTAATAATCATTTTCTTCTTTATTCCCCATGTATCGAGGCACAATAAGATCATTCCTCCCATTATCATTCCCAATGGCCTCAAATATTATAGTGATCCCCATACCCAAATGAAGATATCTTCACCATTAACCGATGGTCCATCACCATCCATGTTGGTTTCCATGGGAAGAACTTATAACCACACTGATGGTCAAAACCATCCTAATCCATATCTAATAGAGGACTCTACCCAAAATATTTGTCAATACAACCTCATCGTCTTACTCATAACTATGTGGATAGGACTCCATGGAACATTTACCAAATATAGTGATTAGAAAAAAAATAGTACCAAAGGCATATCTACCAACACCATGTCCCCATATGCTAGTGGCACTCCATCTTAATGTTCAATACCACCTCTAGGTCCCATGAAGCTCCCTAAATAACAATGACCCCACCACAATAAATCAATGACCAATTAAAGAAACATAAGATCAATCTCACTCCTATAACCCATGGATTTCCAATCCCGATGAAAGCATAACCTCAAAACAGATGGTGAATCACCACCTCTATTCTCAGGAAAATACCAATACAATCCCATGGAACAAATAAAATTAATAAGACAAATTTACTGAATTTAAATTAAATGACTCATCTTATACTGTTCGAAGGCCAAATTCCTCTAACCCATATTTTTTCATCTACACATACTAAGGGAATATCCACGACATACCATATCACCGTTTAATTAACTTAAAGAACAAGAATAAATTATATTGGGTCACTCTCTATAATCCCAACAGTGTTATAAACAACACACCCATCAAAACACTATAAAATCAAAGATAAATCAAGGCACCACCTACCTTGTACTAGTAGGAGTTCTCTCATTTGATATTTGTCTCTAACTCCATACTATTCAAAAAATTAGTTTTTTGGGGATGGGCCTAAAAATCAGGTAAAACAGATCACATGGATTTTCACACCGTATGGAGAGTGAAAATGAGAAAATGGGATAGAATATCTAAACCCTTACCAATGTGGTTCCAAAGAGACTGATGGAAATGGAAACAGATCATGGATGAAGGATGTGTATCAAGGCCTCCAAGAAGGAGTTGAGGATCTCCCTAGCCACTGGAGAGAAGATCCACATGAGGGATTAAAAAATATGGGAAATACTATTAATTAAAATAAGGTAAGAAGCATAATTTTACCCTTTTATAATGGATTAAAAGAAAAAAAAACTATTTTAAAAATCCTATGATAACCATGCAGAACCCACTGTTTAGGAACCACACCCCACATAGTTTGCCTACACAGTTTTCTGAACCAAGTGAAAACCATATGTGAAACATCCAGTAAAACTATATAATATCATGTAAGTCCTTACACCCCCTATTTCATAAATTTTCAAACTGTACATGGTAAATTAGTAGGCAAACTTTCTTATTCTTGGGAGGATGAAAAGTTTTTCCCAACAGTGTGCCTCTCTTTTTACACCTTGAAATGTTGGGTTTTCATTGTATTATGCCCACTAAACACACTCAAAACCATGAGGAATTTTTTAGCATTGAAAATAATTCAAAAACAAATCCATTTATCAAAAAACTCATGTAATTTGGTTTTAAAGATGAAAAAAAATATGATCATCATGCCAAACATGAGTAAAAATGAAAAGGGGTTGAGGATTTTGATCTGCTATAAAAAACAGAGTAATTATAATCTCCACACCGTAACATTTCTCATCCCTAAGATATAAATAATTCATTATCGGTGGTACTGAACATACCTATATCATTAAATCATCCCAAATTATCCATGTCATAAACCCACTAGAAAACTATCTCATGGATCTCCCCACCCTATGAGTTACCTACCCAGTCACTTGCTGACACAAAATTGACATAAACCAATGGACCACTGACCATCCCTAGAGTCATGGATCCCCTCATGGAACATCATCACTCCTTCACCTGAATAGGTTATTAAATCTTGTATGTGTCATACTTGAAACCAATAATGTCTCATACCTCATCATATTGGAAAAAGTACATGTGCCTTATCAAGCACAAATAAATCCAGCATCCCATCACATTCTTACAATCCATCATGGTGTCATGTGCCTCAAATGAAACCCACACCACATCTATTCCCAAAAATAATCTTCCTTCCATTTCCATCATATATATATATATATATTACACATCTGATATGAATGAAATGTACTAACCAACATCTGGTTAGTCAATAACAACACGTGAACAATCCACACCATAACCAAAAATGACATACAAAAAGCAATGCCAAAAAAATGACCCTTTTCATGCCCATCACTTACATATAACTATAGTCATATCCCTGGCCTGCTATGTGTCTATAATCTCTACTTCATATATATAGCATGAACCCCAACCACATAAGTCATGGCCTCCAGTTGGAGTTGCACCACCTACTAGCCAATGACCCACTACAGTGTCCCACTGTCTCTTACACAAAATCAACATGAAGCTAAATCCTAACTACCAACTCCTCATACCATTCTTGGTCCTTCTTTAGATTCCTTAGTCAACTCTGAACCTTATACCATAGCTAACCGAGAATCCTTCCGATAGAACATCTTGAGATTCCCAACCTAGTCGCATTCTCTATGCTCCTTGGGTTCCTGATCACGCTACATACACACATGTACTAGATTCAAAATATGGAAGAACACTATTAATGAACCACTCCTTATAATTCCTCTAGATTTTCGTCATAAAATGCCCTGCTGAGACTCCTTAAGGACTCTCTTCCAACTATATTAAATATAACCACTGTAATCACCAAATTTCATCACTCAAATCGAGTATGACAGGTCCATAAAATATCCATAGACTATTATTTCATGGTTCACTGCACCTAAGAAGGAGGCCAACCTAATGATTTTTTCATACAACCTAATGGGGTGTTGTAAACTATACTCAAAGTTCATCACTCTCGAGGTTTCATCACCCACTATACTGGGTGAAATATGATAAACTTCTGCTAATTTAGGTGTATAGTCCATTATCCACATTTCTATGTGTTGAATGTTTGAGAACTCATAATATCTCTCCACTATCAGCGTCTTCAGGAAGAAGTTTTCAATGATCTAGGCCTCAAAATATTTTTTGGATTGTCCTTCAGGTTGGCTTACCTAGAAATATTCATCCCAGAAATTCTTTATTATTCCCCAGAGAATTTATGTTTCCAGCTTTATCCTATGGCCTAAGGGTTTCTTGAGCTAGTCAAATATGGTTAGAACCATCTTGATCAAATTTTTTTGCTGCATGTGATCCACCCTCAACTAGAAATAGTGATGGGTGATATGGTATGAACTTTCATGTCATATATTTCCTCAATGGATTAGCTCCCTGATCTCCCGTGTCGAAAACATGTATGACTTGTACCAGGATCTCCCTGAGATGATTCTTAATCAATGGCCCAAAATCTTTGAAATCCTATGGCTGACTCACAATTACATGATCTTATACATGTAGCTATATATGTAATTTATACTAAGAGTAACCGTGTGAGGCCTAATCCCGACCCTCAGGGACCTCATCAAATGAAATGTATTATAGAACCAAGTCACCACCCTACCAATGCTACCCCATTGTCCATATAGGTCTTATCCTGATAAATGCCAATATAGTGGTCATAAAACCATAAAAATATATATATATATAAATTTCACATATAGGGAAATATGTGAAATGCAACACATATCATCACCTTCACACTCCCCTATCATACCATATCATATGAAATATGGCCTTAAGTCCCCATACATACCTGTTTTAGGGTTAGGTATTACTTGTAACCCAACATTATACCCCTCTGTCTACACACATCAGATTGAGACATGATGTATAATCCAGCCACATGGATCCTCACCTTCCCATATCATGGTTAGGTGTCACATATCATCCAAAGTGGCCTATTATAATGTCATCAAATAGCATATATCCAGAAAAAAACTTCATAGATTATTTTATTGAAAAATTAATCCACTCACCCTATATATAAATCCTTATATACTCCTATATAATATAGACCAAAACACTTATATCACATATCACATCATGTATAAATCTCACTGGAAACACATGCCAGGTTTGACTATGTAGAATTCTACCAAAGAGAATCTAAATAGGAAAAAACTATTTAGCTTCCCTTGTTGAAATTTTCAATAACCAAAACTATCTTTGAACAAGCCAAAATTACAATGATAATAACAACAAAAATAATTATATGTGCCGAAAATAATATCATAAATCATAGTCACACATCCCATCCCATACCAGACTGCGATCAAAATCTATATAATAGATAAACATCACACCCATGTGTGCCACTCATGGTGGAAATTAAATCAACTATAAAATGAATAAATTAGAATAGAAATTTCTCACCCTTTGAGACATGGTCTATGCCCTATATATTGGACTGTAATCACACAAACGAGAGATATATACCCCACTTCAACTACATCCTAGTCTCTGGTTAATCATAGGAAAAATTGTAAGATGAAAAATAAAATGAATGCATTCTTAATACAATGGGATTATAGTTGAATGTTTCTACCTAATCCTAGACATGAACTACTCTAATTCCATTTATATCACCCCAACATGCATTCCACCTTAAATAGTTCTCTAGTAAATTTTATCACTAGGCCTTAGGAAAACATCCCCATACACAAAAAATAAATTGACTAGTATAGGGGGTTTATGGAGGTTATTTTGGGGATAATATACCCTGATGAGGTAATAATAATAACTATCTATGTATATTTAAAAAAGTCATAGAATTATTATAGAACAATTTATGTAATAATAGGAGATAAATAATGCATAAAAAATAAAATTAATAATAATAAAATTGATCAACTTTACTATTTGTATAATAAAACAACATATGTAGCTAAGCATGCATGTCAAGTATAGTAATAAAAAATAATAATTAAATGGCATGTGGAAGACCATATCTATATATAGGTATAATAAGCATTCATATACAAAGAAATAAATACAAAAAGTAAACTCCAGCTAATGTTGGAACCTCCAAGGTTCCGTTACATACACAACAGGATCACTAAGGTCTAGATCCTGAGCTCTAACCCTTACTTCTCAAAAGTATTAAATCTACATGTGTCATAAGGGGCCTCTATAGGCTGTGAGCACATATCTGAGTAGTCCACCACTAATGTGTTACTTTCTAAGATCTGTAATAACTCTATTGTTCGAAATATGGAAATAAAAGAAGTAGATTCAAAATAAATAAATACCCACTTCCCTTATGCTCAGTAGCCACATTATAGAAATTGCATACTTTGTCCAACACCAGTATACCACATTCCCACCATTACAAAAATTTCATACAACACATGCATGAATATGTATAAATTTAGTGGAGAGGATCCTTAACATAAATCCCAAGGAATCATCCGATGAGTGATAGGCTACCCAGACCTTAAGAACCTCCTCCAAAATTTACATTGGAACATTAGGAAAACTGAATCCTCATGTCACCAATCAAGTCACTAGTGTTCAAAATAGCATGCCCAAAATATACCTAGCCCCTCGTACATAATCTTAAAAGAGTCTTCATCATCTTAAAAGCTTGCAATTCGAGGTAGATTTTTATCTGTACTCAAATAATAATCATTTTTGGCTTGAAACCCAATGTCTTGAGGCTTCGTTAGATCCATCCTTATAACATCATGTCCCAATGGCCACGAATAATATATTTAGACTCAACTACATATGATGGTATCATCATAATCAAATAATTTTCTATCACCATCCATGTGTATTTTTATGGGATGAACCTCCAACATCCCATATGGTCAAAACCATCCTAAGATGCAACTAACATAGGACACTACCCACATGAATTGTCAACACCACCTAATCATTTTATACATGTATGTGTGGACATGACTCAAATGTGTGTAATCCAAACCTGGGGAGTGTAAATTACCCTAGAATTACATAATAGACATCATCTGACACCTCATTCACATGTGCTCATTTTGCTCTATCTTAATGGTCAATACAACCTCCAGGTCCCAAGAAATTATTTAAATCATGATACCACATCTCCTAAAACCAATGACCACATCACCAAACTTGTGATCAAAATAAATCATAGAATACTATTCTAGAATATACATATGAACACATCACCTCAAACTAGATAGTAAATCAAGACATCTATCCTCAGGTCAGTCCTGACACATTTCTATTGAACCATAAAATTTAATCTAATCAATTTATTCAATCTAAATTCAATGAAATGGAATATACTATCCCAAGGTCAAGAGAGTATAACCTATCTCCGTCAATCGATACAAGGTAAGAGGATTCAAAAGGCATACCATATCATAAATCAATTAATTTAATGGAAAATCATTTATTATATGGGGTCACACATAGAAAACCCAAAGATTCTGTCATGATCTCAAACTCTAAAACACTGCAAAAATCATTGATAAATCTAGGAACCACCTACCATATAGAAGTATATTTTCAATTATGTCATATCAACCTATAACATGATCCAGTTAAGCAAAATTTTTTGTTATATATGAATGGTATGTTAATAGGGTAAAATGGCTATCTTGGACTTAGTACACTGTATGGAAAAAAGGAATGAAAAAAACATGATAATGGACATTAAACCATACTGATGCGGTTCCACTGAAACCAATGATGAACAAAATGGAGTCCGTATAAATAATGTCAGTCAATTCCATGAAGAATGGTGAGATGGGATCCTTAGTAATCATAAAAGATGATTACATAATGGGGGTGAAAGATGGAAACCCTCTTAAATAAAATAGGTGAAATTGTATTTTTTCACTTCTAATTAGGCCGAAATGTTACCATAGGGCTTTGAAAATCATTTAGTACCCAATATTTATGAACCACACCTTATACTATTGGCTCTCATGGTTTTTTCAAAACATGTAAAAATCATCCATGAATTCTCTATTAAAACTATATAAATCCTGGAATAATCATGCACCCTCAAATGTATGGTTTTTCAAACCATTCATAGTGATGAATGATGTCCAAAAAGTTACTCATGGGAGACTACATGGTTTTGTCAAACCATGAAATTATATCTATGCACCATGAAATGTTGGGTTTTCACCCCTCACTCACCTGAAATGCACCTAAAACCTCTAGGAACATTATAATCATTAAAACCCATTAAAAGGGACTTGGGTCAACCAAAATCTTAGAATTGAGTTTTTATGATCAAAATTAATATATCCTCCTTACCAAACATGAAAAAAAATTGTTGAGGATTTTAACCCCCTCCAAAAATTCAGGTCAAAACACATGGAGGTAGTATGGTTTCTCTACACATGATTAAGGTTTACATTTTTCAAAAAACATGATAGAATGAAAATAAGAATCATTTTATATTATCATAAATATTATTGTATCATAAATATCAAATTATTTCTTTAAATATAGTTATATATAATATCCATGTAATTTTTTCATAGAAAAAATAACATCACTTCGTGGAGGTGGTAATCTACATCTACACACGAAGGACATTATCATTTTTTAATGGATGGAAAGGTAATAAGGTATATGATATAAAATATTTATAAAATGATAAATATTTCATTTATATAATATATATATACATTAAATCCATCATCATTACTATCCATGAGAGGTGTTGATGAAAAATGAATTATATCGGTTTGTATGGTCATAGTCCATTATACCCATAAATGGTTGTTACATTTCATATTTTTTTGGAATATGAGATTGATAAATGTGATTCTATTAAGAAAATAATATATTTTTATTTGGATGATACAGATGTTATAATCCATCATGATTGATTAAAATTTAAAGGTTCTAGGGGAAGATATAAAATGAAAAAAAAAACTATATCTCTTCTCTAGAAAAAAAATTTAGATTTCTAACGAAAGCATTCCTAGGTTGGATTTATGATCAATAAAATAATAAAGGATATGTTTTTGGTTGTTATAATGTTATTTGGGTTGTTATATTAAATATATACATCTTAAAAATGTGTTTTCAATAGAGGAGAGTAAGTATGTTTTTATAAGTAGGGGAAGAGGCACTATTGGAATTTCATAAAGTATTATAAATAAATCAATATATTTTAATGAAAAATGTATAAAAATTAATCAATATTGATTATTGGATGAATATGATACTAAATAATATCATAAATTTTAATTTGGACCAGTTTATATGATGTTTCAAAAATTAACTCACTGTTTTAAATCCTCATTAACCCTTTTGATAATTACTGTGATATGCAGTTTTTTACACTTTTGGGATTGGGAAAGTTACTATAAAAGGAAAAGGGTCCAACAAATGTATTGTTATTAATATTTTAAACCATATCAAAATTATGTTAATGTGTTTAATATTATTAATAAATATAATTTTTAATGCATTATATTTTATAATAAAATATCGTTAAAGTCATTCTTGGAACCATTTAATTAATTTGACACTAAAAAATTATGAAAATAATGGAATTATAATATAATCCATTCAGATGTTAATAATATGTTATTGTTATCCATACAATAACTATGGAACTATAACTCACCCAAAAAGTATTACTATAAGTGTTCTTAAATCATTTACAATATTTTTCTACTATAAGAACAAACACTGAGTCTTTTTTATTTGCGCACATAAGGTAATTATTTCATCAATAAAATTAAAATTTAATTTACCATGAGAAAATAAATTGTTAAATATATGAAATAACTATTTAAATTAATAAATAATTTTTCATTTCAGTCACAAAATAGAATATATATTAAAATTAATAGAGTATTACATTTTTATTTATCCTTTACTTAATAATTTTAATGGTCAAAATCAAATATATTTCTAATAAAGGATACATTTTCCATTTTTGGATGATTAATTATGAAATAGAAAAATCTAATCATATATAGTCATGTTTTTGGATGAATTTGAAGCCTTATCACATTAGTTTTAACACTAATTAACTAATTTTATATTTACCATGGTTGAAAAAATTTACTATGGTTATGAATTATAATGAAAAAAATAAATGGGATATATTAACCGTATTTGGAGTTCATAATTAAAAATTTGGTTTCAATTTTCAATATTTATTTTCATTAAGGGTAACATTTAATTTAATAGTAACCCATCAAAACATGACCAAAAAGGTTTTTGTAAAAATGTATTTTATGTGTGGAAAACATATTTATTCAAAATTCTATAAAAAATTCATTAAAAGTCCAAAAACAAGATTATTTTTAATAATAAATAACTACTGAAATTTTAAAAATAATATTAAAAATAGTTTTTTATATTTTAATACTTGAAAATAAAATATAGTTTCCAATAAAATTAATATTTTTCAGTATTCATTGAAAAATAATGCTTTTCATAGAATATAAAAAAATTTATCCGAATCCCATCATTATATATTAATTTTAAAAAAACTATTTTTAAAAAAAATTAAATTCGTTAATTTTTAAATAAGTAATATAAATAAAACCATATAATATATGTATAAAATGTAGTAAGAATTAAACTATTTCCCTTTTGATAAGAAAATTACATAATTTTCTTATAGTGAATATATTTATATAAAAATTAATTAATAAATATTAGTTATATATGAAAATTATTAATTTAAATATTAAATATGTTGTTAAATTCTTCTCCCTTTTTAGATTTTTTCCTTGCAATTGTATTAATTACTTAAACAAGTGTGGATATTTTTATATCATATAATTTTCTAATTCCAATATTTCCTATTAAACCTCATGTTTTCCCACAAATCCATAACATTATAAATCACCTAATTCCAAAAAATAATTCTCTATATGGTTATGAAGAAATATTTTTTATTACTCATAATAATACTTTTTATCCAAAAACACAACTTTAGGGCCAAAAACACAGGATTAATCAAGTATATATTTTCACATCCAAGAAACATAAATGTACCAAATATAATCATAGAAGAAAGTCAACATGAGAGAAATTTGATCCTAATTTCTGTAGGATTTAATACTATCCAATGATTCATGAACATATCTTTCCATTTTTACCCAAACACATAACTCCTTTCAATTTACAAACATTATGAAAAACTTGACCGCCTACCTTGAAAGAATAATCATTGCTCTCGTTATATACATTACTTATTTTTCTATACTGATCCATGCTCATGTATTGTGGAATCATCTTCACCTTTGTAACCATTTAATCTACAAATTGTGGTCCCAAAAAACATTCTTTCCTTAAATTCAACCAAACAGTCTTGATTTGACACGTTTTTTAAATATAAATCCTCAAAAGGATGCATCTATATACTGGAATGAAAACAGATAATATACCAAAAATCATACATTATTAGGTACTGATAAAAACCTCTCAGATAATCTAATGAACAATATTGAACCATATACTATAAATTCTGAATAATTTTATTTTATTTTCCATCAGATCGAGGATGAATGGTCATACTAAAAATTAATTTTGTACCCAAAACATCTAATGTCTATTACAAAAATTTAGAGAGAGATATGGGATCATGATCAGATACAATGGAATGAGGGACTGAATGTCATCTAATTATCTATTTAACAAAAATTTAATGTAAATGAACCAAATAAACAATGTCTCAAATGGGACTAAAATGAGGCAATTCAGTTAATTGATCAAAAAATAATGAAATATCATTATTCAATTAAGACCTTTTTAGCAATACCACCATGAAATCCATGGAAATATTTCACCTTTTCTTTTTTATCATAGAAATGGATTGAGTGAACCACCTTTTTGTAAATTTCATTCTAATATTACCTCCTAACAAGTCAAATATGTCATAGTAAGATTAGAAATAAATTTTTTCATTACTACCCACTAAAAATGTTCTCAAAGGTCTATATCTATTATTTAATGACCATGATGAATTTAGGATATAGAGATTTGTGGATCACTAAATACTTATTTCATCAAATGGGGTTCACATAAAACACATAAACTTTTTTTTAATCCCAAAACACATTTATTGTTTATATTAAATTCAATAATCATACCTTTCTTAACAAATTACCCATTTTTGCTATAGATTGCTATCATTTTTATAATATTTCTTGATCTTATATAAAAAATAAAAATATATTGAAACATGAAATACCATAGAGGTAGATTTTTAATGAATACTTTATAAATCTATATTCATTGAATCATTAATTAAAGGATCACATTATAGATGCAGAATAATTAATAATGCATTATCTTTCTCACTCAATGTATCAGCTACTAAGTTTTCCTTACAAGGATGGTAATTAATTATGTAGTTTTAATTCTCATTCAATTCAATCCATTCCCTCTATCAAATATTCATCTATTTATTAGTGTATATATACTTTTAAAAAGTATTATTAGAATATATTTCTCACATTACTCTATATAAATGATGCCTCCAAAATTCTAAATATGATAATACATTCAACAGTTTGATACTAGGTGATGGATAATTGTTCTCCTGATATTTTAATTAAAATTAAGAATGAACAATTACCCAATGAATTTTCATTAAAAAACCAATCCCTTTAATGAAGAAGAACTATAGAGAACAAAATCACCATTTTTTGGATTGAAATTCCAAAACTAGAGAATTCACAAATATTTTTATCAATTCAAGGAAACATTTGTCGCATTAATTTATCCAGACAAAATTAATTCATTTTCACGTTAACTTTGATAGTGGGATAGGTAATCCTAAAACATTCTTAAAAAAATCACCTATAATATCCTACTAAAACAATAAAACTATAAATCTTTATAGATTTTTTGGATCTTGTCCATTCATCGACCACTTTTTTTTAGAATGATCAACATCTTTGAAATTATTATTTTCAATATGTTTATGGAATGAAATATTGGTTTAACAAATTTCACATTTTACAAATTGTCCATGTATCTTTTTCACTTGTATGTTTGAATAATATTCCTTAGTATCCTATCATTACCCACATATATTCTATAATAAACTAAAAAATTATCTGAAAACAAAGCCACAAACATATCCAAATATTGGTGGAAAACTCTACTCATAAGAACCATTAAAAAAACAAGATACTTTTCTATTCTGAATGAAATTACCACATAATTATAATTTCCTTAACTATAACCAAACATTGTTTTGGAATATCATCCTTCTTCAAGTTCAATAAATGGTACCTAAACGTTAGATCAACCATTGATAAATACTAATCTCCTAGGATCAGAGAAAAAATTTCATTAGTATAAGGCAATTGATACTTATTCTTAATAAAAATATTCATAAAATATCTGCAATCAACGAAAATTCTCATGGAAACATATTTCTATTTAATAAAATAAACATGAGCACCTAATGTTACCCAACTTCTTAATACATCATAAAAGGTATAAATTGATTCTTATATAATAAATAAGCTCATTTTGGAAAATATAATCATTATATCATCAATCTATATTAGTTTCATAAACATAAAGATAAACCAAACCAAAAATAACTTAAAAATTATACTATGGGAAAGACAATATTGTTTTTAGGGAAAACCCTACCAAAAATGATAAATGCATAACCTTTTTAAATTTTTATTTCCTTAACACTGCCCCTGTGTTTTTTAACAAAATATATTCCTTCATTTCCTGAGTTTAATTTTTCACTTTACTAAAAATATCATAGAATTTAATTTTCATGTAGAACCCAAATCAAAAAATACATATGCATATATAAACAAACAATTAGTTCACCTATTACGACTTGGTTTGATGCCCTAATATATGAGGAAGTAGATTAAAGGGTTCTCACCAACCCCTTATTATTATATTCTTGATTCATCCCATCATTCATGTTATTATTTGGACAAAAATTTCATAATGACCCATCTCGTTATATTTAAAACACTTTACTACCTTCTTAGAAAAATTGGCCTTACCACTACAAAATCATTGTGTTTAAAATCGAGATCATTATATCAAAAAATACCTCATCTTAATCAAATTCCATATTTCATAATGTGTTCCCTGTGATTATTTTTACCACACCAATCATGAAATAAAATATTGATTTTATTAACTCCATCTTTCATTGATAAATTCATTCTCATTTCCTACCATCTGGGACATGTATTGTACTTGATTTTGTAGAAGATATGATAATCAAAAAACAAAATTTAATCTTTCTCATCACATTGAACTATATTCTCATAATTTTTCAATTCATTATAATCCAATGTACTTCAAACTCTTTTCATTAAAAAAGAGTAAATTAAATAAAATTTACTTTCA
Organism: Viscum album; assembly: GCA_963277665.1. Taxonomy (NCBI): domain Eukaryota; kingdom Viridiplantae; phylum Streptophyta; class Magnoliopsida; order Santalales; family Viscaceae; genus Viscum; species Viscum album. Next base: position 13,788,004 of record OY728150.1, read on the forward strand.
AAATACAGATTAAAATTCAGTATATATCATACCGATTGGGTGATGTTTTCATCACATGCTAAAATTAAATCATTATTATTTTAACTAAATTATATTAATTTAATTTCTCTCTTGAGAAAACAACCTTAAGAATGTATTTATGAAGATAATGATTCCAAAATGTATCCCATTCCATGGATTAAATCTATTATGTCTCTCTAATATTCATGACCATTACCACAATTTATTGTCTTTAGAGTCTAAATGGTAAATAATAAGAGAAACATTTTGATACTATAAACAACCCATGAAATAAAATATCATTTTCAGAGCATTAATCCACACCACATCAATGACGTAGTTATAATAAATACTAAAATATGAATGGATTTGTGTCATAAATGTCTGTATTATCGATGAATTCCAGTATGTTTGATCTATTTATACTCTAGCATGGATACCTCCACCATTTATAGAATGTTCAAACATATAAATTACTATAACAAAAAATTTATTTACAATTAAAAAAATTATATTTTTTTATTTATAAGGATATTTTCCTCTTCGTGCTTACTACCTCAGCTTCATTTTTTCCACTATAAGTAATCATTCTAGAAATATATAGTTTGGAAATAGAAAAAATTATAACATAGAATTATCATGGAAACCATAAATTGACCTCTCAAATTTATTTACTAACATTATCTAAACCTTTTAAATTATCAATACCTACACTGAGATACCAAATATATGGAACCGGCCTTAAAAACCAATAAATTTTATCTTTAGGAATGGATTCATTTACATTAATTCCATAATAACTTTTAGTTATATAGTTTTACATAATTTGGTCATAAATCACACATAAAATAATATTAACATATAAAGTGAACAATTCCACTCAGTGCCCATTTTTATTATAATATAAAACAATTAAAATATAATATGTTTTACTTTCATGACATATCTTTAAAATTTTAATCTTTTCCTCATCATTTCCCCTATTTATTCTTAAACCCAAATTAAATTATTTTACCACATTATATGAGTAAAAAACATAAAAGAGGGCACATTAAATGAAATAAATAATGGAAGGAACTCGTTAATTCATGAATACTAATAAGAATTTATTTTTTGAAAATAATAATTTGGAACAAAATAAAAATTTTCTTACCCAATAATAAAACATATGTACATAAATATTTTCATTTAACATTTAATAAGAAAACATACTGGAAATATAAAATTTATAATAATTTCATTGTAATCAAGAAAAACTCATAAATGTTTTTACAAAGAGTTATACCCTTCACCCATAAGAAGTAGTATAATCATTCCTTTCAATATATGATCAATAGCATATCTTGTTTAATTATAAAATTTCCATAAAAAACCCATATAATGAATAGTTAAATTATATAGATAAATTGTGATAGTATTTTCAGATCACTCATAAAATCGCTCTTAAAAATGAATTAACCGACTTTTCAAATTTAAATAATCTCTTAAGAGAAAACAATAACTGGTAAACTATATCCCCTTACCAATTTCAGTGGAGATATATATTAGGATCAACTATATTCATAAGCTATATTGGTCTCACCCAACCTCATAAAAAATTACCAAGAACCATAACACAATTTTAACACATGAATGATGTAATTTCCATCAAGTTATTCTTTTCACCTAAAAGAAAAAATATTATGGATATTAAAATATCCATTCTATTTGAAACCATTTTTTGAAAATACCTAGATAATTTTGAAATTTTTTATCTAAAATAATAAATGAAATATTATAATTGAATCCAAGATTAAAATAATGTTTATGGTGGATGGTAAGATCATTGTTTCCATATATTTTTAAATTGAACATTTTTTTCCTTTTCGTGAAAACATTCCATATAAATAATTTCAAAATATTAATTTTGAAATCATTTTAAGAGAAGTAAAAAAGTGACAAAAAATGTATTCTATAATTTATTCATGTCAATATAATTTCATTAATAAAATAGTTTTAATAATATATTTATGGTTGAAGAATATATTTAGAATTATTCTTGAAAATAATTTGAAAGAGTTTTTAAATGTAGTGTCTCTTACCTTGGGTATAACTCTTCATGTACATTAATTATCTTCAATAATAATAAAAATAAATTAATTAGTTAATTTATTAATAACATTTTATTGTTCATTATACCTTTTATTTGATCTATTACCATGTTATATACAGTTACATGATCAATTAGTTTCTTAATGGATGTTTTTTTGATATTCCTTTTATATGTCCAAAATGACATTACTAAGTAGAATAAAGTAAAATATGTCATTATTAAATCATATATAAATATATTACATAATTATAATTTTCTACATTAATTATTTTTTTAAGTAAATCATGGAATATCATTATGAAAAATGAAATGTTTTTCAATCATGGTGATGGTAGGCTATACGTATGCATCGATAACATTTCAAATTTTAAAATTAAATGAAAGAATGATGGTAAGTTTTATTTTAACATTACATAATTATTATTATATCAAAAATATCAATTTTTTCATTAAATTTACTCATATTAAATATCTATATGTAGTGGTCATAAAAAATGAATCGCATCCCTTCATTGAGGTGGTAATCCACATGTATGGATGAACGATGATATCAATTTTCAATAGACGAAAAGGTAACAACTCAGATATTATATTATCATTAAATAATGATAAATATTTCATGATTATAATATATATATATATATATATATTTAATCCATTATTATAACCATTTAATAAATGTGGTTCTATTAAAGGAATTACATTGGTTTGCGAGGTGGTAGCCTTCTATACCCACGAACAATGGTTTTTTCACATTTGATAGAAGATTACATTTATATAAGAAATTAAATTAACATAATAACATCTAATTATATGGAAGATACTTATGATTTTATTTCATCATTGTTGAGTAATATTTTAATGAGGTAGAAGAATAATTAACATGAAAACTCTAGGTTAAGAATTATACCTCTTCTTCAGACAACCTCAATTGGTTTATTATTAATTCTTTCATAGTTTTTTCTAATAAAAAAATATCATATAGTACATATTTAGGGATTATAAAAGTAATTTAGGATTTTATTTTCCAATATAATTTCCTCAAAATTTATGTGAAAGATAGGAGAGGAGCCCACCTTTTATAAGTGAGGGGAGTTTCACCCTTTGAATTGCTTAATGTATTAAATGAATATATATATTTTTCATTGAAAATTTGAGAAACAATTATATATTTATAATATAGGTTGAATATTATTCTAAATAATCACATCCACTACATTTTTTACAAATATAGATGACTTTTTCAACCATATATCTATATTTTAACACCTCAATATCCCTTTTAACAATTATTACGATAAAATGTTTTTTACTCTGTAGGCGTTGGGATATTACTATAAAAGTATAATGGGTTAATAAATGGAAAATTATATGTATTTTTAACCATATCATACTCACTTTTCTGATTATATTATTTTTATATATTTTAAATAACTTTTTTAAAATACATTTTTTATTATAATGTATAATTAATGTCAAATTTTATATTATTCAACTAATTTGACTATGAAAACAATATGAAAACAATGGAGTTATAATATAATCCATTAAAACATCCCTAATATTTTAATTTAAATATGAAATTAATGATACACTATAACTAACCCAAATAATATTTCATTTACTTTTTTTAAAATCGTTTCCATGATTTTTCTACTGTTTGGACAAACACCGAGTTAGTATTGCATAATCTCTTAAGATTTTTATTTCATCACTAAAATTAAAACTAAATTAAAATTAGAAATAAATATATTATTACTTAAATTATCCATATATAACAAAAAATAAATTGTTTCTATATTTATCACAAAAATATTATAGATATTAAAAACAAGGGTGTGGCACTTTTGAATTTATCCTTTACTGAAATATTATGAATGTAAAATAAATAATAATTGAAAAACATTAAATATTTTATAATTTTGGATTATTAAGGATAAAAAATACTCATATATTGAAATAAATGAAACTTATGTAAATTATTTTAATCCATATCACATTAGTTTTATCCATAATTAACTGATTTTACCTCTACTTTGGTAACAAAAATTTACCATTTTTACTATTTATAATGAAACAAATAAGAGGGTAATATCCAAAAAAATTGGACCACATTATTCTAAATATTTAATCAATTTATCTATATTCAATTTCTAGTAGTTACATAATATAATTTTAAATTAATCCCACAAAATGGGATGATGAACATTTTTACTAAAAATTGACTTTTAAGTATAAAAAAAATTATTAAAATATTTAATAATAAAACACACTCAAAATATCATAATTGAATTATTTTTAATTAAAAGGAATTTATTTAATTTTAATATGAAACAAAAATATTATTATACTTTGAGAAAATGAAAATAAAATTAATTTTTCAATAAAATTACTATTTCTCACTATTTCGTAAAAAATCAAACCTTTCTGAACATTATCAAAAATTAATCCTAAGATATTTTTTATATACTTATTTAAAATATTATATTGTTATTTTCAAATTAAATTTCAATAATTTATAAATTAAGGTTTTAAAAAATATATTATGAATATAATTATATTTAATAAGAATAAAACCAATTCCTTTTTTATTGGAAAATTACATAATATTCATATAGTTAATATCGGTATATAAAACCTAATTAATTAATATTAAGAAAATACATATTTGGAGCATTGAGTCCCTATCTCTAAAACCAGTATGGGTTCACATTAATGAATGGTTTATGCATTTCAGTGTCTCACATGCTAAGAATGGTTTTTCTTTGTTTTGAGTCTAATTGCATGGTCATAATTGGGTCCTCTAGAATCCAAATATATTTCATGACATCGACATGGAAATTGGTACTTATATTCTCCTTGATAAGGATACCGAGGTAGATCGGTTAGGACATTTTGATCGAATGCTGGTGGATGTTGATCTGAGTTCCACCATGATTGATAATGTAACTCTCTCCACTCCCACTGATAATATTCATATTGATGTTGAGTATGAAATGAAATAAATTTTATGAATTGAATATATTATCGTTACACATTCAATGAAGTTATGTCGGTGGAAGATCTCCTGTGTGAGATGTGGAATGAAGTGTAATCAATATACTCTCTGTAGAAAGAATCCCAAAAGAAATCATGTGGCTCAGTCAAAGACTCTTGTTCATGATGGAGAGGCTAAAAAAACATCTTCAACTAAGGCTGATATGTTAGATGTTGAAAAATCCATCCCTTAGGTGTCTGATTAGAAAGGAAAAGGCCTTATGGAGGATTAGTTCCCAATGAGTGCTCATAATAGTCCCTCTAATGATCAGAAAAATTCCCCTTATGATATTAATTCCATTGATGGTCGTGCTTCCCCCATTGGATTTATTGAGACTGTAAACAATTCTAGCCTCTTAACTGTTGGGTCTTCTACTCGTTCTGAACCACCAAATCTATGTAGGTATAATAGTCCTAATGCATGATTTTTTCATGATGGGACTGTTGAGTCGACACCTATCCTGGATCACACTGGGACACCTCAACATGATGACATTCATCAGGAAATCCGGAATCTTTTGACCTCTTCTAAGATATATGAGAAGTGGGGTGACATCTCTGAGGTAGATGGGATGGAAGTAGGCAGTGGTGGTCCTACCACAATTAAATATGCACTATTATCTATAAAAGGGAAGGTGTATTATTTCACTCCTTCTCTATCGAAGAGAAGTTCGAGGAAAGACTATTCTAACACACCTCACATTGTGTCTACCTGATCTTCTAAGATATCTAGAACGCTTAATAATGATATCATTATGATCTTCAATCAGGGTATGTCTCAATATGAATGGGACACTACTGATGTCTCTCATTATGAGAATGGAATACCTTATTATGATTTTTAACTTTATTATTGACGGATGAGGGTGAGTCCCTTTGTTTGACCCCACCCTTCTTCTCTGAACCTTTTATTTTATTTTAATAAATGTTCAAAAACTTAACTACTAAATGGAATTTTTGGGTAATTTTAACTAATATATAAACTTAAGGCTAAAACGTTTTTTTATAAAAATATTTTTTTGATTTCAAGTTTTTAGATTATAAAAGTAACATTTAATACCTTTAGAAGTTTTATTTGATAAAATTATTTTCTAGTTTATAATAAGGATGTTAAAATTAGATAAAATTTTATCTTTTAGTTTTTTTAATTTAAATTAATTCCTATGGATAAAAATTAGTTTTCTAGGTAAAAAGTAATGATTATAAAAGCTATTTTACTATTATTGGAAGGGAAAACTTGTTATATTTTTTTCTAACAATATTGTTGTGGTTTTTATTGAAATACACTCACCCCATTTACTCATTTTAACCTTTTTTATTCCCATGAGACTTTAATATTTAAAATAAATTATTGAAAATCAATGTGTATATCCAAAACCTCAGTTCTCTTTAGTTATAAAATGGAAAATTAATCACCACATAAAGGTTCATATTTAATTGTAATTTCTCCTTAAAAACCATCCATTTACCTCCACCTAAAATCCACTTCCATGTTTAAATGATTATGTACAATGTTTTTTTTCATAATGAATGCATTTCCAAGGAGTCCTCTAAAAAAAATTCATGTCCCTAGTGTGAGTATTGACAAATAAATTATTTTCATCTTAATTATATTATTCAAATTTTATTATATTACCTATAATATAATTATAATAATATCATTTATACACTTAAATGTTAATTTAAAATAATATGGAGGGGGGATATTACAAACAAAAATGAAATTTTATTCACCTATAAGTACATAGAGAGGCTTGACCTTGAGACCACCCATAAGTCCCACAGAGGATAAAACATGAAGAAGAACCATTGAGGGATTATTTATTTGAACATTACATTATTAATTTTATTATCATTTTCCATTCAAATATCACATCTAATAATAATAAAAAATTAGGTTGGGTTTTGTGTGGACCACCACCTCAACGACGTAACATGTTTAATTTTTCATTGCAACCTTACAAGGCCAGATATAAAGATTGTATTAAAGGATAAATTCGATTATTATTATATCATTATGGTTATAATATAAAAAATAATAGTACATTTTTATGATTTCATTAACAAATGATCATCGCTAATTTAATCTTTTAAATTAATTGTACTATGCTTATACGAATCTATTCTTTATAAAAAATGTATTTGTATTAATTATATTTTCATTATAATCCTTGAAAATTATAATACATCACTTTAATAATCACCATATATAATAATTATGCTTCTAGTATAATTATATTATAACAAAACTACCTTCGAATCAATCATTAAATTCAGGAATGATAATGTATAGGACTACTTGACCACATAGTTGAATAATACAGTGAATTTATATCATGAATGTCTATAGGGACACAATTATTTTTATAACATGATAAAAATTAGTAAATAATATTTTTATTGGTTATGGAGATTTATATCAATAATTAATTTATTAACATAGATAACACACTTCGATTGTTAAGAATAACTGAATCATCCCAGTTTTCAATTTCATTATCATGGATAAAGACTAAAACACACCTGATATGATTTAGGAACATCATAAATGATTATAAAAAATCTATTTAAATATTCTCAATGACATGTAAATGATAATCTTGTAAAGATGAAGGAATAAGAAACTATTATTGTGAAACTAGTATAGACGATATTGACCAAAAACACTCGATAAGGAAAATCGAAATATTTCTACAAGAGACTGAATATTAATGAAACGTGTGAATGAAAATGGTTATTATTAAGTCTTTTAATTAACTTATCAAAATTACCATGTTTGTTACACTAGTGGATAATGTAAATTCATGGATATTAGCTATAATCGTTAAGGGTTTTCATCTAAAACTCATGTAGTTAAGACATGTTAGGTATTATGAACCTAATTAAAATTTTATTTTGTATTTAATTCTAGTTTTAGATATTACATCATGAATTTTAGTTTTATCATGTTATATTTTGTTAAATTATGACCCCTCTATTTAATGGGGGTTTTATTAAAGTGTTAATCTCTTTACATAGGGTTTTCTTTGTCTAAATTTTAATTCATTGAGAGACGTTACATGTTAAGAACCACAATTCCTTTGTAATGTGTATTTAGTACCCATGAATATCTTCTTATCAAGCTATTTATATTTATTGGGTTTTAATTAAAAAAATTCCCTAATTCATGTTTTTATTGATGTAATTATTTCCTCACTTTACAGAGTTTTTGTAACTCAAGACCCCTTTTTGAGTTATAATGTTTTATCTTCAATAGTGTTTTTCCATGCATGGTTTATCACACACTAATATTTTATATTATTTTATAATCATATTTTGAAATATGATGTTTCTTGACATATAATTTTTTAATACACTTTTTAATGTGTTATTTCAATGAAGTATTTTTCAATTATCTAAAATATCCCTTTACAAATCAAATATTTTGGGTCTACAGTTCTTATAGAAATCATAATTTCATTTTAAAGGATCCATTATTAGATATTCTTTTAAAAGTAATGGTTTTAAATTTTTTTCTCACATTAAATTTTAAAAATATTTTATAATCTTACCTCTTACATTCCCATTTACATCAAAGTTAAAAAAAATTCTAAAGCCTCAATTATGATTTCACTTTTGTTTAATTTTCCATTTTCATAATTTCATTACCTAATTAGGTTTCTTTTTCACTATTTATACTCTAATATATATATATATATAACTCTCTTTTTTTGTGTAATGAACTAATGAAACTAAACAACCAATCTAATTATCACTTCTTTTGTGGTATCATTCATGGATTCATTATCAATGATGTATTTCATCTATGATAATATCCATGAATGTTTCCTTTGATATACGTAGGATATTCTATTTTGAATATATGTAGTTTTTTTATCTACATGGCTTATGATCATGATTATTCCTATCTTGACATATCCATATACTCATTTCCCTATATGGTGTAGTCATCTCAATTTATATGTTTCAAATTATATGATGTTCTCTTAGAAATAATATTATTCTATTTGTATGGGGAATCATATTGGCATTCCATATATTGTTAGTCTAAAAAATATATTAATTGGAATCTGACATAGGTAATTCATGTATTGATATTTTGTATTATTAATTAGGATGTCAACATTTTTATTCATAAAAAGGGTCATAGAGAATGGTATGAAAGGTCTTACTAATAAATATACTGAATGAATTGTACTTAATCAGATCATGGTTAGGGCCCATAATTATATAGCTCCTAAATGCATTGATAAGTCTCATGGGTAAAACATGTTTTTGTATTCAGTGTATACCCTCCCAATTCCTCAAGATTTCATGATTTTTTTCCCAGTGACAGGTAAAGTGTCCTGTTCAATTTCTTGACAACATGTATTTGATGTATGGAATTAATCATTTTATCAATATGAGATATATATTATTGATATTCATGTTTTAATTTATTTTATGAGATACAGCACAGTCACAGTTTCACGTTCATTATTGTTTTAGGTTGAGTATATATTCCTTGCATAATATTTATGTCTTTTTTATTCCATGATTTATTCATTAAGGATTTTACCTTACTAATATTTTGATAACACCACTTTACTATGTTTCCATTCCCTATGTTATGAATAAAAGTATTACATGTGAAATGATTAAAAAGATAGAATGTGTGGAATAATTTATGGAACTTTCTATGACATATCATGAATTAACATATTTCCTATAAATAATGGGAAAAGATATTATTGCATAATAAATACATGGGTATTAATAATTTATGACATTTCCTAATTCTCTAAATATATAATCCTGAAAATATCTTTTACATGTAAGATATTCAATGATAATTATCTATTTTTTTTTAATTGTAGTTAGTGATATCCAGTCTTTTATCACCAGTATCATAATGAGTGTGTAAAGTATGTGTATATGAATACTAGACTCAAGAGTACAGTTCTGGGGAATCATAGATGGTATCAAAGGAAATTATTAGATAAATTTTTATAATATGGTTCTTATTTAAGATAACATAAGTGTTTATATGTTATGCTTGATCTTTGATTTTGAGGTATATAATTCTCTTTGAGACACATATATGATTTATTGATATATTAATAATACAAATTATATTTAGATTTAAAGATATGTGAAAATCCATGAAAACCATGGGAATACATCTATTTATTGGATATCATATAGATATTTTGGAAAAGTAATGGTTCTGTGGTTTCTTCATATTAATATATCCATGTTTGGATAGTAAAAGTTGATGACATCTCTAGAACAAATGTATCGAGTGGTAATAACCATACAGAGATAACATTGGGTATTAAATCAATCATCACTCTCAACATTAAAAATGGACTCACTACACTCAGTGTTTTAGACTCTATGGGTATATAATTTGGTTAATCACATTCTCCCTATGAACCATTATGAATGACTAAATTATGTTTTTAAATAATTATATTATTGAAAATAAAAAAATAAATATAAATGGAAAACCAAGGATTTAATAAGAGAGAAATAAATTGATAAAAAAATTTAATATGTTAAAAACATAAGTACTATGGGAGGATATATTTATATTGATGTTTTTATATTCAAATTTTGGATATTATCATAACAATGTTTTTAGTATTTTGTTGAAACAGGGTCACAGAAATGAATTGAATGAAGGTATGTATCAAAAAACCTCAATGTCTTATAACTGAATTAGGGAGAATAATTAAGTGGTTGATAATTTAAGAATATATTTATTATGATGAAAAATTATGTTCCATGTATAACATAAGGAAAAGATTTTTTAAACCAAATAAAAATTAATCATTGAAACTCATAAAAATATTCATTGGTGAATGATAATTAATAATCTTATAATATTATATTCTAAATGATACGTGGATTATTTTAAAGAAATATTTATTAATATTTAGTTTATCTATTTTAAAGGAGTGGGAAAATATGTTAAATGGTATTAATAACCATGAAGAGTGATTTAGATAGACCAAGAATGATATATGTAAAACTAAGTGTGATATTTGTCGATTTAAGGAAGATAAAAGTCATCTTATATGAAACATTACCTGAAATGGTAGTATTATAATGTTATAAAAATTGAGGTTAAATTTCAATTTTATTATTTATGATAATTCAATTATATTGATAACCCCTCATGTTAACTCTTTTGGTTTTACTAATGGATAGAACTAGATAGAACCATGAGTGTGGGGAAAAATAAACATATTACCTCAAAAATAAACCCATCAAAATCTGATATGGAGTGAAAAACCATTTTATTATTACAAATTTGTTATAATGAATTATTATTATAAATTTTAACACTATAAAACTCTCAAACACCCCAATGAAGATAATTATGGAGTCTCATGAAATATAATGTGGCAATGATGATGAGGGAAAGATGATTCCATTTCATATATGCAAAAAAATAAGTAAATAAAAATGGAGTAAATTTCATTAATAGGATAAATAAATTCTATAACTGTGGAGGTGAATTTTATCGTAATCAAATGTGAAAGGGAAATAGGGAAGCTACATAAATAATTTTCTTCAATTGAATGCTTTTTGGGGATTATTGTAACACCCTGAGAGCTTTGAAATATTTTTTTAACATAAAGGTATTAATTTCTATATGTTGAATTACATGGTACATCAGATTTATATTGTCTTAAATGAAACAATGAGTTTATATTTTATTACACAAAACACTCAGTTTATCTTTTATTACATGAAACACCATGTTTAAATGAAACCTCACATACTATTAAAATATTATTATTTAATATGATATTTGACAATTAATCATTGGAATGGCTGGTATGAATAGGATTAAATATATTATAAAAATATATTTCTTACACATGTGTATATAAGTAATTATTTGGGGACCAATATAATATAAATTAAAATAAAAACCCTTTGAAAATAAAGGTAATATTTTTTTGGAAAAACACTTTTTTTGAATGAAATTGTGATTTACCTCATAAAATTTTTACAAATAACTTTTGGTGGATGATTTTAATGAATATTTTATATTATTTATTAAACAAAATTATTATCATAAAAATAATTTGTTTTCTATACAATTGTTAAGAATAAAATCAATTCTATGCTTAAAAACTTTAACTTTTCATAAATTCGATTTTTTCCACCTTCTATGAAGTTTTTCTAAAAATAGTTCTTCCAATTTTAAAAAATTAATTTTAAAAAACCAAAATTTTAACATCACTATGTAAAAATTAGGTAATGGTTAATTCTTATGAATTTTGTGATATGATAAACACTTTGAAGAATAATGAATAATGTTGGTTTCTTTTAAGAATTGCCATTTATTTTAAGGAATTTAAATACATTCAATATATTTTAATATCGTATAAAGGTTAAATATGTTCAATTATATATCTATTAATCCAATTTATTCCCTTATAATCAATTTCATATTTAATTTTTATATAAAAACATTTCAAAAGTTTGAACATTTTCTCTTGGGAAACCAACTTTCTCATCGCGTCTATGCGGTTAATATTGAATTAAAATTTTACACTTTTGTAAATTGAATTTAGAAAAATTGACTCCATATTTTGTATCTAAATATTCTATATTATGTAATAATATCAACTAATTTTTTACCATATTTAATAGTGAAATAGTATAAATTATTTACCATGATTAAGGTAAATTTTGTTTTAACAGGGGTTAAAATAAACAGATAAGAAAACAAAATGACCCAAACCGTATCAAACATCCATTTTCGGTAAGTATATATACATTATATCTTATTAGATCAATAATTCCTGATTTGGGAGCCTTTTGGCATGTGAAAAATGTGGGAAACCATTTTCAATTCAAAAACTATTAGTGTGTCACTCCCCTCACTTATAAAAGGCCACCTCTCTCCTCTACTCATCACACATCCAGAAAACATTTTTTAAAAAATTGATATCCAAATAACTTACATAATTCCCTAATATCATCCTATAATCCTTATTAGTTCATTTAATCCAACCTATGATGCATTTTTGTGGAAACTAATAGATGTTTTCCGAAGAAGTGGTAACATCCCTAACATAGTGTTTTATTTTATTTCTTCCTCCACATAATTAAATTAATATTAAAACATGATGATATTAAAACATTATTATATTAAATTTATTTATATGTTATTATGTTAAATTAATAACATAAATATTTTTTCTCTTCTATCAAATGGATAATAAAATCATCATTCACGTGTACGATGGAGTACCACATTATGAACTATGGTTATTTGTTTTCCGTCACCACCACTAAAATAATTATATAAATATGTATTTATTTTTGTATAAATTATATGTATGGTTTTATTTCGAATAAGTAATTATTATTTCACATGTTCCCTCTTAATTTCCATATGATAACATCGTTCAAATGTACGATAAACTACCACCTTGTGAAGCGATGTGATTTGTTCAATCATTACATGTAAGATAATAAGTTTGGGACTAATGGAAATATGTGATATATATGACATAAATGTATTTATATAATGGTAATATATTATTTACCTTTCTTTATATCAATCCTAAAAGAAAATGGAAAAAGTGTTCAAGAAAACATCGACCTACCATCTCCATGAATGGGGTATTTAATTTTCCAAAAAACAACCTTTATATATTAATATTAATTAATATATAAAGAATATATAAGATATTTATATATTGGATAATATTATATATATGATTTTAATATGATCAAATTACTAGGGTAAAAAATAAAAAATCAAAATATACAGCAAAACAAAGTAGTTATTGCCAAAAATATAACTATAACATGAAATTTTTATTAAACAGATAATAAAAGGTAATAAGTAAATAATATATTTCATGATATATATATTTATTTCTTTTATTTAATATATTTATAATAACTTTATATTTATTATACAAGGGTTTCTAATATTTACGATGGAAGTCAAGACATATAGTAAGGTATTTCCATCAAACATTTATTTTTTGTGAGAAACATATCATATTAATATTTAATGTCCATTAGGTGGTGAATGTGTTGAAAAAGAAATTATTTTATTATCATTAAACATTAAATATTTTGGTGTTATAAATACACAGTAGGATATATCTTTCATGGGTTTATAGTTCAAAAGATACTAAAGTAGTAATTGAATTTTGTCTCAATTTTCATTCGTTGTGACGTATGTTAGGTTATGTAAATTTATTATTTTATGAGTTTTATATATATCCCCATTGGCATGTAATGTAATTTATTTTTTTATTCTATTTATATTTTTTGATTCATATAATTTTATTCATTAATAAGGATTTTGATTCAATGTTACCAAACTGGTAAGCGTATTATGGTATAATCCCATCTTTTATCGAGGATGTTTACTATTATGCCTCCATAGGTGAAATATTTTGATACATCTCTTAATAAACTCATGAAATTTAAAATAATATTGTTATTTAAGGATAATAAATGTTTTCCCATCATTTTAGACTCTTTATGTATTTACTAGTTCATAAGAATGTTTTTGCAAAAGCATTTATTTCACTCTTTGGTTAGAAAAACATTTCCTTCCAAAATCATGTTTTATATGAATTATTTTAATTTTTTTTAAAATAATAAAATGATTTATTTAATTAATTTTTACCCATTTTCAACATCTTACAAACTTTTTTAAATGAAACTTCATGATTTTTCCTATATAATTCATGTTTATCTTTTACTGAAAATTTGAATGGATTATTTCTTAAATTTATATGGGCTGAATGAAATTTCTCATTATTATGAACATTATTTGATTTAAAGAATAATTTATAATTTTCAAATTTAAATTGAAAATAAAAAGTTTTTCTAAATGTTTTATATTTTTAAAAGTGTTTATCATGGAGAAAATATAATTTTACTCAACAAATTTAATAATGTTTTTAATTGTTCATTTATAAATTTCCAAGGTTATTTTTTATGAAACTCTTTTATAATTTTTTTATGTTTCATGAATTTTTTTAAACTTTTTAAGGATATATACATAATGAAATGTTTTGAAATATTTTTAGACCTTACATTCAATTTTTTCAAGGTTATTTTTCCTAAAAAAATTCTATAATGTTCTATGATTATTTAGTTTTATAATTTTTCAATAAATAGTTATTTTCCTCACAATGAGTTTTTAATGATTTTTTAAGCATCATTTATAAGATTTCAATGTTATTTTAAAAAATATTGCCAAACTGTTTTATGAATTATATTTTTAAAACTAATTTTAACAGAAATTTATTTTCATCAACAAAAAATTTAAACAATTCATAATTATTCTTTTATAAGTTATAAAGGTTATTTTAAAAGAAAATGATTTCCAAAATATTTTATGAATTTTAGTATTAAATATTTATCTTCAAATGATATGTATTTTCCCCAAAAAATTCTATATGTTATCATTCAAAATCATTTTCCATATAATATGTCATCCTTTGTTGTTGTTTAATACTTAATAGGGATATGATCTAATGATAACATCTTTATTAGTTATATATGTGGATTTTTTTATAATGAAATGATTTTTATTAAACCTATGATGATTCTACTGGTTATACCATGATAAAATTATTATAAAACCCACTATAAAATGGGTTAATCAATGTTGAAATGTTTAAAATAAAATGAAACCAGTTTCTTTTCCATAGGATACGTTATGATAAAATGTGTATGAAACCCATTTCATTTCATGGGTTCTGAAATGATAATGATTTATGATCTTATGGAACAAATATGTATGATTTTACTTATGTGGATAGTGGGAACTATATCTCCCTACAATTAATTGGTTAATTATTTATATCTAATGAGATAGACGAGACTGGAATAGGGAGTGAACCAAGTTCATCCAGGGGATTTTTCCACTATGATGTTCTTGGGATTAAATCATGACTACTATGATGGTTTGAGTGGTGAATGCATTCAACTATGATAGCCTTGGAAGTGAGGCTTTACTACTATAGAATGGTATTGTATTATTATGTATATTCCATGGTTCAATGTCATATGATAATTGTTTTCTCTCATGTCTCATGTTCGTTGATTTCCATGTGTTTCATTCCTTATGAATAACCAATATTTTTTTTCTTGAAGTAGGATTATAATATTTTTTATGATGGTTATGGTTTTCAAATTTTATGATCATGTTCTCTTACTATTATGATCACCTTATGCTTATGTATATCCTTTATTTAGCCTTAATGAGAATCTGATATTACCCTTTATTTTGAATCCTTTTTCTAGGTCATGAATAATGGTTTCAAGTGGGGTATGTCTATAATAACTGTTAAATGGGAGAATATTTTTTCAAAACATTGAATATCAATCACTAAATAATAATATTGTGGGCCTAGTCCCAAAAGGCACTAAACCATTCTGATTCCTAGGTGTGTATACATGTAATGTAATGAATATTTTCTTTAAAATATTTAATATATATGTATGAGAATCTTAGGACATTAAATTTGGTATTAATGGAAAACTTTATAAGACTTTATGAAATTACAGTGACAAAATTGTTTTTAGAAATATAAGTATAAGTATAAGTATGAGTCAAAATATAGGAAAATATCCTGGAATTTTAGTAATTGATAGTGTAATTAGTTACTATGAAATTACATCCCTATTTAGATACTACCTGTGAATATATCTTATTCATAGAAGTACCAAGGGGTAATATCTCTGAATAAGGTTAAGTGGGCTATACTCGATCTTTACTTGGGGAACAATAATAGACCATGATTTACACTTGGTCTAACACTTCTAGGGGATATGATTTTGAAATTATGAAAATTATTTCAAACCATCATGAATGAAATTAAACTTATTTTTCATGTGCTGCTTTTCGATATTATATGGATTATTTTTTGGGCTAAGAACTAAGGTCGAGTGATATTTCATGGGCTGGTGAGCCACGAATTTATTTTTGAAATATATTAAATTTACTAAAAATATTAAATATCATGTGTGTGAAAATGATCTAAAAAACAGAATAACACTTAAATGGATGCTCAAATTAGAAATCTAAGGAATCTGTTGGGTAAAGAGCTTATGTTTTACCATATATGGGACAATCCCTTGGAGGTAATCAGATTCTAGGGTTGGGATTAGTAAATGGAAATTTTTTTAATAAATTATTTAATTTAATTAAATTTCTAGGACCTGAGGTTGACTATAATTATGCTACATTTTAAATATTCTAGGTTTTGCATCATAACCATGTAGACTAGAAAGGGACCATTGGGGAATAGTTATTAGATGAACAATAACCAGGTTGATGGTCATCGGTCAAGGTGAATAAAATTTTGATGCTCTCTCCAATGATTATGATGAAGAATTATTCGTCGCTCGTTATTGATCCTAATCATGTTGGGAAATTTATTTATGTGGATTTAACTCTTTTTTAATATTTCTACAATGAACATGAATCATTCATCTAATGAATTTATTTTCAGATCGAGCATATTTTACTTAATGGATGGATTATCTAGGATAGGGGGATTTTAATATTGACTCTATTAGTTATATTTGTTCATCATTTTAAAGGAAATTAATCAAGGAAAATGAATAGTTGATGATGTCCATTCATTAGGTTTTTTTTCATCTCCCCCACCCATTCTTTGTTCATTCATCATAAGTGTTAATTTTGTTCAATGGTTTGAAAATTACCCCCTAATCAATTAATTCCCACATGTTTCATGGAACAACAAATGGATACTAAAATAAAGGTTCAGATATATGATGGGATCAAGCCATGATATCGTATTGGGAGTCTACAATTTATGTTTGGTGGTCCAATTCTTCTAGGGTGCGATAGTGGGTAACTCCCAATCACTGAAAATGGCTAGAGTCTGGCCAATGATTGCGAAGGAGGTTCGGTTACCCAAAATTTATAATTATAGGTTCTTTCCATAGATTAATTTAAGGAATTAGAGGCATAGAGTAATATATGAAATGAATTCGTTGTATTTTGTGAAAATCCTATGCACATGGAATGTAGTCCCTTGAGCATGCATCATATAGTCTCATATGTGGAGTAGTAGGGTTTTTCTACAGAGATATGTATCAAAAACCATGTGAATCATGTCACATTATGTACAACCCCTACTGTCCAATTAGATGTAAACTGCATGTTCACACCCAGGAGGCTAGGTGGAGTTATATGGTTTGTGGAACGTCCCACACGCCATATACTACCAGTCAGGGGGCTCAACATGTAAAAGGGAATATTCCCATTAGATAATGTGTCCCCAAACACCATGTGTGGTGGTACACAGGCCGTGTGCTTAGACATGGACATGGGAAAGGGTCATGATCGAGGGTAGAACACAGTGCCAAAGGGACACACTATTTACTCATAGTACACACCATGTACCTTGTTAAGGAAGGATTCGACCCCCTATCCTCTTTATATTGGAAAAAATTAGTTTGGGTATATTATCTTGACCATTTCAATGATGTTTATTATTGAATGATATTCTAATTATATGATATTGATCCAATCTGAGGAACATCATTCTAAAAAATATTTTTTGGAATCCCTCTATGATGCTCAAATCGAGATCCTCTATCATCATCATTGTCCCATGCTGGGGTTCTAGATATCATAATAACCTTCACTATATGTTCATTGATCCCCTACTTAATGGTTTAATCTAGATAAGGATTTTAATATACTCATATCCTTGGGTGTGATCTCTATGTAGATACCTTTCCCTTCAGACTTTTAGTGTATACTTCTTATGGTGAGACCTGATAAGAAAAAATTATAGATAGATTGTATTCATGCTATATAGATCATAGAGTGTGTTCTCTTATATGTGTGTTATATGAAACCATTGAGAAGGAATCCCAGGATGGAATTACTATTGTGACCTTACCCGGAGACTGTGTTTCTACTATGTGTATATTTTTATATTCTTGTTATTTATATTGTTAACATATCCCTATGATGATATGACTATTATTCTTGATGCTATTTTTTTTTTGTGATTTTGGGGTGTCTTACTGAGAATTGAAATAATCATCTATACATGGTATTTTCTTTCATGTTTGATTTATTTTGTAGATGAAAATAATTATATTGAGTCCAAGAGGGGAGAAAACTATGTGGATATTTATAATACAGATATACCAAGCAATGTTATGGTAGTAATATTAAAACAAATCCACTCATACATCAAATATTGGACATCGTTTCAGTTTCATTAGGGGGGGAGCTTTTATTTGTCTCATTTCCTTTTAGAAAATATTATTGTGCCCTGATGGTGGTATTTTAGATTCATGCATTCCTGTTTTTCGGTTTTTTTTAATTTTACTATTTTATTGTGTTAGAGATGTGTGAATGTGTACATTTACATTAAGATATTCCCTCCTATATGTGTGATATGCCAACTAAGAAAAGGCCACCAGTTCCTAGCATATTGGAGGCAGGCATGTGGTAGTTGTGGCTTAGGCCCCATTAGTATAGGTTTTGACTGATTTTTATTAGATATAATTGGTTCTACTATATTAATAGTGTCTTTGAGGTTTGATTGGGATTTATCAAAACATTTTTAAGTGCTTCAAGTTTGTATCGTATGCAAATGTATCCAGTATTGATGAAAATGTTAAAGTATCAATTCACTATAAGATTGATAATAAGCATGTTGTCTCAGTACACATAGAAACTGGTTGTATAGAAAACAATGGTTCATGAATCATATGGGAATGGGTTGTGGTTTCAGTGTCCTTCTTTTTTGACTTCTCTAGATATACTCATTGATCATAGTACATGTTTTCTACTTCATAGAAATCATCCATGAAATTTTCCTAAAATGATTATGTATATGTATCATGAGGATGATTCCATCAATGATGAGGCTTTAATACAGGGACAAGTTTAGTAGGTATTACCTCCAAGTGATTCACTAGTCCTACCACCACCTGTCGAGTAGAATATGGTTCCAAATGTACTTCTATATGAGGTGCACAGTCTGGCCACACTTCACGAGGTTTATAGATAGTGACCCCTCAATTTTTGAAGTGAGCAACACCCCTAGTGGGTAAAGGATTATCTAGAGGTAGAGTTGTGAGTCTTTAATATGGTCAGGACAACTTCAGACAATATAGTATATGGGAAGCGTGCCTTCTCTATGTCTCATTGGGAAGATGGTGTGTCATTTTGACTGATTATTACAATTACTATTCGCTTCAATGGTAAGAGTTTGATATCCTTTTTAAATAAGATTTTTATCTAGATATGTTGAGGCCTTTTTGAATCTTGGATCTTTTATAGCTTCAACGGAGTAGTAGGAATGTGGTTTAGTACTCATAAAGGTTTACCAACATCTCTCGATAATCGATTTAGATAGTGTGTGATCGGTTCTTTCAGGATTAGAACATCAAACGAGGTCTACAAAGACACATCCTAGTCAATGTGATACCTCTTTGAACTCTTATGTATGATGGGGTGTAGGAGCATGCTTTTGTGGTCAAGATTTTCCTTTCTTATCATGTGTAGAAGGTTGGTGTCGGTAGTGGGAACACAAGAGTATTGACTTCGATGGTGTTTAGGTGATGAAAAATGCATGGACCTAGAGGTGTGATAAATTTTGGGGGTAATTCCTAAGAAATATTATCTATGGTTTAGTTCTCATATTAATGATATAGTATAACTATAATGAGGTGAAACTACTCTTGTGATGGTTGGGAACATATTTTATGAGATTTCCTAAACTAACATGTGGAAGATAGAGACACATTAGATGGGACACCATGGAAGAGTTAGAGGTAGGATCAAGTACATTTAGAAGGTTGAAGAAGTGGTTGATGATCAAGGAGGGAATCATGAAGCGATTGAAATTTTTATTTATTACCACCATCACAAGGTGGTCCCCACCATTATAAGGGAACAAGTGGTAAGGGACAATGGAATTTGTTGGCATTCAACGCGTATGAACCAGAGTTTCTAGGTATGATACAAGGTAAGATCTGTGTATTCAATAATATAAATTTATAATTTAATGAAATGGGTTTGAGTATTTCCTTTCTCACCACTTATATGGTTAGAGAAACTGAGATTCTAGTTTAACCTTTGACTAGAACCTTATGCTTGTAGACACAAACTAGAAGAGACTCAAAAATCACACACTTCTGTAGAAAATTTGACCTAAATTTTAAAGGAAATAGTTTCTTTTGGGATCTATTGGTATTGATAATGAGTCCTTAAAATGTTATCTTAAGTATGGACTGGTTATTTATATTCCATGCCCAGATAAATTGTCTCAGGTAGAGGATGTGGTGTGTTCATAGTATTGGGATGAAGTTTTCCTATGCAACTAAAAAGGAAATATAGGTGGAGTTGTATGGTCTCATTCATAGGAGGGTGCATTCGATTACTCACCAGTTGGAGATAATGACTCTTGGAATAGATGGTGCATTAAACATAATGTTTTTTGTGGTGGTAGAAGAGTATGAGGAAGTCTTTCCTAAAGATTTTATAGTCTTTGACTCCCTATTAAGAGATATACATTTGAATTTATCTACAAAAAATTACTTCCCCTATATCTGCACTAACATACTGGAATGATCAAAAATATGTTAGAAATATGAGGGTGTGGTTTGAGGACATTTGGATGAAGGGTTTCATCAGGCTTGGTGTTTCACCCTGGGTATCACCCCCACGTTTTTTTCCAAGAATAAGGATTTATCATGTGGTTTTGTATTGATTAACATAGCCAAAATTAGTTGAATCTAAATAAAAATTATCCACTGCCATGGTTTGTTGACACTTTTGATTAGATGGGAGATTAATGATGGTTCTTAATGATTAACATTAGATTAGTATATCACTAGTTGTGAGTACAGGATGTGGATATATTGAGGACAAATTTCTAATGTGGTTGGGGTAATTATGAGTACATGGTGATGTCATTATATGTGATTAATTCCTTATAAGCGTACATGGTACTCATGAACCAAATATGTTATCCTTTCGTAGATTGGATTATATTATTATTCATTGTAGATATCCTTATATACTCTTCTTCTAGGGAGGAGCATGTGAGACACAATATTATGGTCATGGATGTTATTATTTTTAACAAGCTCTACAAGAATCTCTAGAATTTCTAGTTCTAGATTAATGAGGTCTATTTCCTATGAATTTTTCTCTTTGTAGATGGGCTTGCAGTGGACCCAGTGATGGTCGAGGCATTGTTATCATGGGAGCCACCAAATATGATGACTAAGGTGTAGATATTACACTAGTTGGTAGGATATTATTAGAGATTTATACTTGATTTTTTCAATTTTATATGCTCCCTTGATATCTTTGACCCAAAATTGGATTCTTGTCATGTTGATAGAGTGGTTTCCTCATTCTTTTTAGGAGTCGATACAAAAAGTGACAAGTGATCACATTTTGAGATTACTAGAGGATGAAGTTGATTAAATAGAGTTCAATGATGCATCAGGGACCGATAATTTTTGTGTTATAATATAGAGGAAGGAATTAATTATATATTCTTCAATTCAGTTCATACCACATGATTTGAACTACATAAACCGAAATCTTGAGCTAGTAGTGGTAGTCTTCATACTATTGAGGTGGCCACACTACCATATGGGTGTGTGATTTTTCAACAATAATATACAAAATAGTATAAATTATATACTATATTATAAGGAACATAAATTGAGATAGTGTAGATATATATGGTTCCTCTAGTATCAAGACTTTGTGAATTTCTATACTCCTGGGAAGGTGATCAAGGTAGAAAATTCCCTTTACATGAGATCTTGTTCACATCTACTAGGATAGGCATTGAAATAGCTGGCCTACATAGAGTTATACATTGTGTATGGGGAATGAGAATCTTACCTCTAGTTTACTGTTGATACCACTACTATTTGAAAGACATTCATTGAGGCACAACATGTGAATAGTGAATGTAAGACACCACGTACCCAGATATCCACTAAACCTGATCCTGATGAATTTTACGATGGTGTGGAGTATTATGAAACTCACTTTTCTTACATTAACAATACATAAAATTTTCATAATACATAAAACATTATACATACATGAACCCAAATATCGTACTAGTCTAGTTCCTTTTGTATGATGGAAACGAAAATACTGATACATACATGAGCTAAATCATCTCCACCTAGGTTCTTATTAACTATCACCATTTTTAGAAAAATCGAATAAAATACATATATTCATAACCGAGGGGATACTAACCATAAAAGGGTTTATCACTGATTCTTAGCAAGGGTAACGAGGGAGATATGTAAGCATAATCATGAGAATAAGGGTGTGATAACATGATCACGAAAATAAAAAACCATACCCAACATATCAAAGACCATATAGATGAATCAATGTGAAATAGTTCATATGAAATGAATCATATTTAAATAAAGAACATAATACATTAAATAATAACATAGGAATAAAAATTGTAATTTTTGGAGACACATAATCATATACAATGATTTCCATTATATTCAATGCATTTCTTCCAAGGCCATCATAGTAGGCAATATCCTTCACTGAACTAGGTTCATACCCTATTCCAATCCTATATTACTAAACCAAGTTCACCCCTTGTTCTATCAGTGTAATATTGAATAGATTTTATTTCATATTTATGCCATGTCTATCTCAGAAGATATAAATGTTTACCCAATGCATTGGAGGGAGATATAGGTCCCACTCATCTCATTATGAAATCATACATACATGAGCCACAAGATCATAAATAATAAAATCACAACCCATGAAATGAAATGAGTATTATAAACATGTAATCATATCATAAAATGTGAAAATTTATAGGTTTTGTAATCATTTTACCATAATCATAACCCATAAAAATAATTTGGTTTAAAAATCATATATCCTATGAATGAGAAATGAGTTTTGTCAACATCGTTCCATGAAAACATAATCCATTTAGAGGAAGAATATGAATTGAAACATTATATAATTTCACATGAATGTCATTAGTAACAATATAATTTGTTATCTTTAATGATAAATAATTTTTTAAGATCATTAAAAACATTTTTAAGGAAAATATCCCTTTGTTATTGAAAATTTCTATTTAAAACATAAAAAATTCTGAAAACAATTTTCTTTTAAAATTACTTTTAACACTTTTAAAGGAATTTTTGAAAACTATAAATCGTTTTTATAATACTTTTCCCGGAAAATGGTCTTTAATGATTGTTTGAAAACATTTTTGAAAACTTGGTTTTTGAATACAATATATTTCCAACCTGAGAGAGAGATCATCTGGTTTATCTACAAAACATTATCATAAGTACTAAAGAGTGAAAAATGGTACTGATAGATGTATATATGTTTATTAAATAGTGTATAAGGAAACTAATTAGTTTTATTGAGATATGGATAATAATATTTCATCAAATGAAGCATAGCATAAACAATCACTAAAAGTGATGAGATTGTCATGATAATCTTTTATAACTATGTAACTTGGGATCATACTCTTCATATAAGACAAATAAATTAAATGAAGCATAAAAAATAATTAAAATAAGTAAGTTCATGATATAAAATGTAAAATGGATGTATATACACCTCTTAAAAGAGTTTAGGTGCATTTGAAAACATGAGTCTCAAAGAAGGAAAATTGAGACAAAATTATCTTAACTATTTGGTAACTTTTGAAACATAAACCCCATGAATGAAAGTTCATAAAATGGATATGTGATACCCATAAATTTAATTATAATATAAATATAATACAATCATTCGAATTGCATACACTACACAAAAGGAATACGTGGAAAACATATTGTGTATCCCATAAATTTAAAAAGGGAGATGAAATCCTCATTACATGTGTCTTGACTACAGTCGTACTCATTCAAACCACAAGTACACTAAATATAAATTTAGAATAAAAATTTTAATGAACCTTTTTTTACATATAATAACATATAATATTTGATTATGACCTTATATTACCCTCTTGTTAACCATTCTATATTAAGGTTTCACTTCGGATAATATATGCTTCATTCGTCACATTTTTCTTAAATTAGTATATCATTTGCCCTTATACATATATCATGATTCTAGAATGTAAAATATAATATAAATATCTTGTATTTAATTTATTTTTTATTAAATTAGTCAATATAATATAGAAGTTTGAAATGGAATACTCCATTCATGGAGTCTATAAGCCATACGTACGAATGAATGATGTTTCTGTTTTTATTGTCATATTGATGGAAATAAAGAAAATTAAATATATGTATATATGTAAATAATATAATTATAGTAGAATTAAAAACATATATATTTATATATATATATAATATTTTCACTAAACCAATACTTAATACATTCTATGTAGTGAGTGACTGAATCACACCACTTTTAGGGGGTGATAGTCCACACATCCCCAAACGAACGTATCGTATTAACACAAAATTAAATGTATAAAAATATATGTTTAAAAATAATTAATTATTATTAAATATATAATAAATATAATATATAAAATACATATATATCTATTCTCCATCATAATTTCCACCATGAGAGGAGGTAATGGAATAAATGATAAATCATCATTATTTAGGCAGTAGTTCGTCAAACACGTAAACAGTATGTTTGTTACCCATTAGATGGAGGTGTATTTAAGTGTATGATAAAAAAATAGAATAAAAAAATAATATTATATTGAGTATAATGTTGTTTTTGTACAATAATTTAATAAATATAGTGGAGGGTGGGAAACTAAAATAAAAGAAAGGATCCTGATAGGAGGTGTTACCTCTCAATCGGGTGACTCCTTTTGGTGTGTGACAAAATATTTCCTTAAAAAACATTGATCCCAAGGGGAGAAATCCAGAAGGATGTTAGGTATTTTTTTAAGTTTATTGGGAATATATTATCCTATCCTATTGGTTTTATAGGTGTTAAGAATAGTGGGATTTGGTTTCCTTTTTTATGGATAGTGGAGTGGAACTCTGTTATATATTTGAAGGTAGAATTCCATCCCAGTTTTTCAAGATTCAAGTGGATCCAATAATGGTAGAAAATTTATCCCACAGAGTATTGAGTTGAAATATGTCCTTAAAATTCTTTCTGGAAAAGTTAATAGGACGATTTGGGCCTTATGGTGATGGTTTATCCCCTTATTATGCTAAATTTAACCTTAATCAATGTAATTAATTTTACTCACTTTCACTAATATTTTTGGCCAAGAACTATGTTGACCTTATTAAACATTATAATATATTTTTATTCTTTATATGGAATCCATGTTACTAAAATAAAGTCACATAAGTGGAAAAAATAAATTTAAAATGAATATCGTAGTTAGGTCGATAATGGGGGTTTTTAAAGTAAAAATATTCAAAACATTGCTAAGATTTTATATCCAATTTCGATGTGAAATTTATCAAAATGACCTAATTTTTTTTAATTGAAAAACATATTATCAAATTAAAATTTTTAACAAATTAATGATATAATTTAATCTTATAAAAAAATTAGCTTAAAAAACAGTTTTCAATTAAAATCCAGTATTTTTCAATTTTCATCCAAAAGTGAAGTTTCAAAGAAACATTCCCAAATATTCACCGTAATTTTAATTTAGAAATTATAAATTATAAATCTAATTTAGTTTTTTCAAAATAAATATTTTAAATTTGAGTAAAATTTATTTTATTGTTTTTCATAGAAGGACATCAAAAAGTTGTTAATTTGAGAATGTAATATTTTTAAACATATAAGGACTTTACAGAAAATTAAATATTTTCTTATCAATATGTTTTATTAATATAAAACCAATATAAAATATATTTGAAAATTAGTTATTACTATTAATATTACTAATTTTAAAAACAAGGTTATATTTATCTCAGTTAAATATTTTTAGTCAAATGATGTTTCGTAGAAACATCAGTGCTGCATGTAACGTATGGCAAGTTGTTGTTCCATGTAAGATACATGATGTCACTATTACATGTAAATTATGACATATAGATGTTTTATGGAACTTAATCCATGTTCGTTCCATGTGAATGTAATTTTTGAATTACTAAACTACAAGACATAAACAAAAATTTTAACTTATTCAATAAAAATGATCAATTAAAACTCGGGGTGTCACATTCTACCCCCATAAAATGTTTTTCTCCAATGAAAATTTTCACTAGGTAAAAAAAGAAGATACTTATGCTTAATCATATCCTCATGTTCCCATGTTACTTCCTCTAACTAGTAATTTCTCAAAAAAATTGAACATGGGAGTGGTCTTGTTTGGTAGAACATTCTTCAATTGGTCCATAATTTCAAATGGTTATTCTTGGTAAGACAAATACTTCTCCAGTTGTTTCACCTATGAGTTTAGTACATGTTAATGGTCATGTATTTACTTCCTTATGAGAAATATAAGGAACACATAATAGACTTCAGGGAGATTTGGGAGAAGTTCCAAGTGATTGGATACCATCCCGATACGATCAATAATTCCAATGGGACCGATATATATAGGAAATGGGATCCCTTCCTTCCCGAATATCATTACTTTCTTACAAGGTGGGATTCATAGAAAAACTATTACACAAACTTCAAATTCTATATCATGCCATTAGTTATCATCCTAACCATTCTATCAGCTCTGAGCTATCTTGATATAATTCTAAATTATTTTAATATTCTCGACCATTTATTCAATGATCTCAGGTCTCAATAGAATTCTATTTCCAGCCCCATATTAAAACATTGGAGCTCTACATTTCTTACTATATAGGGCTTCATAAGGATCCAACTAGATGCTTGATTGAAATCTATTTTTGTAAGAAAACTCAACTAGATGAATATTTAGAAACCAAAAACCTTTGAAATCCAGTGAAAAATATATCATCATATCCAATAGGGTTTGAATTGTTTTTTTGATTGAACATATGTTTGACGATAATAAGTTGTGCAGAAACTCCAACATATATCTTTTTCTTGATTAAGGATTCAACAAAACTTTGAGGTAAACCTCGGATCCGGATCTAATACAATGGAATGTGGTACTCCATGTATCCTTAACACTTCCTTAATGAATATCCAAGAAAGAAGACCTAGATAGAGAACTTTTCTTATAGTGATGAAGTGTACTAACATATTAGGGAAA
The DNA here is from genome assembly GCA_963277665.1 of Viscum album. NCBI lineage: Eukaryota > Viridiplantae > Streptophyta > Magnoliopsida > Santalales > Viscaceae > Viscum > Viscum album. The sequence goes on from OY728150.1 coordinate 13,816,333, forward strand.
TTTATTACCACCGATTTATAATTAAACCCTTCAGAAATTTTAGGTAATCCAATGAAAAAATACATAGTGATGTTCTACCATTTCCATTCTTGTTATGTGTAATGTATGCAACAACCACTTTTAATTTTTCTTTCAGCCATAACTAGTTTGCATACTAAGAAAAAAGATACAAAATCTGCAATATTTTTCTTCATTCCGTCCCACCAGAAGTATTGTTTGAAATCCTTATAAATATTCATATTTCAATGATTAATAGAGAATGAAAAACAATGATCTTCCTTAAAAAACTCTATCAAATATGTTATGGATGGAACACATACACGGTTCCTAAACCTCATCAGTTTATCCGGATCAAGGCTAAACTCACGAACATTTCTGACATTCTTTTTCGGATCTTTATCTACCATCTGCACCTCCTTATTCTTCAAATAGATAGAGTATTGAATTTTCATTGGAGAACTATATGAATTTTCCCCTTCTTTCTGGATTTCAAGATCCATGCCTTCCAAATCCATAAATATTGGATCATTTATGATCCTCATCATGGATAATCTAGCATGATCCTTTCGACTCAAAGCATCTGCCACCAAGTTTTCCTTCCAAAGGTGGTAATGTATTGAAATTTCATAATCATGTTCAACTCTAACCATCTTATTTGGCGCATGTTCAACTCATTCTGTGTGAATATATATATATATCATAAATTTATTATCATTATATATTTGATACATTTACCCACAAATTTAATTCCTCCATTTATTTGATGAAAAACATTCCACTGCTAACTGCAAATAATGAGTTGGGTTATATTGATCATGAATCCTTGACTGTCATTAGGCATAGTCTATAACCATTTTATTCTTCATAATAACATATCCCAATACATTCTTGGATTCATCTATATAGATTACAAAACCTTATCTACTATAGGGATATGTAAGCACAGGTTCATTGACCAACCTTCTCTTATGTTCCTTAAAATTTTCCTCACATTAATCTATCCTAAGGAACTAGACTCTATTTCATGTTAACTTTGTTAGAGGATTATATATTTATGATAAATTATCCCCAATCCATCAATAATATCCACCCATATAAAGAAATCTATAGAACTCATTCACCATGCCTGGTCAATGAGAACGTTCAATATATTTCGTCTTTGATGGATCTACTTCTAGGAAATCTCATTAGATTATATGACAAAAAAATAAAACATTTTTCATCCAAAAATGATGATTTTAAAATTTTTCAGTTAGATTATCCTTTATTGGGGTCTTTAGTAAAATTCTCAAGTGATCTTCATGCTCTTACATTCTCTTTGAATAAAAAGGATTAATATTTGTAAATAATACCAAAAACCTATCCAGGTAATCTCTAAAAACTCTATCAATTAAATCCATGAAGAAAGGAGGGGAATTAGTAAGACCAAAAGGAACCACTACATATTCATAGTGATTATTCCTCGTAAAAAATTCCATCTGGGGTATATGATTTATCATGAAAATAAATTGATGATAACCAAAATGAAGGTTGATCTTGTAAAATTGTTGACCTCCATGCAGTTGATCAAACAAGTCATCAATATGTGGAAGTAGATACTTGTTCTTGATTTTTATATAGAAAAACTCCCAATAATAAATGCAGATCCTCATTGATCAATATTGTTTTCACAAAAATAATGGGTTCAAACCATGGTGACACACTTTGGCCAAATGAATGCCTTATAAAGATTCTCCTGGAGTTTCACTACAAGAAAACCGCCGTGAAAAGCGTTTTCGGGCCGCCATTTCACGGCGGTTTTAAGAACCGCCGCGAAAAAACCGCCGCTAAACAGCAAAAAAAAATTATTTTTTTTTAAATTTTTTTAATTTTTTTTAGTTTTATTCGAGGATTAGCGGCGGTTTCAGTAACACCGCCGCTAATTGAAATGAAAAAAATAAAAAAACATGAGAAACCCCGAAATCACTAAAACGACCATAACTTTTGATCCGGGCATCCGTTAAAGTGCCACGACCAGTCAAATCGAAGCTCATGAAGATATCTAGAGGAAAATATAATCAAAATCGTGAGACGGTCTAAGGTGTGGAAGATATTAGAGTTATAAAAAAGTTGAAAAAAGTTCTCCAACTTCAAACGGCCATAACTTTCGCTCCGGGTGTCCGTTTGGGCTCTACCACATTTCAAATCGAAGCTAGAGAAGAGCGCTACGCACCAGTCAAATAGAGCAAGCTTCTGTCGTGTTTTTCGACCCCCAAAACCCCTCTGAAGACCTCCAAAACCCGGTTTCTGTCACTGGTGTCCTGTCGAACTTGTCTTCAAACAGACTTAACTTTCGATCCGTGTGTCAGTTTGGCCTCCTCCACCTGCCAGATTATATCTCGTTCTATGAGCTTCAGTTTGACTGGTCGCGGCGCCCACATGCACTCTTAGATCATATGTTATGGCCTTTTTAGTGGGTATCGGGTTTGTTATGTTTTTCAATGTCTGGTTTCTAGCACCCGTTCTCCGTCAGCTTTTTTTAAATGGTCATAACTTCCGATCTGTCTATCCATTCAGACACTTTCACCTTTCAGGTTGAAGAGCGTTTCAGGATCTTTGATTTGACAGGTCGCGGATCTAAAATGGACTCTCGGATCATAAGTTATCTCCGTTAATGTGAGTCCAATGTTTTTGTCTCTTTATGACCGTTTTGACGGTTTTTAACGGTAGCTCCATTTATTACTGTTTATTTGGGTTTCCATGACTTTTTATCTTTATCAATGGTTTTTTATGGGTTATTATGATGATGATGTTGAATTATTAAGGAGTTTTCCAGAGTTGTCACGAGTTTTCATGCGTTCTCATTTTTTCTAATGCCTCATTCTTCATATGTTTCTCCATCCTTTTTCATGCGTTTTCATGATTTTTCATCCCTTATCACGTCTTTTCATACTTTTTCATGTGTTTCCTTTATTATTTATTATTTATTATTTATAATATACATTAATTTATTTATTATCTATTATTTGTAACTGGTTATTTATCATTTATTATTTATTATTTATTATTTATTATTTATTATTTATATTTATTTATTAGTTATTAGTTATTATTTATTATTTATTATTTATTATTTATATTTATTTATTATTTGTTTTTATTTATTATTTATATTTATTTATTATTTATTATTTATTATTTATATTTATTTATTTTTATTTTTATTTATAATTTATATTTATTTATTATTTATTATTTATTATTTATATTTATTTATTATTTATATCTATTTATATTTATTTGTTATTTATTATTTATTTATTATTTAATATTTATATTTATTTATTATTTATTATTTATTATTTATATTTATTTATTATTTATTATTTATATTTATTTATAATTTATATTTATTATTTATTATTTATATTTATTTATTATTTATTATTTATATTTATTTACTATTTACTATTTATTATTTTCTATTTATTATTTATTATTTATATTTATTTATTATTTATTATTTATTATTTATTATTTATTATTTATTATTTATTATTTATTATTTATTATTTATTATTTATTATTTATTATTTATTATTTATTATTTATTATTTATTATTTATATTTATTAATTATTTATTATTTATTATTTATTATTTATATTTATTTATTATTTATATTTATTTATTATTTATATTTATTTATTATTTATTATTTATTATTTATATTTATTTATTATTTATATTTATTTATTATTTATATTTATTTATATTTATTTAGTATTTATTATTTATATTTATTTATTATTTATATTTATTTATTATTTATTATTTATATCTATTTATTATTTATATTTATTATTTATTATTTATATTCATTTATTATTTATTATTTATATTTATTTATTATTTATTATTTATATTTATTTATTATTTATTATTTTCTATTTATTATTTATTATTTATATTTATTTATTATTTATTATTTATTATTTATTATTTATATTTATGTATTATTTATTATTTATTATTTATTATTTATATTAATTTATTATTTATTATTTATATTTATTTATTATTTATTATTTATTATTTATTTATTATTTATTATTTATTATTTATTATTTATTATTTATATTTATATTTATTTATAATTTATATTTATTATTTATTATTTATATTTATTTATTATTTATTATTTATTATTTATTATTTATTATTTATATTTATTTATTATTTATTATTTATTATTTATTATTTATTATTTATTATTTATATTTATTTATTATTTATTATTTATATTTATTTATTATTTATTATTTATTATTTATTATTTATTATTTATTATTTATATTTATTTATTATTTATTATTTATATTTATTTATTATTTATTATTTATATTTATTTATTATTTATTATTTATATTTATTAATTATTAATTATTTATTATTTATTATTTATATTTATTTATTATTTATTATTTTCTATTTATTATTTATTATTTATATTTATTTGTTATTTATTATTTATTATTTATATTTATTTATTATTTATTATTTATTATTTATCTTTATTTATTATTTATTATTTATATTTATTTATTATTTATATTTATTATTTATTATTTATATTTATTTATTATTTATTATTTATATTTATTTATTATTTATTATTTATATTTATTTATTATTTATTATTTATATTTATTTATTATTTATTATTTATATTTATTTATTATTTATTATTTATTATTTATTATTTATATTTATTTATTATTTTCTATTTTCTATTTATTATTTATTATTTATATTTATTTATTAGTTATTATTTATTATTTATTATTTTTATTTATTATTTATTATTTATATTTATTTATTATTTATTATTTATTAGTTATTATTTATTAGTTATTGTTTATTATTTATTATTTATTATTTATTATTTATATTTATTTATTATTTATTATTTATTATTTATATTTATTTATTATTTATTATTTATATTTATTTATTATTGATTATTTATATTTATTTATTATTTATTATTTATATTTATTTGTTATTTGTTGTTTGTTATTTATATTTATTATTCCTTATTTATTATTTATTATTTATTATTTATTATTTATTATTTATTATTATTGAGTTTATATTTATTATTTATGTATTATTTGTTTTTTCAATTAATATATATATGTATATTAAATTCTGTTTATTAAACGCATGGCGAGCTTGCTGGAGTGGTAAAGTCTTTGGAAAAATATGCAAGAGGTTAGGGGTTCAAATCTCACCAAACGCAGAATTTATTTATATTGCATGGGTATGCATGTGCATGTGCATGTGCATGTGCATGTGCATGTGCATGTGCATGTGCATGTGCATGTCATGGGATGTGCATGCATAGATAAATAAAGTAAATAAAATAATACGAAATAAAATAAATAAAATAAATAAAATAAATAAATAAATAAATAAAATATGAAATAAAAAAATAATAAATAAAATAAATACGAAAAAAATACGGAATTAAATAAATAAATAAAATAAATAAAATAAAATAAAATAAAATAAAATAAATAAATAAAATAAATAAATAAAATAAATACGAAATAAAATAAATAAACTAAATAAATACGAAAAATAAATAAAATAAATAAATAAATACGAAAAATAAATAAATAAATAAATAAATAAATAAATACGAAAAATAAATAAATAAAATAAATAAATAAAATAAATAGATAAATAAATAAATAAAAAAATAAATAAATAAAATAAAATACGAAATAAATATATAAATAAATACGAAATAAATATATAAATAAATATGAAAAATAAATAAATATATAAATAAATAAATATATAAAATTAAAAATAAAAAAAATAAAAAAAATAAAAAAATAAAAAAAAACCGCCGCGAAATAATTTCCCGACGCACGATTTAGCGGCGGGTTTTCAAAACCACCGCCAATCGATTTAGCGGCGGTTTAAACCGCCGCTAAATGCCTTTTTTGTCGTAGTGTTGCTTCTTCAATTCCTGTAACTCAATCTAGGCCATTCTATAGGGAGACATTGATATTGTTGTAGAACCAAGTAAATTTTCTATAGAGAACATAACTTCACATTTAATGGAAGGATGGGAAACTATCCCAGAAATAAAATCACAAATTATTGAACAATAGGGGTATCATCGATGCCGATCTTCTCCCCAACAATTTGAGACAAACAACCCTTTAAACTGAAAATTTAGACACATACACTAGATGTAATATCCAAATAAAGTTCATATATATAGTCACAATGATGGATGATCATAGGAGGGTTTGAAATATCAAATGTAACTTACATTAATTGGATAGTGATGTGGTATTTTTTCTTAGAAATAAAATCTATTCCACATATGACATCAATTTTCACTAAATGATGAAATACAGCATTTTTAGGAATCACATTCCCACAAACTTCAACCGGAGAGGTATCATACACTTGAGATGCAATCATTGCACCATTAAAGGTTCCCACTGCTAAATTGACATCTAATATTTTTGGTAAAATATTATTAACCTTAGAAAATTCATTATATATGAAAGAGGTTGTAGGTCCAATATCAAATATGACATTAGTATTTCTAGAGTGGATGGTATTTATAACTTTGATCCCGTAATTATCGCACCCCGAATCAACAATAGAAATTTCCTGAGATTTCCCCTTGCCCCTCGGCATAAGAGGTTGCTATCGTCGATCATCCTCACCAGACCTTGGGTTTGGGAAGTGGTTACCATATTTCCCACTCTCCTTACACTTGTAGCACTGAATTTTAGGAGGTTCGTTCTATGAGGATTTATCTCCATTAGCATTTTTACCTAACTTCTTACCATCATTATGATAATAATATTCCCAAGGTCCTATCATTCTAGACATAAAACACTTATTAAACGCCTTAAGTCAATTTCCTCCATGATTTTCCTCACACATAGGGTGTAATGTAAAACTCATATTTTTTCTCTATGGTTTTTTGATTTACCGTTAAAATCCATATTATACTTTTTATCAGAAACTTGAGTTTGATGCGTAACATAAACCTTTATTTCAACAATGATTACACAACGTAGAATGTATTCATATCTATTAAAATCTCTTATGGGAAATTACCTTCTCATACGTGGATTTAATCCACCAAAGAACCTATCAACAGAACTTTTTTCCTACATGATAATTCCTTAATCGTACCTCACAAGTCTCCTTAAAGTAGCCTCGTATGTACCAATAGATTCGCCATCCCTTTGTTTCAACACAAGAAAATCTCTATCCATATTAGTATGATGAATATGAATAAAGTACTTATTGAAAAGTAATTTCTTGAAGTATTTCCAATCCATGGATTCAATCTCATACCTTGCCTCATATTCTGGATTAGACTCCACCACTAGTAACCTTTTCCTTCTAATCGATAAACATCTAGAATGAATTTCTCATTCTATGATCACTGGATAATGGAGAATAATATTTCAGCAGTACTGATCCATTATATAGTAACAAGTGGTTCAGAAAACTCTCTAAAATAATGTGGAAGTTTCCTAATTAATGACTCAACAGAAAGTTGGCCCCTAAATTTCTCAGTTGGAAGTCCACCAAGATACATAGCTTGAGCAAGATGTTTGAGAATAGAAATGTGGTTTTTCAAAATAGATTTAACATCAGTCAGTTTCTTAAGAGGGAAGTTATTGTGTTTTCCATCACAATCATCATTAAAGTGGTTTATCTGTGTTCCAACCATTGACTAAAACAAAAAGCATAGAGTAAAAATAATAATCATAATGAGGAACCACATAATCTTGAAAAGTCAATTATAGGATGTCTAAGTTGTGAAAACATCCTTAATGTTTGAAAACTTTGGTTCATCCTATGTTATTCATAGGAAACTTCCATTTTAATTCTTCATGATATTTCATGAATAGTTTGTGAATTCCCAAAGAATATCCCTCAGGAGAGTCAAACCAGGTGTTCAGTAAGGTCCATTGTCATGTACCTGATTACCCTGTGTCAAGCCCATAAAAACTTGTCCGAGTTGTTACCTCTAGGTAAATCTATACCGAAGACACATATAATTATACTATCCAAAAAGGGAATTATTTCTACGAAATCAATCACTCTATCATTTAAAAAAGTCTTATGAAATTTTCTTATATTTTTCTTCATCCTTAGACTTATCCCTAGACTTTTCCTTAGGATTCTCACTATGTTTTTCTCATCCTAGCTCCCAATGGTTAACTAAAAATTTTCCATGATACCAAATATATTGACCCTCACTTTTCATACATTTACATTACATAACTTCAGTGGAATAAATAAAACATTATAGAAACATATTCCCAAATACCATACTACTCTAGTGCCTTTGGATTCATGGAAACATAAACACTGGTATATAACTGAGCTACATCATCTCCCACCGGTTTCTTATGGACTAACACCCTTCTTAGACACAAAAAATAAAATAGTTATCTTCATAACATGGGGGAAAGGAAACAAAAAATAGGTAATATATGATTCTTGATAAGGGAAACAAGGGAGATATATAAGCATAATCAGGATCATAAGGGTGTGATAAAAAATCGCAATAATAGATTATCATACACTTCATATCAAAGATCATATACATGAATCTTGGCATAAATCATGGAATTTTATAAGACATTAATCATAAATAAATAAAAAACATAATCCATGAAAGCATAATATAGAAATGAAACATGGAATGTTTTTAGACACATCATCATATATAATGATTTTTATAGTAGTCAAGGAATTTCTATTAAGGTCATATTGGTGGAAAAATTCATTTAATGAACCATGTTCACAACCCATTCCTACCATGTATTACTGAACTAAGTTCATCCCTTGTTCCAATAATCTAATACTAGATAGAGTTTATTTCCTACTTATGCCATTTCTATCTCATGAGATACAAATATGTAGCCAATAATTTGGATGAAGATATAATTCCCACCCATAGCATAATGAAATATTACATACATGTTCTACAAGATCACAAAAATAAATTCAGAAACCATTAAATGAAATTGGAAATATAAACATATAATCATAACATAACATGGTAAAATTGATATGTTTCATAATCATTAAACCATAAACATAACCTGTGAAAAAAGTGGGTTTCAAAATCATTTAACCTGTGAAATAGAAATGGGTTTCCTCAAAATAATACCATCAAAACAAAATCTGTGAAGAGAAATAATAATAATTTAATCATTTAATAATTTCCAAAACAATGCATGTGTAACACCAATATATGTTATCTTAGATGGGAAAAAAATTTAATATTCTTTTAAAAACATTTCTTGCGGAAAATATTCTTTGTGCATTGAAAATTTCATTTTAAAACATAAAACCTTTCTAAAACGTTTTCTTTGAAAATAGGTTTAAAAAATTATAAATGAAGAATTGAAAACCATAAATCCTTTTTAAAATCCTTTTTCCTTTAAAATGAGTTTCAAATATCTTTATAAAACATTTTTGAAAACATTTTTAAAAACATGTTTTTTGAATGCAATGGATTTCTGACCGGAGAGAGAGATGGTCATATTTTACTTATAAAAAATATTTCGTAAAAAAGAGTGTACAATGGTACTAATACATGGATATATCCTAAATAAACATATTAGGAGGAAATTTATTAGTTTTCTTGAGAAATTATTAATAATATTTCATTAATGAAAGCATAAACATAAATAATATCTAAAAGCGATAATATTATCTCAATAAACACTTATAAATTAGTAACATGGGATCATACTCTCCATTTAAGAAAAGGAAACATTTTTTAAAAAAATATTAATAAAATCAGAAATTTCAAGATATGACAAGTAAAATGGAAGTGTATACACCTTAAAAAATAATTTATGTGAAAAAGGAAACAAGAGTCTCAATGAAGGAAAATTGAGGGAAAACTATTTAACAATTTGTTAACATTTTAACATAAACCCCATAAAATAAATATCATAAAATTAATATGTTAATACCCATAAATTTAAGTAAAATATACCTATAATACAACCACATGAAGTACATACAACACATAAAAGTAAAGAGTGGTGAGCATAGGATGTATCTCAACGAAATAAAAAGTTAGATGAAATACCCCTACATTGTGTCTTGAATCTTGTCGTACTCATTCAATCCACTAGTATAATAAATATAAATATATTATAATTATTTTATAGAAACATTTTATTATATCCAATAATATATATAGTTTTATTACAACCTTATATGACCCTCTTTTTAAACATCCTATGTTAAGTATTCACTTCAAAAAATATACGACGTGTTCTTTGCATATGTCTTAATTTTTTATATCATTGGTCCTTGTAATTATTTAACTATTAAATAATGTAAACCAATATTTAAATATCATGTATATATATTATATGTGTATTTTAATAATCTATATAATATTGAAGTATGAAATGGATTACCCCATTCATGGAGACATTAAGTCGTATGTACACATGAACATTATTTCCATTTTTATTTTTGTATTGAAAGAAAGAATGGAAATGAAATATATATATATATATATTGTAATTATACTATCATTAATATGTTATATATATATATATATATATTATAATTTCAAAAATCACAATCTTAATACATTCCATGAATTGTATGAATGAATCACATTGCTTTGAGTGGCGGTAGTCCACACTTCCTCAAACGAAATTATCATATTCACACCAAACAGAAAGTATAAAGATGTATATTTCAAAAGTGTTATAGATGATTAAAGACAAAATATATATAATAAATAAAATATATAAATATACTTTCCCTCATAATTTCCACTATGATAGGTGGTAAAGGGAAAATTAACAATCATCGTTTAGTGAGGTGATAGTTCGTTGTACACATAAGACATATGTTCGTTACAAATTGGATGTATGTGGGTTTCAGTGTAGGTTAAAACCTTAGCATGATACATTTTAGTATATTTAGGATACTGGGGTTTTTATAAAAAATGGAAAAAGAGATTTTAGGAGTGTATAATGAAAATAAAATAAAGGATCTTCAAAGGAGGCATTACCTCTTAATCTGGTAACTCATTTTGGTTTGTGCCAAAAGGATTACTTGAAATAATTTATCCCCAAGGAGAGTATTTATCTATAAAGGGAGGTATATTGAGAAGTTTTATAGGCAGTGAATTTCTAAAACTATGTGTTTTGGGAGGTGTAAAGAAGAGGGAGAGGTGGTGCCTTTATAAGAATGTGCTAGTGGCACTCTTGTAAATATTTGAAGAGATAATTCCACCCATGTTGTTCATGTTGAAATTGGATCTAGTAGTGATCCAAATTCTATAAAAGGGAGTATAAGGTAAAAATATATCCATAAAATGTATTTTTTGGAAGTTTATAGGTCTTCTTGGTTCTTCAGGTAATGGTTTAGTCCCTTATTATTCTTAATTTAACCTTAATCTGTATATTTAATTTTAATCAAATTCACTATTATTTTTGTTAAAAAAAATTGAGATTATTAGAAATTATAAATTATGATAAATCCAGATATGGAATCCCTTTTTTTAAATTCCAATCAAATAATTGGATGAAATTAGTTTGAAGTTAATCTTGTAGTCAGGTCAACAATGCGGGTTTTTAAAGTAGAAACATTCAAAAGTTTTCTATTTTTTATATCCTATTTCAACCTGAAATTAGTCTAAATGACCTAAACTATATTAATTGATAAAAATATTATATATTTAAACATTTAAACAAATTAAAAATATATTTTAACCTTATAAATAAATTATATGAACAAGAAGTTACGAATTATAATCCTATATTTTTCGTTATTCATCCAAATGTGATGCTTCTCAAAAAATCCCAAAAATTCACCCAAATATAATTTAAAAATTATAAATTAAAAAATGAAATTTATTTTATCCAGTAAAATTTCAAAAAAAATTAATATTAATTTTATTAATTTTCAAAAAAGGACATTAATATTACTTTATTTAAGAAAATAGTTTTTTAAACATATAAGGACTTTACCAAAAATTATATATATTTATCTCAATATAATTTTTTTATTTGAAACCATTAAAAAATATTTTAAAGTTATATATTACTATTAATATTAATATGTTTATAATTTAGGTTATAATTATCTCATTTAAATAATTATAATAATAAAATGATTTTTCTTAGAAACATTGGGGTTGTCTGTAACGTACGCCAAGTCGTTGTCCTGTGTAACATATACCAGAACGATGATATATGTAACCTACCCCAATTCTATGTATTGTGAAAGAAATTATTTTATTAGTCTATTGAAATACATAAATCAAAATTTCAATTTATTCTAATAATGGTCCACAAAAACATAGGGTGTTACAATGAGAATATTATTCTTCATAGAGGATGGATGATGGTACCCATTGCGCTAACTGAGGAGTTTCTAAGGGAGTTCCCTAATCCCACCATAGTGGTATATGCATGTGTGGGAAAGATGTAAAAGGACCTTCAGTGTCAGTTTTGGTGGTCAAGGATGAAGAGGTGTACTGAAGAGTTTGTACCTTGATGTCATACATGTCAACAAGTAAATGTTGATCCCCAAGTTCCAACAGATTTTTCTAAATTCCTTGAGGTCATAGATTAGATGTGGGATGAAATATCCATGGAATTAATGATGGTGCTTCCACATACATCTTGAAAATAAGATATTATATGGGTGACCATTGACCGTCTCAAAATTTCATCTAAATTCATACCCAATAAAGAGTAGAGTTTAATAGAGACCGTAGTATGGTTGTATGTATAACATATTTTATACCTCCATGTAGTTCCATTAATGATAATTTCAGACCATGATTCTCTCTTCATGTTGTGATTAATTAGATTATTGCAGGAATCCATTGGGTCTTAGTAGAATCAATCCTGATGTTTAACCCCACTACTAATGACTAGACTGATAAGACTATTTAGGTTTTGAAGTACAGGATGTAGTCTTGAATGTTTTATTTTTTCCATAGTTGAGTGGATCACAAACCCTTGGGGGGATTGTTTTACAAGAACAGTGACCATTACACCATTGATATGGAACCATTTTAGGTCTTGAATGGGTAACCAAGCAAGTCACCAATGTGCTATACCAACCGATAAGATTCATCAATTTGGGATCTGAAGTTGTTGCTATCAATAATAGATAAGGTGTAGATCATCTAGTAGATAATTATTACTTCAATGTGACATTATATGTTCCATGTGAACTGAAAACAGAAGCCCTAAGAGTTTTACGATAGATACAATGTGTTATTGAGTGTCTCACCTTAATATGGATTATGGATATTTGGCCAGGGAATCGAGCTATAAATATTATTAATTATCCATTTCTGGGTATGATAGAGAGCTAGTGAGGTTGAGTACTTCTTTGAACTACCCACCAAGTTGGATCGGGTACAAGACATTTTCCACATGTCACAGATGAGGAGGTACATTGACGATCTATTACATTTTCTCAACTGGGGTGAGCTAGGAATCAATGGATAGAATGGCTCGAAGGCCTTCTTTTTATTAGTTGTTTTGATAATAACGCTTTTAATGCTTTAATGGTAACCCTTACATGGATCATAGGATTTGGGTCCTTACATGACCAAATTGTCTAAGAGAAATTCATTTAGACTATAATTACATGATACTACCCCTCCCCAATGTCTATATCATGATGTCACCTCTCCTCCTTCACATGGTTGTTTGGAAGGTCTTTCTATGAATGCACAAGCTAGTCCTGATGGTAATTTACATACTCTCTCATTTATCTGAATCTGTTAGCTCTACTCTAGTGAATTCCCCTGTCCAGATTCCTCATCTTAAGCTTGTTCCATGTAGAGTGTTCCTGGCCCATTTAATCACAATTTTCATGTGTCTTGAAGGCCTTGAGGTGTCATATAATCCTTATTATCCTAGAGGCCTTGGGTGGCCCAAAGGTCCTGAAGGGCCAAAGGAACCCACTAGTGGACCGAAAGCCCCAATGAATGAATAATTATGACTACTATAGTACATATGAATACCTAATAATGTACCTATAACAATTCTTACTACAGTGCATGAAATATTACTACTATAGTACCCAAAAATTTGTGTTCTCCCATATTTAATCTTGGGTGTCTTGTATGCACATGTGGAGTCCTCTTCAACTAGGCTGAGGCTCCTGTGCACTTTTCATAAGTGATGGAGATACTTTTTAAGAGTGAAAAGGATAGATTATTGATATACATGAGAATATACATCATGGGAGATCAATTCTAATAGTCTATTTCATGTGGAATCATAGTAATATTAATCAGGTAACCTAGGAGTAGGTGACCCATATACAATCTTAGTACCCCCCAAATCATTGTGTAGTATTTTTTTATCAAGGAAAAAAATCCCTACATTTGGGAGAATTTAATGAATATGATTTTTCAATGTGTTACTTTGGATATTATATGGATCATTTTTTGGAGAAAAGTGCTAATAAAGTCTGATATTTTGAGTCTTGGTGACCCCATAATCAATTTATGAAATTTATAAAATATATTAAATATCATGAAAGCCCAATTTTCCTAAAAGAGTTGAATATGATATTAATATATGCTTGGATCTAAAATCTGAGGCCACTTTTTAGTTCATATAATGGGTTTTACCTGAGGCATGAACTAACCTTCGATCTTGTCAAATGCTTAGGTTGGGTGCATTCATGAGAGAATTTTTAAATAAAATATTTAATATAAAATATTTTCTAATTAAAATTTTATGTTTTAAATAAATATATTTCTATTGGAAAATTTTAAGGTAAGAAGCATAATAATAAATACTTTAGAGGGTTTATTTGAGTATCGTTATCAGATAAACAAAATCTTAATCAAGGATCATCGATCAGTTTGTAGTGAATTTTTATGTTCTTGCCAACATTAATGATGTAGATCTATTCTTCACCAGAGATTGAACCAAATAGAGGTTGGACGTTTGTTTATATGGATTTATCCCTTTTAATTATTCCTATGACTAATGAGAATAAATCAAATAATAATTAACGCATGCATAAAGTGTATTATAGGTAAAGGTTAAATTATCCAAGATTGGGAGATTTATATTTTTGGTTATATTATATCTCTTCATTGGTCATTATAATTGAAAAAAATAATGGAAGAAAATAAAATTGACTGGGGTACATTCCTCATTTTTGTGGGTTTTTTCAATTATCCCCGTACCATTATTCCTTTATTAATCATTGGCAGTCGTTCTAGATGATGGTATGAAGAATTCCATGTATCCAATATTTGTGTACCCATTTGTTTGTGCAACAGTTTGACACCAAAATTCTATGTTTAGATTGATGATGATATTAACCTATAACAATGGATCAATATTCAATTATCATAGTTTGATAATGTGGCACCAATAAGGAAAAAATTGGGTAGATCCCAGGAATCGTATATGACTGAAATTCAGCTAGAAATAGAGAAATAGGTTTGTTCAAACCTAGATCTATGATGAACAACACATTCCATGGATGAATTGAAGGTATTTGAGGCATGGAGTAAGAACCATGAATAATTATGAGAGTTTTGAGGAAAACTAAACTACATGGAATATAGTAATATTAAAACACACCATTTAGTACATTATGTGGAACAATATTTTTTTCATACAGATATATGTATCACACACCATGTTACTCATATCAGACACCATATGACCCTTTCCAACCAAATTTGTGTGTACAATGTGTACATTACTAGGAGGTCTACTGGAATTATATGTTGTGTAGGGTGTTCAACCTTCCATGTACACCCAGGTAAAAATATAAACTTGTACGGGGGGGGGGGGGTACACACCCTATAGAGAAATTGGCCCCACACGATGTTTGTGGTGGTCCAAATGACATGTTCTCAGACAATGACACTGGAATGGGATATATTACACAGGTAGAACTCGGTGCTAATGGTACATGATGTGTAATCATACTACAGATCATTCACCATCTCAATGAAGGCATGTAACCCATTTTCTCTTCACCTTGGAAAAATTTTGTTTTGGTATATTCATTTTACCCTTTCCCTGAGTGTTATTATAGAATCACATCATAATAATATGATAGTGATCCCCTCTAAGGAACATCAGTCTCATGTCGAGTATTTAGAATTCATACATGAGAACTATAATGAGATACTATATCATAACCATTGTACCTATGGGGGTTTATTAATATCATCATGAAAAACTCTATATAGAAATTGATCCCCTACATAGTGAGTTAAGATTGATTTAGATATTGTTATTCCCCATTCCCTTGTATAAGATCCCTATATGTGTATTATTAAAATTCAACATTCTGCGCGTACTTATTATGGTGAGACCCGATGAGCCTGATATGATAGACAGATTCCAAAAAATTTATCTAAATCATGATGTGTATTATCCTTGATTAGTTTTATATGAAACTGGTGAGCATGAATCCTAGGATAGCATTACATTTTTTTCCTTACCTTGATATGGTGTGTCTACTTTTATAATTACTTTATGTTCAGGTTATATATTCTTTTGATATATCCCTCAGATGAGATGGCTATTATTATTGATTATATATTTATACTATTTCGGGGTGTCCAACTAGTTGTGGTTACACTCAACCCTGCATTGTCTTTTTCTAAACATGGTATATCTTATACAGCTGACTGAACATTATACAGAGTCTGATAGGGACCACAATCGGGTAGAGCTTAGTGATCCAGACAGAATGAGGTGTGTTCTAGTGATAACATTTAAATTATACCAATTCTACTTTAGTGTTTCCATTCATATTTAGTTTCCTTTGGAAGTCTTATATTATTCCATTTCCTTTACAATGCTTATTATCATTCTTGATAATGGGGTTTTAGATGTATTCATGCATTGTTATTTGTTATCTTATATTTTATAATTTTATATTCTTATAGATGTGTGTGTGTGTGTCCTAGTACATTAGGGTTTATATTCCCATGTGTGTGATATGCCTATACCTCACTGGTCAATAGCCCCGGGCCAATTGGAGGCAGTATTGGGGTAGTCGCGGCTTGAGACTCATCGTGAGTTGTGATAATAAATGTTTTAAATAATGACCATGAATGACATAGGATAACCTAAAGGTGTCATAGATCAAAAATAATTCATCATGATTTAGACATTCTATAAGTAATTTTTTGGATTATGAGTTTTCCCACTATGATTACTGTTTCCCACACAATGGTTTTTGGTTTTATTAAGTATATATAACCAAGATAAATAATGTTAACACTGAATTTGATTGAAAATTTAGTGATTATAGGAAACAAAATTGAATGATTAGTAGAGAAACGTTATTCTGATTATTCATTATTAATTATCATGATATATGACAAACAAATTTAAACTTAACAAACTCTCCGGATCACTAAAGAAGAGAAGTACAGATTTCAATGAGAATTCAGTTGGTGGATAATATGGAAAATTATATTCAAATTCTTATATTTCAATAATTTGGAATGAATCAATCAAGGTAATTTCTCAAATAATGATAATATATTTTGTGTGTGGAAAATAATTTCCCAATGAATCTAATTACTGGTAATGAATAAAAGTTTTTTTCAATGAAATGGAATAGAATAATGGAATCCATATGGTATTATCAACATATGACTATTTACCATTTATAATGTAAGATAATTCAAAAAATATATTTTTTATGGGGAAAAGTCATGAAAAGAATCACAAAGGTGTTATGATTAATCGTGATACTGCTATAGATGATGATACTAAAAATGAAATATAAAAGGTATGGGTTTTTCAAATAATATTGTTTATGTAAAATGTGAGAAATTGATTAAATTGAGATTTATGAATGTGAAGTTCTGATTCATATTTCAATTTATAGGCATGATGTATTATAGAATTAGATTATTAATCCTAGATAATGTTTTGAGAAGTAAGGGGAATTATTGATGAGTTTATGTCAAAGAATTACAGAATTATGTTATATGAATTATGAAATATGTTAGGATTATTCATTATAAATTAATGGTTATGGATTTTAAAAAATATTTTTAAGGGTACTGATGACCTAGAAATGTAATTTAATGGCATGGTAATATTTTTAATATGGTATGATAACCCTTGATATATTCCAAATGTTGAGAAAATTGGGTTCATATTATATAAAGAGATGATTGATATGAATAATATAAATTGGGTAGTAGTGATGAAATTAGAACTGATAAATGGTTTTTTGACAAAGTGGATTATTTTATTTGTGATAAAGTTTACAAAATTATTGAATTTATGGGATAAATTTAACATTTTTTGGTTTTATTGACAAAATGAGGAAGTACATTTCTTTTTGTTACAGTATTTGGTAATCTAGGTTATTACCATGTTTTAGTAGAACACATGATAAATTTATTCACATTTTTTTATGACAACTAAGAGGTACTTCCTGTTGTTTTGGGGATTATTGATTATTTGATTTTGAAAATTTAGTAATGTTGTTTCTATGGTTCTAGATTTTAATCTTTCAGAAGGGTCATGTGGATAATAATTTATGAAATGATTTATATTGAACATTAGAAGATTCTTTAGATAATGATGTATTACTTCACCATATAATGATTTATGCATATTGGATAACTTAGAATTACAATTTTTTTCTGGTGATAACAAGAGATAGATGAAATGGAATATCATTCAATTATTGATCATAGGATCCATTAGGCATTTAGGCATACAATTTTTACATATATTAAATAGATTATGATATGATGTGTAAATTGATCAAGGCACAACCAAAGGGTGAGATTTTCCTTAGGAAATGAAATGAAATCATTTAATTATATCTTTTCATGAAAATTATTCAACAGTAAGAAAAGGATTTAGAAATAATTTTGTTCATATTACCATCATATATGAAAATTTAATTGTTCTTTTTTCACACCTATTTTCCTTCTATATTCTAATTTTTGATTTTAAAACTATCATCCACTTTATTTTTATTCATGATTGTTATCACTCTCCATCACTATTGCAATATTATTTTTTTATTCTAAGTATTAATCTTCACATCCCACCAATGTTCTCCTATGTTGAAACATTATTATGACTTACATTAGGTAACCATTATGTTTCAAAATTTAGATTTTAAAGGATTATTTACTATTTATTTGTACAATATGGGTTTCTTTGAATTAATTTTGAAATTCTAAACATTTTATGATTGAGATTAATTTCTTGGGATAAATTCATTTTAAAGGTGGTAGAATATAACACCACTAAATGTTATGAATTATTATTTAAAATAAATATAATATATTTGATATCATTAGTTATATGAAATATTTAGTTTATCTTGAGTTACGTTCACTATTATAAATATCTTTCATTACATGGAGCATTGAGTGTAGTTTGTGTAACACGCACCACCAAGTATAAATGATTCGTGACATACTGTTAAAATATTATTTTTTAATTTTGATAGTTATCACCTAGTTGTTCGAATGGTGGGTATGCAGAGGATTATATAAATTATAAATATATATTTTTACACACACACACACATATATAATTAATTATTTTGTGCTTAATTAAATTTAAATGAAAATAAAATAAATTTGAAAATAAAGGTAATATTGTCTTGAAAAACCTTTTTATGAAAAAATGTGATTTGCCTCAATAAATTTAAAAAATAACTTTTGGTGAATTATTTATGGGAATTTATATATTATTTATTCAATCCAAATTTTAATATTCAACTTATATGTTTTCAGGCCATATAAATGAATAAAACTAATCATACACCTAAAAATGTATTTTTCAAAAAATTATTTTGTATCAATTTTTACACTTATATTGAAATTATTTTTTGACAGTTTTATAAAATTTATTTGAAAATATAAATTTCATTTTTAATATCATTATATCAAAATTATCTTAGGATTAATTTTTAATAATTCTTTGAGGAGATATATGTTTTTATGAGTAGTGAATAATACTGGTTTTTATCAAGAATTGTCATTTTTTTTAAAGAATTTAAATACATAAGATTTATTTAAAGATTATTTTAAATATATAATTAGGTAAATTATTTATCTATTAAATCAATTTAGGTAATTATAAATAATTTGTTTATTATTTTTATATAAAAACTTTTCAATCTTTTGAACATATTTTCATTGGTAAAATACTTTCTCGTCTCATTTGTAGGATTAATTTTATATAAACAAATTTCCACTATTGATAATGGAATTTTGAAAATGTTTATAAAAATTTGGAATAAGAATAATTTATATTATATAATATGTTAAACCTCATTTTGCATCATAAATAATTGTGAAAACATTAAAAATTATATACCACAGTTATGGTAAAAATGGTATTGTTGGGGGGTTAAATTAAAACTTATAAGGGTTAAAATGACCAATTTTTTTTCCCAAAAATCATTCTATTGAAATATTTAGAAGTATATGTTCAATTTTAAAAAATATCATATTTTATTTCCTAGTTTCATGTGAAAAAATTGTACAAGCCTATTTCTTTTCAAATATTATAAGTGTGTCACTCAACTCACTTATAAAAGGACACCATCTCCCCTCTGTTTTCCACAATTTGAAAACCCATTAGATAGGATAAGACCAAAGAAAATAACTTCCATAATTCCCTAATCATGTAATATAATCCTTATTTTTCATAAATATAAATTATGAATCATTTTTGTTCAAAATAAAAGAAGGTTTCTGAAAAAGAGGAAACATCACTAACAGAATGTTTTATTTTATTTCATACAAAAACTCATTAAATTATTTTTAAAAAATTATTATATAATTACCATATTATTTAAATATACTTATATGTTATTACTTTAATGGTATATCCTAAATATTTATCATATTCAATGAAATGGTTTTCAAAATCATCATTCGTATGTATGGAGGACTACTACCTCACAAACCGATGTTATTCATTTAAGATCACAACCTATAATTATGGGATAAAATGATGTATTAATTTATTGTATATTGTATTTATTATTTTATTTTATTACAGAATTAATATATCACAAGTACGTTCTCAGTTTCAATCTTGTGGGTGTATGGAAACGTCATTCATGCGTACGGAGGAGTACCACTACACTAAGTGATTTGATTGATTCAAAAATAAATTTAAGGTAATAAGGGTGGATTTATTTAAAATATGTGATTTATATATGAAATAAAAATTATTCTATAATGGTAATATATTATTTACATTTCTTTCTTTAAATATGTTTAGATAATTGAAACAATCTTCATGTGTGTGTATAACCTAACATCACCATGAATAATGTATTTCATTTTCTATGTCAAACATTTATCGAATAATCTAAATACATATAAAACAAATATATATGATATTTTGACCATGGTTTAAATTTTTTTGATTATAGAACCATGGTCAATGTAAGAGGCCAAAAAACAACAAATCAAAACATACTTGAAATGCTAAGTAGTTGTTTCTAGAAATGTAACATTAACATTTAATTATTAACAATCAAGTAATAAAAGGTCACAAAAAAATCATATAAATTAAGGTGCAAATATATTTATGGATTTTTAATTCATTTATAATAATCTTATTTGTATTATTCCTGAGGTTCGAATATGTACGAAGGATGCCGAGACTTAGGGTGGGATATTTCATTATAACTTTATTTGATATGAGACACATTCCATATTTACATCATATTTACATTATGGGGTGTATATAATACACATTAATTTATTTTATGATGACCCGTGTAAATAAATTATGATTTACATATCTATTTTTTGATCTCTCTTTTATAGTTTCACACCCAGATTTTCAATTTTGTGCTTTGTTTTAAATCCTCTTTTAGTTGTTGGATATCTATTTGTTTCAGGGTGTTCTGGGTTTGAAATTTTGATGCCTCTTGTGTTATTTATCTATGAACATTGTCTTGTGGGGGGGGGTCTTGAATAGTAGTTGGACGCTTCTTTTTTAAATGGTAAGGTGTTTGGTTGTGGTGTTCTGGTGGTGGATTATTCACACTCCTAGTGGTACCACTTGGGGGGTAAGTTGTTGAGGTGGTTTGTAACCATGAGTTGGATGAGTTTTGGGTTGAAAAGACTGATTTCGTATGGTAATATTTCTCTCTTATACATAAAATATCCTTACCCCTTGGTTTAACCCTTGGACCGCCTAAAAATGGAGGAGAACAGAATATTTTTGGGTGCCCATAACAGGCCGCACGGTTTGGCCGCACAGATTAGTAAACTGTGCAACCAAACCGTGAAAGGGTGTCAGGTCATTAATTTTTTTTCTGTAATTCATATTTTTTCCTTCTATAATAAACCCAAATCTTTCCATTTATTCTCTATTTCGTTCCCTACATCAATAGACAGCCTCCAAGAACTCCCTCTCTCCCTTGGAACTCAATTTTGTAATGGAGATTTGATGGGGAAACATAAAAATCAATCAAGTAAGTATTTATCTCATTTATTTCTTCCCTTTTATTAGGGTTTCTTTCACCCTTTCATGTTGTAAAATTGAAAGTAGCTAGGGTTAAACTTTGTTCCTTTTTGGTGAAATCTTGAGGGTTTAGGTTGGATTTCACTTCCATGAGGTGTGGCAGTGGTGCGGTTGATGTTTCCCAGCACAATTTGAGGGTTTCAACACTTTTGGTAGGTTATTCCATGTGTAAAAAATTATTTATGAGTTATATTTCTTGATTTAATTATTTTTCATGTTCCTCATATGCTCTGTGTGGTGTGAAAACCTTTTTTGATGATTTTTCCTAAGCATTTAATTTTATAGTTTCATTTTTCTTTAAATTGGGTGTTTTCCATGTGTAACTCTTGTTCTAATGTTTGGGTTTGTTTTATAACATATTAAAGTGGTTTATTAAATTTTGTTTGGGATTAAAATTCTTGTTTCGTAGGTTCTTGCTGGGATTTGGGGTTTAAAAGAGGTTCTTTGAATGGGTTTTAGGTTCAAAACCATATCAAGGTTCTTGAAAGTGATCTATTAAAATTCTCAATGGTTTAATGAGTTACGCAAAGTGTGAAAAGGATGTTTATGCACCTTTTTGGTGGGTAAATTTTCCTAAAACGAATTTTTTAATGATAAACTCACTAGTTATGATGTCAAATAATTTGATCATGTTTTAGAATTTTTCGAGGTGATTTATCCAATTGTGATGTGGGTGAGAAACATGTGTGTGGGTTGTCTCATGTGAGTATGATGATAAAATGAATTTTAAGGTAAAAAGGGTATTAGTAGGCATGTGCGTGTGGGATGTTATTTGATGTTTATCATCTTGGAAATGTTTATAAATTTTTTTAAAGTATTTTTTGATGTGTTAAATAGATGTGAAAATTGTTGCGGTCTATTTTGGTGGGAGTATGTTTTCAAAATCAATTAGAATTAAAAGGTGGATGATGTTACTTCTGTGGTAAACATGTCTGTTTTTTTGTGGATGTGTGATGTGGAAGTGGTATTTTCATGTGTAAATTATATTTCATGGCATGTTGAACTTGTTTGATCACAAGAGGGAATCTCAGTTATCTAGGTAGGTGGATGTGTACTAGTATGCTAGTGATCCCGTGGGGTTTGGCCTCAGTTTCACATAGAATGTTTGACACTAAAAAAACTAACTAAACTATGATGATGATGATTATTATGATGATTTGGGACCACTAGGTTATGGTTATGATCCCTAATAGTGGATTGTGTGCATTAGAACAGATATTGTGATGGTTACTTTCACCGAGATACAAGGTACCTGCGACCCACAGTGAGGTACTACCTTAAGTTTTATTTCCAATTGTTTGTGCTTATTGGATGATTGATTCTTACCGTTGGCATATGGTATGTTGGGCTGAAGAATTTAGTAGCTTTTTTATTTTTTTTAAAGTGTTGATTCTTTAACATATCCCACTTGAAAGTTGTTTTTATTTAAAGTTTCATCCTTTTTAAATTGTAACTAGCATTTCTTGTTTACAAAACATGCAAGAATTTCATCTTTTAATTTTTATCACATGGGATATCTTAGTGGTTGTATCGTAATGGTATTTGTATAAAACCCTACTTACACCTCTGGGTGTATGTAGACTTGCTAATTTTTGTTGTAGGTTTGTGTATAGCTTTTATGCCAATGGATTGGGATTTTAGTGGTCCATCATGATAAAGTGTTTTGAAGATGGCTTGTGGGAAGTCCCTCTTTCCATGTGGATTTTCTTGGGATGTCCTTTTGGTTTTATGCATTTTTTATAGTCTTTCAGATGTGTTTTAAAAAATGAAATTCAGTTCTGAAATTTTGTAAAAGATGGTTTTGTCTGAAAATCCAGATTGGTTTTATTGGATTTTTTTATCGTTGTATGTTTATAAAATCAGTTAAATAATTCCCAATTTTCATTTTATGATCCCTCGGAACTTGTGACATCCTGAGGGGATCCGGAATTCCCTTCAGGCCTTTTCCTGGACAATTTTGGGTGCTGGTTTTGATGGAGACCAGATTCGGTTCGTGACAAAATGGTATCAAAGGAGGTTCGCTATTTTTGGGTTATGTTATCTAAGGAAGAGTCAAGATAGTATAGAGATAAGATTGTAGTGACATAACATTTTTTTTATGGGTAGTTTTCCTGTACTTCACACCTCATGATGAGAATCATGTTTTTAGTGGAAGTTGGGACTTATCTGAGTCCTTTGGTTTTCTTGGTTTCATGATGATTAAGGGAAATGAAAAGAGAGTTTGGTTAATGGTCTCAGTGAGCTCACATGGCATGGAAATCCATATAGAGATAGGTATATTTCCCTATAACACTCTCTGTGATGGTGAACTTATCGGCGTATGGCCTCCATGCATATGTTCATGTCACCCACTGAAACTTGTTTCCTCTCGTATTGTTATATGTCCTTTAATTTTGGGATCTTGAAAGTTTGGTTTTAAAGAAAAAATGATGTGGTTTTAAGAAGCGTAGAGTTATTGTGAAATGGTGGAAAAAAAAATTCAAAATTTTTTTGAAATGGAAAATGGTTTGTTTACACCTTTTTTTCATAGTAGGGAATTGTGTTAAAGTTGGTTTTGAAAAAGTGTTTCCAATAGAGTTTTCTAAAATGTTGAAAGACGTTTTAATGGGATGAGATGTTTTTCAATTTATGTGAATGACTTGATGGTGAGTTATTTTTTGAAAGGTGGTGCCTTTCTGAAGAGTTTTATAAAATTTAAAGTGGTATTTTGATTTCGTGCTTAGCAGGCTTGAGAAAAAAGAATTATTGGTTGACTGTTTTGGTTTTGAAAAGTGGAAATAATTCATATTTTAACCTTTGGTATTTTTTTGAGCAACCACATGCATGGGGTTATATGGGATGATGGATGGTTGATGGCATGTCTAGATGAGTTTCGAGATGGATATGAGGAGGGTGACCGGTGTGGCAAAGAAACATGCATGTGTGAGGCCCATGGGGTACCATTGGTGGACACGCTAACTGCTAAATCATTTGTTTTCATAGAAATGTTTTGAAAGGAAAACATGTTTTCCTAATGTCTGGTTTTCGATGGTGTGTAATACGTGTTTTTAAAAATGTTGATGTCGGGGGATATTTTGAGTCCAAGAACCCCTCTTGTTTGAACTGTGTTTTGGGATTGTGTTTGGTCGGTAAACTGGGTTGAAGGGCCGGTTAGTGGTATCCTTTTGAGAAATGTTTTTGGATTCCTCTATTGTGGTTTCCTTCATGTCTTTGGTTCTATTTTGTGGTAATTTTTGACCAATGGACCATCTTGGTTGGGTCCTTGGGTTCTCTCATTAGATAAGGTATGTCCCCATTCAGGTTAGTTCATAACTGAAGTGCAAACCGATTTGTTTCGATTTTGGAAAACCCTCCAGTTGATCAATATAAGTAATCATTTTCTCGAGCATTGATTATTGAGTTTAAACTATTTCATTACTTTTTTTGTGTATCCTCTTGTAACAGGAGATTGCTCATGGAAGGTTTAAAGAGACTTTAGTTTCTTAAGTTACATAATTCATCAAAGGTAAATGTTGTCTGGGGTTGTCAGTGTGGATGGTGTCCAATAGAGCCTCTGGGTCCTTCATAGTCTCTTCAAAGTAGAGGTATATGTAAAACCACCATTGTGGGAAATCCGGTCATGAGAGGCTGTTGTGGCCACTTTCTATAATTTTGTGTAGTTTGGGTACTTAGCATAAGTTCCCTTTCCATGTATTGTTTCTATCAGTCACAATGATAATGATCAGTGACGTCTTGTAATGTAATTTTCTCTTTTGATTGTAAAGGTGAAGTTATACCTTCTTTTTGAGTTGTTGTTTTTTCAAAAGTGTGTCTCCTTTCGGGAAATCTCGACATCCATTGTTTAGAGGAAGGTGTTTCTATATATCATTTTCTCTTTCCATTTATCATCCAAAGAAACAAGGGGTGATATCTATAAATATTCTAATCCCTTGTTTCAGTAAAATTTTAGGTTTTGGTAAACTGAGTGTTGGAGTATGTTATGTCTTGGTGAACCCATCTGGGGTTGTAGTGTAGTTGTTGGTAGGACCAGAAGAATAAGTTATATTCAGTTGTTTCCAAAACCTAATTGTGAGGCCGAAGATGCTTCAATAATTTGAGTGCCATCCATAGGTCTCGGAGAGAATTTGACACATATCCAAGGGAAATCCCAGGGTCGTTCAATCCCTTGAACAATTTCATATCCTTAGTATGAAAGATAGGAATATTTTAAACCTCTGGTGTCGTTATCTTCTTTCTATTGTTCCCGTTCAGTGGAAAGAGGTGGAGGGCCTTGTGACCATGTTATATCCCAATTTAATTCTTTCCCCCTTGGGTTTACATTGAGTTTTTGGACTATAGTTGGACATTTTGATAGATAGGTTAAGAAAACGGTTTGCGCACGATTAGTAGTGAAATTATTCTGGGAATCCATGCAGATAGAACGATCCCCACCATTAGCGCATAGTTTACCAAACAGTGTGGACTACCCATGTGGTCATCCCAACATTTTAAATTTTGGGATTTTTCTATGTTGATATGTGATGTTTAGTTAATATTGTTGGTTTTTATAATGGGGAGACCCCCTATGAGCCTCATGTATTTTCTTTTAGAAATGTCTAATGGAAGTCTACCCCTTGTACCGGGGAGTCCGTTCAGGCCTCCCATTGTTAGTGTCATGATCCTATCATGGGAAAATTCAAGTTGTCCCTTATGGTGGGGAGCTCATTTATGTCTCCCCATACTAGTAACTCAGATTTTCCATGGTCTTGTCTTGGTGGTAGGCAGTCTCGTTCGGAACTATCCAGCTACCAACATCTTCCTTGGGGAAACGTTGGGATTAGAGAGCGTCTAATAGTTTATATAATGCAAGGTAAGTGTAACCTTTTTCTTTGTTGTTTTTCATTTAGGTAAATTGTTTTAGTATTTTTCAGATAGTGTTTGATGTGTTTTACTTTGGGATAAAGTCTAAAAGTGCTTAATCATTTCCAAAAAGTGGTGTATATATTGGTTTGTGGGGGTATCCCTTTCTTAATTGATAACTAGGGGTGCTTTGACATTTTGGGGGAAGACTGAGCTTGGAAAAGGAGTACATTTTGGTCGATATGTTGGGTTTGTTTTTTCCTTTTGTTGTTGTTATGGATTTCTAGGGGTGGAAAACTTTATGGTGGGGAGAATTTTTATACCCAGATTTTCATTTCCATGCTTTGTTTCAAATCCTCTTTTTGTTTTTGGATTTCTCTTGGTTTTGGGTGTTCCAGGTTTGAAATATTGATTCCTATTTTGTTATTGATCTATGACATAAGTCTTTCGGGGGTTTTGGATGGATTTTGGCTTATTATCTATTCATGTGGATGGAGTGAGGTTGTGCTGTTTTGGAGTTGGATTAGTGACACTCCTAGTGGCACCACTTGTGGGGTAAGGTGTTGAGGTTGCTTGTACCCATGCGTTGGATGAGTTTTGGTTTGAAAAAAGTGATTTGTTTTCATAATTGCTCTCCCATATCCTTGGACTATATTTCCCCCATGGTTTCCTCCTTGGACCACCCTAAAATTGGAGGATAATGGAACGTTTTTGGGGGCCCAGAACTGGCCGCTCGGTTTGGCCGCATGGTTTACTAAACAATGCTGCCAAACCGTGCAAGGGGGTCATGGTCATTGAAAAAATTTTGTAATTGCCATTTTTACCTTCTAGAATAAACCCAAATCTGTCTATTTTTTCCCATTTTATTCCATACCTCTAGGTACAGCCTCCAGGCTCACCCTCCCACCCTTGGAACTCAATTTTGAAGGGATATTTGATGGGGGAAACATCAAAATCATACAAGTAAGTCTATCAATTTGATTTATTCCCTCTCCTTAGGGTTTCTTTCACCATTTCATGAGTTCTAAAATGTCAATAATCTAGGTTTCTTACCTAGTGTTTAACTTTGAGAATTTTTTGTAAAATCTTGATGTTTTAGGTTTTATTTCACTTCATGAAGTGTGGTGGTGGTGCGATTGATGTTTCGCACCAAGGTTTGAGGGTATCGACACTTTCGGTCAGTTATTCCACGTTATAGCAGTTATTGATGAGTTATCTTTCTTTATTTAAATATTTTTCATGTTCCTCATATGCATTGTGTGGTGTGAAAACCGCTTTTGATGGTTTTTCGTAAGCCTTTAATTTTATTGTTTATTTTTTTTCTTTAAATTGGGTGTTTTCCATGTTCAACTCTTGTGGAAACGTATGTGTATGTATTATATCATATTATAGTGGTTTATTGAATATATTTTGGGCTACCAATTATTCTTTGGTATGGTCTTAGTGTGCTTTTTGGTTTAAAAGAGGGGTTTGAATGGGGTTTCGGTGAAAAAACTTTTCAAGATTATTAAAAGTGTTCTATGAAAATTCAAAACGGTGTAATGAATTACAAAAAAAGTGTACAAAGGATGTTTCGGAACTATTTTGGTGGGTTTAAATTGCTAAAATGAATTTCTAAAGATATTGTGGTTAGTTTTGATGTCAAATATTTTCAGAATGTTTTGTAATTTGTCGAGGTGATTTATAAAATTGTGATGTGGGTGAAAAACATGTTGGTGAGCTGTTTCATGTGAGTGTGATGATAAAATTAAATTGAAGCTAAAAATGTTAATATGTTGAATTTTTGTTTGGGATGTTATTTTATGTGTATCATCTTGTAAATTTTTATTAAAATGATTAAAGTAATTGTTAAATTATTAAACAGATGTGAAAAGTGTTGTGGGCTATTTTAGTGTGACTATGTTTTCAAAATAAATTTGAACGAAAAGGAGGATGATGTGACTTGTGTGATATACATGTGGTCTTTTTGGTGAATGTGTTATGTGGATGTGATATTTTTATGTGAAAATTATATTTCATGGCTTGTTGAACTTGTTTGAGCACCAGAGGGAAACCCATGTATCTTGGTGGGTGGATGTTTACTAGTATGCTACTGATCCCGTGGGGTTTGGCCTCAGTTTCATGTAGCAAGTTTGAATCTGACAAAACTAAATAAACTATGGTGATTATGATGATGGGGGACCACTAGGTTATTTTTATGATCCCTATTAGTGGCTCATGTGCTCATGAAAATATATTGTGATGGTTACTTTAACCGAGATATGAGGTACATGGGACCCACAATGAGCTAGTGCATCTGAGTTATTTCATGTTCCTTATACTCATTGGATGATTTATTCTTACCATTAGTATACAGTATGTTGGGCTGGAAAATTAATTAACTTTCATATTTTTATTTAAAAGTGTTGATTATTTAAAATATCCCATTTCAAAACTATTTTTATTTAAAGTTGCATCCTTTAGAAAATGTAACTAGCATTTCTAGTTCACAAAACTTGGAGGATTTTTGTCTTTGAATGTTTATCACATGGAATCTCTTAATGGTGGTATCCTACTAGTATTTGTCACACTCCCTACTTTCACCGTTGGTTTTAAATAGACTTGGTTAGTTTTATCACATGTTTGGGTGTAGTTGTTGTGCCAATGGTTCAGGTTTTTAGCAGTCCTTCATGATGCGGTGTTGTGGAGATGACTTGTGGGAAGTTCCTCATTCCATGAGGAGGTTCAAGGGAATACCTTTTTGGATTTATTCATTTTTTATAGTATTTTAGAGTTATTCTAAACCATTTAAATTATTTCTAAAATTTTGTAAAAGATGATTTTTTAATCCTGATTGTTTTTATTGGATTTGTTAGTCGCTGTATGTTTATAAAATCTGGTAAATCGTTCCCAAATTTCATGTTATGATCCCTAGGAACTTGTGACATCCCATGGGGATTGAGAATGCCTTTTGGGACTTCTCATAGACTGTGTCGGGTGCTTGTTTTGAAGGAGATGAGATTCAATTCATGACACATAGAGTATGTGGTTCAAAAGTTACCAGATCGATAAGTTATTTTTGTCTCAATTTTATTTATTTGAATCATATGTCATGTTATGGACCTATTATAATACATGAGATGTATGTATTTCCCCATTGACATGTTATATCATAATTTTTTTTATCATTTTATTTTATCTTTCATTTAAGTTTATTAATTCATGGGGATTCTGATTAAAAGTTAATATTGTGGTAAGTGTTTTATATTACAATATCATCAATTATCGGGATTCATTATGATTATACTTATATTAAAGAAATAATATTATATATCTCTCATGATACTAAATAATTTTATTATTATCATGGTTATGTCTTGATAATACATATTTCCCTTAATTTTCCTTTCATCATTTACTTAAGAGTCAAAAACAATTATTTAAAGAAATTTTGTTTATTTTTCACTTTAGTCAAAACCCTTTTTTCTTTCAAAAAAATGTTATCTAAAAAATTCAATTTTTTTAACAATTATTCAAAATATTTTTTAAATATTTTTTTCTTCATATTATTGAATTTCTATAATTTTTTTTAATGGAAATTTCATTCCATTTTCTAATCATTTCCCATATGGATTTTACCAAAAATATATAGGGAATATTTTTTTAACATGTAAGACAGGAAAGTAATTTCCCAGCATCATGATTATTATTTTCATTGAAGCTTAATTTATACATTTTCAATTTTAATTTCCAAGAAATTTATATTCCGTAAAATAATTTTTTTAAATATTTTTTTTGATTCAGGAAGAGATATATTCTACATGAAATGTTTTAAATTGGGTTTTAAGAATCCTTGAAAAGTTTCTAAGGTTATTGTAAAAGAAAATTGTTTCAAAAAAATTTTATGTTATTAAAAGTGTTTTTCAATGTTGGAAGTATATATTCTTCAAGAATTATTTTAAATGGTTTTTAGTTATTCCTTTAAAAGATTTCATGGTTATTTTCAAGGAAAAATATTTGAAAAATATTTTAGGAATTTTCTGTTTTAAAATTTTATTTTCAATGAAAATATATTTTCCTCAAAAAATATTTTGATTAATTTTTAATTATTTTTTATAATTTTCCATCCCTATTTCCAATGAAAATATTTTTCAATATATTTTATTATTTTTTAAAAATAAAAGTGGATTTTTAAATAACGTTATTTTCCTCATGAAATGTATTAAATGATTTTTAATGCATTATTTAACAGTTTGAATGTTATTTTCAAAGAAAAATAATATTAAAATATTTTATGAATATTAAATTTTAAAAATTTATTTTCAATAAAAAATATATTTTTCATGATAATTGATCCATACAATCTATCAAAATAATTTTCTATCTAAGATGATACCCCATGATGTCACATAATCCTTATTTTAGATATGATCCAATGATACCATCATTATTCATTCTCTAGATGGGAAACATTTTATGATGAAAATTGGTTTATGAAACCCATTTTTCTTCCATTGATTATACTGTGATATAATTCTTATTAAACCCACATCATTTTCCTTGGATTAGGAATTGATGAAAGGATTAAATGAATTTGAATCTTGTCTATTTTCCATCAGTTATGTTATCATAAATGGTTAAGAAACCCATTTCATTTCATGGGTTTAGATATGATGAATGTTTTATGATCTTGAGGTATAAATATATATGATTTTCATTATGTGATGGGTGGGACCTATATCTCCCTCCAATACATTGAGTAAGGATTTCTATTTCATGAGATCGGCAAGATCCGAATAGAGATTGAACCAAGTTTAGTAAAAAAAATTGTCTAATATGGTGGTCTTGGGAGTAACCCATTATTAATATGATGGTTTGGGGCATGAACACATTCCATTATTATATCCTTAGTAGTGAGCCTTGACTACTAGGGAAATTATTTTCTATGATTATGTTTATGACACAATTATATGTCTTATGAAAATTTTATGCAATCATAGATCATGTTCTTAAATTTACTTATGATTCATCTATTTTGAACTACCAAAAGTTATTTCATGACTCAATATTATGATATTTTTTATAAAGGGTATATTTTCAAATATTATTCTCATGTTCTCATACCCTAATCCTCATGATATGATTATGTGTCTCCAGTGTTTAACCTTCATAATCATCTAATATGAAACTATTATATGATTACCTTCTGCATATTGTGAAGAAATTATTTAAATAGGTTGTGTATCTACGGATTAATAAATGTGATTTTTTTGGGTCAACATTGAATATTATTCACTGAATAAAAAGATATTGTACCTTGTCTCCAAAGGCACTAAACCATTATGATGCTCAATCATGTGGTCATGTAATGTAAGGAATATATATCTAAAATATTTAATATCATTGTATAGGAATCCTGAGTCGTTATAGTTGTCATGAGAGGATTGGTTTAGTTATACATTGGAAAATAGGATGAGAAATCTTTAGTGGTAATTCTAAGGATATGTTTGAGGATAAGTCTAAGGATGAGTCAAATTATAGGAATATGTCTTAGAATATTGGTAAATGATATACTAAGTTGTTTTCAATAAATTATATATTGGTATGGATATTATAAGTGGATGTGGCTCTATAACAGAAGTACCTAGGGGTAATTACTTTGAAAGGGGAACATTGAGATAGACTCTATCTTCACCTGCTGCATGACAACATTCCTTGCTGCAAACCTAGTTTGACACTATTAGGGGATTTTATTTATAAATTTACAAACCCTTTATGAACCATCATGATGGATTTAAATACTGACTATGAATGAACTTGTATGAACCTAAGGTATCATATAAAAAAAGAGTTTTCATGATTTATAGATTATATATGATATTTTTATTTATTATGTGGTTATAAACTATGTTTATTTTTACTCACACTATGATTTTTGGTTATATTCAATGGATAAAATCATAATGAATTCGGTTAAAAATGAATGTGATTGAAAATTTAGTAATTATGAGTAACATAATTGGATGTTTAATAGAGAGAAAAATATTTTAATTATGCCTAATTCAGTATCATGATATATGATAAAAAATGTCCACCATAACCAACACACTACTCACCAATGAAAATAAGGATAGAGTTTTCTAAGAGTTTGGATGATGTAGATCATGGTTGAATGAAGATTCAGTTTCCTATATGTTAAGAATATTAAAGGAAGAAGATGATTGAATGTCTCAGGGGAACAAAAATATGTTTTTAGTGTGGAAATGGACAAAAAGAAAGTAATTTTTTTTCGAAAAAATAATTTTTTGGTTAATGGTATTGATGAAAATAGTGGTATCACTAAGTTATTATCAATGGATGACTATTTTAAATTTGGAATGTATTATTATTTTGAAAATTGATGTCTTATGAGGAAAGACCATGGTGAGAATCCAAAATTTTTTATGAGTAATGGTCATACTCACAATGTTGAGGATACTACAAATGATATATGAAATGTATGAGATGTTTTAATATTACTATTTATGTTAAATTTGAGAGAATTGTAACATACCATGTAATTATATAATAGTAATTTTTCATATATATTAATATTATGAATTAGATAGTAATATTACCTTATAGTGGAAATGCATTTGATAGCGTACTTGTCACACAACAAAGAGTTTCCCCAAAATCATACGTTTCATACAAGTCTGAGTTATTCCAAAACATAATGCATTATTAATATTTTTAGTTTATGATGTATTTATCACATAGTCGTTAGAATATCGGAAATTAATTATATTAAATAAATTATGAACATAGGGTTTACATAGGTTTATATAATTATTCATTAATTATAAAATTAATTAGAAATGAAAATAAAAAACAATTGAATATAAAGGACATGTTTTTTATGAAAAAAATGAATACGTGTGAATAATTGTGTATATAAAATTATTAAATCACCCTTGTTGTATTAAATAAATTAAATATAAATTAAATATGATTTTTAAAATTCATATTATATGTTTTCTATACATGATATAAGAAGAAATTCAAATTTTTTTAATAAAAGGAGTATTTTTTTAAAAACAACTTACCACATTTTGATGGAGAAACATTTGTAAATATTGATTTTTTAACTTTTATAAATTATATTTTTCAAAATAAACTTCTTATTCATAACTAGGATATAGAAATTTACTTCTGATTAATTTTTGGTATTTTTGTGATAAAATTTATATTTTAATGAATAGTGAAAATACTACATTTTAATTCAAAACATCCTTTTCACCTAATTTATTTATATTGTTATATTATAATTTTACATGGATTTATGCTATAATTAGATTATTTTTTTATCAGTTAATCCATTTTAGTTCAATTGATGCTTTCTTATATTAAAATTAAATTGAAAAACTATGTGATCTCTTGAAAGTTTTACTTAAAAAAACATGTTTTCTTGATCTATCAATGGGAATAGTGTTAAACCTTATTTAACCAATTATATGAATTGAATTTTAAAAAATAGGACAATCATGGTTGAACTCAGTATAAATAATGTGGTCCAATAGGATTAAAATAATTTTTGGTGAATAGTATCATCAGTATTTTATTTTCCACGGTTAAAGGTAAATTGGGTAATTAAAGGTAAAATTGATTTTAAAATATTATAGAATTACCCTAACACTTGTATTAATCTTATTACATGAGTTATTATTGACCATGAAAATCCTTGGGTGGAAATTGTGACCTTTTTAGGCCACATGGTTGATATTATAAAATTTATAACATTTAATTTAAAGAAAACTCAAATATGTCATAAATATGTCTCTTATTACCAATATAATTTTATTATAGGTTTATATAATTGATATAGTCAAATATTAATAGTAATTGGAAATATAAAATTATTACCTATAATATGGTAAATTATTTATAATTTTTTGGAATTAAATATTTAACTTTAATTATGACACAAAGATGATGCAGTAATAGATTTATTAAAGAAATAGTCATATAAATGATATTAATAATGTTATAAAAATATAATTTGAAATATTTTATGCCATCCATGAATTTTATGAATGTGTGTGACATTTTATTAATGATTTTATGTAGGTTTTTAGATATAATCATGTTTTTATGATATTTTAAATAAGTCATGAAATGAATTGTGTCAAAATTGACATAATTAAAATAGTTTAGGTAAGTCTAGAAATGTCATCAATGACTCATTAATTGGATGTTTTTAATTATTTGATAATTATTTTAACCCTCCATGTGTAGTTACATGATAAAATTGTAACAGTTAAAAGTGTTTAAAACAAAAAGATAATGACTAAAAAAATACCAAACCTTTAAAATTATCATTGGATGATTATTTTTCAACCCATACACATATTATATTCTATCTAAATGTTCTTGCACCCATTTTGTAATCAAAACTTAATTTATATTAATTTAATACTTTTAATAATTCAAGGGTGCCCCTCCCTTCTCCTATAAAATATCCCTCATTCCGACCTATTGATCACACATCAAAAAACATTTTTGTTTATACAAGATATACCCAAAAACATTACTTGAATCCCTACCCACATCATTGATTCCTTATTTTATACAAAACACCCTCTTTAGATGTATTCAATTGTTCTTCAATGTTGATCAACTAAAGAAGAGGTATCATTTTTTAAATATTTATGTTTTATTTCTCCTTCAAATTCATTTAATTCTCTATAATCCATGAAGAAAATAATAAATAAAGTATAATAAATACACTAATATGTTATTAGGTTAATATAATCACCCAAATCCATATCTAGTTTCATCAAATGGGAAATGAACATTTCATTCGTGTGTATGGAATACTACCGCCTCATGAACCCATATAGTTTGTTTTTCATTACTGCCTCTCAAGACTGGTCATAATGATGGAATTACTATTTTAAAATTATTTTAATTACATATTTATCATTATAATTTAATAATATCTAAATTATTTTCATACATATTATGCATATAAAAATGATAATTGTTTTCGTGCATATGTGTCAACTATCACCTCCACAATGCGATGTGAATTGTTTTTATTCACCCAATCATTTCTATGATATATATAAATGTATTTAAATCTTTGTTATTATTTAATTATATTATTATAATTATTCAAAGATAAAATAATAATTACCTAATTTCAATAATGATCAATGAGAAACAGAAATATTACTCATGCATACGTATGACCTACCGTCTCCTTGATTATAACATTGTTCATTTTTTATACCATTAATAAATTACTATATTTAAAATTATAATTAATGTATAAAAGTTATTATTATTCCATTAATATTTTTCTATAGATGATGGAATTATAACGACAATGACTATTGACACCATACCATGTTCATTTTTTACTCAAGTACCGAGTATCAAAAAATATCAGACATAAACTTAAATAATTATGTAATTGTTATAACCTAGTGATAAGTAATATAAAAATAATATTAAATATGAAAATTGTTCTAAGACAACTATAAATTTACCTATGTTTTTTATTCAGGAATATAACGATTACACGTGATGAGTCAGACTCATGGTAAGGGACTTCATAGCAATCTCCTTTCATTGAGGCATATCATGGTGTTAAGCACCTTTATAATCCAATAAGGTGTATATTGAACAAATTTTTCATTTTATATCACGAATTAAAATATTATAATTATATTTATAGGTTTTTTAATGTTATTATTTGTTGATTTTTAACCAAGTGTTCCTCAAGTGGTAAGGGACTATTTAACTAAAAAATCATTTTAAATGTTTTAAAGATTTAATCTTCTAAATCATTCTCATTAATGTCCAAGTTTTGAAAATGTTTTTAAGGATTTATTTAAATGGAAATTAAGTTTTTAAAGTTTAAATTAATTTAAAATGTTTGATATTGGTATGGGAAACTTTGATTCAAAAATACTCTTTTAAAATGTTTTAATTGTGTTTTAAAAATGGACTGATTATTTAAATAACATAGAATTTTTTTTAGCATATACAACATGAATGTAATTTCTCACTTTTATATCACTATTATGTACTGATGTTTACTTTACATATTTAAAATTTTATTTTAAAATAATAAGTTTTCATTTATGAGTGTGTGGCTTGTAAAGATGAACTGTGATCTCAAAGTTGAAATGTTATTTTTCCCTTAATCTTATTTTCTATGTTATGCTTATGCTATGGTTATTGAGAATTATTTATGTATATGGGTGCTTCCATGATTAAACGATAGTGAGTGATCCTATGATAGATCTACAATTCATTGGGAAAAGACACAAAGTTAATTGATAAGGTTTCTCCAATGTGATTTAAGGAATATACTTTGATGAGTATTTCAAGTGTAACCATAAAGGTTACTCCATATATAGCTATGAAAGCTACAATATAGGAATTATATGAATGCCACAAGATAAATTTATGATATATGATTGATAATAAGTTTTTATGTAATATTATTATTTTGTGCATTTTGTTAAATATCATATGTTGTATGGGTGAAAAGTATATTTGAAAAAATTAATCACAAGTTTAAATATTCATGATCTAATGATTTCATTTCTTATTTTATATCCATTACTGAGATTTTTTTGATCATACCATGTTTTTAAAAGGTTTTCCACAAGGTATAAGTATGGGTGGGATAAAGGAAGAAATTAATAATATTTTTAACAAGAAAAGAAATCATGTTTGTTTTAAAGATATTAATGTTTTGAAAAAATGTATAGTGAGTAGTATGTCTGATTTGTAATATTTAAGTTATTATGCATGAGATATGGACTAATTATATAAAACACTAATCCTGAAATTATACTCAATTTGAATTATTATATTCCCTCGGGATTATATAACATTAAAGGACAGTGCCTTACAGTTTGTAACATGGGTTTTTTTAGATAACTTTAGAGGTTAGGGTAATATTTAACCATAAGTTACAAGTTATATATAACTAAAATGGTACATAGAATATAAAGAGTAGTAGTTATTTCAGATAAATTGAATTAGCTTGAGATAAAATGAATAAGTATATATTAGTGTTTATCTTCCTCATAAGATTGTATATAACTATTTTATTCATATACTCACACAAACTATTTTGGATTTAGTAAATAGCTAGATCCCACAGGAACCAAAGTAATAATTGATTTGAAGGAAAATTTCATTGTTCTATAAATAAGAAACTGAATGAAATGGGGGATTCAATGAGTGATCTTGTTCTTATTCTACACCAACAATCTAGAGTAATGATTAATCACTTGAACCTTGGTGATTTTTTTAATTCATCATATATAAGAGGAATGAATCCTTATATAATTTGATGTAATAATGATCATAAAGGTAAGTATATTAATTAATATATGTGACAAGGATTTGGAAATAATAACCTATTAAAATATTTTAATGGAACATGAAGATGTTATAGACGGGGCAATGGAGGTCATAATGTTATAACATGCCATGGAAAAAGGAAGAGTTCATTTTATTCCAGGAAAAGGAAAGAAGTTCTTTCCAAGTTACGAATTAAATGTTTTAAATGTGGAAAGTATAGTAATTATGAAAAATGATGTCATACAAAGAAGCTTTAGGAATGGGATCAGTAGTACTATAAAAATATATGTTTAGAAATACCTAATTCTATTACAAATGAAGATAAGGAAACTGAAAATAACCTAGGAAAGGTAAGGATTATTTCTTGTCTCATGTTTTGACATTATTGAATCATAAGACATGATTCATTTATTTTTAAAGGAAATAAGTATTAAGGTATAAGATTTATAATTATTTTTAATGAATCATGAAGAATTATGAATTATCAAGAAGTCTACACATAAGGGATTAAAGACTTTCAACAAACTGTAGAATGATGTAATGTTTAATAGTATTAATATTCTTTTAATGATGTTATTACATTCAAAGACTATTTTTCAAGTATTTTTAAACCTTATTTCTATTATGAGATGAAAAATTATATTTTCTTATTTGTACATAATTAAAAATTTATGGATAATCATCAAGGTTTATATGATCTTTGATTTTGAGGTAATTACGGGTTATTACATTTTGGGTTTCAAAATGAAATGTGTGAGATACACATTGAGGAAAAAACATCTTATGGTAATTCATGGGGATTTTATAACATTTTTTGAATTTTATAAAATTATATAATTTTAGGAAAAGCAAAACACACAAGAAAGGTGAGAACCCATCACGTCAGACAAGGATATAGAAATCGAACCCACAACTGAAGTGAGACAATTCTTTATTGCCTACCACTAGCCTATAGGAAGTTGCTGGTTAGTTTGTCATTTTATTGGTAGTTAAATGAGTTGATGGAATAAGATAATTTTTTTAGGGAACTTATGTTTTATCATTTAGATATCCTTGGTATAATAAAATGCATTGTGGTTAAGCGGTAAATATTATTTTGGAAGATGTTCACTATTTTTGGGAACTATATATGACTATGATAAATAGAATACTATGGTATTTTATTTGAGGAGTGATGGTTTAATTATATTTTTGGAAGAATATACTATTTTATTGTGGAGTTATATTGATTCTGGTAATTTATGGAAATGGTTAGTATATCTTGAATATTATTAGGGAGATTACCTTTTGATGTGACACTTCAATAATAATTGATTTTATTTG
Organism: Viscum album; assembly: GCA_963277665.1. NCBI lineage: Eukaryota > Viridiplantae > Streptophyta > Magnoliopsida > Santalales > Viscaceae > Viscum > Viscum album. The sequence goes on from OY728150.1 coordinate 13,856,408, forward strand.
GAAATAATTATTATAATCCTTCTTTGAAGACTATGTTATCAAATCCTTCGGAATTTTGGGTTTTAGTATTATTTTGGATTATTTTTTGGAATTTTATGGAAATTTATTTTTTTGACTTGTCTATGATTAACATTGAGTTTCAATGTTTAATTTTATATATTAAAATTAGTTTTTCTTCATCTAATGGATTATTATTTTCAGAGAATTATTTTTTCTTATCCTTCCACATTGGTTTTGGTTAATATTTCAAGACAAGAGAAATATTTAGTTAATTTTAATGCAGTATGTGATTCTATAGAAGTTGAATCTAGTTCTTCAGGTGTGAAAAAGTCATCTTTAATACACATCGTTCGGGGTGGAATATGATTTTATGGTAGAATGTGACAAAAGGATGAAACTATGCTTCTCAGGTATGTATGTTTCCTTATGTTCATAGTCTAGGAAGTAATACAATTACTCCACTCCATTAAATGTATCTTAAAAAAACGTTTTCCATTTACTTTTCCTACTACCAAATCAAGGACTGTTAGACCAATCATAATTTTGAGGTTTTTGGATTGTTAACTTTCTTCTAATAATGTTTTCTATAACTCTCCATCAGAACTTGATGGGTTAGTTTTCTATCCCATAACCATGTTTTACTATATGGAACCTTAGTATCTTTTATTTCATTTTTCCTTTTTACATAACATTATTTCTTTTAAATTGGAGGTTTTATTGATTCTTTTTTGGATGTGGGATTTAAATGATTTCACCAAACCCAAATTTAAAATTATGAGGACACAATTTTCAAAAGGGTGGAAGGATATAACATCCTAGTTAAATATTAAAAAGGAATTTTCATATTTATTAATATTATGAATTTGATTTTAATTTTAACTTATAGGGTAACTATGTTTAATAGCGTATCTGACACACAACAATAGGTTTCTCCATAATCATACGTTGCTCACAAGACTAAGGTATACAGAAAAATAATATATTATTAATATTATTATTTTATGTTATATTTATCCCATATCAATTAGAGTGGTGGGAATTAATGAACATAAATAAATTATGAAAATAGTGTTTACACATGTTTATATAATGATTCATTGATTACAAAATTAATTAGAAATTTAAAAAAACCGATTGAATATAACGGATGTCTTTTTATGAAACCAAATATTTAAGTGTGAATAATTGTGTTTATTAAATAATAAAATCACTGTTATTGGATTATATTAATGAAATATAAATTAAATATAATGTTTGAAATTTAGATTATATGTTTTCTTGACACAATATACGACGAAATTCATTTAATAAATAAAAAGAGTATTTTATTTAAAAGGTATTTTTACCGCCTTTTGTGGGTGAAACCTGTTTAAATATTGATTTTTCAATTTTAAAAATATTATTTGGGAAAAAAACTTATTATTTAGAATAGGGATACAAAAATTTACTTTGGTAAATGTTTTGGTATTTTTCTAATAATATTAATATTTTAATGAATAGTGAAAAATAATGCATTTTAATTCAGAATTGTATTCTCATCTATTTTATTTTTATTGATATACTATAATTGTACATGTTTTAATGGAGTTATTATATGGTTTTTTATCAGTTAATACAAATTAATTCATTGTATTCTATTTTAATTTAAAATAAAATAGAAAAACTATGTGAACTTTTGAACATTTTACTTAGAATCTTGTTTTCTCAATTCATAAATGAGATTAGTACTAAAACTAATTTAAACAGATTTGTGAATTAAATTTTCAAAAATCTACATACATGGTTTTACTTCGTAGAAATGTTTTTTCCAATAAGATCATTTTTTTTGTGAATAGTAACTTTAGTATTTTATTTTCCATAGTTAAAGGTCAATAGGGTAATTAACTGTAAAATTAATATTATAATATTATAAAGTTCCCTAACACTTGAAATAATCCTATTAGAGGAGTTATTATGGACCATCACATTCCATGGGCTGAACTTGTGACCTTTGGAAGCCACTTGGGAGTGATTATGTCATTTGTAACATATAATATAAAGTGAAGGCAAATATGTCATAAATATGTATCTCCTCACTAAACAATATTTAATATTGGTTTATATAAGTGATATATTAGAATACTAATTTTCATTATAAGTTTAATAATATTACATAAAATATCATAATTTATTTCTAATTTTTAGGAATTATATAATTAAACTTAATTATGACACAAAGATGATGCAGTAATAGATTTGTTAAAGATATAATATCAAAAATGATATTAAAAATTTTAAAATAAATATAATTTGACAAATTTTATTTCATAAACTAATTTTAAGGATTACTATGACATGTTGTAATTTATTTAATGTAATTTTTTGATGTAATGAAGTTATTATGATACTTTAAAAAAGTCACATAATGAATACTGTCAAAATTAGTAGAATTCATATTTTAAATTATAAAATATTTAACTAAATGATATAAAATTTATAAAAATCCAATATTTTGGAAAATAAATTATGTATGCCTACATGTTTCATTAATGACTCATTCATGGGATGTTTTCATTATTTTCTAACTATTTTAACCCTCAAATTTAATTACTTGATAAAATTGCAAGTGTTAAAAGGGGTAAAAAAGATAAGGATTAAAAAATACTAAGACTTGTCTAATTTAAATTTTATGATTATATTTAGTCCCATACACGTCCCATATTTTATTTTAATGAGTTTTCACACATTTTGATATTGAAATTTAATTTATATTAATTTAATACTTTTAATTATTCCAATGGTTCCCATCCTCTCTCCTATAAAAAGGAATCAATTCCTCCCCATTACTCGCACTTATAACCCATTTAGATCAGAAACTATCAGCACAAAACCCATACTATAATCCATACCCACATTATTAAGGCCTTTTTTTGGTATAACACCATCCTTATAGGCGTTAAGGTGTTATTTAAAGGTGATCAACCGAAGCAGATATATTGTTTTTATGTATTTATATTTTATTTCTCCATCCACTTCCATTAAATATCATTTATCCTTGAGGAACTAATAAATACAGTATCCACAATATAATTAAATTTTATTATGTTAATATCATCTCCCTAATCCATCTTCAATTTCATCAAAGGGGAAATGAACATTTTGTTCGTGTGTACAGCAGACTACTGCCTCACGAACCGATATAGTCTGTTTTTCATTACCGTCTATCAAAACCGGTCATAATAATGGAATAAATATTTTTATATTATTTTAATGAAATATTTATCATTATAAGTGACAAATATATCAAATATATTTATTATATTCCATTCACATAAAAATTATAATGTCATTTATGTGTTCGTGTGAATTGTCACCTCCATGAAGCATTGCAAATCATTTTTATTCACCATATCACCTGTAAGATATATATAATAATCTTTAAATAATTATTATGATGTCAATTATATTATGATAATTCAATAAAGATAAAATAATTTTTACCTTATTTTCATAAAGATCAATGAAAATGGGAAACATTACCCATGCGTATATACGAACTACCATCTCCCTTATTATAATGTTGATCATTTTTCATTCCATAAATAATTTTTTTATTTAAAATCGTGATTAATGAATAAAATTAATTATTATTTTATTAATTTAATTTTTGAGATGATGGAATTATGACAACATGGCCTATTGACATCATACCAAGTAAATTGTTGACTCAAGTACCGAATATCGACAAAATATCTAACATGAACATAAATAATTATGTAATTGTTATACCTTGGTAATAAGTGATATTAAATGAATAATAAATATGAAAAAGGTTCTAAGGAATGTTTAAAATAAATCTATGTTTATTATTCGGGAATATAAATAATGTATGTGATGAGTCAGACTCAAATTAAGGGACTTCGTCTTAATCTCATTTCATTGAGGAATATCAGGAAGTTATGCACCTTTATTATCGAATAGAGTGTATATAAAACAAGTTTTACATTTTATATCATGATTTAATATATTATTATTATATTTTATCATTTTAATGATATTATTTAATTATTTTTATTCAAGTGTTCCTCAAATGGTAGGGGACACTTTAACTAAAACATAGTTTTAAATGTTTTAAAGATTTATACATCTATGTAATTATCATTAATGTCCATGTTATTAATTTTTTTGATGATATAGTTATATGGAAATTAATGTTTTAAGCTATAATGTACTTTCAAATGTTTCAAGGTGGTATGATAAACTTTGATTCAATAATATTCTTTTTTAATGTTTTTATTGTGTTTTAAAAATGGATTGATTATTTCAAAAACATGGAATGTTTTTTGACATATATACCATGAATGTTATCTCTCACATTTACATCTCAATTGTTTATTTATTTTTAATTTAAAATTTTTAAATTATATTTTAATATAATATTTTTTAATTTATGAGTGCGTGATTTATAAAGATGAAATGTGATTTCAAAGTGGAAATGTTAATTTTTTTTCCTTTAAGCTTGTTTTCTATGAAATGGTTAGGTTTTGATTCTTGCAAATTTTTTATGTATACAGGTGGTTACATGATAAGACATGTTCGAGTGAGATTATTGTATTTCTAAAATTATTTGGTCAATGAGACCTAGTTAAATGATATGGTTACTCCTATTATATTTTGGGAATACACTGTGATGGGTATTCCAAACTAAAACATGAAGGTTACTCCCTTCATAGTTGTCAACGCTAAAATGAAAGAATGATATGGATTCCACAAGTTACCTTTATGATTTATGATTTATAATAAGTATTTTAGTAATATAATGATTTAATGGGTTTTGTTAAGGAGTTAATGTTTTATGTGTGGAAATGTTTATTTTTTGAAAAAAAAAATCACGAGTTTAAAATATTCATGGACTTACAGTTTAATTCCTTATTTTTATATCCCTTACTGAAATTTTTGTGCTCATCCCTTGTTTTTGAAATTTTTTACACATGGTATAAGTATGGTTAAGATAATGGAATAAGTCAATAATATTTTTATCAAGTAAATCATGTTTATTTAAAAGATATTTATCTTGTGAAAAAATGGATAATGACTAGAAGTGAATGATTTGTAATATTTAAGATGTTATGTATATGTTATGGACTAATTATCTAAAACTATAATCCTATAATGATCTTCAATTTATATTTTTGACATAAATCCAGGTTATGTAACTTCTAATGTCGGTTATTTATAGGAATTATTAAATTGAGGTTGATGAATGTTATGAAAATATGCATATTTCATGTTATAAGAAAGAGGTATTCATGGATAAAATAATGAATACCAAGTAATGGTTTCAAAATTAAGTGGTATGATTTAATTAATTATATAATTTAAGATATTAATTAGGTAATATGAATCAGGAAATATATATGTATTTTTCATTATTTGTTTTTCATTATGTATTTAAAAGATTATTTGGAATGGTTATAATGAACTGGATAATTGATTTAATGGGAAGGTGATTTTTTATGGAATATAACCCTTAATAGTTTCTTGATTTTGATAAAATGGTGTTAAATTTGGATTAATAGATTATTGATATGAATAAAGTAAATTGGATAGTATTAATAAAATTTGAATATATTAATGATCTGATGAAAAATGGGTTTATGATATCCGTAAGGATGTTTACAAAATTATTTTATTTATAGAATATATTAAATAATATATAGTTTCATTCCACTAATGGGAATGTAATTATGTTTTAAACATGGTTTTATAGTAATTTATGTTATTTTCATTTTTCAAGAGAATAGATGATAAATGTATTCTTATGTTTGGTATGTAGAAATAAACACTTTTTTGAAGTTTTTTTTTGGGATAAAAGATGACATGATTTTTCGAATTTGGTGTCATTATTTCTAAATGTCTACATTTTATTATTTTAGATGTGAAATAAGTTTTACTATTTTTTAAAAAAATTTATGTTTAACTTTGGATGATGACTTAGTGTTTAATCTTTTAATTAACCATATGAATATTTCTGCGTATTTTATAACATGTGGTAATTTTTTTGTGATGATAACTAGAGATATAGGGAATGAATCAACATTATAGTATGGATCATATGATTCATTTGGTATTCAATAATATAATATTCACTTTAATTTATTAGAGTAACAGATGAAGTGAAAATTGATCAAGGAACTTGAAAAGGGTGATATTCTTCCTATAAAGTTGATTAAAATCAAGTAAGTGTATCTTCTCATGAAAATTCATTAACAATATGGAAATGATATTTAAATAAAATTTTATCCAATTAATATAATTTATATTGATATCAATGATTTTTTTCACAAAAATTTTATTTATGGTTTTGGGTTGTTCATTTTCACATGATTATTCAATTTCTTGTGATTGACCATCTATGTCACTCCAAATCATTGTTGAGGCGTTATGTTTTTCTTCCATGTCCAAATATTTACATACCACCTTGGTTCTACTATGTAGATACCTCTTTATGAGTAACATTAGATAAATTTTATGATTCCATATTTTCCACTTTACATAATTTTTGAATGTTAGTTTGTATGATGCAGGTTTTTGTGAATGAGTTATCAAATGCTAATCCTTTAATGACTGAGACAAATTTCGAGGGAAAAAATCATTTTAAGGGGGTAGATTGTAACACTCATGTATTTTTTGAAATATATATTTTCAAATAAATTTAATCTTTATGATATTTTTCATCACATGAAACATCATTTTTATCTTATGTTACATGAAAAAAAAATATTATCTTATATTATATGAAACCCTGAGTATTTCTTTTGTTACACACAATACCGAGTTTAAACGAAACATGAAAAAATATTATAATAATATTATTATGAAACATAATAGTTATCATCTAGAAATTGGAATGTTAGGTATCAATATGATTCTATAAATTATGAAAATAAAATGTTTACACACATATATATATATATATAATTAATACTTCAGTTACCAGTTAATTATAAATACAAATAAAACCCATTTGAAAATAAAAGAAAACATTTTCTGAAAAACTATTTTTAAAAACAATCATGTTTTACTATAATAAATGATAAAAAGAACTTCAGGTTGATTTTTAAGGATATTTTTATATTCTATATTCAATAAAAAATTTAACATTCATCTTATACATTTTCTAGAAAATATATTAGAATAAAAGAAATTTTACACTTAAAAAATATTTTATTGTATTTTTCCCAATTCTTTTGAAATTAATTTCTTCTAATTTTTAAAAAATAAATTGAAAATATAAACTTCATTTTCGAAATCATGATGTTATAATTATCAGGGAGTGAATTTTTTTTATTTTTCATGTAGATAAATTTTTGGATAGTGAGTGAAAAATACTAGTTTCATTAGGTATTGTAAATTAGTTTATATAATTTAATAAGATAAAAATCACTTTAAGAAGGTTTTAGTGTTAAATATATTTCAATAATATATCTATTAAAAAATATTAAATATAAATATAAATTTATTATTCAATTTTGATATTAAAAGTCTTGAAACGTTTGAGGATTTTCGCTTCAGAAAATCTATTTTTCACCGCATATATGGAATTTTTTTAACTTAAAAAATATTCCACATATATTAATAGAATTTATAAAAATGTTCTCAATATTATGAATCTGAATAATTTATATTACATAATTTGTTAAACATATTGTTTCTCTAAAATAAATGGTGAAAAGATAAAAACAATTTACCATAGTTAAGATAAAAATGGGTTTACCAAGGTTTAAACTCAAAAGATATGGGTTTTAAATGAAAGAAAAAGTTTCAAAACAAAATTTAAGGAAATACATTGACCAAATATATATATATATATATATATATATATATTATATTTAATAAAATCACATTTTGTATATTTTTGGAATTTTAAAAACATGGTAAATCCTTCTTAATTTCAAAAATTACAAGTGTGCCACTCAGCTCAATTATAAAACACCACCACCTCTTCTCTCCTACTCACACATCCAAAACTAATTTGTTTGGAAAATACCTACCAAAATAACTCCTATAACTCCATATTATAGTCATATAATTCTTAGATTTTAATAAATTAAACATAATATGTTTTTTGGTGTAGATGAAAAGAAGTTGTCCGAATCAGAAATAATGTTCCTAACAAAGTGGTTTATTTAATTTCTTTCCCCGCCTCCTTAAATTATCATTAAACAAAACCGATATAATAAAATATTTATATTATATATACTAATAATTTATTATTTTAATTTAATAAACTAAATAGTTTCCTCTTCAAAAAAATGGGTTATAAAGTCATCATTCGTGCATACAGCGAAGTGCCACCTGGTAAACCGACAATAATCATTTTCCTTTTCCACCACACATGGTTGGATATGATAACGGATATATTTTTCATATATGATACTTATGATATTATTTATATTCATTTAAGTTGATATAATTTCTTCTTTATTACTTTTCATTCCTTGGTAATATGATAACTTCATTCATTTGTACAGAGGACTATCGTCGTGCAATGTGATATGGTTTGTTCATGAATTATGTTAACTTCAATAAGTATGGGTTTAATTATTATTTTTCAAATTAAATAAGAATTATTATATAGTGGAAAAATATTATTTACCTCTATTTATTTCATTTTTTCTGGAAAATAGAAACATCATTTATGTGTATCGATGGCATGTTGTCTCGATGAACAGTGTATTTCAATTTATATCTATAACGTTTATGGATTAGTATAACTACATATATAATAAATATATATGATAATGATATAATGTTTAAAAAAATTTAGATCATATAACCATGACCAATTAAAATGGCCAAAAATAACAAATCAAAACATACAATAAAAATAATGTTGTCATTTTTTGAAATGTGATTTTAACATAGAATTATTAAAAAAAATGTAATAAATTCTCACAATTAAATAATATATGGTAATATATATATATATATATGGTTCTATAATATATTTATAATAATATTATATTTAATATTCATGAGTTTTGAATGTGTTTAATGGTTATTGTCAATTACGGTAAGGGATTTCAACCTCACATTTCTTTCTTCTGTGAGATACATTCCATATGCAGCACATATTTATTATATGTTTTGTATGTACTACCCAGTGATTTATATTATAATGATTCATAAGAAAATTATTATTTTTAAATATCTATTTGAGTATCTCTCTTTCCATGGGTTTACAATTCAAAACTTACCAAAGCAATAAAGGATTTTTATCTTACTTTTCCTTCTTTGAGACAAGTGTTTTATTACACACCTATATTATTTCATGAGGTATATATAAGGACCAATTGACCTGTAATATCATTATATTATATATTATCATGATATTTCATGTTTCATTTAATTTTATTCTTTCATGGGTATTGTAATTCAATGTTACTGAAGGAGTAAGGGTTTAATGTTACAATGTCATTATTTATCACGAGTGTTTACATTTATGCTTACAATGATGAAATATTATGATCTATATTTAATGAAACACATGAAAATTATTCTACCCTAATTATTTCATGAGAATAAATTTTTCCCTTTATTTTACTCTCTTTATGTACTCAATAGTTCAAAATAACAATTTTTATGAAATATCATAGGTATTTTTCTATTCGATTGAAACCCTTTTTTCTTAAAAAATCATGTTTTATTAAAATTATTGTAACATTCCTAAAATTATTTATTATCTAAATTTTTACCCACGGTTTTAAAAAAAATAAATTAAAGGAATGTTCATGTCATTTTTTAAACAATACATATTTTTATTTTACTATAAATGCCAATGGATTACTTGTTTCAACATTTACAACAAGAATGTAAATTATTACTATCATGAAAATAATATTCTTTTATAATTAATTTTTATTATTTAAATGTTATTTTAAAAAACTATTTTAATTTTTTTTATGTTTCAAAAAGTTTTTTTCGATTCGGAATGAATATTTTTTAAATAAATGTTTTGAATGGTTTTATATTCATACACTATAATTTATAAGGATATTTTAAATGAAAAGTATTTTGATAATGATTAATGTTTTAAAATGGTTTTTCAATTTTGAAAGGCTAAATTCCTTAATAAATGTTTTAAATTATTTTTAAAGCATCATTTGTATGTTTTCATGTTCATTGTTATAGAACATGATTTCAAAAATATTTTATTAATTATTATTTTTAATAATTTATTCCCAATTAAAGTTTATTTCCTCTAAGAAATGTTTTAAATAATTTTGAAAACATATTTTATATGTTATCAATGTTATTTTTGATGAAATTTATTAAAAACATTTTATATTAAATTATATTTTAAAAATATATTTTCAATGAAAATTTATTTTCCTCGTGAAATTTATTAAAGTATTTTATAATCATACTTTATATGTATTGATATTTCATTTAAATTAATATGATTTAAAAATATTTTATAATTTTTTTAAAAAAAATTGAATTTCATTGAAAATTTATTTTCTTAGAAAAATGATCCATGTAATCAATCAAAATTATTTTTCAAATAAGATGAAATCCTTTAATGTTACATAATATTTACTCTAGATATGATATCATGATACAATATTTAATCTCTCTCTACCTATTATATATTTATAACAAAAGGATAATTATGAAACATTTTTCTCTTAAATGGGTTATACCATGATAAAATGAATATGAAACCACTTCTTTTTAAAAAATATATGATATGACAAAATGATGAAATCATTATTAAACATTTTTATTTTCCATAGGTTTTGTTATGATAAAATGTTTATGAAACCCATTAAATTTTATGGGTTCTAAAATGATTAATGTTTTATGATCATTTGAAACACATATGTTTGATTTTCATTATGTGATGGGGGGACCTATATCTCCCTATAATGAATTGTGTCAAGATTTATATCTCTTGATATAGAAAGGACTATAATAGAGATTGAACCCAGTTCGGTAAGGGTCTTTCTCCACTATGATGGTATTCAGAGTGAACCTTGACTTCTATGATGGTTCTTGGAGTGAACCCTTTACAATATGATTGAATAATAAGTGATACTTGACTACTATGTATATGATTTTCTATTCTTATGTTAATACCACAACTCTTGGTCTCATGCCATCATTTTTCTCTCATGGCTCATATTCTGAGATTTTAATTTGATTTATGTCTTGTGAAATGCCAATATTTATTCTATAAATAATTATGATGGTCTCTCATATATATGGTATGGTTTTTAAATTTTATGATCTTATTGCCATGCCCTTATACCCATGTTATACTTATTTATATCCCTTGTTGACCATTATTTATCATAAAAGATCACCCATTTTTTGTTTCATTTTCACAGGTTATGAAGACTAGTTTTAAGTAGGGAATTTCAATGAAGATAAGTATATAGTAATATCATTTTGGGTACATTAAATTTCATTCATTTACTAGGAATATTTTGTACTTAGTATCCCATGTAACTAAAATAATACAATTGTCAGGCATTTGTTTGTGTATTTTAATGAATATTCATATAAAACCTGTAATATCTATGTATGATAATCCATGTTTTCTATAATTATGTGACTAAATGTCAAAATTCAACTAAAAATAAGGTAAATAGTATCCACCAACCATTAGTACTAGGGAAAGGCTATGAAATAACTATTAATATACCATATAGTGATTTTTCCCTTGAGATTTTCTAGTCTTGTATACCATGTATGTTTTTACCAACTAATCCACATTAAGTTATAAAAAACTCTAATAATATAATAATGATATAAATTATTAATGGGTTTGTGGAAACTGTTTTTTTATGGATAAAGTTATTCTTCACTTAATTGAATTTTATGTGAAATTAACAACAGATTATCAATATTGTTAAATAGGTTATAATAATTTTTCTTTTAGATAAATCTCATTCCACATCCTTAAGAAAACCCACGATCATATAGTGGTGTATTGTTATTTTTAAATTCCCAAAAGAAAATAAAAATATTCATATTCATATGAAATAAGTTATATAATGTGGGATAATTTAACACTTCATGATTTTAATATATGATTACCATTAAATATGTTAGTGAATTTAATATCCTTCTCCACATACAACACCGGTCATAAATGAAACCAAGATATATTTAAATAAAATATAAATATTCATTTATAAAAAAAAGAGTTTCTAAATTACCATTAGTGAAAATATGTAAGAAAATTATGATTTATATGTATATAGAAAATAATTGTTAATTTTAATGTAAATGAAATTGAATTATTTTACCCAAAATTAATAATAATAATGTTTATAAGATTTATCCCACACACAATTATATTTCATGAAACATATGATTATTAGTAATTTATGTTCCATATTAATAATTATATAAAATCAATTTAGTTGGTAGATTATATGAATTAAGAAAAATAATTGTTATTATTGGAAAATTTCATTATCCAATAAAAATAGTATTTCAATTATTTGGTATGGTTTTATGAAAAAAAATTACAAATTTTAGAATTTGAAATATATAAAAATAAACATTATTTCTGGATTTCCCAAATTAAAATTGACTAATTATTCATTTTTTGAGGTTTTTCTAAAATGATTGATTTTAAGTTGAAAAACATGTTTTTCACAAATTTTATAACATATATAAATTTATTGTCATATTATAATTACATAGATATTTATAAAAAGTTTTATGTAATCAAATGTTAATTTTATGAATATTTTTTTTCATTTTAAAATATTTTTTCCCTTTCAATAAAGATGGAAGACATTTTTATAACTAATTAAAATGATTATTTAATTTTTAAAAAATATTTCACGTCTTCAAATTGATACAATTATTTTACAATTTTGGTTTTGGTTTTGGATTTTGTAGGAAGCCTCAAATACAATATTTCATTCTTAATAATTTTATTTATTTCACTAAAATCAATATCCTAGATAAATTTACACTATATATAAATTTATTGTTAGAAAAGAGTATTTCCCTAAAAATGGGTTTATAGGTTCTAGTGTGATTATCCAAATTTCATTTATGTTGATTCTATACTCTCAATTTGAGAACATATATGATAAATTTTATTTAGTCATGGTATTTTATGTTCAATTATGATCCATCGATTTCAATTGGTTTCTTTAACTTTTTTCTTAGGTAGTAAGGGTTTCTCATTGTCTTAATTCTAATTCTAAAAGACATGATATGTGTTATGAATAATGATTCCATTTTATGGTGTATTCACCACCCATGTATATGTTCTTATAAAACTTTTTTTATTTTAAGTGATATAATAGAAAAAACATGTTCCATTATACAAGAATTGTTTTATACAATTTTCCCCATGGTAAGGATTGTAAATAACTCAAATACCCTTCTATAAGTTATAATGTTTTTTCATGAACATAATTGTTACATTCATTGATTCTCCCACCCTATAATTTTCTAGTATTTTATAATAATATTTGGTAAAATTAATTTTTTTTAAAATAAATTTTATTATAGTTTTTACAATGTGGGTTTTGAACATTGGTAATTTCGAATATTAAAAATTAATCATTCAAAATTGAATGTTTTTTTTTGAATGTTACAATAGAATAATTATTTCATTTTCAAGGCTCTGTAATTGGTTATTGATTATAAATAATAGGTTTTAATGAGTTTTTAATTAATATTTTTTAAAATTATTTTGAATGTTACCCACAAATTCTACTTTTACTTCAAAACTAACATCAATTATAATATATCTCTTAAGTTATTACTTCTATTTCCTTTCAAATTTTCAAAATTACTTTCCATGATAGATTTTATGTTTCACCATATAAACTCTGATATATATATGTATATTGGTGGAATGAACTCACAATAACAAAAAATACATTTCATTATCCCTTCATGAGTTTTATTATTTTGGAATTCTTTTTCAAGGGTGTTTTACATCAATTCTAAAAACCTTATAATTTACTTTATTTATATTGGAGATATGTTATTTTGAAACCACAAACCTCATTTCACTAGATGTCTTCTAATAAAGATTATTATAGTCTAACTCATTTAATATTCATTTTTCAATATGGTGGGATCCCCACATTTTACATATTTTTTATTGGATTATTTTTTTCTTGAAAAATGTTATTCTATTGAAATATGAAAATGGATTATTATTCTGTATGTTTTTATTCCAATAAGGAATATTATTTGATGCTATCATAGGTTGATCAAGTATTGATATTTTTTATTCTTCATTGTATAGATATATATTTTTTTATTTATTCAGTGGTTTCTTAGAGAGATTTAATGGAAGATATTGTGTAATATAAATTTGAATTCATTGGACTTCATTAGGTGATTGGAGGGGCCCAGAATTATATATCCCCTTGTTTATTCAATAGTTCCCCTAAGATAAAACATGTATTGATATTTTGTGTACGGATTCCCAATTCCATAATATTTCTTGATTATACTATTGATGGTAAATATAGTTTCTTGTTAAGAGTACTTCACAATATGTGTTTAATTTCTAGCGTTATTCATGCCATTAGTATATTATTTGTATGACTGATATTCTGGTTTTAATTTATTTCTATGGATATAGAATGTGCACCATTTCATGTTTATTTTTCTTGAATATTTTTTAACTATTTCTACCATAATAGTTATTCCATTTTTATTCCATAGTTGCTTCTGTTTTATTTTTCCTTTTTTGAGATTTTAATCCCACCCCTCTATTATGTTATCATTCTCCATGTTATGCAGAAATATAGAACACATTTTATTTTTATGAGGATATCATCTATAGGATAAGTTTTTTGAGGTGTTAATGAAATATCATGAATTAATTAGTTTCTTATATGTAATGGAAAATATACATTAGTTGGGAAATACATGGAATTTATTAGTTTATAAAGATAATTAATTATTTAAATCCATAAACAAAAAATGATCCATCAAATATAAGAGATTCTATAATAAATTTTGATTTTTTAATTATGGATGGTTATATCTAAGGTTTTATTGATTTTATCAAAATGGGTATATAAAGTTTTTATATATGAGAAAAGGACTCTCTAGTGAAATCCCAAGGCTTTATAGATGAGAACTATATAAATTCATTGGATAAAATATTTCACACTTTGGTAAGTAATAAAAAAGTGAATGTAATCATTTCATTTTATCATCATAAAAGAGAATGTGATTATCAGAGGTCATTCATAAAAAATAATAATGAGTCATAAAAAATATTTGGTGTGGACTGATTTCTTGGTGATATTATTGAACAAATAATTTCATCAAGATAAAGAAGATAATATGGAGAGTAAATTCCTCAATCTCTGGAAAATGGTAGTAGAAAATGTTATTAAGTATAAAGAAAACAATCGAAGACTAGTAACTCATTTTTTTGGATTATGTACATAAACCAAGGGGTAATACTGGTCATTTTTTGATGGGTTAATTACATGACATTTATGGTAATTAGTCTCTTATAAATTTTCATTTTATGCTGATACAGTATCATGTTCCATCAAAGATAAAGAAATAATTTTATATATCTAATATTTTCCAAATAAATCAAAAAACATAGTGGGCGAATAATCATTCTAGAAAAGGAAATAAAACAAAGCTGAAGAAGGGATGTTTGGAATTTGAAATGTGTAGTAATTATTGAAAGAAACACTATGAAAAATTATTTATGATAAAGAGAGTATTCTTCTACTTTGGATAAAAGGTAAACTAGTCATATGATTATTGGGGTAATAATGAAAATATTAATGTTCAATGATTCATTTTTAAGGATATGGGGAATTATTTGAATGAATTACCCATAAATCAAGGTAATTTTCCTTAAAATAATCGACTATATCATGGTCAATATTTTGATATCATTACAGTTATGTTTGAAGGAAAGTGAAATAAAAAATTGGAATAAAGGGATGGATGGAATTTAGAACATTTAATAATTTTTTAAAGAAATTCTATGAAATATTCTTGATGGAAATTAGTGTTCTTTTCAATTTTACATATAATGTAAATCAGGATCATGATTTTAAGGTTATGAAATAAGATTTTAATGTTCAATTCTTTATCAATAAGGATATGAGCCACTATAAAAATTAATTCCCCATGAATCAAGGGAATTTGGCTATGAAAATTACAAGGTATAATGATCATGATTATGTGATCAATAAATATATGTTTGAATGTCTTAAATATGAAGTGATAGGTAAATTTTTCATGTCCTCCAATTTAGTTATTTCCGTATATTCTTCTAGATATTCAAAATATTTTATATCTTCTATATTTACCATGAAATTTTAATGTTTCCCAAGAACCATAAAAATGTATTTTTAAATCAAGACACCTAGTGGAAATATTACTAAAACAAGTATATATCATTTAGTCTCCATTAAGACACATATACATGCACAATTTGAAATTTTGATTATTAAAAATATGTTTGAATTTGATTTAATTCCTAGTGTGGATTGGATTTAAAAATATATTATGTAAAAAATTTCATAGAAAACAATATTATGATTTTTGATAGATATATGTAATCCCATATCTTCAATGGGGATCCTAGATCATCTAACTCATGTCTATATATTCCACTAGTATCTCCCCTAAATGAAAGCCTTAGAGAATAATTGTCAACAATCATATGAATGAAAAATTTGTCCTTAGAATAAATAATTTTACTATTATTTAGGAATATATTGATTTCTTTCATGAAAAATTACCTAGATACCTACATGATCATAAATTTTGGTTTTCAATTGACCTCATTCCAAATATTAATCTTTTTATCAATGACTCGCTATATGATGGATAGAGTTGAATTTTTTTCACTGAAGAAACAAATATAGGAGTTGTGTGAGGAGGAATTTGTACACTATAGTGGTTCCCTATGGGCATAACATGTTGTTTATGTTAATAATAGTGATGTTTATATGAGTTTTTTGATAAATTTAAGGTAAATAAAATTCCATTTGTACAAATAAAAATTTTCATTTTCCCTACTGTGATGAAATATTTGATGAACTTATAGGAGGTAAATATTTTTTTTAAGATATTTACCTTTTCTTAAAGAATAATCCACGGCATGAAAACAAGGTTGATTTTCCAAATATTAAATTTCATTCGTTGTGTGGATATTAAAATTTATAATTATTACCTTTAGATTAAATAATTTAAACATTATTTTTACGGATTTTATCAACACAATATTATTGTATTATTTCAATAATTTTATTATGTTATTTTTTATGATAACATTATATTCTCTAAAATCTATGATCCCGTAATAATTTTTAAATCGTTATTAAGATCATAGAGAGAAGGATTTACATTGATAATTTAGAAAATGTGAATTTTTGTGTCTGGATGCTTTTTATATTATCTATATTTTCTCCAAGGATGAAATAATAGTTCTTACTTTAATGATATAGGTAGTGAAGGAATGTAAAATACAAATGAATATAACTTAGGTATATTGTTTCCTTTGATTTTCAGGTTACTATCATTTATTTTTTTCATAATTTTAATTGATTAGATAACTCATTAATTAGGGTTACATGTTACGGGGCTATGTTCCTATTGAAAAAAAATCACGGAATGTTTTTTAGAATTTAATAGGATATTATTAAATGTAGTGATATTTAAATTACAATTATGAAGGGATCAGATTGTGATATATAGTAACATATCAATGAGAGTAATTGGATGTTACCTTATGTAGAATGAGAGATTTATTACCAATAATTGGGTTTTTTAAATATTCATGAATAGAGTTACCCAACCCATAATCAACAATTGGAATATTTAATCTTTTCATTGAAGATATGTTGGAAATACCATTATATTGAAATATGTGAAATGTATACAGTAATGTTTTCTATGATATAAGGATTAAAATAGAGAAATGATTGTGGAAATAACTACTCAAGGATTATGATTGAACAATACACTATAACCATGGGATGGAAAATAAGGTCGATGATGCATTTTTTAGTAAAGATCACAGATTTTTTACTGAAATGATAATTGAAAAAGATACTATATTCATTGATTTAATAAAGTTATATATGAGAACCATTAATTAAGGGGAAAAATCAAATATATTCAATATAATTGAAAAAATAATCATATTAGAGAAAATAAAAAGTTTCTTGATAGATGATAATAATATTCAAAAGAAAATAGAAGTTGTAAATAATGAGATGTTGGGATACATCATCTATAAATATGGTATATTGAAATTTTGAGTGAGGTTATGTGTTCCATTAATTATATGGACGAAAAGAGAATTATTAGATAAATGTCCTAGAAAGAATTACTATATACACCATGGTAGAAACAAAATGTATGAGTATTTGAAGGAACATTTTTGGTGGGATAGGATGAAATAGAAAATTGCAGGCTATGTATCTGGATGCATGGATATTCAGTAAGTAAAAGATGAAGGAAAACACCATAATGTATCAAGTCATCCGCTACCTATTCTTGTGTTGGAATGGGGTGATATTACTCTAGAATGTTTCACCATATTTCCAAATACCCCTAAAAATAATGATTCCATGTGTTTTATTATTGATCACCATACTAAGTCTTCAAATTTCATTTATATCAGGGAACAAAAAACTCTATATCACCTCATGTGGAAATGTATATATTAATTTTTGATACATCATGGTAAAATTCATTCAATTATATATGGTCAGGAACTTATTTTTATATTGAAATTGTTGAAGATTTTTAACAAGGAACATAACACCAATCTAGAATTGTTAAATTATTATCATTCACAAACTAATAGAAAATATGAATATACTATTAAAACATTAGAAGAAATTTTGAGTTAATTCTCTCTTGACTTTCAAGGTATGTGGGATCAATATTTAACATTGTTTGAATTTACATATAATAATATCTTTCATTCATGAATTCCAATGGAACCATATAAGGCATTCCAGGGAAATAATATTCATACACCCACTTGTTTATTTGAATTTCATAAATGGAATTCTATATAATTATATATTATTGAAATAAAATAAATAAATAAGATACTATTATGAGTTACATTAAGGAATCCCAAAAAGACAACATTTTTTGCCAATTTTTGAAGGATGGATTTAGAATTTCATGTATTATGTCACGTTTTATGAAAGGTATCATTATGGAAATGTGTTATAATGTTTATTATGAATGGAAAATGAAGTCCTAAGTATATAGATCCTTTTTAAATTATGAGAAAAATAGGATTTGTGGCATTCATTATAGAAATTCAACCTAACTGATTTACTTTTCATGATGTGGTTTGTGTCCCTTTACTAAGGAAGTATATTCCCATCCCAACACATCTTCACATTTCTTAGGTATTATGAAGAGAACATAATGTTACAAACTATGAAGATAATACCAACATTCATAACACTATATAACAAGTGTTATGGAATTGGACGACTCTGCCGGTAATGGTACATTGGAGACATCATTTGAAACACGATGTGATATGGAACATGAAAAATTTATGATATGGAATTACACAAATCAATTAATAGGGTGTAATTATATAATATTCTAGGATGAATTTTTTTATGTATGGAATAATGTTACATCATTTCTTAAATTATAATAATATTATCTTATTATAGAAACAATAGCGCAATGCACACAAATTTATTCAAGAATGTGATTTTAAAATAAATTAAAAAAATTTATTATTTGGACTTCATTTAATTAATATAATTTATTATTTCCTATTTGATTAATTATATTTTGGAGAATTCTTATAATTTTTCATAAATAGTGGATATATGTGTGAATCGAAAATAATTTCAACTTTACAAAAATAATCACTTATATAAAATTATAATGACATAATAATAACATGAAATATTAAATAACCATTTTTTACCAAATATATAATAAATATTTAATATAAATTATATACAAATATAATGATGAACTTTTAAATATATGCTTAATGTTTTGTAAATCTATGTAGTGTTTTTATTCAAATAAAAATTGTTCTTAGTTTTTCTATTTTAATTAGGTACTTTAAAAAATAATTTATATTTTTGATTGATTTTAATGAAAATTTTCCACCTCTTATTTAGAAAAATAAAAGTAATTCCCATTTCATCAAAATTAAACAATATTTCACTGTAAACTAATTTTTATACATAAAAACAATTATTTTCCTAAAAATAGTTTCCACTTCGTTTATCACCCATTTATTAAAAATAATTTACACAACTTCAAAAAAATTGAATATTGTGATTCCATATTTGGAATCATCATAAATAATAATAGATAAAAATGTCAACATAACTTTTGGGAATAAAGAATAGTAAAATATTATAAATTTCATACCATGGTTAGGATAAAAATAAGTTGATCAAGGGTAAAATTATGAGATATTGGGAAAAATAAAACATAAACATGACTATGTCTATTTGAATTAATATACTCTGACCATATAGTCTCTTAAAAAAATTTATGGCCATTTTATACAATATTCAAAACAAAATAACATGAAATTTTATTAATCACTGAAGTAATTCCATTTCAGTCTCCCCCCTAAATAATAAAAAGAAACCTCTTACTATCTCTTATTAAAAAATATTGAATAATATATAGCAACTAATACATACCAAAAACCATCATCTTTTCATTCCATTCATTATAGATATTTTCTTTTTATCCTAAGACCATTGAAGGATATCTTGAGGTGAAAGTAAAAGGAGGTATCTCAAGGAAAATTATTTTCTCTTTACTGACTCATTAAAATCATATTTATTATTCAACTTCAACTAAATATGTTATTACCATTCTAACATAATGAATATAGTTTCATCAATTTAACTCCCCCATTATCTTTTGGTCAGTTATATTTTTTACATTTGTTTTGGTTTTACTTTTTCTCTAGTTGAGTAATTTTGAGAAGGAATTTGGAGGATATATATATTGGTGAAGTTATGGATTTTTTTAATTTTAAGCGTTAGACCTATAGGTTTTTGACTTCTAGGGATTTAAAGACTGTTTTATTTGGCTATACGATGTGTAGTATTATCCTAGAAGATTTTATGAAATGGGTACACAACATGTAATGTTATAGGCTATGGATAGTTTAAATGTAGTGTAAATATTAAAAATACTATTTTATTAAAAGGAGATAAATTTTGATGTATTGGCCTTATGAGAATTTACACAACATGAACTGGCATTTAACTCTATGTGATTATCAAGGAAGGTTGTTTTATGTTTGCTTCATGACTGATTTCCCTTTAACTAGACCTGAATCTATCCCTCTCATTACTGAAATCCTTCCTTAGGATATTTTGGGCATTATTGAGGACCTCCTCCCATTTTATATCATTTTTTGTTAATTTATCATCATGCTGGGTGTGGTGCATCTCTTCAGGTAAGTGACCATTTTGTCAATTCTATCTGTCTCTATTTTTTTTCCTTGGAGTTTGATAGATCATCTTAGGATTGATGTATCTATACTCTAATTTGTTTAATCATGATTCTAGTTTGTGTTCTTATATCACTCATGCCTTAATTTCACATTGGTTATCCTCATTTTCAATGTTACTTTCTGTTATTAAACGTATGTGGTTCCAGTTGAGTTTCACTATGTGATTAATCATTAATTTTCTTGATTTGATATAAATTTATTTAAATTAAACAATGAAAACCCAGTATGATGCGAATTGGAATTGGAAATTGAATTGCTGTAGATTTTGAGGAAAACCCCCAATCATAATGGAATTGGTTATTGGGTTTTATTATACAATTTAGTGAAATTGTGAAATGATTTGTGAATTTATTTTTCAGAAAAACGAATTAAATTAAATTGATGAAAACCAATTATTGGTTTAATTTAAAAAATGAATGAATTGATGAAAAACCCATATTTAGATTTGAATTTGAATTTGAATTTTGAAAAGGGAAAGTGGGAAATTTTCATATGAATGATTAATTCTTTGAAATAAAATGATTTTACCATTTTATATTTGTTTATTGGGCACATGCGATCGTGGGTAGGTAGTGGGATATTTGGGAAAAGAAAACTATGATGGTACTTCCATACAAATGGATTTATGACCAAAATTATAAAAAACCCTTGTTAAGCTGTTATTATGTCTGTTTTGATATTTATGAGTCCTATCCGTCTATATCCTGAGGGACCTATATACACATATTTCAATGATCACTGATATGAGATGTGTAAGGATCCTATAACTAGAAACTATCATACCATGGGTAATATTCCCAAGGTGTTTATTTTGACTTCTATGATTATAAATTTCATTGATCTTAAAACGTTTTTACTCATTCCTATGGATTCAATTAAAACATTTTATATAATGTGTTTATTTATTAAATTTTTGAAATTTTTTCCATTATTTTGAAAATAAAAAGGTTTTATTTTAAATATGAAAAATTAATTCCTTGCCTGTTTTGATTAATATTGAAAAAATGATTTTATTTTTAATTATGGAATTTTATTATGGAACACTTAGTGGGACCCTACATGGTTTTTTAGCTCACACCATTCCTTTTACTTCACAATTTTTTTGATTTGTTCTTCCAAGTCTGAGTAAAGGGAAATAACCTCTTGGAGGATGTTCATGTTCTTGACCTTTGGGTCTTGGTTTGATGTGTCCTTTGGATGGTTAATTTTTATTTTCAAATGTTGAGTACATTGGTGATGTACTATTTTTGGTTTTTGATATACCTATTTGGTTTTTGGTATAGTCTCCTTTTAGAGTTTTTGAGAATATTGATATATATCATTATCTTCTATTTTTGTGATAGATTTTTTTCTACTTATACACTGTATAATTGTATGTTCTAGTCACCAACCCATGGGGATCTGGAACGAACTTCATAACATGATAGTGTTCACTGAGTATTCATAGTACTATGGTATCTGGGCTAGTTCATTAGATATGTTTTTCAAAGGTGCATCTTTGGAAACATTTCTTTGATGTGGGTAGGCAGTTTGAATATCTTCTCAAGAAATGTTTGTAGTTTCAAGTGAATGTCTAGCTAGATACCATTATAATTATCCTTCAGTAACTGTTGGTGGTTTTTAAAATGCATCATGATGATTAGTTATAGTCTTTTCAATTCTTTTAATATTGATAGGTTGAAACCCAAAGCTTTTTTATCTATCCAATGCGATTAACATCCTTATTTTTATAGTTTGAATTGTTCATTCGAGTAATATTATAATTTTATCAATGTTAGATGATGATGCTGTAAAATATCATTCCTCTAATAAGATGAGTAAGTATGATCTAGGAGGAAGCTACTGATGAAAAATAGAGATAAAATCATCACATAAACTAGAATATGTTTGAGGTGGTTTTGGATATTGTCCATGCCTTGGTATAGGACCCACATCTATTCCCATTTAGGCGTCAGTTGTGGATCCTCAGAGTGTTGAATCGCGAAATAGTGCAAAATAGTTCATTTTTATGAATCCATCAACATTATGAGGCTCAAATTATCATCAATAAGATGAGGACTAGTTGAGAATATAGAGATTCTTCTTGTGTTCTTGGAAACACCTTATTCAATTAATGTGAAATGTGACACCATCTAGGAGAAAAGAACCATGTAGGAGATGGTGGGATATGATAGTGATGGAGTAGAAGAATTAGGTTTTAGATTTCATGTACATTAATTTAATATTCACTGACCAATTAAATATATAGTCTATTATTTTTTCTTAGGCTATGATTTTTTTCAAACTCGAGTAGGATGACATAGCTGGGAAATAGTATGTGAATCAATTTTTTGAGCTAGTGATATTTTAACCTAAGATTATATCAAATAAGAAGATTAATACTTGATAGATTGAGATGATAATTTGATTTGATATTTCTTCTTAGGTTTTCTTATTGAATATCTCCTCTTATAATGATGAGATGGATATGGAGTTGATGTTCAAACATGATCTGGCTGGTAGGGTAGGGTTTACAGGAGTTCATTTCTCACCCAATTGGTTTTATTTGAGTTCCCATAAAGTGAATATAGTTTTTTTTTGAGTCTTATAGTGTATACTAATAGTAGGGTTCTTAAAAACCTCTGGTAGTTCCTATAAGGGTCCCTTTTTATTGATTCTAGTTTGGAAATCCTAGGAATTCGAAATCAGTTTTCACAGAGACACCCTATATATGTTTTTTCATATAGACTCTAAGGATACTTTTAAAATTTATATTCTATATTTTCTTCACTACATAGTGGAATGGGAACATATACAACATAAATTATAGTGGTGAAATAAAATTCATTAGGATTTTAGGGGCTCCAACCACATATACTTGAAACAAATATTATTAATGCAGTGATAGAGTCACTAGAGAAAGCAGATATGATTCATGTGACCATGAGAGGTATCGTCACTATAACATCATCCTTGTTGAGTTCTTTATTATATACACATATATTTGTCCCACTTATATCATCTCACGTTGTGAATCTAATAAATCATTCTTTGGAGCTCCTTTATTATTTTATGGATATTACTACACCCATCATAATAAAGAGAGACTGTGGTCTCCATTGTACAACTTGTTTTTTCTATTTATCATAGGTTGATCTTACTTTTGAGTTTCTATTTTATAACATGAAACTTTTTGATTTAATTTTTGTGAAGGATTGGATGTTTTCTAATAAATCTTGAATTAATTGTTAACTTCAACGATTCTCCATCACTATGTTGTATGGGGACTATTGTATATTTAAGGGAGAATGGGACCTAAGTTCATGTAGACTATGGCCTTATTATTCAAAATTGGAAAACGTGATATTAGTGTTATTTTCTTATTAAGAGTGGTATTATTTTTTTGGGAAATACATCTTGTTTTCATTGAGTTTCATGATGTTTTTCCTTTTGAATTCTATATTGTTTCACAAGTATGGTAGGTAGAGTTTTCTTTTCATTTAGTTCCTTGTACGAAACCAATATCTATACCTTCTTACAGCATAGAAGATAGTAAAATGAAGGGGTTTAAGACTTAGTTGGATATTCTATTGGATAAATTATTTATAAGAATTTGTGTGTCTCCTTTGTTGGTGCCTATTCTCTTTGCTATAAAAGTTGATGGAAAACATTACCTTTGTGTTGATTAGTGAAAACTAAACTAAGTTACAGAAAGGAAAAATGTATATATTTTCATCGAACTATGATCTATTTGACTAATTGAACAGGGGAAAGTAGTTCTTGATGATTGATCATCGATCTGGTCATCACCAGTGTAGAATAAAGGAATATCACATTCATAAGGCAACCTTCTAGAGTAGATATGTCTAGTAAGATTATATTTTCTGGACATTTTTTATAACTGATTATCCTATTGTCTTTATGGATTTTATGAACATGATATTCCATGAGTATCATGATACATTCATTGTAGTCTTTATTGAAAAAATATTGGTATACTCTAAGCCCAAGGAGGATCATGTACACCACTTATGAGAAGTTATGTAATTACTAAGAAATAATTGAAATTGTTCTAAGATAACAAAATTATATTTATAGATTTTTGAAATGATGTTCTTAGGCCACATGGTCTTGAAACATGGAATTTCTATTTATCCTTGGATGGTGAAATATCTTATGAAATGGTATCAATTGTGTAATATATTCAATATTATGATCTTTTAGTGTTTATCTGAACATTATCATCAATTTGGTAAAGATTTATTAAGGTTGGATTCTCCAATTATCTCTCACAATCAGAATGTAGTGGAATTGTATTTGCATTACAAATGTAATATTCCTTTTTTGAGAGGAAATTCCTTTTGAGTACTACACTGACATTGAATCTTCAAATGGTTGGGCAAGTCTATGAGGTCTTCTATGATGCATTGAGTTTTGGATTGGGTTATGGAATTATGTAGTGTGATCACATCATTGCATATGGATCTCAGTAGATTAGGCCACATGAGAAGAATTATCTAACCCATTACATTGAACATTCAGTTATGATTCATGAATATAAATTTTGGAGTAATTACCTTTTTAAAGAAATGTTTACTTTTTATAATAACTACATGAGATAGAGTTATGTACTCTATAAAAAACAAATTAGAATCTTGTCCATAGGCTTTGAGTGGAGTATATATAGTATTTTGATTTAAAAATTTCATATACCTTGGGGAAAGGGAATATCATTTTGGATGTATTGAGTAGTAAAAGTAAAACCTAGGTCTTGAAAGAATCATTAGAATAGTGGAACATGATGGATCTATTTTAACTATTTCATATTTGAGTTTAAGAACCATGGAATAAGGTTTTCTGAACCAGTGTTTAATTGACCTCCTCACTTCTCGAGATGTTTCTTCAGGAAATGAAGGATCATAATGGACTTGATAGATTTAATGACACGTTTTAAGGTGGGGAGATCGTTTCTTAGTGTTCATTATCCACATAGCATAATCTAGGTTTTCAAAATCATATCTAATGACATTACTAGTGAAAAAACATGTGATGTGGGACTTCCATACTTACTAGTGGGTTTTGAACCCAATAACCAAATATATGTTTTATGATATTTCATGACTATTCTGGAATTTGATTACGATACAAGACATCCTTGAATATGTCTCTCTTTGTCATACATGCCAATAGGTCAAGGCTAAGAATCATAGGCCTTCAAGATTCCATAATCCACTTCTAGTGATGACATGGAAGTGGGATGATATTTCTATGGATTTTTTTGATGTATTTCTAGATTCCTAGAGAAATAAAAAATTTACATGGGTAGGGATTAAATTGATAACAAAATTATATCACTTTATACCCATTTTTTATTTGTCAAATAATGAGGAATTATGAAATCACTATGTGAGAGAGATTCTTTATTTTCAAGGAGTTCCATATTCTATAGTATTGTGTAATGATCCTTGTTTTCCTTTTTTTTTTGAGAGGCCTCCATGTGGAATTAGGATCATAGGTTCATTTTTTTACGGTATACCATCGTCATTCATATAAACATATAGAGAGATCTATATAGATTCTTGTGGATATGCTTCGTCCTTGCATCCTCTATTTTGTTGGATCTAGGGATAACCATTATGCACTGGTTGATTTTTCATATAACAATAGTTACTAGTCCACATTCATAATGGATCTATTTGTGGCATTATGGGGTGGTTCATGTAAATACCCATCATTTTTTTAGAGATAAGTGAATGTTATATTGATGAACAAGGAATGGTTTAAGAGATGGGAAAAAATATTTAGACAATTAATCATATGATGTTTCTAGAATAGATATGGTTTAAATATTACACATATTGTCATCATAGAATGTTGTAGTTTTCTATAGGTGGTCGGTTGTTCTTTAATGTTAAACCTCACTTAGTTCATCAAAAGTTTGGGAGGAAAGGGATAATTGCTATTCATTTTTATGGACCTCTTGAGGATGTTTAGAATGTGTAGTGAGTGTCTTACTGTTTTAAAAATCCTCCACAGTTGAAATTAATAAATAATGTTTATCATCTACATCACCTTTAGTAGTTTATTTTTTATCCATCTCAGTTTTTGAGATGGAGTGGTCTTTATGTTGGGGTATATTTATCCATGACTGAGCTTCCAGTCAGGATAATTTATTTTGAAACCATGTTTCTTCATGGGAATTTGATACCTTTGGTATGGGTGTATGGTAGCATGGTTCATATTTCAATGAGACATAGGAGAGTGAGGCACTGGTGATAGGGTAGTGGACTCACCTTTTAGATAAGGATACTTCTTGATAGACTTAAATCATGATAGAATGTTCTTATGGTGGGGAGTTTTTAATTCCCTATTACCTTTCTTTCATGTATATTTTAACTATTTTTTTTACATTTTTCATTGGTCGATTAATTCCAATAATGAATTGGGTGGATACCTATAATAGTAAACTCATGGATTTTTTTGGATTTTCCTTCATACAACCTACAGTTTTTGTTGTATTCTAGGGATGTAGATAGAATTTAATGGGTTATAAGACATGTAATCATCACCTGGAAGATGTTTTGAATTTCATACATAACATGAAAGGATGCACATATTTTATATTTTTCACACCATTTAAATATTAAAAATATGAATTTAACAAAAGGCAATTCCTTTTTGGTGTATACAACATTCAATATTTTTAAAGATGTGAACTCGGATTACACACTATGTAAATATCTAGATAGGTAGTTTTAAGTGTACATCACGATTGATTTCTATTTCACATGAAAAGACATTACATCACATGGCCAAGAAAATTCCTTAAGAGATTTTGGCCATTTTTTGTGATATTAACCCATTCCATACAGTCCATTAGTTGATTGATAATCATGTTGGTATTGGTAACTCTCTTTGAGTAAGAGGTATTCTTGTCTCTTATATCACCCACTTTTTTCTCCTTTTGTTTTTAATGATAACCTTAGTATTGATGGATCAAAACTCCATGTGTTTGAATAAATATTCTAGGTCGAATTCTAATATCAATTGTGGATTCATTTGCAATTCGTGACCCCGTTTAAGGTGTATCTTTTCATAATTAAAGGTATGTGTTTCTATTTGAGTTTATCCATATGATTAAACATTGAATTTATTGATTTGATATAAATTTAATTCAATTGGTCATTTAAAATCCAATGTGATGCGAATTGGAATTGAAAATTGAATTGTCATATATTTTGGGGAAACCCCCCTTATCCTAATTTAATTGGTGATTGGGGAATATTTTGAAATTTATGGAATTTGTGAAATGATTATTGAATTTATTTTTTAAAAAAATGGATTAAATCTAATTAATTTAAACTTATGGTTGGATTTATTTTTGAAATGTTATGAATTGATGAAATACCCAAATTTAGTTTTGAAATTGTATTGGATTTTTCATAAAGAAAAGTGGGAAATTTAACTATGGATTATGATTTAGTTCAAATTAAATGCCTTTTCATTTTTTTATTTATTGGTTGATAATATGAAACTCTAGGTAGTTAGTGGGTTATTTGAGACATTCATGCTCGGATCTTAATTCTCTAGAAATTGATGGATGATTAAAACTCTAACAAAAAACTAGTTAGGCATATCTTTTCACCAATGGGATGTTGATAAACTATTTTGGCTGGATCCTAAGGACCATGTGACACATATTTCCATGATCACCTGTATAAGACATTTGAGGCTTATATAACTAGAATATATAATGCCTTAGGGCATATGACCATCGTGATAATTGTGACTGCATTGATTATAAATTCTGTTTATTGTGAAACTTTTTATCTCATTCTATGTTATTTATGTAAACTATTTTTTATAAATTTTATATTTAATCCATGTTTGGAATGTTTTCCATCATTTTTAAATGTATCATGTCCTGTTTTAAATATTCAAATACACTGCCATGCATATTTTGATTAAAATGGAAAGCCATATTTTATTATTATTAAGGAATATTTTTATGGTACAACTAGTGAAACCATACAGTGACTATTAATGAAAACCCTACTTTTATTTTAGGAATTTTTTTATATTATTCTTAGAGGTAAGAGTACAGGGAAAGATTCTCTTTGAGTAGTTGGATTTTCATGATCCCATTGGGTTAAGAGTAACATGTCTTTTTGTAGGTTGAGTTTTCATTATAAACATTAAGTACTATGATGTACTATTTGGGATTATGATACACTTATTTTTTTTCTAGTATAACATAATTTTGTATTTTTTTTACAATACTATTATGTATCTTTATCATCCACCATTTTTGTTAAAAATTCATTATCACTTTTATATTGTGTGATGGTTTGTGCAAGTTTCAAACCTGTGGGGATTGGGAACAACGTTTGGGACATTTCCGTTATAGAATATGTATCATAGTACCAAGAAATCCATGATGGTTCCTGAAAATAAATATATTTATATGTTATTATAAATATGGGACTACCATTTTCCATCTCTGTTCTATTCTATAGAAAATAAAAACATCACTCATTTGTAAATTCGGCCTTCCATCTCCATATAGTGGTGATAATAATTTCCAATAACCACTTTAAATAGTTGGTTATAAAGACTTTTCTAATGAATATATGTAATATTTTTGCTTTTGGAAATATAAGATATCATTTTACATCATAACCTTCAACGTCTTAATAAACAGATAATGTTACTTGTGCGTGTGTGTGGACTACCACCTCAATGAAGAAATGTGATTCATTTTTCATGTATTAGTTTAGTAGATGATTATAAATAAACAAATAATTAATATATATTATATAAATACCATTATTAAATAAAATTATTTGTTGCAAACATGATCAATTTTCAATTACATTAACCATCGAATCGAAACATACAATCATAATGATTGAGTTGACACATTAAATGATCATGATAATAAAATATTATCAATAAATACTTGATGAAATGTAATAATAAATCCATGTATGGTATTATATATATAAAAATTATTTTGGTATATAATTATATTATATTCTTTTTATACAGGAGGTTAAAATCCATTATGAAACATATTGGACCTCATGTAACAGTTTTTTCACAATCTCATCTTTGATCAGGATTGTAAATGTATATGTTTATATTAAGGGGAATTATATGATATATTTTTCTTTGACCCCATATATTCTATTATACATAATATATTTTTGGATACTAAATGTTTTTATTTCATTTTCTCTCTCTACGTACTCAAAATTTCAAAATAATTCTTTTATTGAAAATCAATTTTTTCAATCTATCAAGAATTGTTCAATTCCATATCCATATTATCATAAAAATATTTTAATGAATGTTTTTACTATCCTTGAATGATTTATTTACTTCATTTTTATCCATTTTGTACTCTCTATAAATTTTTTAAAAGGGGTCTTTAGTCATTTTTTGAATGTGGAACTTTTTACAATAGGTATGAATAGAATCATTGTTTTAACACTTACCGCATAAAAAATTATTATCATAAAGACTGTTCTTTTCCATGAATATTTATTTAGAATTTTTCAAATTTCTTTTAAAATATTATTTGTTTTTTAATATTCTTTAAATTCATATATATTAAATAATTCATTACAAAAATAAAATGGTATTTTCCCCAAAAATGTTCCAGTAATCTTATAAAAATATTTTCATATATTTCAATATTTTGTGATGAATATTATGCTTTATTTTGGATATAAACTAATGATACTATGCATCATATTAATTTTCATTTACTGTGATTGCGTTGTTCTATTTATTTATTGGGGAAAATATTAACAATAAATATTCTAGTGTTTCAATACAAATTTTTGGTTTGATTTTATATTGAATTATTAATCATTTGATTCTAATGAATAATGAATTATACTCAGAATGTGAAAGGTGGGGCTTATTATAGGCCCTGAATGCATCTATATGTCTCATTATAAAAACATGTTTGGGAATTTGGTGTACTCCAAACATGTTTATGTTTCATTTCATGACACGAGGCCTAGAAAATATGATTATGATATCTGAAATCTTCCATTATATAATTGTGAAACATGTTTTTTTAACCTTTTGATTATTTATGTTGTTAAGTATTCCGTGGATTTAGAAAACTTTTTATGAAGTTAGTTATATAATAAATTTTATTATAGTTTATCTCTGCCACATTATTCATGCTTTATTTATCCTATGATATATCTTTTTGTGTTATTTTCCTTCTTGTGAATTTTACCTCACCATTTATTATGTTTTCATTTCCCTAGGTTAAATATAAGATAATTAGGAATAAATACAATGTTATACTAGAATAAAAGATAATTTTATCACTAGAAAATTATTTTGTATTTAATTTCTCAAAATATAATGTATGTATCATGTTTCTAATGAAAACTATACTATTTGATCATTAATTATGGGATTCATTGTATCTTGTTTAAATTATATATTATAACTATCAGATCTAGGTAACTAAAGTTGGGGTGTTATGATAAAAGCTTCCAATGTCAAAAAATAAAATTAATATTATTAAATAATGATAATCTTAAATTCATATATATAAATTAAATATATATATATATATATATATAAATTAAACAATATATGTAATTAAATATAATATATACATCCACCAATAAATATATAAAAATACCCATAGTATTCCACACACACATATATGTATGTATATATGTATATAAGAAGGCGTCGACGCTAGCACATACATAGGTGGCAATGACACATACCTGATGTGGGCAGGTGGTGCTAAAGGCATGATGCAGAATAGGGGTGCATACCCATAGACATGATTCTCCAAGCAGTGCCTATGAGCCATCAAAAATTAAGGGGCCTTCAAGCTATCCATTATTGGGCCTACAAACCTTTAATATATGAATAAATTAGGATGGATTGGTGGGTTATCCATTGGGGGAACTATGACTTGGCTTCTCAGCTTCTGTTTGTGTCGTGTGTGCATGCGTATGTGTTTGAATGTAATTATACCCCATTAAACCTACTATATATATATTTAGGTAAAATCTTAAAAACGTACCTGAATATAAAAAAATTCATATATTTATATATATATTCATATATCTCTATCTAATTTTATTTTAAATATATTCATTTACAAATAATTATCATTTTAGAATTAAAAATTATTAAATGATTAATAATAATTATTTAAAAATTAAAACCTTATTTATTTTTAAAATAACATTTAATCACTAATACTATTTAATTAATTATTAAAATTTAATTAAAATACTAAATAATACATAATAATTGATTATAAATTATAAATAATAATTATTACATAATATTTATTTATTATTTACTAATAAATAATTGATATTTTAATTTATTAATTTTTATCATCAAATTCACATTTATATTCAAAAAATTGTTTTTATTTTAAAAATAATAAAAATAAATATATGATTTGGTAGTGGGTTTTAGTGAAAATTCACTATTTATATTGTGGTTTTCAAAAAAACCACTAATATTAAACAAATATTTTTAAAATAATATATATATACATATATATATATCAATAATTTTATAAAAAAAAAGATACTAAAAATTAATTAAAAAATCATTTAGAGGTGTTTTAAAACATAACTACTAAAAAATTTATTATTAAACACTCGTTTTCTAATTCGGTCATCATAACACCTCCCAGTTAATGATGTGTTGAATGGTACATATTTTTTTCAAAAATCACATGATATCATTTAGTTCCCAATGTGCTATCTGTTTTATGTAACATTAATCCCCATAATGTATCTTGAACTACACATGCTAAAAATCATTAATTAGGATATAAATTTCCACTTGTGGAAAGGATTAGATCGCCCATCCACAGGGGGTTGTGATCAAAAAACTAGATTACATGATCAATTACATCATAATAATAATTATTATTATTATTATATTAAATAATATATAATAAAAAATTTCTTTTATAAACCACTTATAAAATATTGAATGGAAATTTTTATATAATAAGAATTTTTAATAATGTTTAAAATGAAATATCTGATTAACAAATGTTTTTTCCTTTTATAAAAACTAGTATATGAGGCACACCTATTATAATGTAAGCATGGGCTACATCCAACCAACATATCTTTTTCCCAAGAACACATACATAAAAATTATGGTTATAATAATGTGAATAAAAAAATTATTTGAAAAACACACATTTTTCAGCAACATGTGTAGTTTGGAATTTTTTAATATACACCAAAAAATTCAACTAATAGAAAATGTTTTCTAAATTTGGGTTTACAATATTCTAGAACAAGTCTATAATTTATTGTTCTATAATAATTCTAAAATCAAAACGACTTTAAAAGTAATAATGTTTAAAGTGAATATACTCATAAAATTTACCAACATTTTCATGGACATTCATCAGGTAGATCAATGTAAACCAAACATTATTGGATTCATTTCATTACAAGATTTTTATATCACTAACTTTTGTTTAAAAAATTATTTATTAATATATAGAAAAGTTATGAATAATATTTAATTCACATATTACTATCTATTTAATATCACTCAATCCATATATCACCTAATTATTTTATTATTCATTCTAGGCTTATTTCGTGAAATATCAAAAATGATATAAAATTTTCAATTTTATTAAAAAAAGTTGTATTCTGTAAAAATATAAAAAATTATAATAAAACATCACTCATTATTATATATCTAACACAAATCAGACAATACAATCTACATATCATTTAAAATTTATTAATAAAATGGATTTAAATATATAATTAATTTCATATAAACATAGGTTTCGAAGCATTCAAATCTTTAAGGGATGTTCTAGATCATAAAAGTTCACTCTAAAAATATCCTTATTCCATTAATAAAATTTATTTCATTCCAATTTCATTATTTTCATCACATTTTATTATTTATTTAAATTTTTTTTCATGTAAAAACATGAACCACAGATTTGGTGTAAAAAATATTGAATTTAAATACATATAACGATCATTAGATGATTTCAAAATAAAATAACTATATGATGAACCAATGAAATCATGAATAATGGTGAATA
The DNA here is from genome assembly GCA_963277665.1 of Viscum album. Classification (NCBI taxonomy): domain Eukaryota; kingdom Viridiplantae; phylum Streptophyta; class Magnoliopsida; order Santalales; family Viscaceae; genus Viscum; species Viscum album. The sequence continues at coordinate 13,890,985 of OY728150.1, forward strand.
TTCATCATTTCAGTGGATACATATCTCTAGATAAATTTATCTTAGTCATTTTCTAGGCTTTTCCATGTCGATTTCTCTCAAATATGAATTTTTATAGAAAAAATCGTCAAAATATCATCCATAAATATTTTAAAAAAATCAATCAAAATTTATTTTTGTTGTCCAGGAATTTATTTTCAAAATATCTCACAAAATAAAATTTGATGTTTTTAGCTTAATTAAAGAATAATTTTCTCAATTAAAACCCCATTAAAATGTAAATTACAATTTATCAATTTTCTTTCCAAAATATAAAGAGCATAAAAAACATTCAGTGTTGTTCAATTAAACTACTAGAGGACCTATATAAATGAAAATCAGTGTTGATAAATAAAATACAATTAAAATGAGTACCAAATTATTTGTATAAATAGAATAATTTTTAGATTAATCCAATATGATTTCATTATCCAAACCATAAATTTGTTTAACTATTATATATAAATTAATCCATAAAAACTTCATCATTAAATCCTCTCCATAATTTTTATTCACTAACATGAAACCATTTAAATTAATAGAATTTGAATTAAATTTGAAAAAATAAATATAACATTTGGTCATATATTCGGACATCCAAATAATATTTATCAAATACTCCACAATTAAATTTATTTATAATACATAAAACAATATAATATGGTAACCAACCATTAACTACAAAGGAGTTATCAGAACAACACAATATATAGAAAAAAAATGCAGAAAACCAAGACATCTACTCCCTCCCGGTAATGTCTAAAAATTACTTATAAACAAATAATATTTTAAAACCATCACCATTTTAATTATTGATATGGTAATAAAAAATTAGTGGCCAACTCTTACTATTCTAAAATAAATATAATCATCTATAATTATGCTTTATATTAAAACATTAAAAACACTAAATTTTAAAATTGTGAGACATACTCAACCACATCTTCCAAAACAAATTAAATTTCACCATTCATTTCTAGAAAATTACACCAAACATCCAAAAATTATAATGAAATATTGTGGTGTTTAATGAAGAATATTAAAATCATTACAAATTCCATCATAAATAACTTCCTAACATATCACCCAATAAACTACATGAATAAATTTCTCGTAAAACCTGACAACATCACATAATATATTATAAATCTACATGAGTAATCTAACTAGATTTCAATAATATTTCAATAATCAAATGATAATATATCAAATAGAGTTTTATAAATCAATTAAACCATTATCCTTTTAATCTATCTCTTCAAAATTATGTTCTTTGAATAAATAATTTATATTATATACCTTCAAAGTGATTCAAATAAACTTATAATGTTAGAAAAGTAGGTAAGATAAATCATTTTAATTAAATTAATTAAAATTAAGAATAAAAAATACATTCATTACCTATTAAAATGATTATAAAAATAATCATTGATAACTAATTTAATTATTTTTTATTCTCTTTATTTTTTCATGTAATCATCTAATTCATGTATTTACAATTACTCCAACCAATAACCATCATGTATTCATCCTTTTACCCTAAATACAATTTTTCACTAATTCCCATAATAATAATATTTAACATCTTGATTATTAATAATCCAAAAAATATATCTATATTTCAAAAATGACTCTATGTATATTCAAATTTATTGTATAATCACCATAATCATTTAACAAGTTATATGATAACCTCATCTCTTAAGAAATATAATAAAAATATTTGTAAAACTAATTATTTCACCTAATATTAGGTATCCCTAACAAAAATAAAATTAAATAAAATTTAGTTAGTATTTTTTCATCATAGATAAAATATTCCATGATCAAATCATTATATCCCTAATGAAAATAATAGTTTCAATAGTTATCTTAAAAAAGAACATGATCCTACCGAATCTAATCACTATAAAGAAATCTCAACACTCTATCTGGACCCATACCCCACAACTATAGTTTAAATGCCTAAATATGTACAAAAAAATTATCAATCTCATCTAGATGAATTAATAACACCATATAAACTCAAATATATGTAAGAATATCATTTCCTTACCAATTTAAATTAGACTTAACTACATCAAAGGAACTAATAATCAAAATCTTTAAATAATTTATACATGAACTATCATTTCATTCTCCAATGTTAGTATGGATTTCATCCCAAATATATATAATTCAGTATTTAAAACATGTTAACATAATCACCACTCCACTTAAAATCTTGTCCATTAAGAGAATCATGCATCAGTATCTCATTATAGATGGAATAACAATAAGGATGTGAAATCATTGAATATTTATCTTCTAGTCAAACATATGAGTCAGTAAAAATTATAATCATCATTCTTATTGCATACAAACAATATTTACCATGATATATATATATAATAAAAACATTTTTATTTATCTATAAGTTGTTTAGGACTAAATAAAGAGCATCATAACATGTCACCTATGGTGCCCCCCCATCTAGAATACAGAGTGAATATATTTATTAACATATCTTTAATAATATTTTATATATTTATTGACTATGAAGTGGTATAATTATAAGAATAATTTCTCAATAAATTATACTTTATTATGATAAGTACATCCATTTGATTATTTATCTAGTGAATTTTCACCAAAGATTATTAGACTTCACATATACAATTTCCCACTATTATGGGTTATCTTAGCTTCTATATAAATAATAACACTTAAATTAGTCACATAAACATTTCACTCACAAAATGATGCATAAATAATCATCATGGAAAGATAAATCATACATGTAACTATAATTAGTGTAAATTTGGTTGTATCAACTGTATAATTTACACAATAGTCCTTCTAATTAATGTTCCATGTGAGTGAAAATTGAGATGTTATGGAATTACTTCTTTACCTATCCATATAGAATCAATATATTTATTCAAAAAGAAATTTATATGATTTTGTTCATTTATTTTTCAAATATTCATCATTCAAATTGTAAAATACATATCCCATAATATCCCATCTATAGTTATAGTCTCACCTCACTGTTCCTCTACCTCTTATATATTATGTGACATCCAAACCTATAAGAATAATAAAACAATATTTGTAACAAATCTGACCTCAGTACCTCAAAGAAAACACCCCCACATTATTTCATTGACAAAGATACCTAATTTGAATCCCAAAGGAATAATTAGTTTAGAAGTTTTTTAAAATAGTTTATATCCATAAACAATACATTACAATTCAAAAAATCCAAACTAAAACATAGATAATACATTGAGCACCATGATTATCCTAGATTAAAATTTCATATTAGTCATAATATAAATTTTTCATCCATTCAAAATAAAACATAAGGAAGGGGTGAGTTAAGATGTGGAATAAGGGTAAATAATATAGTCGAAGCTATCATAATTAACAATAAACATTAAATTCAAGGTGTATAACTAAAATACAAGACATGTAAAATAATAGTGTTCATAATATGCAATCAATAAATTAAATAATTATATATAAACATTCACATGGATATTATCCTAGTCTAATAAAAACATTTAATATAAATAACTACTCTCATAATGAGGGAACGCGTAATACCGATCATCATAAACATACCGTCAAGGCTTCGACCAAAACACCATACATAAACGGGTATAAACCTAAACTAGTTTGTCTTGGGATACCTAACAATGCTTAGAGGGGATATAGTGGGACCCACCCATTACTAACTATGTCCAATGCATTACTCACTTGAAAAGGGTGAAAAAAAAACCAATATAAAAATTCATATTAAAAATAGAATATGAAATGTTTATACATTAACCATAACCCATGAATGGTATCAAAATAGAACAACCATTTTCAATCAAATCATTAGCTATTTAATTCTATATTATAGATTGTATCATAAGAAATCAACCTTAATTAATCACAAAATCCACCAAATGATTTTGACATTTATGAAAATAATCTAATAAAATAATTAAACAATTATTTAGAGAAATTCCTTTTTTTATTAAAATCAGTTAAAATTCATGCCATTTATAAAACAAATTTCCTTTCAAAATAGCCTTGTAATATTTTAAGGGAATATTCCAAAGTCTAATGCTTCATTATGGAAAAACAAGATTCTCACACTGCATAGGATAAGAAAAACATTTATTTTGTAGAAATTTTTTTAAATTACCTCATTTGAAAAATGAAAAATGATTCCCAAAAAACCGTTTTATAAAAATAAAAACAAGGGTAAAAAATACATTATTTTTTTAGGATAATAATAATAATAAATTTTATTTTTTTAATAAACATGGCCATGGATGATAAATATTCCCTAGTAGATACTTACGTATAAACTATCCCAAATAAAAAATAAGATTGCGAAATTAACCCTTATATTGTAATTTATATTATTTGAGGGTGAATTAACCTATAATATTATGGTTAATGAATGTTATTAAATAATAGCAGAACTATATACATATTTATGATATCATATACTATCCTCTTATATCATTTTGATAATAATATTTCATTGTTATCATTGTTTTGAGTGTTAACCACTTTATTTGCTTATGTTTTTTTATTATGTATGTCATGTTTCTTAAGCATAGGATATATTTTCTTCATATCCATAAAGATATTAAGTTTATAAAAATTATATTCCATCATAATATACATTCATAAATAATTCTTTACTGGTTAACGTGGAGAATGGATATCATTGTGTCGTGAAGATGGTAGGTTGCAGGTACGCATGTGCGACAGTATTATTCCCTTAATGGTAATGTGGTAATGAATTGGATGAAATATTAATTATAAAGAATCAATATAATTTCATATATATTATTTATATACATTATATTCACCATTACATCCATCCAAATAATGTTGTGATGATAAAACAAATGCACCTAATCTTGGAGATGGTAAGTTGTACATACACACAAATTGTTATATTGTTTTTTGTTCAATTGATAAGAGTATGAATATGGTTTTCAAATAATAATAGTAAAACAACAGAATACATATTATACTATTTTTATGATTTTATAATTTAATAAACCTGTGAGTAGACATAAAAGTGGAAATAATTGTTTAGTAGTCGATAAAGACGATTACCTCTTCTTTAGTGAACCTCCTTTGGATCTCCTCTTAGGGACACTAGAGTTTCTATTTTAAAAATATATTAATATATATAATTTTTATAGTGATGTTTATAAGGGTTATGGAAAGGGTTTGGTCAAAAAAAGCTCAAATTGGTGTGAGGATGTGAGGGAGGAGGTGCCTTTTTATAAGAGAGGGTAGGGGCACTCTTGGAATCCCATAAAATATTAAATTAATACAATTTTTTTCGATTGAAAATTGATCTAAAGATACTTAATTCAATGATAAGATGTTTATGGGTATCACTCATCTAAAAAATGACTTTTTCGCATGTTTAGGGCACAATATCAATCTTATTTTTTGGCATTAACCCTTTTTTAAACGCTTACACTCTTTCTATGACAACTTGAGTTTTTACTCTTTAGGGTTAATATAGTTACTATAAAATACTGAAAAAACCCAAAAATGGATCATTTATGAAAAACTTAATATTATTATAGTTATTTTGATGAAATTTATATTTTTATTAATTTTTTTAACATTTCAGAAAATTTTATTTATTTTAAAGTTTTATTTATGTCAATTTTGAAACTATTCATTATTTGTATTATTAAAAATATCATAATGACATGATAACATTGAACCAAATCATCTAATATATCAATAAAATATCTAATTTATCTATAATATTCTTCTATTTCATTAATTATTTCAAATTATATTTATTTTAATATTTTTAATATCATTAATATGATATTTCAATTTATTAAACTATTACTGCATCATTATTGTGAAATAATTAAATTAAATTATTTACTCTCTAAAATTTAAAACTATATTATCAGGATGAATTAAAATTCATTAGATTTAAAATTTTTATTTATATTTTAATTTATCATATGTATTACAATGAATTAAAAAGGTAATACTTATTGAAAAACACAAGTATGACATTTTGAACTTATCGTCAAATTGTATATTAAAATTTTCATATTCATACCCAAGTGGCATAAAAAATATAATTTCTGACTATGAATTATTTTGTTAAAAAAACATATCCAATGAAATTGGGACAATGTTTAGGGTAAATTTATAATATTATAATATTATCTTTACATTTAATTACCTGTTTTACCCTTAACCATGGTAAATAAAAAAATTACTAAATATATTATTAATAATATCGAAATATTAACTTGATCCTATTATACTCTAAATTTCATAATGATTAAAATCATATATATTATGTTCATGATATTCATTTCACATGAGTTGCTAAATTAAGTTATACATTAAACCTGTAGATGTGCCGAGAATATTGGTAAAAGAGATGTTCAAAAGTTCAATAAGTTTCTATATATATTTTTAATATAAAAATAATTACAATAACCTAAATTATATTAATATAGTTATTTTATATATATTGTGTCTATAAAAATCAATTACCAATAATTTTAAATGAAAATTCATTTTTTTAACTATAATGTAGTATTTTTCAATATTCATCAAAGAAAGTAAAACCTCTTAGAAAAATACAAAAAATTCAACCTAATAAATTTTTTATATTAAAAATGATAAAATAAAGACTTTTTTGAAAAATAAATTTTTTAATATTTCCAAAAATTAGTTTTTAAATATGCGCGCCATTTAAAGGTGATAAAATTCCATTTTTTAAAATATATTTTTTATGTGTATAAAACCAATTTTTTATTATATAATATTCTAAATATAATTATATGGAATATACATAGATTTCATAATGTGGTTAATACTATTCATATTTCTATTTAAATATATAGGTTCATATATTGAGGTGTGCTCAAACTCGTTGTTATGTGCATTGTAAGCTATCAACAAAAACTAAATTTAATTGATAAAACATATGATAAATTCTTGGGGTACTTCATTCTTACCTCCTACAAAAATTTTCCCTTCTAATATTTCTGGGTGTTACCTTCTAAAATAGATGAGGTCGGTTGTCCTTCAATGAATCCTCTGGATTCCATGATGCTTCTTCTATTTTTGGATTTCTATAGAGTGCCTTTACCAGTCGATTCGTTCAATTTCTGAACACTTCTTCTCTAGTATCAAGAATCCAAATATGTTCTTTATAGTAAGAAAGGTCAGGTTCCAACTCTATTTAATCAGATGTGAGCACATGCATTGGGTTAGGGATGTACTTTTTTATCAGAGACATATATGAAACACATCATGCAATTATGTGAGATTTGGAATCATTTCAAAATGGTAAGAAATAAATCCAACCCTTTAAAGCAATTCAAAGGTTCTGATGTACCGACACTTAGTTAACCTTTCTTAGTAAACCTTAAAACACCCTTCCATAGATATACTTTCCGGAAAACCTGATCTACAACATGGAAATCTAAATCTTTCCTCTCATTATAAGCATAACTATTCTTCCTACTTTGAGATTCTTTAATTTTTTCCTGAATATGATTTACCTTTGTTGTTGTTTCATAAACTAGTTCTGGGACTACGAGTTTCCTTTCACAAAATGCATTCCCACAATTTGGAGTATGACATATCTTGTTATATAATACTTCATAGGGTTCAATTTGAATACTTGAATATAAACTATTTTTGTAGGAAAACATTACCAAATGTAATTAATGATATTACGTACCATGAATGTTAAGTTACCATCACCTCAACATGTCTTCCATTGTTTGAATTATTCTTTCAGACTGTCCATCAGTTTGAGGATGGTAAGAAGTGCTCAAATAATGATCAGTTTCAAGATTCTTTTGAAGACATTTCAAATAATTGATGTAAATTGTGGATCTCAATCCAAAAAAATCGATATAGGTGTTCCATGATGTTTTACAACTTCAATAATGTAATGCTATTTGAGGTTCCCATGAGGCAGGTCTTCTCTTATAGAAAAGAATTGTGTAGATTTGGTTAGGTGTTCAACGATAAACCATATTGAATCTTTCTTCCTAGGATTATTTTGTAGTCTTGTGATAAATTCTATAGTAATTTCATTCCATTTATACATAGTAATATGAATATAATATAGGAATCCGTTAGGATTCTAACTCACGACTTTCACTTATAAACAAACCAAACATATAGACACATAATCATAAATTTACCACTTCAAGTTTTCCCACCAAAAATTTTCCCCCAGTTCCCTCTATATCTTTATGATACCAAGGGGTATTTAGAAATTTAATCTATGAGAATAGCCTAAAAATTCTTGTTTTTATCAGGTATTGATGCAACACATAGCCTTATTCAAAATTTTAAAACATTGTATTTATAAGAAAAGTATTTTAATTTTCATTCACTGACACTTTTAATATTCTTTTAAAATCCATTATAATAAGATTGATTTTTTTTATCATCTATAATAAATACAGGTTATCAATCATTTGAATGATGATTGATGTCTCAACTTCCGTTGAAATTACCATATTCATATTTATCAAGACCATGAACATTAGATCCCTCCTAATCCACATTTGGTCTATAACACCATGATTCTCCCTAATCAATTCATCTAATACCCTATTTTCCATCCTTGGGTGGTCGTTTATTGAGAAATAAAAATCCATGAGTAGTTCGATCCATCCATTTTTCCTCATATTGTGTCCTTTCAATGAGTGGATATATTTCAAACTCTTGTGATATGTACATATCTCACATCATTCACCTATAGATAGTGTCCCCATATATTCAAATGACATATTTTCACTACTGAATAATGATAATGAATTGGATAGTCCTATTCCTAAGTTTTTAACTACCTTGATTCATATGCAATAAATCTATCATTCCGCATAAGGACCCAACCAATTCAATTCCTTGATGCATCACTATAAATCTGAAATCTTCCATTTCAATATACTAATGTCAATATTGGATAATTGAATAATATTATCTCCAATTCTTCAAAACATTCTTCACATTCTTTAGTCTACAAAAAATAAAACATGTTTTCCGGTGATCTAGGTTAACAGGTCTTCCAATCACCCAAAATTTTGATTAAAATGTCGATAGTAACAGACTAAACCAATGATACTACATACCAATGTTATGATCATCGGTGCCGTCTATTCTGGGATTTCTAGTGTCTTTGTAGTATCAATAGATATTTTATCCATGGAGATGATATGTCCAGGAATAGAAATTTCCCAAATCCATAATTCATTATTTCTAAATTTACCATATAACTCTTCCCTTCAGAGAGTCCCATGGATGATCATATAGTGATTATCATAGTCTTCATAACATTTATAACACACTAAAATATCTTCAATGAATACTAAAAAAATCATAAATATATTCCTTGAATACTCTATTTATTAGATCTATAAAATTTTATGGTGCATTAGTTGATCCAAATGGAATAATTTGAAATTCATAATATCCATAATTCATCTAAAAATATATCTTCAAAATACCTTCCTTATTAACTCCCAATTTATGATTTCTATAAAAAATAATTCTTCTAAAAGAATTGATCTCCATGAATTTGACCAAATAAATCATTTATACAAGGTATAAGATACTTGTTCATTATTTTAAAAGCATTAATTTCTCTATAATCAATACACAACCTCATGATCCATCATTCTTCATGAAGAATATAACATGGGATCCCCATAGATAAAGACTAGAGTAAATAAAGCCCTTTTTCCCAAAACTTCAAGTTGTTTCATTAGTTCCACTAATTCCACTTTAGTCAATCTATAGGGAGTCATTGATATTGGTCTTGAATATGGAATTAAATCAATAGAAAAGTCAACTACACTCTCTAGGGGGTGTCCTGGTATTATGTCATGAAATAAATTAATATATTACTTTACAATGGGTATATCCTCAATTTGATGATTATTTTCTTCATCCATAGATTTTGTATTCTCTTCCTCTCCAATAATTTTATTCAGTAAAGCTACTAGGTTGGATTTGGATAAGAATCAGGGTATGGTGTTTCTTCCTTAAAGATAAGGGATTCTTTCTTCTTTCTCACAAATCATAATTTCTTTCTTATTGAAATAAAGTTTCATCTATTATTTTGATATCCAATATATAATTAGGATTATATAAAATTAAATCATATATATAATGACAAGGTTAGAAAATGATATATGTTTATGTGATGTAAAGATGATTTCCAAAAATATCATTATTACAATGAGACAACCCTTAAGAGTTTTGACTAATGACTCATTTGTTAAATAAAAAGGGATATGTAATATTTTATTGGAAAACTAAGAAGATATAAAAGAATGAGATTATCCAGAATCAAATAATTCATTTTTCTAACTTTGAGAAGACAATTACAGTACATTCAACCACATCGTTTCAGACATTATCTTTAGTAGATGTGATAACATAAGTTTGTCCTTTCTCTCATGGAATTAATTGGGGAATAATTAATTATTTCTTTGGAATATGATTTGAATAATGTATAATTTTATTATAATTGTATCATTAAATTTTTTTATCTTCTTTCTTTCACATGAATTATGGGCTTGGCGTCCTTTTTATCCACACTTTTAAAAATCTCTCATTCCCTTAAAGAATGTATCGGGGTGTTTCTTCCCATAATTATTATAGGATTTAAAGTAAACTTTTATCTTATTAATCATTTTATTATTTCAACTGCTAATGTTTTAAGTTTCCCCATTATTTTCATTATAACCATTAATTTAATAAGACTTAGAGAATTTCTTTTCAATCATTAAATCACATGAGACTATATAATCATATGATGATAAATTTTGGGAGACTAGTGCCCTTCAAGGGAATGGTTTTAGTTAGTCCAATAATCAATTAATCATTATCTTTTAATTAGAAATATAATATATATAATTACTTGAAAAACATGTAATGTAAGATTCATATTTATCTATATTCTCTTCCTCCTTATGACATAGATTCTAGAACTATATCTCCATGCCTTCTCGTTATTCTTGAGGGAAATATTTTTCCATGAAAATTTCCTTAAAATACTTCAATTACATGTTTGAAAATTCTTCATATTCCTTCATTTTATGAATCTATGACAAAAATTAATCCACATATCCTTAAAGGTGGTAAATTTCCATGAAAATAATATCCCTTTCATTACATATCAACGCATGAAATAACTTCTCTAATGAACTTATCAATTTCTCAACTAAAAATTTATTTTTAGTCCTATTAAATGTTGGTTGTTGTTGTTGTCTCATGATAAGATCTAACATTTTCCTCAATGGTTTGGACAAGGATTCTCCATACTGGTATGTTAATTATTCATAACCACAGTCAGCCATTCCATTATATTGAAACTTTTCTCAGAACCAGTTGGTTCTCCAGCACCAACATCACTATATTTTATAGTAAGGTAATCCCTACATAGATTACATGTGTTTATATAGTTTCCATTACTTCCACTAGATTCCACTTCTAAATAATTGAATGCACTAGAATAGGTTATGAATCATAATTCATAATTCGGAACTAGTAAAATTAATAACATAAATTTAAATATTTATGCATATATAATATCATAATCATAAACATGGTTTCATTGGGGACATATTTAATTTAAATCCTTCATAATGGTTTGTAAATAATATATGAATTATCCTTAGCATATTCTGAGAGAGGTTCACACCAGGTGCGCAGTAAGGTCCAATGTCCTATACCAGGATACTCAGTGTTAGGCCCGAGACACCTTGTCGGAGTTTTTACTCCTAGGTAATTTTTTTACAAAACCATTCCCACTTATTGTATCCAGACAGGGATGTATTGCTATGATTACCCACATAATATATACCCTACAAAAATTCATTGATATTCCTCTCTAATTATCAAAAAATATTATCTTAGGGTTATGATCATTAATCTTGTTTTCTAAATCTAGTTTCAAGGTTTCGACTAAAAATTTTCTAATACCAAATATAATAACCGACCCTAGTAACCCAAATCCAGTGCCTCACATTATTACATTGGCATAGATACATGATTCAGTTCCCAAAGGACTGATTGGATTTACAGTTTTGGATAATATATTAAATACATGAACTTTACATTATAATTAAAAAATATAAAATAAAACATATAGAATCCCTTGAACACCATGATTATCCTAGATTAACTGGTCATATCAGTCATAATAAACATCTTCACATCATTGGAAAATAAAACATAAAAAAAGGTTGATCTCATATTCTCAGTAATGGTAAATAATATATTAGAAGATATAATAAATAAGAATAAACATTTAAGAAAAGTTGTATTACTGAAACACAATCCTTTTAAATTTAACCTTTGGTATAATATGGAATGAATAAATAAAATAATGTCATATAAGAATTAACAAGGATATTATACTAGTTGAATAATCTTATGTGATATCAATAACTAATCTCATTGTCAGGGAATGAATAATGTCGAACTTCATAATCATACCATCAAGGTTTCAGTCAATAAACCATACAAAAATGGGTAAAAACTCAAACTATTTTTCTTCATGAGGATTAATGATGAATTGAAGGACTATAATGGTCATCTCCCATCACTTACTATGTCCAATTCATTATTCATATGAAAAGATTGTAACATAACCAACATAAAAAGTAATGTTAAAATGAACATACAAAATGTTAAGACATTATCCATAAATCATGAATGGTATCAAAATAGCACATCCACAGTCAAACATATCATAAAACAATAATACAATATGTTATATATTCTCATTAAAATAAACCTCAATTACGCATAAAATCCAACAAAGGATGTTGACATAGATGAAAATAATCTAATAAAATCATTAAAAATTTCATGACATTAATTCCCTTGTTTACATGGAAAACATTTAAAATCCACATAATTTATAAAATAATAAATTTCATTGAAAACATCCTTTTAATATAGAATTGTAATTCTCAAAACATTAAGGCTTTAGGACAAATAATAAGCTTCTCATGCCGTATAAGTTAAGAAACACATTCTATACATCCAAAAGGTTATAAAGTGCCTCATTTGTAAAACAAAAAAGAACCATTTCAAAACATTTTATAAAAATTAAGACATGGGTAAAATATACATTAATAATTTGTAGGATAATAATAAAAAAATTGGAATTTTTTTTTAAAAATATATGGTCATTGATGATAAATATTCCTCAGTAGATACTTACGTATAAACAATCCTGAATAAAAAAATGAGACTTTGAAATTTACTCTTACCTTATACATTAAATTATTTGAGGGTTTTTTAACAACCTATATAATGGTTAAATCAAGTTATTAAATTATAATAGATTTATATTCATATTTATGATATAATATACAACCCTCTTAGATCATATTGTTAAAAATATTTCATTATTATCATTGTTTGCGATGTTAATTGCTTCATTTTCTTATATTCATTTCATTGTGTAAGTCTTGTTCCTTATGAATGGGATATATTCTATTTATATCCAGATGATATTAAGTTAATAATTATTTTTTTCACTCATCATATTAATTCTTATAATCGTTCTTGAATAGTTAATTTGGAGAATTAATCTCTCCACGTCGTGGAGATGGTAGGTCGTACGTGCACACGAGCAATGGTATCATTCCATTAATGTTAACGTGGTAACGAATTGGTTGGTATATTAATTGTAAATAATAAATATCATTTAATATTTACTATTTAAATCTATTATATTCATCATTATACCCATCCAAATAATTAGGTGATGAAAAATAAAATACACCACAATGTGGAGATGCTAAGTCGTGCATATGCCTGTATAATGGTATTATTTTTCGTAGGATGGATACAAAGAGGAAGACGATTTCCACATAATCATAATAAAATATCTTCATATATATGATATTTTATTCATTATTTTATAATGTAAACAACATTTGAGGAGGATATAGAAGAATAAATAATTTTGAAGGAGTTGGTAAATATGATAACCTCTTCTTTAGCAAACCTCCTTTGGATCTCCTCATTGGGACAATAGGGTTGGTCTTTTGAGAATGTTAGTACCTATATGATGTTTATAAGGAATTTTAAAAGGTATATAGTAATGATTTTGTAGAGAAAGAAGGCTCAATGTTGTGTGAGGATGTGATGGAGGATGTGCCTTCTTATAAGAGAGTGGAGAGGCACTCTTGGAATCCTTTAAAATATTAAATAAATATAAATTTATTTTAGATTTATAATTTATCCAAAGTGAGTTGTTTATAAGATAATATTATTATAGTTCAAAATACTATCCAAAAAAGTTTTTTATACAAGTTTAGGTCACAATGTTAACCTTATCCTTTGGATTTAACATTTAGATAAACCCTTTAACTCTTAACCTAACAACTTAGGGTTTTAATCATTAGGGTTAATATAAATACTATAAAATTCCAAAAGAACCCAAAATGGATTATTGATGAAATATTTAACATTATTATTGTTATTTTCAATAAATTTAGTTTTTAGGAATTTTAGATATCTTAATGAAATATGCTTTTAATGTATCATTTATGGAAATTTCAAATCAATTCATTGTTTGTATTTTTAAATATATCCTAAAAACATGATAACTCTTAACCAAAACATATAGTATATCACTAACATAAATATGATTTCTATAATGTTCTTTTATTTCATAAATTATGTCCAATTGTATTTAATTTAATATTTTTAACATCATCAATTTGACATTTTCATAAATTAATCAATTAAGACATCATTATTGTGAAATACTTTAATTAAATTATTTCTTCTCAAAAAATTAAAAATAAATTCTCATGATGAATTAAAATTTATTATATTTCAAATGAATATTTATATTCTAATTTATCTTATGTATTACCATTTATTTAAAATGTAATACTTACTGAAAACATCAGTATGACATTTTTAAATTATCTTAAAATAATACATTATTAAGGTTATATTCATACCCAAGTTCCTTAAATATTATGATTTCAGAATATGGTTGATTTTGATAAAAACCCAATTATACAATGAAATTGGAACAAGTGTTATGGAAATTGTATAATTTTATAATATTATTTTTACATTTAATTACCTGATTTACCATTAACCGTGGTAAATAAACAATTTTCTAAAGTTAAAATTCAAAATATACAAAAATTAATTTGACCTATTAGACTATAAATATAATACTTATTACAACCATTTATAACTGTTTTTTATAATTCATTTCACATAATCTTCTAAATTATGTTTTATATTAATCCCTCATATGTGGTGAGAATATGTGTAAAAGAGACCTTCAAAAGTTGAATAAGTTTTTATATATAATTCTAATATAAAAATGATTCTAGTTGCCTAAATTGGATAAATATTTTTATTTTCAATCTATTGTGAATTTAAAAATAAATTTAAAATAATGATAAATGAAAAAATAATTTTTTAACTATAATTTAGTATGTCTCTCTATTCATCAAAAAAATGAAAACACTCAAAAAATACAAAAAATAACCCTACGATAATGTTGATATTAAAATTTAAATTTTGAATTAAAATTAGAATTTCATTAAGAAAATTTCCATCATATAGATTTAAAATTGTTGCACCATTAAAAGGAGGTATAATTCACTTTAAAAAATCTAGTTTTTATGATTAAATATCAGAATTTTTATTATGTAATTGTCTTAAAAGAATATATATAATAAAAATAAATTGTATAATTTTTTCAATAAAATTACTAAAAACTATTTAAATGGAATGGTTAATATATTCTGGTGCACTCGAACATGGTGTTTCGTAGATTATAAAATATCAACCAAAAATAAATTTATTCTAAATGGAAGATATGGTAAACTCTTGGGGTGCTATAATATTTCTGTCTCATAAGTAGTAAAAATTCATTCAAAAAATCTAATATCAAGATCATATCATAGGATGTAGATATTTATATGTCTTTAATCAATATTCTATTTGTCTAATATTTTAAAATTCATTCAAATCAAACACATGAAAAATATCATGACCTAAATCTACATGATTCATTATCTCCTCTTTTACACCCAATGATCATATACTATTGGTTATTAGTTATGAGTCACCAAAAAGTGTAATTCCTAGAAATATGTTTTCCATTTAAAACCATATCAATGCTATACTATCACATAATGAACTAAAATTTACCATAAAATTTATTGTATATTATCTAAAGAAAATGTACCATGTGATTAAATCCAAACACCATTTAGAATCCTTTATACCAATTTATAATGTCATAAAATAATGATAACTGAACATGTCAATCTTATTTTAAATATGTATCTGAAATACGACCATTTCTGAGGTATCTGCACAAAATAATGAGTCATTACTTATTTTTATAACATATGACCAATTACATGAAATGTCTTGAGAATAAATGAAAAGAAAAACAATAATATGACTTAAATTATGCATATAAGAATAAAAAACAATATAGTAAAATTTATTTGAATAAAACACTATATATATTGCATATCTAAAATAGTTATACACTGAATGATAAGGGAAAAAATAAGTTTTATTTCATGAATAATGTATCTAGGATAATATCTACCATATTTTCTATCAATATTCAACCTTCATGATAATCCATAAATTGTATCTATATATTTGAATAAACAAAATATTAGAAAATGAATGATTTCATCTACAGTGGAGAGAAATTTCACTCGTTGTGGTTTAATGATATTCAAAGAGAATAAATATTATCAATACATTGTGAAAAAAAATATTGGACTCAAAAACAACAAGTTCATCCATATGTCTTAGATTGAATAAAATAATAACTAATAAATGACATAGCATCCTATAAAATTCTATCTCATCCAGATAATTTTTATGTGGATCACCTATAAGTAGTTGAAAGAATTATTCATACAAGGGTATCAATAGTATTTAAAATTCTATAGTTTAAAGAGATGGATCTTCCAAAAATCATGCTTTTATAGAACCTTATATTAATGGAGTGATAGAAATGAGAGGTTGAAAATATTGTCCATAAAAATTTTTAATCATCAAATACCACTACATGATAATAAAATTAATTTTTATTGGAATCTTTAAACCTAAAATGATTTTTTAAAATTAATTTGAAAATTAAAAAAAATTAACATTTAAACTTTTCTAACATGTTATTTTAAACATCATATTTATTTTTTATAATTTAAAAAAAATGTTATCTATTGAAACTAATCATAATCTTCATATTAAGATGAAAACCCCACCACTATAGCCTTTGTATTGGGAATATTATTGATGGATGCCTTATATAAAAATATGATAATTCTGGGAACACAATACCATGAAACTGTGACTTTGGAAATGTATCTTAAGAATAAATTTTATACCCTTAATATAATAGCCACGTGGGGAGTGGTCAGTATATCATTTATATCTTGTGTAGGTGTTGTCACTATTAATCCATTTATGTTAGGTTCTCTATTTTATTTCTAATGATCACGTGGTTATACTCGATTGGATTGATTTTAGGGGTTAAATGGTGTGAAATTTATGATTTTTGGTATAAAATCATTGAATGGTCTCCAACGGATTTGTTCATGGATCCAAAAATTCCCAACGTCTCTCACATCCAGGATTAATGTACCTAATTTCCAATTGTAGGCATATTTTGGGTGATTTGGCCAACAACACTTAAGAACTCGCATTAGTTTAAAGGAAGGGAAGTCGGGGTCATCTCACCATTTTGCGGAAAACTATTTCTTTTCCATTGACTATCTTATATATTTAGGTCATGTTCATTAATCCTTGGTTCATTCCCAAGTGTGTATATTATGGATTACCCTTAAGGCAACAATCCATTGTGACTACGTATGTGTGTGGAATCATCTTTATGTATTAGAGATTCTCCATCAATGTATAGAACTATATGTACATGTGTTTATCCATCAAATTTACCCTTTTGTGGAAAGATCAGCAATTCATTGGTCATTTATTGGGAGGAAGTTGTTTTCAAGACACATGTTGCAGTGATATGTATTTTAGATTTATCCAGTTGATATGTGAGTTGTTTTGATATAGCGATCAAACCCATAAAATGGGACTCCTAAATATTATCATGAGAGGAATCAGAACACACATAGTTTACTGTTCCTTAACTGGACACATTACCTTTTCAGCTCATATTGAAAGGACCCAACCATTAATTCTAACGTTATCCATGAAGGAAGTCCAGGTGAAAGGTTTGTAGATCATGGATGGTGTATGACTTATGTCGAGGCGGCATGAGGTACCTAGAAGAGATTTGAGATACTAGGTGTATATGAACCTATTAGGAATGTATCTCGAAGAAGAATAGGGTGATTTTGGTGTCAGTTAGAGACCCCTATGGAGGTTTCCTATGTATCCTAGTTGTTTCAAAATCAAATCCCACATAGTTCATTATGATAGGGAATTTCACCGGGATAGAGGGCCATTAAAGGGGACATAATTGGGGATTATTCATGGATGTTGTCCATTTGGATTGAGGTTGGAGGGGTAATATGCATGGAACCTCCCCACTTGAGGGATTTGGTCAGATATTATTAATGGAAACTTCCCATTTGCATTGAAGTTGTTTGGTGATTTTGAATGGAAGCTGCCCATTTGGATTGATGTGGTTTGGGGATTATTCCTTGAATCTACCCATTTGGATAGAATTTGGTGGGGGATTATGCATGGATGTTTCCAACATTTATTGAAGTTGGTTGTTGCTTATAAATATAAGTTTCTCACATGGTGGGATTTGGTCGGTGCATACATATGGAAGCTTCCCATTTGGGTTGAGGTTGGTCAGGGAATGCACATGGATGGTTCCCATTTGGATGGATTTTGGATCACACATATTACATGATTTCTATCAATCTATAACCCACATGAATCATGCACTATGGGAGAAATAAAACGAGGTAGCATATCTGAAGATCACATGTCTCGATCAATCCACAAATTGATGGTGTTGGATCCCAATGGGGGAGAGAGTGGGTATTTGAGTATGCTCATCTCCCTTATTTTCATATCTAGGGTATTCACATCTGGTGAACTTGTCTGGATACATCCTAGAAGGAGGTCACTAGGATTAAAAGTGACACCTCCCATAATAAGCTCAAGTAGCTTACCTCAAGAGGAGTTCCCTAAAATTTGTTTTGGGAAATAGAGAAATTTCCAGCATTGGCCCTCATTGAAGGAAAGGCCAACTATTCCCTTAAATCCCAAAAAATGGGTAAGATCACATGAGAACCCTATGGTCGGAACCCTCATTACCATATGAATGTAAACTCAAGGGATTTATGAGTGTCCAACCTATTGTTGGGGTCACCCACATGACTCGATATACAATGGGTATGTAAACTCAAAAGGGTATATTGTTGTTCTCAATGATATTATCATTCGTTTCTAGTGTCTTTGGAAGGGGCCTTATCTTGATGCTATAAGACTGGTGCGCGGAGGGGAGTACATGGGAACTAATACCACATAAGATAATGACATAAAAATAGAGTAGAATGCCCTATTATGCATCATTCTGCGTAGCATGTTCTCTTTCGGGATGGGTTCCCTCCATGTAGCATGCTTCGGTGAATGTGAGTGTATAATCTAGGTAGTTTGATTCTATGTTGACTTAGGTTCTTTCCTTGTATAATTTTTCTATGTGGGACTCGGTTCCCCCCGTGTAGTGATTTTCTACCCGGAGTCGATTTCCTCCTATGTAGTGATTTTATACATGCGTAAGGGTTCTTCCCACATAGTGTTTTTCTATATGAGATGACTATTTTCAAGGGGGAATTGGTTCAACTCCTCTTAGGAATTTTTTCCACATAGTGTTTTCAGGTCAAATATTTCATGATGAATTATTTTATCCTCATATATGCACTTTTGTGGGTTTTACCTATGGGGAATCATTGAAAGGATCCACTTTTTGTCGTGACTTGCTTCAAATATCTTTAGATTATACGTTTGAGTGTGGCTTCTCTCCCTCTATCCCTATTTGGTCCCCCTCAGGGTCATTTTATAGAGTAATAGAGGAACTGAATATAGATATTTCCAGTCATTCATGGTTTGACACAATCCTGTTTTTTGGAACCGTCGTAGGTTTTCTCGGCCCGTGAATGTCACAGCTTTTGGGGAAAATACACGTGGAAGGGGGCCATAACTTTCTGGGGAAAATATCATAGCCTTTGTCCAATAAAAAAATTTGTTTCTCTGGTAGAGAGTTGAAGGTACAACCTCATACAATAAACTACTTAGTTCTCGAGGAATATTAATTTTTGGGAGTGGATATCACCATAAACTTCCCACTAAAGACTTTTATTTCCATTTTTTGTGATGATTCCATCATCTTTATCCCTCAAACTATGTAATTAGTGGGTGATTTATGAGGAAGTGATCACCATATAGAGCAGTGGTCTATGAAAAGATTTGGGCCGCATAGAATTGCTTCATCTTTATCTATTTCGTCCTTTTGATCATTCTTACTTTAGCTCTTCATCTACTTTTTTTATTCCTCTTCCAAATCTATTGAATTATTTTGATTTAATTTGAAATTTTTTCAGTACTAAAAAACTTCCCCCCATCAAAATGGGTACTAATCTAGATGAATATGAGGCTATTCTGATATAGAAATTGATGATGTTCAACTATTTTTTGCGGTATTCTAGTAGACCTAGAAGAGGGGACCTCGACTATATATAGCATTCCCAACTCATTTGTTACTTATTGATTACCTCAGCAGACTCAATGCTTTGGAAAACTCACTCGATCTCTTTTGCATCTGGAAACCACCTCTTTTGTAGAATCCCTCAACTGTTAACTGAGTTCCATTACCTGTGAACTAAAAACATTAGGTTCAAATGGTAAGTATATAACTTCACATAGTACATGAATACTGTGTAGATTCAAGGGTTCCATGAACCAATGCTTTTTTGGCTAACAAATCGCAGGCTTGTGACTTCATGATGTTTTTGAACTATTGGTTCATGGTCTAGTGATTTTAAAAACTATTATTTTATGCTTGAAACATTCCATCACCTTATGATTTTAAAGTATTTGAAATTATAATCTAATGATACATGGGGATTCAATTCTTTTCCAATTAGTTATAATCAAATTAATTTTCTTCGGATTTTTTTTGTAGGCAACAGGATGGACCCTCAACATGCTACTTATGTTGTTACTACCACAATTGTGACCCACTTTACTATCTATTAAAGAAGTAAATATATGATAGAATAAATTAATAAAAAATACTTTCCTACCACTTCATGAACTATTAAAATAACATCTTAGTGCTTTCCAAATAGGATATCTGGCCTCTTATAGTTTTTCCATTTATAGATTCAGCCTACCATCTGACCTAGAAATTCCATCCTTGAATTAGGTTAATCAACCTATAGACCAGATACATGAAAATAGTAATATCCCTTGGTCCAACACCATATAAAAAAGAATATTTGGGTGTAAATCTTCACTTTTGGGTCCCCATTAAATTACACCCCTTTGTCGCTAGTGGAAACCATGTGGTCACTGGTTGAAAAAGTTCATTGTTATCACATCATTGCACAAAAATATATGACTATCAATAAATTGGTCTTGTTATCAAAATGGGACCCTTGAACAAGGAGTTCATTCAAATTGGATTAGGTTTTTTAATTTTGTTCTCATCAATAATATATAAAATTGAAAGTCAAGTTGCATGTTCGGAAGATATACGAGGCATTCTTGGTATCCCATACTTATTTTTATCAAAAGGAAACACTCTTCCTATAAATTTTTAGATAGTGGTACCTGGATAACAACCCATTCTATTTGGTAAATTTTTAATTCAATACTTTATGATGTTCAACAAATATCTGGGATTCCCATCATCGGTGGCATGTAGGGAGAATTTATGCTGCCCTCTTTGTCCAACGACAATACAGAGATGAATCCTCCTCTTTCCAAGAAATTTCTAAGGAAAAGGCCCTTTTGAATGATGACCCTAAATGAGGGAAATATGTTATATTTTAATGTTAGATTAATTATTTTTCTATGTGGTCAAGAGACCTGTTCATGAAGATCGTGAACTTTATTAATCATTGAAAGTTGAAGGTGTATGGGTGCTTAATGGTCAATTATGGAAGATGGTCAGTTCAAGATATGGGGGTGGTAAATTATCCCAAATGATGATTGAAAGTTCCAATTGGAAGCCTTTATATCAATTTTTCTAAGTGGTTTCCTTCTACTAATTCATTATTCTGGTAGTGGTGTCAGATTCATGACTTTTATCACGATGACTCAATTTGCTACCAACAGATGTATTAACCTTTCCTTCCCATTGTTGGTGAGTATTTATCATGTGTTGGGACTTACAAATGAGGGTAAGGCACCACACTAACTGGTTGGTATTTTTCAAATTATCTAAGGTTGTGTAGAAACTCATATGGGATGCTACTCATTCATCAATCCTCAATTGATTTTGGGTGCTACTATCTGACCATACCTTCGAATAATATATGGGTTCATTCCATACGACCGGGATGAGAAGGAAATGATTGGATCACTCAACAGTCATGACTGCTTCACCTATTATCCTTACTCTTCCCCCTCTATAACTATAAAAAAGGATGAATCTGAGGATTTTTTTCAACTGAGGATATTTTTATCCATGATAGAGAGCATATTAGTTTCACAAATTTGTAGAGAAATTATATGTTATGGTTATTCACCGTAAAAATATGTTCACCAATTAAACTGTATTCTGTTGTGGTGTCCTCCCATCCTCAATAGGACATGCCATGGGAATCATCTAATGATATCTTAGTATATTTGACTGATGTTTACATTGGAACACAGTCAATTCTGAATTGGTCTCCTAAATCACATGGATTTTATTCCTGTCCTCACAATATCCTTGGACAATATTTGGAATCAATCAAACCCAGATGGTCAACTAGAAAACTTTGTTGCAGTTATCATGGACTAGAATTATAATTAGGATAAAGGGAAACAATATAAATATTCAAGGAATTCTATGACTGGAAAACAACCATAGAAATACCATGTTTCTCAACCCCAAATAAAAGGCTTTAAAATCCTGGGGTTCGGCCTACCACGCTAGCGACACCACTATCAAACATCATGCATCCAAGCATTATATCACCGACCTTCTAATTGAATGGAGGAAATGAGTTTCATTATGTGGAGCTCATCCCTCATGCTCTCTCTGGCTCTTTCTTCAAGAGAAGACGTATTCCTTAACTAGGATTGGGTATGTCTCAATTCCTATTAAAATCTCTTCTGATAACAATCCAAAGAAGGTGGACATCTACCTTGAAGATATCGATACCTTGATTCATTCTTGGTGGAACCATTGTAGATATTCCTATAGAGTGCTTTCCATACTGAGGTCTGGGGGACAGTGAGGATGACTATGATGAAGGTCATACCTTCAGGGGTGATGATGTTGTTAAACCCATGCTATAGTTGGAGTTTGTGAAATAAGTCATTTCAGTTTGGGTTCATGCAAGCACCCATCCCCTGAGGGTTTCTAGGTAGATGACATGTGTAGAAAGAAGGAGAGGTTACAGAATCCATCTTCTCTTTCTGTGAATATTATCATTTAATATAGTAAGATTCATGAGATGGATGCTTCCCCAATATACACCCCGAGGGGTACTGTCGCTGGGTAGGATATCCCTATGGATGTGGAAGTCACTTCATAGGGAACCCTTATAGTCATGGAGCATATAGCGGAAATCCTTATGAATCTTGATGGATGATTTCCACCTCGACCCCATATGTTAATCCACCCATAGGGCCATCCCCATGTCATATCATGAAGCATCTACATGCATCACAGCTATCAGTGCATCTGAAATCGGGTATCATAGGTAATTTTTGTATTTCTTTATCGTATTGTAATTTTATGAATATTTATTTTCTAACCAATAATCATGTACATTTCATGATTTATGTTTAGTGGTTAATCATAAATTAGTTCCCTAGATACCTATAGATCCCACTTATTCTGAGTTAGAGCTATTACCTTTGATGGAAACAACCTAACAAAACATAGAGTCTTGGCCAATTGAGGCCATTATGGGGATATTGAGCTCAGTTTGGTGTCTATTTAGGACTAGAAAACATATTTCACATAAGTGGGAGAGTCTTCAATGTTTGAATCTTTTAATGATAATATTGATCCTACTTATGTAGATATTAATGAAAGGACATAACCAGTGGAAATTGGACTAAATGTGGGGGCCCAAAAAATCGAGGATATCAGGGAGTAAAAATCCAAAGGTGGTCAAATAATCTTGATCAAAAAACTTCTTCCACTATAGAAGGGATTTCTTCAGTTATTTGTTTTCCTATGGCGCATATTTACCACACCCCTCTAGGGAGTGCTTCCATGGAATAAGGAGTTGTATAGTCTTGATAAAAATTCAGATCCTCTCTCACCCCAAATTCTGTAATGATTATTCCTAACAACATAGTTCCAATGAGAGACCTATGACTTAAATCAAAATATGAGATAATCAATTTGAAATAATGCTCCATAGGGAAATGATGGAACACCGGTAACTAGGGATCAAAATGTTATGGAAAGCAGATGTGAGCACCCCATTATTTCAACCATTCCCTTTTTCATTCCGGATTTAGGTATTAATTATTTTGACCTTCTAAATTCTTGATTTTTGCCAGTAATCCCTTTGGTTACAACTAGAATCCCTATATCCCAACATTCATACATCACAACGGGTCTCGATGATATAGAGTCATTCCATACCAAGGTTACAGAACCAAGAACCTCTCTAGTGGCACATATCCTTGAATATATTCCTCTATCTTGAAGCGATATTGAGGTAGAGAAAGATTTCATGGATGAACATCACCCTACCTATTGAAAATTATAGAAGTACATAAGAAAACTAATCGATAAAACCTATATAGAGGACTTTATGAAGAGACTTTTCATGTTGCATTGCCTATTTTCATTCCTTAGATTTGGATGATTTTATTACTGTTCCATTTATGACATAGAAAAGTAGGTGATTGCTACCTATGGGAAAGTCAAAATTCATCACTCTGGTCTATCAAATATATCATCTAGGGCCCATCTTACTACCACTAGGTAGATCCTTCTTACTAAAGCTATTTAGAATTCTGAAATAATTTGAGGCAACAAGAAAAAATTGTAGATCATAGTGCCTCCCCTATGTGGCTTCATCAATAGGTGGAGTGGCTTGGCTAGAATATATATAATCTCAAGGAATAGTTTTCTTATAATGAGGTAGAAATGGATTAAGGTACATGGATAGTGGATGAGGTAGAAAATATGGTGTCAACTATAACTAATGATGTATAATAAATGTAGGACAATGCAGCGGCTGAGACTACAGCCTTTCTGGTGGTCCACCAAGACATAGAGGAATCAAACCAAGCACTATTAAAAATTTACAAATCCATTGATCAACTTCTGTAATTACCAAGAACTTCTATTATTGGGAGACACCATGGTGTGGATTCTCCTCCATTATTATTCAATGGAATAAAAACCCCTATGCTCTCAAATTATTGTCCTTTATCATTTTTTCATTTATAATTAATTATAATTGATTTTATTTGAATAATAATCTTCACTGAACGTTGAATTAAATCACAATATGGGATAATCAAGTTGAAATAATCATTTAATGATCTAATTTTTTCTTAAACTGATGGACTCACTGAGAGTAGTCTGACTTTTGATGTGTTTACATGAAAATCCCTACAAACATTGTGTCTTTTAAATTATTATCCAAATTTTACCCCAATTCTGTGGTTGTGTGTGGTTAGTTGGTATTACATGTATTTTTATTAGGCCATCCTTTTAGGGTTTTTGAACTGAAAATCTGTGTACCTATTTAAAATTTTTTTGTTCAATAGTTTTCCCAAACCGTGAAAATAATAGGTCTAGCGTGATGATTCAAAATTTTATCGAGGGTTCCCTTTTCTGGTTGTCACACAGATGAGTTTTTTCCTCTTTTGTGGGAAGATTAAATTATTGATTACTAGACTAACATTTTTGATGTTTTTAGGTCAAACATCATTTACCATGAATTTCTAAGTGATGGCCCCAATCAGGTTTATTATATGAGAATGTCCTAATATTTTTCAGACAAAAATGAGGGATTTCTCATGATGCTAGTTTTATGATCTCTAAATATAAAACATTAAATGGAGAAAGTAAACAATAAATAACACTATGAATGGTTTAAAACATGATTTTTATGGGGGTGTATGGATGTTAGAAAAGCCTCTCCTAAGGATGAATATTCCTTTGGCTGATAGGTCCTCTTTTGGTAAACATATTTAGATCCAACCATTGAATATTATACACTTTCAAACTAAGGTTTCCTTAGTACACTTACCTCCACTTCTGATGGCCAGGTAATTTTATGGATACTATGATTTATCAAGACCATGATGGCTGGACTTCCAATGGATTGATGTATGAAAATTACAAGGGCATTTATATCAACATTGATCAACAATGGGAGACCACTCCCACACATATTTGTCTTGTGTAAAAGAGGATTGAGGTATAGTATAATTTAACATCATTAAAATAAGACATGGGTGGTGCATTTTAATGTATTACACCCAAGACATACTGGAAATTAAATAAAAACATGGGGTAAATGATTCACCCATTTTAAGGTAATCTGACCCAAAACGTTCAACCATCTTCTGGAATGAAGTTGTAGGGGGAATATAAACATTAATCTGGGGTGTTTCTAAATATAAGGAGTTATGTGTGATAGAAATGTCATAAGATAATACATAGGTGGGAAATGACTCTTCTTGGGATGAATTTTATGTTGGTTGATAGGATTTTCTTTGTCGAAAACTTATGCAGATACAACCAAGGAATATTTTTCATATTCAAACAAAAGTGTGCTTACGACACTAGAACACCATTTCCAATGTCTAGGGATAGATATGGGGATTTGGAACTTTCCATACAAATAGATTGTTTTTGAGAAAGGGGGGTTCTATGACATGAAAGGGGTGTTCTAAGAC
The DNA here is from genome assembly GCA_963277665.1 of Viscum album. NCBI lineage: Eukaryota > Viridiplantae > Streptophyta > Magnoliopsida > Santalales > Viscaceae > Viscum > Viscum album. The sequence goes on from OY728150.1 coordinate 13,918,120, forward strand.
ACAACATACTGTGAAAATGTTGATGTTTTCCCCCTACGTGGGTATGATAAGGTTCCCTATGTGGGTCTGACCTGTGCGTGTGGAAAGGATATATCATTCATGTTTTTATTAGACCAAGATTGGATATTCGGGTGTCTCTATATATCCAGAAAGGGCCTGAATCAAGAAATACATAGTTCTTGGAAACAGATTTCATTTAACATCTACAAGAAAGGTAGTTGATCACCCAAAGTGAAAAAGGTGAGAAGTTATAGATGATCCAAAAAATAGAGATTCAAGCATCCCTACATATTCTGCAACAAAAAGAATCAATCCATAAGTAGTAATCGGATGATTCCACATATAGGTATTACCCATGTACAAGGAAGGGCACACATTTTTTTAATCATCACCAATACGGAAGGAAAATTTTGAACTTTTCTATGAATATTTACCTCATTCACAAGAACATGGGGAGGAAACCTTTTCTGGTTGTCTCTATAAATTTCATGTGAAGGTCTTACCCATACAATTGAAATGTGGGAGAATTTTTATTCTCTAGCATGGTAGGACAGAAGATTGGAAATTAGGAATCACAATGTATACTATATGATCAGAATCAAGCTATACACAATTCTTATTATCATGTAGTTTTAGTTTCATGATATTAGAACACTCTCCATGTATTTTAATGTCTTTTAGTGAGGAAAAAAAGGGTTTCAATTGTTTAAATTCATACATCTAGGACCAATTTCCTTAGAAACCATGAGAAACTAGAGGCTAATCAGGAGAAGATGTTCTTACCACCCTCGGACGTGAGGGTGAATGACAGTGTAATCCTTGGTTTAAGGGATTCTCATATCAGGTGAAATTAGATGGACCATGGAATCCATTGAGGCATGTAGTGTTAGGAAAATCCTCTAATGGGGATGAATCTCCCATTAATTAAAATAACATTTTAGTTGGTGACATATGAAGAGAAAAATATGTTATATTGTGTATAGTCAAAAAGGTGTCCTCATGGCACTATCCCTCCACTTCTGATGGCCATAGAGGTTTATAAAAATCCAAAATTACTCTTGGAATAGATTTTGATGAATATAAGGGATGTGTTCGGAAATGTAGGAAATATTTTGTCCACTATTGGTGATGTAATGTGAAATTACTTACATAGATCTGGCTAATATATTGGTGGATTCAAGTTTGTTCCTTCATGAAATCCCTAAATGAGGAACCCGAATTAGGGAACTCCTGTATAACACTTCATATATGAGACATGGAAATTTTCCTTTTCTTTTCATTGTGGATGGGACTAGGAAATAAGGCCTTGGAATCACTAATTATACCATCATAATGAGAATAAATCCATACGTGGTTCTTAAAAAACCATGTAATTTAATGTCATGTGGAAAGGCATTCGATGTACCTTTTATGGTCTTGCTACCAGGACTATGGTGACCTTGATATGTATTGATATACATTGTTCATGTGAGGAATCCCCTTATGAACCTCCCCACCCCATGTAATCTATGTATGGAATGGGAAACAAGTTATGGTGATGGTTCATTCTATCACATAGTGGTAATAGAATGAAAGATATAGTAATATTGATTATTTGGTAATTGGACCCAAGAATAGAAATCTGGGTATCACTACATATCCATTGTGTACTGGAATCAATCCATACATAGTTCTCCTTGGGAAAATTCTATGAAGGTCTGATCCATATGAAGGGGATTTTTTCCCATATCTTGTAGCTGGGCCAACGGTATGGGGTATAGGAATCACTTTATACCCCATAAAAAGAAAATCAAGGCATACAATGTTATTGAATGTGGAAGGGTATATGATTGATGCTAGGAGAGTTGTCTTCTTAAGTGAGGACACCATGATTTCGCTACACAGTTTATCATCATATGACTATTCCATTGGTGGCATAGTTTAATGTCATATTACAGGGAAATATGAAGAATAAGTATTCTAATGGGAGGTGTAGAGCATATCCAACAGGAACCAGTGGGAATGAGTTTCTATGGTGCTATCTTCCACACCACACACTCATAAAGGAAACTTAGTCCATGAGGCTAGAAGTTTAAGTGGACTTATGGTTGGGCTCGTAGATGTAATTTCTAGGAATCTCAATGTATCCCTTGGCATTGGAATCAATCCACACATAGTTCATGAATGTGGCATGGTATATGACTGATGTCAATGTTTATGCCCTCATTTTTGATTATTACGCAGTTCCATGTATTGTAATGTCAAATAGGGATGACATGGATGGTAAAACTATGACAAGTAAGATTCTGTAGACCATAAAGAGACATAATACCGAGATGAAAAAGGCCTTGACTCCAAAGGATGGTAAGAAAATCATTTCATTGATGGAGGTAAGTTTGAAACTAGTCCAGACATGTTGTTTCTATGAATCACTACATGTCCTGTGATGATACGAATCAAGCCACACATAGTTCTAAATGGGGATTCTCCACACGGGTCTGATCCATATGTAGAGGACAAGATTATTTTTCATTTTCCATAGTTGGTCCAATGACATAGGGTCTAGGAATCGATACATATATTGTGATGATGAGAATCGAGAAACACATAGTTTGGGAAATTGTGACATCTACATAGATCTATATCTTGTGCAGGAAGAAAGGGATTTTCATTTGGCTCCTGCAATGATCTTGATCATGAGTGGAGAATCATTAATTAAAACGATGATACTTGTATAGTTTATCATCATCAAGTGAGGAAATTAATTCCTAGATTAGAGGCATGATGTTCAGACCCTTGATACTATACACTTTATCATCATGAAACTAGGATCTTGGAATCATATTTTATTTTCCTGTGGTAGGGATGAAATATGTATGAATTGGAAGCCCTTGCTCAATTTGGTTTAGACCTGGATGAAGTGACTCAGACTACTCCCAATTGAGGTACCCGTCTTACGGAAGTTCCGAAACAACCACTACATCATCCACTGGCTCTTGAACAACAACTACTGGTACTATATTCAGCAGTCAATGGTTTCTTTGATCGAATGCCTATTGATCGAATCTTGTTCACTCCTTTATCCCCTCTATATCCTCCGTTTCAGATTTGTTCGAGCCACCCGTGAAGAAAGAGATGCTTTCCTGCAGCTGCAGCAGGCAGCTAACCAGTCGAAAGACTCACCCTTGATAGCAATGTGTTAAGAATGCATAAATACTGAGCCAAATATTCCCATGCCATCCTAGACATTTCCGAATTGCATGTGTTAAGTATGTCACCAGTGTTCATCCTGAGCCTGGATCGAACTCTCCATGAGATTCATAGTTTCATGACTTATAGCTTCCTTGATCTGTCTAGTTCCTCAGAAGGCAGGAACCTCAGGCATCCTCCAACTCTGAACACGCACTTCCTTTCCCCATGCATCTGTATCTTCCACTTTCGTAGAATTCATCTATTATCACCTGTATTCGTCTTATCAATTCACCTTATTTATAATTTGGTATATATAATATAGTATACCATACTGAACAATCTCAAGAGCCTGCCCCGCGAGACAGATCTAAGGTCAGTAGGTATTTTCACTTCCGATCGAACAACGTAGCTCAACTGGTAAGGAAAGGTACCCGAAGGAGTGTACTCGGACACCCATTTTTTCTTGACCTGAAGCTTGAGAGATAGACCAACCTCTCATAAACCGGGGGTTCCAGAAACATAAAACAACTAAGAATCTCTAGGGCCTATATCTTTTTGAGCTCCAACCTAGAATTTCAACATCAAGCGCACCCTTATACACCTATTCTATCGCAAATATCAATAACCATTGCTAGGGGAAGGTTCTGACCACATGATGTACCAAGAAGACATCACCTAGAGACTTATTCATCTCCTTTTATGGGTATAGGGGCATTCACGAAAAATAATTCCTTATGTTCATTCAATATGTAAACAAATTCAATCCAAAAAAACTCACCCCTAAGGATTTCCAATTCTTATTCATCATAGCAGTCATCACCAGCTTCGGCCCTTTCCTTTTCTCGGATTTCCTAAGATCTCGCCTTTCTCTTGGAAATGGATCTAAGCCTTTTTTGAGGCTTTCACCCGCACTAGCACTAGTATATGGACTCGAAAGGCTGAACACAAGAAAGGTGACCTTATTATTATGAAAAGTGGAAAAGGGGCTAAAACCAGATCTAAGGCTACGAGACTAGGATAATAGGAAAGACTTGGTATATAATTTGTGCCTTCATTTCAGCTATAGTTCATTATCAAGCGAGTAGGGGACCTTGAGTTTTGTGTGGGAAAAGGATCTCTATGTTTCTTTCCCATTTCACAGACTTCATTAGGTTTCTGTTGGCGTGGAATATTGATTTCTTCTTGCTTTGCTGGAAACACAGTATGATTAGAGTACTAGTGCTCTATGGTTGAGTGGCTGGACACTCCTTTCATTTCCCATCCATTAACCCGAACTCCAGACTGTTGAAGACATGAGGAGATATAGCTTCTGTTAAAACTTCCTCTCTTTTTCCAATCCCCACTTCAATGCGCTACGCTGGAAAAAGGGCCGTCAGAAACCGAGGAGAGTTCATGTGTTAAGTTTCTTTGTTGAATGAAGGTGAGTTCAAGGATCGAGATAGGTATTATTCTTATATAGTCACTTCTTTTGTTGTCGTTAACCCCCTGAGTTCAAGATGTCCCTTTTCGCTTCTATTTTAGAAACTTCCCTCATTGGGATTGGTCAAGCTCCTTCACTTATTGCTCAATCGGATAGTACCTTTTCTTCCTATTAGTATGTCTTCTTGCCCGTTCAGTGGTTGTCTAGTTGTAGTTTTGAGAGAGATTCTAAATCCAATATTCGATCATTCCTCACTAGTTATGAAATGACCTGACTACTCATTATGAGTGACCAAGTCTTACCCTACTATCTATCTAGTCTTTCCAGGACTGGTTAAAGAAGGAAGCCATATTTCTTCTGTCTTAGTCGATCAACCTTTCTCAAACTGGTAGACGGTGAGCCCATTTCCACAAATCCTGATTCCTTCTGATTATCTTTCTTCTCTTTCTGATTCCTCGGTTCCATAGCTTTCTTTGATGCTTTTAGCCGCTCATCATATCAGAATTTCTAGCTTCTAAATATCCATTGGTCGAGTCGCTTCACCCCTATCCCTATTAGCTTAGTGGATCATCATGTCCCCTTCTTCTCCCCGGCTTTGGTCGAGGTCGATCTAAAACTTCCCTCTTCGTTCGACCCAGGATATGGCACCTCACCCTATATTGTCGGATTCGTCTCTCTCCCTTTCTTCGAGTAAGGGTCCCCCCCTTCATTGAAGGTCACCTCAAACATTTCTTACAAGAAAATTCTTCTTCTACCTTTGGGCCTATATTAGAAGAAAATAAGGTAGTTTCTTTCTTACCTAAGTGGTCTAATGGAATATATAGAAAGAGTACCGGCTGGGATATGGATTTGTTGCCTCCTTGAAAGTATCCTTTCTGCTCTATATATATATAATATCGAATGTTAGAGGGTTGATGATCATTTCATAGGGGGTTGTGAACTCATACATATTCTTTGGGTAATCAAATCTCCTCTTTGTTAGTAGATAGAGTTCCTTTCACACATTCATATCCTTGAGTGAGAAAATCCACTTTTTTTTCCAAACCTTCCCAGACTCGCTGGTCCCAGCTACCCCTATTTTATTAGGAAAGCAAGTACCAATACAAAAAAAAATCCTTTAGGCAGTCGAGTAGCTTCCGCTAATTCATTAGATTAGTCAAGGAACTATCAGCTCTCTCCTTCTCCTGTACAGGTAGACGAGTACCTTTCGTTCCTAAGCTATGATTTCGCTCCTCCCCCCTCTACTCTAAAAGAAGGAGGTGTCTGACCTTGACAACCTTGAAACCTTTATTTCAAGTAGATCTTCTGCCTAAAGGGTGCTACGTTTTTGGTACCTACTCTCCTCTATTCGATTCGAGGAGTGACGTGTGCCCATGATTATGCTACAACTATGAAGAATTCAAGCTTCTATTCTAAAACTCTTTCAACTTCTGGTACTTGAAAGTTCATAACCTTCTTTTCTTCTGTGACTTCTACCTCTGCCTGACGGTTATAGATTCTCTCCCTTTAGTCTCGCTCGATCATCTACGACTGACTATTCCATAACTTCACTTGTAAAATTTGATCCTAGATAATCTAAGTGCTAAGAGCTTGTAACCCCTATATCATAGTCTAGCTTACATTATTTCCTCACCAACTATTATAAAATATAGGTTCAAGTGAAACAATGAAATACATAAAGTAAAAGTAGAATACTTTCCTCTCCCCCTCCTATCGTCGAGCTTGTCCCTACGTTCCTTGTGTTCACTCCTCCCCCCATTATTATTATTAGTAGTACTTATTAACTTCTAATAATTGATCTCTGCTACAAAGGAGAGAGTTCCTTTAGTTTAGTTAGGAAATAGGTTCAACGTGGTATTCTAGGTAGGTGCCTTCGTCGTTGGCTTACTGTTAGGTTAGGTAGGTTCCTTCATAGCTTGACTATCCTTCCTAGATTGCATCTATTAGGTAAAAGAGAGCCCTTGAACCTTTCCTATGTTTGTAGTAAGGGTGGTAGGATTAAGATTAGGAGATTGATTTAGTGAAGGTGAAATATGAAATAGAAGTAGGACATATTTTCTAAAGTCAATTATGCATGAAATTGTAGCCTTGTTGAACCTCTTTCTTGCCCCTAAGAGGAAGGTCTCGACAGGTACTCTTAAATAACTATATATATAGAGTACTTGTATTACTCTGAAAGAATAAGACTTATTATACGGCTGGACTCCTTATGAGGAATAGATAAACCTGGATTCTCTCTTTCTCCTTCTCGATGCATTGCTTGGGTCTTCATTGGGCACTAGTAGTGCACTATCTATTCACTGTGAATAAGAAAGTGTCAAGTGATTGAGTCTTTCAGAGGTGTGGTGGTCAGTTGTAAACTCTTGCTCAGGTTAATGAATTGAACATGCCAAAGGAGAAAGAACACACATGCACAAAGGAGCTCACTACTTCTTGACTTTAGCCTCTCCATACCGAGAAGAAAAGAAATAAGAAAATACCTTGTCCTTTGTTCTCTGTCTTGGAGACGAGGGTTCATCTTCAGGTTGTGTTTTCGTAACCTTTCGAAGGAGGTCTTGCAGGTGATCTTATTTGTCTCGGCTCTTGACTGCTAGGTCATCCAAATAACATTCGACCGTCTTATGCAACATGTCCTTCAAGATCTTGGTCATGGCCCTCTGGCCCTATCACGTAAGGCACACCAGCATTCTTGAGTCCAAACGGCATTACTATTTAGTAGTAAACGCATATGGAATGAAGGGTACAGGTTGTAAGCTCGTAACCAAAAGTCTTTTTATCATTATTTCTATGATGGGTGGACACTCATCATTTAGGTTACTGAAGTCTATACAAACAAGGAGGTTAATGTTATTCATAGTGACTAGGACTATGTTCGCCAACCAGTCTTCCACTATTTATATTATACCCATCTTCACGGATGAAGCCTACATCCTTCAGCATATGGACTTCCTTCTCGATCTTCTCCATGATCGTCGGGTTGCTTCACGGGCTTTGTATCTTCCCTGATATTCAGAAGATTTATCGCGACCTCCTCAAGGAATTTCCGTATAGCTCGATGTGAATACATCGGAAAACTCCTGTAACAGGCGCAAGACTATATAGAAAGAGTACCATCTTTCTTCATGGTTGTGTTCCTGGAACTTCATCTTCAGTTGTAGGGATAGGGTTCGAGTCATGTTCTGTCTCTTCTTCAATGAACTCGTACACTTCATCTTCTTCATCGAGGGTTCATCTACTGTTCATTGTACACTGTTTTAAGAACTTAAGGCTTGACCTTTCGCTATGATTGTACTTCTTCATCTTTGTCTCCATTCGTCTATCTCATGAAGCTTGGCAGGGTAATATCCGACCTCCAACTCGTGGTAGTGGAAGAAGGGAAAGCTTCCCCAACCTCACTGACTTCGTTGTCGCTTTCAGAGGTAGCATTATAGGTAATTGATACCCCAAGCCATACGGGCGAAGGTCAATGTATCCTCCAAATGTCATCGCCTCCTCTTGGCCTTCTCTTAGGTAAGGCTTCAGGGGTGTAGTTATGCCTTTTCCCCCCATTCAAGCCCCTGGGGTAGTCAAAGTCGTATCCCATGTTTTTTATGATTCTCCGAAATGAAGTATGTGAGTTCAGGTTTTGCCTGAGGTGCCACACCAACCCTCCTTGATTTGACATGAAGGGTGTGTCAGACCTCCTAAAGAATATGATTTTTTTTTCACCTACAATAAACACATTGAAATCTCTCGACTCTAAAGATAGTGGGGGCACTATTATTATTCGGCCACTCCATCTTGCCTTCTCCATCCTCCATCGGAGGTATATGATTTTCAAGTGTAATTACATTTAAAACGAATTTCTTCATAGGTTGGGACCAAGGGACTTTGATAACATCATTTATATGGATGAAATATTTCCCTTTTGGACCTGACCACTTCTTCAAGGGCTTCGTTTTTCTTCATCTTCCGGGTCACTGGCATACATCATTGCAATAGGCTTCAACCCCCTTAGGTTTCCTCTCCGCAAAGACTCTTTGTACTTTACCGTTCTTGTCAATGTACTTGAAACACTGGTGAAAGGTTAAAGGTACAATACGATCCACAGCCTTCCCATCCGCTGTTGGAAGTCTCGTTCTCGATCACATAGCAAGTGACTTCTGTCTTAAGATCTGCAATCAGGCCCCATAGCTTTCTAAGACTCAGCATTGTACCATGGGTCTTAGTGCTGCTCAGCTTCTTGGTGGAGATCCCGAGCTTCCTTACCATTTTTAAAGGTAGGGGTATAACATTTAGGGTTGCACTTGGTAGAGTTTGACTTCACCAATATATCCTGAAATGTACTGTGGATGATTATGGTGAAGGTCCCCTAACAACAAGTCTTCTCGAGAAAATTAGAGGTACGGCTCCTCCGCCTTCATCTTCTCTTGTATGCCTCAGTTCTCTTCTTGAGGTACATCATTCACTTGTATCTGGTGTACATGGGGTGCATATTGATCGGCTTCTGAGAGAGCCTTGACAACAACTTGTCGGATGTCAGGTGACAACCTCAACAAGTCATACATGGTCATTCTAGCTAGGACATTAGCTAGTTTTGCTAAAAAAGAATAATCGAAAGGCTCATCTAAGCTGGGTCTTTACCCTAGGGTCTACCGTCTCAGGGGTGGTAATCAAGCCATCCGTCTACATCATTTACATTGACTAGGGTCGATGTCTCTTCATAATCAGACTTTGAAGCATCATCAACCCCAGTATAAGGCACACTTACCATGTTACAGGACTATACAAGTGACATAGGCAAGAAATCTCCAAGTGTAATAGGGGTTCTACCAGTGCCCCTGGTACTGCTTCCTTATGTGAGCTGTTAGTTAGTTATTATTATCCTACGACCATCCAGTTGTAACAAAAATATTCTTGTTATTCATGACTGAGATCTTTCAAAGGGCCCCTCACGGGCCTAGCTAGCTCCTTGTTAGGATGCTACTATTTTTTGCAGTATTTAGAAAATTCAAATCCATCAAATGTGGTGTATCCCACAATTCCTGATGGCACATCCTTATGGATCCGCATTTGAAATTACGAGTGAACAGTCTTGAAGCAAGTGCCTCATCTTTCCCTCTACCTGCTCTTCTTCCATCTTTCGGGCCTTATCCCTTCTTCATCTGAAAAAGAATTATAAGAGATTGTTTTTTCACGGTTTGGGTATATGAGGAGTCCCCGTTTCACCAATCTTGAGACTTAGATCAGCCTTTTCTGGCCTTTGGTCTTCCAAGTGACTGTTAAAAAGTAAAATAAAATGATAGCTCATTTCTAACTCTGAGAAATTTCCACCATCTAGCTAATAATGCTACGCACGTCCTCCACAGTTCAAGTAAAGGATATCTATTAAGCGGAAGTCTTCTATGGATTTTGAGATATTGACTTATTACTTCTTTAAGTATTTCCCTCATGGTTAGGTGAACATAAGGTCTCACCACTCTTCTGAATAAATGGGCCATTTTTTGCATTCCGAAGGTGACTATCTGATTATTTCGTATTTTTTAGAAAAATGAAACCAATTAAAGAATAGCTCTTTACCAAATTACCAAAATGCATAGAATTTTGAACCACATCTCTCTCTTGCTGGTAGCTGCACTCGTTTCCTCTCCCTTATATAGTGTTGAGCTAGACCCTAGTGGCTTTCACCTCTCTTTCAAACTTAAAACGGCATCTCTCTCTACTATGATAACTAATAACTCGAAAGCATGAAATGGAGCATAACTCATCATGAGCCGATCAACATAAAATAGAGTATGCACCATACTATATTCAAGTGAACCTCTGGTGATAGTTCGTATGGCAGGACTTACTCATTTTTACTGGCTACATATTTGACTTTTTGGCCAATCATCACGTTATCCTAAAACTTGTTGTGTATCTACTCCGGATATAACAGATCTATCCCTTGCATGAGAATTGGTTATTAGCTCTTGTCCCATTTATTCAGAAAGTTTAAAAGCCTTAGTGGATCCCACCGCCTCCTGTAGCCAACACTCTGCGTACATGTCTTTTGGTTAATAGTGGAAACGAGCTATGCATGTTATGAGTGCATAAAGGCTTGATCACCTTTGACAGGAGCAATAGCAGAATCTGGATTGTGAAGGACCCCCAATATTAGAATATAATAGGGATGTTAAGGTTGGGCATTAGATGTCCTATGAAGAAGGAAGTTGTTACCAGGATAGGAAGGGGTTGTTGTAGTGTAACCATCTTCATTTCTACTTGAATTACGGCATGAAATATATTAGCGCTTCTTGAACACCGGGATAAGAGACTATGAAAAAAAACATATATGTAGCTAGCTCTTTCACTAAGATGGATCCTATTTATTTCCATTGTATTTAGACTTTGGGCGTTGTAAGCCTAGTAGACCTTAGAGCTTGGAACCTGGTCGTCATTGATTGGAATCTTACTAAGGTTGAAATATTATTACCATTGGCAATACATTAGGATCACCTCCTCTAGTCCCAGGTGCCAATTCCACTTACATAAGATATCCCATAAAATCTCAACTATTAGAATATAATAGGCCCCTCGAGAGTTGGGCTAGGATGTTATCCTATATCCAATATAAGCTATTAGAATATAATAGTATGCATACGACACTGAAAATGAAACCGAATGGGAACTAGTCTTATGGGATTTTTCATAAAACACTATAATCTTCTTGATGAACAAGAAATAGGTACTTCAAAAATTCCACTGAGATTAGAAAAGTTCTGTTAGTTTTTTCATCGCAACAGCTGAATTGAAATAGGAATAACAGGAAGTCTTCCAAAGTCAGTAAATAGGGAAATGAAATAGGGTCATAACTAAACTATTAGTCTACTATTCTAATAATTGAGTCTCTGCTTTCTTTTTTCGGTTGATATTGGTTCAAATCCAATTCATGAGATGGTAGTGATCTTTAGCTGGTCATGGCCATAATGTGCTCTTTTCCTCGGATTCATTGGAACCTTCTTTTTCAGAATGGTAAAGAATTTGTTTAAATAGTTCAGAGTCATCGGTTCAAGGCTACACCGCTTTTGCATAAATTCATCCCTCTATCCACCCACTCGTTACTACTTATGTAATATCATGATCCTTCATTCATAAGGTTGCCTCCCTTGGTTACAGGTAACAGGATATTTCACGTTACTTTGCAGTCTTGTCTGGCATCATTTTTTAGGTTCCTCAATCGAGATTAATGCCAAAATGGAATCATGTTTGGATACAGCTCTCCCTAGTTTGCATACACCTACCAGCTATGTGTTTATGAATCTTCTCGATGCTTCTTATAACCTATGGGGTCAAGTATTCTATAATTATTACCATCCTGAATAGAAAAAGAAGAAGCAGTTTAGTCAAAATCCACTAGATCGAATCAAATAAGTGTTTGGGTCGGACCCAAAAGAGAGAAATTTTTGTCAGAGCAGGATACTCATGATAATCGGATGGATGTCAAGGCTTTCACTTCCTAGGGAAAATGACCACATATCTATAACTATACCCCATTTTGATCAAATGATTCTTCTGGAAATGGCTGGATATGGATGGAACCAAGCTAAGGCACCAATGAAGAAGGTCTCCCTCTTCTTATACCTCTTCTAATGTGTTCCGATAGCCAGGTGAGATCATGTCAAACAAACAAACCAATAAATTGGAAGCGGAACTGCTAGTCGAGGAGCTAGAGGAGAGGTTCCTTAGTCAGTACTTTCGTTTGATCTGATCGCCGGTCAAGAGGAATTATCGGAGTGGGGGAGAGTTGATATTAAGTCAATAGATGGAAGGACATAAGGGATAGGGATTTCAAAGTGACTGATTTCAGCTGTATTATTTGATTTCTTTCTTTCTTCCCTCTGTTACATAGGCTTAACTGGAGGATCTATATCGATACAGACAACTATGGATAGAGATCTGGTCATTCCTCTCCCCTTCCAAATGCTGAAAGAAATCCCTTTCTCACTGAACTATCCTTTGGAAGGGAAGGTTAACTCTTAAGAATGACCAATGGGAAACACACAAACACGAATAGTTTCCCTGATAGCAAGCGGCAGGCACAAAGGACTCTTCTATTAACATTCACCCTTGTACCCCACGTCGATTGAGAGTGAATGATGTTGATTATTTTAAGTGCTTTTTGATGATATGGTATCGTAGGCAACTCGATTCGTTGGAGAATCCCTTGAAATGCTCCACCTATTCCCCTCTCCCAGCTTCCCCCACCCATTCTTCCCAGTAGGTGCATAAGAAAAAAAAGAAGAGGAACTAGCATTGATTCGAGAAAAGGTCTTTAGAACCGAAAGGAAGCTGGAACTTGGAAAGAAACAAGTGAACGAACAGATGCTTCCTCGCTCAAAGGATTTTTATTACCCAACACACACCACAAATTGGAAGCATTGAACCTCTAGGAACCACTCCTTCAAAAGCTAACAACGAACTGAGATAAAGAGGAGTGGTTCCAGATCGATAAGATGAATTCCATTCCAAAGGAGAGTGTCTAAAGTCCCAAGACCGGTTAGCCAAAGACCCTGGTTCTCATCATTGATTTGGATGTTTTTCCAATGGAGGGTGGGAAGTAGATAGACACAGGTGCGGCTGAACTGAACTCGTGCTAAAACTATGGTCCATAAGATCAAGATTGCAAGAAAATAACTATATAGAAAGATCTGATCCTTCTTAACGGGTCAGGACTAGCTATCGAATTGTTGAGGGTCCAACTGGTTTGCTACGTTTTTTTGTTCTAGATAGGGGTTGATCCTTGACCATCTTCTGAAGTTCGAAATAATCGACTAATAGAAGTGACTGAGTGACCCGATGCCTTAGTAGAAAGGACTTCGTTCCTATTGTAGCTAACGAGGTGTCAGTAGACAGCATGCAATGTCACAATTCATAAGTGAGCCTGCTTTCAGTACTCTTTGAATAGTGGCTATTAGAAGAGTACTGACATTGATCAACTTCAAGGCAAGTGACTGAGTGGGCTGAGACCTACCGCTTGACGAGAAAAATGACTTTGAGGCTACCGTATTCTAACTACTAATTGAGGATCACTTCATCACCATGATTGTTAGAGTGTGACTTGTTTTTGTTGAACTCATCTGCATCCTTGGTCTTTCGTTCTGTCCGGAGAGTACTTTCTACTCTGAAGGATTTAGCCTTGTTTCCATTTTTCTCGTGAGAGGTCCTAACCCTTTAGAAGGGTCAGATCTTTTAGAACCTAGTTTCGTTTTTCCAAAGTGGATTTCATATAGCCTAATAGAATACTTTCCACTCATTTACTTATGGATTGTTCTAGTCTTCTCTGCACCTAGTGGTGCTTCCTTCCATTGGACTATATATATTATTCACCTCCCACTGTATGGGAACAACAAGAGTACAGGACCTTCTAGTGTACTTCCGCGAAGGATTCAATCTATGATTCCTTCTTTTACCTTAATAGAGATACAGTTTTAGTCCCATTATCACTACGGACAGGGTTTCTAAGTTCGATTTCAGGCTTTCGTAAATAGAAAAAAAATTGTCACGTGTGAGTTCGGCTTTTTCGAATGGTTTAATGAGAGAGTACTCAGGTTTGTTTGGTTTGGCTCACCCCTACCTAGAGTGGTCGTTACCCAATGACCATAATAGCCATAGATTCTTAATGTAATGGAAAATTCCTGAAGAATTCCCCCTACTGGCCAGGGTATCTCATCCCTAAGCGGATGGGAAATACATTCTTTTCTCCCTTCTTCGAATCTCACCTGCACCTTCTGTTGTCTCTATTATTCCATTTCGGTTGGAAGTATGTTTTTAGTGACCTAAACCTTCATTTTTTTTTGCTAATACATGCACCTAATCTTTCTCTGTCTCATCTCCTAGAGGGGCACTAGTTGTTTACGAGGAGGAGGAGGAGCGAAAGCCTCTTTACCGCAGGTGAAGGAGCGAAAGCCACTTTACCGCAGGTGAAGGAGCGAAAGGCACTTTACTGCAGGTGAAGTATGGAAATACGCTTTACCATAGGTGATGGAGTGAAAGCCGCTTAGGTCTTATTCCTACCTGTTCAAAATATTGTGCCTTATTTAGAGCGATTCCCTTCATAACCAGACTAGGATCCTTTATATCTCTTGCATTCATATTATTCTTACCCCTAGCAGGTTAAGCAAGTGCATCATCACGCCACAAAAAAACGAATGGGCTTAGCACAAAACAAATCATAGGCTAAGTGACTCACCCAAGAAAGGGGACAAACAAGCTAAGGGGATTTCTCGCAATTGATTCAGTTTTTCTAATTTTTCTTTATCCAGTCGAAGAAACAAATTCACCAGCGGCAGTTCCAGCTTTTTACCCTGGTGAAGCAATTTTAGTAGCACATCAGTAGTTTACTTTGTTGATCCACCAGCGTCTAAGACAGAGGTATAGTTAGAAGCGGCGAGAAAAGGTGGATTAAGAAAATAAAAGACTAAGAAAGGTTTCGATCTTGGTCTAATTTTCCAAGCCTTGACTTCTCTATGTGATTCATTTGAGTTCATTGGATGATGGAAGAACCAGGCATGCTGATCTTTTCCCTTTTAGGCGGAATGAATGAAAAGGTTGGAAGATATGGCCAAAGAAGGTGAGGGACCTGTAGAGAGTCCCATGGTTCGATTCTGTAAGTAAAAGGTAGAATTAGGATCATTTCTACGCGTCTTGTTGAAAATTCCTGAGCAGTGATCAGGGTTGGGTTTACCTGAATGTTCCCTAACATCATACCTTTTTCATAATGGGTCAGTGAGTAAGTAAATGGGAAGAGCTTCTTATTAGGTTCCTAGAATTCCAGGCTCACAGATGGTTGAAGAGAGCTCCAACAGGCCAAGGAAATCAAAAACTCGTCGTGGATGACTTCGGGATGAAAGGCCAACGAAGATCGGATATGGACTTTTTGATAATGAATCTTTTCTTTCAGTGGAGGATGCATAAAGAGCATGTGTATAATATGTCCTGAGATCGATCAATGGCACTGAAAATGGTTTGTGGCTGAAATGATTTACCGGAGCTTAGAGCGAAGCGTTAAGCGGTGGGTGAGGCACGATCGGAATCTGCTATACTCACAGTATCTTGGATCTAGATGTAGAGTGAATTTGAATTCTCTGGGTATTTTCTTTATTTCCGGAACCCCTCAATAAAAGGGAGACAGTCTCAACCTAAACTAAATAGACCCCCTTCTATGCCAAACAGCTGCCAAAGAGAGGGCTGCCTTATTTCTTCTGCTTACGGACCTAGCATCCCTTGCACTTCAACCAGGGCTCTGACCTCTCAGAAGATCAAAAGTGGAATTGTTGGATATAGTAGCAAAATGACTAAACGTGATTTTCCCTTATAAGAGGGCAATCCAATTGATCAAAGTTTGTCACACCTAGCAGTAAAATGACTGATTTTTAGGGATTATAGGTCGTCTTGTATGAGTGGAATTGGTCTTGAATCAAAATTCACGGGGTTGAAAAACTTTGTTACGGAAAAGTAGGCTCCTCTTAAGGGAATCGAGGATGTGAGCCAAAAACTTATGACAAATATGATCATAATAAAATTGTCTATTCGAGGAGCGTGAAGGCCATATAGATGAAGTGCTTTATTTTTATTTCTAGGAGCTTAGCTAGAACGAGTCCCATTTCTGTTGAAGCTACTTTCTTATTCACTGGGTTCCACGTCCCCAGAAGCAAGAAGAAGGTAGAAGATTTATGCAGAAGATCTTCCTTATTCCCCGCAGCTGTACAAAATGGAGAAAGGCCTTCTAGGAAGCCAAGACTCTTCTAATAATAGTCCCCACTATTAGAAGAGTACTTGAAGTTCTATTGAATATCCAAAACAGTTAGTCGGGCACTAATTGTTTTGTTAGAAAGAAGAAAGGAGGGAAGGTCTTACCTATTTATAGGCAGTTTTTGTCATTAAAGCCAATTCCATATATTTCGGTATTTTATTGAACTAAGAATATGATTCAAGCATGAAATATGTTTAAAGATGACCTAGTTCACAAGAATGTAGCTAGCCCTACTTCTATTCAGCTTCATCTTCAAAAACCGAAGATTGGAGTAGTAGGTTGGTCAATATCCGGGAGAGTCCTGGTAGAGCTTTTTATTTGTCCATCACAAGAAACCTGTGAGAGTGAATTAGTGACCCATTCCATAACCTTTAGAACCCTTAAATATAAGTAGTATATACTTATATATAAGGGTTTATAACCATAACCGAAAGCAGGCGAAAAAAGCGGTGTATGTTGAACAATCCGATTGCATTTTTCGTAGCAGTCTAAGGGGTACCACTATAGGTAAAGAACCTCTGGACATACTTCATTTGCTTTTCTTATTCGGACACATTTGGAATGGTCTTGTTCAGAGATGTTTTTTCTGGTAGTGACTGATGCTCAGTTAGAATTTATTTAAAAAGATTGAAAGGATTCAAAGAGGCCCATAGAGAAAAAAACATTTATCCAAAAGATTTATTCATTACTACTACAAAAAGCACTACATTACATAAACAACCTTTACTATATCCTTCAAAGAATTATGCTAACTACATGATTTTTAAAAACTAGAAAAATTAAAAGGGTAGGCCTGAAATTGGAAAAACCAGTAGATAGAAGAGCCTGTAACTACATTATTCTTTCTTCTAGTCTCTCCAGTCACTGAGGATGGTCGCCCGCACAATGAGGGATTGCTATTCATTTCACAGCATTTGTAGCCTCCTCTCGAGGCCCCTTATTCTCTGGTCCGTCGCGCGCATGCTGTCTCTTATGACGGCAGGGTTCGCTGGGCGCAGGTCTCTCCAAAATCCTGTTAAGAGTCTCTAGCGTTCGCACAGGTCGTTCTCTACGTGCTTTATTTCCTCTCCAACTTGAGCGAGCCTTTCTGCAATATTCATAGTTCATCAACTCATAGAGAGGAGGTTCTAAAATATCTTACCCTTTCTAAAGGAGAGGAATACCATCAAAAAATGATTTTATTTTAGAGAACGAAGGCTTATCGACCCTCTATTTATAGAGTATAGAGTCATCCCACCATGTGGCACGAATTTGAAGTCAGGCACAATCCTTACTAGTTTTCTGCAGTTGAGTACTATCATGCCTGTGTGATGAAAAAACAAACTACCTTGGGAAGCAACACGCCCCCCCAATCACGCACCCTGTGTTAACAAATAGACTTTTCACAACCAGCTTAAGCAGTTCCGCCTAATCGATCGCTGTGAAGCAAGTAGTTCCGCTGGAAGACCGTTTCGTGTTTGTTGTATAACGGGAGTAGGGGACTTCTTTATTCTCATAATAGCACAGGACAATAGAAGCATATGGCACATGATGGTATCTCTTTCAGATAATGTGATAACACCTTGATCGATCCACGAGGTGAAGGTAAGCACGGTTGAGTACACTTATTCCAGCTAACGGATAAACCATAGAATAGTCATAGTAGTTGGCACAGTCTACCTCGCCCTCGGCATCTAGGCATAGTTCAAATAGGCATATCTAATATTGGACTTCTTCTCTTCTGAAAATATCAACATGGCATCTTAGGCAGGCTATCACTCCTTTCGGATGCAAGATGAGATAGAGGATTGTTTGCTAAATCAATGAGGAGGGATAGCACGATTGAGAGTGAAATAACCATAATTAGAGGCTAGGTCCATTAATTGAAGAGATATGGGGTGGATAGGACAAAGATGGACTATCAAGGAAGGGGATTCACTTAGGATTATAGAGTAAGCAGTCGTTCAGACATATTCCTTTCCTCCCATTCCGAGCTACCTGGGCTTCTGGGCCTATGCAATTATGTTGACTATCCATGGATAAGTCTGATTCCCCCAATGTATCTAAAATGGGGGAGACTGAGATTGGTTCATCCGATCTAGCTCAAGCTTTAGCAGCTCAAGCAACTCTAGCAGCTTCGGAAAGAGTATCTATTTCGGAATAGGATATTGGAACCTGAACGGGGATTGAGTTTAGTTCCTCTTGTTCCATGTAAGTGGTTAAGAGCTCTTATTTTTGAAGAAATACAGAACTCTTATTTATATATATACACATTTTTTAGTCTAGTTATTCATAAGGCGTGCAAGCGCCTAGTCAAGATGCACCAAATCAATAAACAACAGATAACAACCATTTGCAGAACACACACTGAAACCTAGCACTTTATTTTTCGGTAATTGAATTGAGCCCAGAGGTTTCGGGGAATCTAATCTAAGCTAGTCAGATGAATCACAAAAAAATGTGTTCGTCCATCACTTAAGATAATATAATAAAGAGAAGAGGCACTAGAATGCACAGTTTGAGTTACTAATTCTATTTCGGATAACTAATTGAAAGCATTCTGAAGAACTTATTTAGAAAGGGCATAAAAGAGTATAGTGCAATAGTGCTTCAGACAAATTGAAGCGTCAAGCACGCATTTGGTAAGAGAGAAAGAGAGAGATACATTCAAATAGTTAGAAATTAATCTACTAAAGAAAAATCAATGTGAAACTGCCTAAAGGGAAAGAACTGAATAGGGTGAAGTAGCAGAGTTCTTTACCAATAGTGAGCAACCAAGTGACAGAGTCCTCCTTGCTCAATCTGTCTGATAGAAGAATCGGACCTGCTGCGGTCATCCAAAGCAAAGAAATAGATTTACCAGTTAGCATGCTTTCATCCTTCCAATCTCGAGCATTACACGCTACGAGCTAATGCTATCTTTGAACCACACCTTTGAAGGTGAAGCCCATTTGAAGGCAAGTCATGCTATCCGGGAGAAAGGGAAAGAAAGGTTTCAAATTCTATTAGGGAAGCAGTCCCCTACTGGTAGTGATGCCAGGATGAAGGATAAAACTTTCTATTGGAATAGTCGATAGAAGAAGAGTACCCGAGCATATCAATTCAACTTTTCACAAGGTACTCTTCCAATATAGTCTATAGATAGTTTTCCATGAGTTAGGATACGGAGTTGGACAGTACTATACTCTAATAGTCCATTATATCAGTTTATCTTCATCAAAGGCTCAGGGGCGCTCAATAGAAAAGAAAAACAATTCTGTTGTTGATTGATTTAGTCAGTCGAGATCCAAAAATGAAGCCATGCACTCGAACTATATAGAGTAAATCATATAGAGTCAACCATATAGATCAAGTACTGAATTTGACTCTATACCCATATAGAGTCAAATACTGTCTATACCTCAAATACTGTCTAATAGTGTGGATTCATCTATCTTTTATACGATATTGATTGAAGTTTCCAGAATCAGTACTCTACTCTAATAGTATTGAAAGAGACTATTAGAAGAGTACATGTGACCAGACTTGATTGTGCGAAAGCAGTTCCCATGACAGTACTCCACTGCGGTACTCTTATAATAGTTAGTACCGTAGTGAGTACTCTACTCTAATAGTGTCGTTAGCAAAAACAAGAACTAGACTACTCCATATGGTACTCTTATAGTAGTGTGTACCTGGCTCTACTCCAATAGTGCAGGAGTTCACACTATGACTGGGAGGGAGGATCAGTACTCTTCTACAGGTACTCTTATATATAGTGACAGAGATGATACCAACTGATGCCTGGTACTTATATATACCCATATAGAAAGCTCTACTCTAATAGTGGCCCTGTTTAATCTCATTACACACTACAATACTCTTATAATAGTGTGTACCGTAGTGAGTACTCTACTATAATAGTCAAGTATGGTGGTTTTTCACCTTGATCAGTATAATATAGGTAGTAGACACAATGAGTGAACCCGATGGAACTTAGGCTTCTTCATATCAGAAGAAAGCGTTCTCTGGGTACACTTAAATATAGTCCTGATATTCTTATAATATAAGGCCCAACTACCATTCGATTACCGGGAGTCATAACAATCAGTCAGGGCTAGTTGGCACAAACAGAAATAGACTCGGTATAATATGGGTAGTAGACACTCTGGAAGCCCTTTTCCCAGCATAGACAGAGGGAGTTGAATCGAGAGAATAGCCGAGGGCGGTCGAAGAACATTCGTCGAAAGCTTTGAAACAGTAGATTTTCCACTCTGTCAATATAGTACTATTAGAGTATAGTACTCACTACGTCACTACGGTGCTCTTATAATAGTGTGTACCATAATGGAGTAATGACAGATCGATAGAAACATTTCTTAGCGAACAGCCTTGTAATCTCGGTATAATATAGGACTATATAGGGTCAAGTACCGTACTATATTAATACCGATGCTTTGTGTACAAAATTCCTTCTAAGGACTCATAATTAGTAACAAGGGTTTCTCCATTTCTCAAGGATCGTGAAAGATTCCTTTTTTTAGAGTCTGGAACCTTCGGAATCCCTATAGTCCCGGGTACTCATCCTATATGGAAACTATTAGAAGAGTACTGAGGGTGTCATACTAAAGAAGGCATAGGGGGAATAACAGACTAGCCTTCTAACGCAGCCCCACAAGGTGGCAATGAGTCTTCCCTCTTCCAGATCTGGTATTTGGGACATGTACTCTTCTTATATAGTGCAGCCGGACAAGCACTAGCTTTCGGCAGACTAGCTCGCTGCTCCAGATAACGAATACAAAGAAATAATAATAAGAATTAATGTCACATACAGAACTACCTAAGGAGCTCTTGAATGATACCACCTCGGATACTAAAGAAATGAGTGGATAGATAGGAAACTTCACTCTGTGCATCCTTTAGTTGTGAGCCCTGCCTAGAGTGAGGCACTGAGGGAAGGGCGTAGCGTTAAATCTGCCTCGCAGCTCAATGAGGACCTTCAGTGATCACACAATCACACTGCCTCATGCAGTGTTCCCGCAATCTCAGTCCAGTTCAGTCTTCCCACATATGTCTTGGTGGAAAAAGATTGGCACTATGATGACTACCGACAGGCAGGGGTAGTTATGATTTCATTTCTAAAATATAAAAAACCAATACTATACTGGGCTCGATCGACATAGAGACCTCATCGTAAGCAAACAAAATAGGAGGAGAGGTTAGGAATATGGGTGTGGGAGGCTGAGGGACGACCACGATGAGTACGCAGGTCCACACTATATACAATCAAACAGCTGCTTTTGTTTGATCGAGGAGCAGAGATAGATAGATATGGGCTGACAGCTTATGTTTCCTGGTATTTTGGGTGAGATATACACCGAGAGGAATTCATGCTAAAAAAACTTTTAACTCGATCGAAAGTGAGATCGACTCAAAGAAAGTCAACAAGCGAGAGATAAGGTTGGGTGAGCGTATAAGGCGTGGGATCTATGATCGACTGTGCCTATTGTTGGATTTTCAGATGCTTCCAAATACTCTAGTAGTTTATTCCATTCATTTTATATATCTTTGTGTCATTTAAATCATTCAATCGAATGGTTTGACATAAGAGATGTTCTAGTCTATCTGTAGTAGTTCTGTTTTTTTATATTATATTCTAGTGGTTCGTGAGGGTGGCGACTCACAAGGGGAGCGTAGACCAAAGCAAGAGGGAGCCAAGCCAGCTACTGTGGTTATTCCATTTGGTGGGAAAAATTAGTCTAGAGACGGTGAGGAGACGATAGTAGGCCAGACGGGGGACACCACCAGAGCACCCGAACAAGGATCTATTTTCTTTTACAGCTATAGTACATATACATTATATGTCTGTCTTACTAATAATATTCCTTAGCATACATATGTAGTATAACCCTCTCATTTGTGTGGTTTTTTCAAGGGAAAAGGTGGGTACACTCAAAAGTGAAGTCAGTTAGTGGATCCTGTTACTGTTAGTCAAGTTATTCTGTCAGTAAATGAAAAATGAAAATTCCAATACAGCCTGTATTTGATCAAGCAGGCTCAGTAGAATCTAGCCAATAAAGTTCTTTTCTCCCTTATTCTAGGTAGCTCGCTGCAGTCAGGTTGTAATAAAGAGATGGACTAAAGCCACCTCTACTCGAGTGGAGAGTTTTAACGCTTTCAAGCAGTCGAAGGATCAGGAAGCAAGAAGTGGAATCAGAATAGAATAAATGTCCAAGGGGAATCATGTCCGTCATATGTGGGGAATTCGTCATTTACAAGAGGGAATCCACGTTCAGGGTTTATGAAGAAATAAATGGAAATGAATGACCTTCACTGGTAGTTCAGAAAGCAACCAAACCAACGCAACACAACGAATCTGTATGAGTTCTAGCCAATCCATCTACTTTCAAGTAGTCGTATCCGTCTTTGAAGTAGGAAAACGGTATAATAGCTGGAGCATGGGAGTAGATATCTTTGCATGAAAGTGAACCGTGTACGTAGATCACTTTTGGGAGTATATCGGAAGTTTGTTTGGTCGAATGAACTGTAAGAATCTCACACCTATTCCAAGGTTCCCATAATTTCAATTTCAATTTCTAGATCTCTTCATTCCCTCCCACCGGCCAGCAAGCATCCGCATTTCAACAAGGGAAGCATCCGCTGGAAGGATTTTTTTTTGGATAAACCCTTGGGAAAAAGACCAATAGAATAAAGTACGCACGTAAGGTAAAACCTTCCTAACCTTCGAATAGCGAGTATCCAATCAGTAGCCGACATGAAGCTGGCACAAGCCAGCAGCAACAAAACAATAGCAACAATCTCCCTTTCGTTTGATGACGAATTTCCTGCTACAAGAAACATTCGCATATTCATGAATTGGGATTTCATTCAGACGCAGGAATTGTAAAGAAAGACTCAATAGAATATGTGTGTGATCTTTTGATCATCTGAATTTCCCACCTTAGATCCTCTTTCTGTTTGATTTCCCTCATTCCTCATCACTTTCAGTCTTGATGGAAGACAGTTTATATGCAGTCTTTGGGAGTTCCTTCCTAGTGTAGCAGTAGTTCTTAGTTCCATTCCTTCGGTCCCAGTAACCATTACAGGAAGTGTTCTGAGTGATTATTACTATTCCATTCCCCTTCATTACTTCTTACCATTCATGTCATTACCTTCTCTAGTTAGGAGTGATCTTTCCTTATATTTTATAAATATAAATAAGAGTTCTCAATGGACATCTTTCCATTGAGAAGAGGTTTAAATCTGGGCTAACTAAGAGATAGAGATTTGGGCTTGGCTAGAATAGCTAATAGGCTAGCTTTCTTTGTTTGGCGCCATTTCTTAAGGCAGTTTAGTTTCTTGTCTGATTCCATGCTTATGATTCCATTATTCTTGTAAACCAAGTCATTAGACATGTCTGCGGATTCGATTCCTACCCCTCATATTCGGCTTCGGCTTAGTTCAAAAAGTATCCCAATCTCAAAACCAACCATGCCATACCGACCAACCCCATAGTCTGACTTATGCTAGTCGTACTGAACTTAATGATGGATCTGATATATTGGCCTCACTTCATGGAGAAAGAGGGGTCAGTGACCCGGCGGTAGGCGACTCAATCAATAAGAATTCTCTCTGGAATGATTAGGCCAATTATCTTTTTTGAAATGTGTGGTAGGGCTTTGAATCCCAAGGAATGATCCAGTCCCCTAGATGGGTAGGTGCCTTTCCTGGAATCTCTCCCTCCTAGTTCATTCATAAGATGACCCTTACCCCTAAGTGATAGACCATGTCATTATTCATGAATTTTCCTTCCCTTTTAAGGATAGGTCATGCCATTCAAAAACTGAGAAAAGAGGCTGAGAGTACTCTGCTCTCTACTCAGGGCGATCAGGGGTTTCCGGGCATTCGTCCAAGCTAAGTCCATTCACGAGATACTCACGAGGATTGGGAGTAGAGAGTCTTCGATCTAACATATCGGTATGAAGTTTCTATGATTACATACGACACCAGATTCAATGGAATCCCTTACAAGCCTTCAAAGATTAGATTCCGACCCCCTTTCTTTTCTATCCCTTGAAAGCAGTCCACTAGCAACGGAGTTGCGAAAAGTGCTTCTATTATGACTTATAACTTCTTCCTTTCTTTTTTAGGCTTTCTATCAAAGTCCACTAGAAACGGATTCATGAACAAGAGCAGCAGAAATGGAATATCTTTTCTATCTAAAAAATTTCCCATTCTCCAGGTCTTTCTTCTTTTTATTTAAAGAGCGGGGTCAGGGGATCAATGGCTATTGCGCTTATTCCTCCCACTTGGGATACCATACCTTTTTCAATTCTTAACTTAATAAGGATTTCAAGTAAAGAGCTCCATCTCGGGCAGGACGAAAAGTCACATTGCTCACTAATCCAATGCTACCCACGTTCAGCCTTTCAAAGCGCTGAGTCATTTACAGGAAAAGTACTGACTTCTTCCCTTTCCCTATGCTCGTGTCTCTTATAAAGAAAAGGAGTAGCGACAAGGAAGGAGTGCATACCCGGTTATCCCTTTCTCCTCTTTGATAGAAGGAGCGGAAAATTCTTCGAGAAGAAAAAGGTAGTGAGAGCACCAGGTTCTCGAAGAGAAGATAGGTTGTTTATGTGAAGAAGAATAGGCTCTTTTTCCAACTATTATATTATCCTTGTCACAAGCTGCTAAAAGAACTGCCATAGTTTTTGTATGAGTAAGGTATATAATAGTAACAGGAATATGCCCACAATTTGATGCTAGTCTCTAATTCTCGATCATCAGAAGAATGCCTAGAGGGAGCGTCCTATCCTTGAATTCTAATCATTGATGTACATCGAACTAAAACATCTAATACTCAATTTATCAATTACAGTTTTCATGACACACCATGTGTAGCAAAAGGAGCGGTGTAATAATGACTATCTCGCAGGTCTGTTTACACCCCCTATAGTAGAGGGAAGGTTTCAGGTAGGCATGGCATATATAAAGAAAGAAGGCTGGCTCACAAGACAAGAATAGGAATCATTTCCAGCGGTTCAATTCATTGATTCATCTATCTATCAGATTAGTAGCTCAAGCCCTTTCCTACGCTTTCGAAATTTCTTTTTCATTCAAACTTTTTAGAGTCCGTAAGCCACGAAGGAGTCCCCTTTTTCCCTTTGGCTGGTAATCACATCGGCCATAACATGGTTTATCACCTCAGTTGGGGAGAAATTTCGGATCCTTTATTTTATATTTTTATATTTTAAGGACTTGGTTTGTCATACAATAACAAGTATTATAGTAGATTATATTCGATGAAAAAAGGAGAACAAACAATAAAATAATGGGAAGAATCAATATTCGTGATGCAAGCATTGCTAGATCCAGAGGTATTTTATTAACCTAACTACAAGGGTGGGACTCTATAATATGGATAGAAAAAATGTAAAACCTAAAAAAAAGGAAAAGAACATACCTCGATGCTGCTAAAGAAAGAAAGTTACCTATACCAAACCGAATATCCAACGGCATATAAGCACATAGCACGCACCCCTACCCCTACCTGAAAGCGCCTGCCACATTCCTATATAGACGCCTTGATAATGTTAGCTCACTAGTAAAGCGAGGAATGCTTGGAATTTGAGTCCTTTCTTTAGATAGTCTTGAACACTAACCTTGGGACCCTCAGCTTCGTCTTATCCATGCCATGGAGGAACCTTATTAGAGATTCGTACCCTCTATGTAAGAGCCACCTTAGCACTCTAAATGCATTAGATTAGGACTAATGAACTAAAGCCCTTCCAAACTGCACTGCACCCTTACTGTATTTTAATGCGGGACTGACAATAGGTACACTACGACTGCAGCAAGATTGGAAAATATATTCATTTAACTGGAAAGATGCCAGGTGAAAAGACAATTTCTATCTGTATCTGTCAAGCATGTGATGTTAGAAAAAGTCAAATTATAGCCTCCACTCTAATGGAAAACATGGAAAAAATCAAAACTTTTAGATCACCAGTTATCCTAAAAGATGCCTAGATTCGGAAATATTTATGTTAAGCTCCATGCCTTCTCATAATCCTCAGCCAGCATCTTACTGCTTAAGCAATACCAGACTTCCATGTTTATTGCAATGAAAAGAAGTAAAATGGATGTTATGAGAGTATGATTGTAGGAGTCAATAATTTATGGATTCAAATGATATTTGGAACCGGATTGAGGAAGCGAATGTGAAAGAAGAAAGAATAGAAAGAGAAATACCTCCTATTGGATATTGGATTGTACTAATTGATTTAGAACTACCAAGATGAAGGAAGATCGACAAGTACGTGTGGAACGGGCAAGAGATAGATAGAGGAAATCTCAATATCTCACTATTGTAGAAGGTAGGTCAAATGAATATAAATACAGAATTCGGTCTTCAGGGCGAGACATGAAGAAATAGATTTTGACAGATCAATCCATTCCGGTGTTCATCTGTGGAGAAGAGAAATGGAAATAAAAGAAAGGAAAGGATGGGGCTCAAGATTCAATCTCACTCAAATCGATAAGAAGAAGTTATAGTAGTG